>JANSMA010000004.1:2400000-3000000 GCA_029298975.1 Ophiostoma novo-ulmi subsp. americana | reverse complement strand
GATGTATATTCTAAAACTCCACCACTCTACAGCAGACTATATACGAAACCTGCGAGAGGTCGCATGAGCTTGAGCAGTAGACTGAGGCTGTCAACCCTGTTGTATACGTAGATAGTGTACTTGAATAGTGATCCATGCATTAGTAAATCGGTTATCACATTGTTTATATGGACATGATGTTAGACATTGTGATCTTCAACCAGCTCGCGCATCACGTCGACGTCACATTGCATCTAAGTGACTTACCAGCCCGTGCTCCACGTATGCAAGTTGATGTAAGACTGTGAAAAAAAAACTAGGCTTACAATGCATGTAAGTGACTGCTTCCATTGAGTCGGATATATGAAGACGCCGTGTCTTCCGATTGTTACGGAAGCGGGAAGATCAATCGAGATGGAGCGGTTCCGCTACAGCAACAGTATAAATGCAAAATGTAAATTGTATGTAAAAGCAGTGCAAATCAATGTCGACCGCGGAGATGTCTCTGGCCTTGTGGTCCCATAGCTGCGGGAGCTACTGTTTGAACCCACCCAGCATTAGTTACCCTATTGGGCTTTTATTGATGTAATTTTGTTTGTTCGCACTTGGCGCCTGGCCCTGATCCTTTGGGTCGCAACAAGATATTTGCATGTCAAATGCTTCAACCTCGAATGCTTTATTTTTCCTCAGGTTAGCCTTTTCTTTTAATCGCACAGATTACAATATGCTATTACTAGTCTAACAGAGACCAAACAAGCTTGAGAACTACGCCAAGAAGCTATTCTGAGGGATGACGAAGAGCTCAGTTATGAAATATTTCCGCGTCGAGTTTCCTAATAGGACGCTTGTTTCGACACCAGCAAGTCTACGCAGTTAGGTATCGCTATTGTTGTCGCATTACAACCTGTCGTCACGGCATACGAACAACAAAATGTTTATTGAATAGGGAACCATATGGACGTTACTTCTCACTTCCTAGCCTCGAGGATGAATGCGTTCAATCTGCTTTATATCTGCCCTATGGACTAGCCGACGGTTCATTCTTGCAGACGGCGAAGTCCTGGGATGCCTATTTCAGTAAGAGATCGTAGCAGATATGAATTGTTTATATCCGGGATATATACGGATTTTTTGTGTTTAATTTGGATTATATTTTATTCTTGGCCTTTGCTACAACGTACCTTTGTGCTGTTAATCCTGTTGTTGATCGACCTTGAGGTCGTGCGTCTAGGTAAATAATATAAATCTACATTGCGAGAGAGTATACTAGAGCACTAGGATATCTCTGGGTTAGGTTGCAGCCCTGCGTGGTCCCGCCTCAGGCCATAAAAAATCAAGGATCTGGTCGAGCGTCGGGATTAGCATGCGCGAGTCTAGACCAACTGTAGACTATATGCTACGCGTAGTATGAAGATACGAAGTCGCAGTAAGAGCGAGTTAAATAGCTCCCGAGCAATAATGGGCCTTAACAGACAAGAAATCAAGGAAAAGCAAGTGCCACCATTCCTGTTTCTCTCTCCCAAGCTCCTCCCTACTACACACATGATGCTCCATTGTGGGGGATCGACCGCGAGGGACCATAGAGTAAAGCAATGACCTTGGCCCGCCTATGCCTGTTTATTGGGGGGATCTGTGCTGCCTTTCTTATCTTTTTCTCAGGAACCCGTTCCGCACAAGCATACTAGTGGCAGGATCTTGCTCGCTGGGATCTAGACCCGGCGATAGACACAGCCGCAACAAGACATTGTTCAACGAGGGTACTCTTAGATATCTGGGAACCCTCGTATATTTTGTTTTAAAAAAATAAGCAGCCTGCCCTGAGTTGTCGATCCTTGATTTATAGTGGGACTTGGGGAAGAAAGTCTACCCCTAAACAATGCACGCTCACAATATTGAATTTTAGAACTCTGAGCACACCGAGGCACAGATTTCGAGATGCAGAATGGCAAACCGGATTTACTCATGACATAGGCAAATGGCATCTTGGGTTTCCTATTGTGATATAGTCTAAAATACGCGAGATAGTGAAGAAATGACTATATTCGCATTAAACTCTCTTGATATGAAATCAAAGACATCTAAATGAGAATCAAGGAGACCAGTTATCTGGCTACTGCAAATGTGCCTCCCAGTAGGAACTGTCGGCGAAATAAGGGTACGAAGCAATGGGACTCATCTACAACTCTTCTCATGCAAGGCTCCCTATATTTTTATCATTAAAATAAATCGTCACCACCAGATTTGAGAGGTCATGATCCGACGCTTTCAGTCTCGGTGTTATGAAACCCCGAGTTATTACAGTTTGAAGAGACCGTTTAGTGAGATCACGATTCGGAAAACTTACGATGTTCAGAATAGAGGAAATCAACCGCCAAACTATTGATTTTCTCTATAATGAACATCGTAAGATGAATTTGTCTGGTAGAACCTATCACCGTGTTTGAAAAATATGCAACCTAGCATTACTGTCTTTTCTTTAACGGATTTCGGAAACTTCAGAGTACGCATCACGATGTCGATATCGTGAACGTTTACCCCCAAGATTACTATTCATGTCCACAATCCACAGTATCTGATAATCCACTCTATATGAAAACCTATACTCATAGCCAATAAGATATTGGGCGTATAGTGTCGGGCTTTCCGATATGGATATTGATGCTCCGCCAGCAAATACCAGCAATATATAGGCAGATAGCGGGCAAATATTCGTTGTACCGTTATTTGAATGCTAGCCTACTGAGGGAAAGAAATGCTTTTTAAGTGTTTTTGTGCAGCCTATCAGAGCAGATTCTGAAATGCCCACAGCATAGGCCGTGTAAGTGAAGCAAGGATATAGCAGCAGACTTTGCACATGTCCGACGTAGAGCTTCTATAGCTGCCAGCGTTGAATTGGTCCTTTTATGGATCTCGCCACCGATTTCCAATTGTCGAGATATTACGGAAGACGAAAAACACGAAGAGCTACAGTGCGCAGGGAGACCTGGCGAGAAGGACCTTGCTGAGGATATTCGCGTAGAACTACCTGCTGAAATTGCAAGGGGACAAGGGATGGGACGATGATATGACCGATGCAACAGTAGTAATCACACATATCTCACCAGACTGTTATGATATCTTAGTCTAACAGAAAAGTGCAAGCCATTGCGGAAGCGCAGGGCTGATACCTGATAAAGTAATTGTAACTTGACGGCTATTGACGGTATATTGATTAAAAAAAGACGGCGAAGAAGAAACGTTAACAGCTTAACCGCTATGGTAAAGAATAGGCACGCGTCCAAATATGAATAGATTTATATTTTCTCGTTCGATGTTCCTGTCTTCCCCAGGAGATCAAAGAAGCGGAATAGCTGTAAATGTTCCCAAACTGTCCGAAAGCAGTATTAAACCACGATAGTCCCTGCACGGCGATCACAAAAAGACATCTTATTCAGCTAGATCATGGCATAATACTGAGGCTATATTGTATAGGGTATACGAGATGCGATTCGTCTGTGAGGCTGACACGTTCAACAGTAAGCCAGCAAGTTTGCCGCCATGGAGCGACTATATTCCCAAGACCTGTTTCCTTGTTTACGGGACGTTGTAGTTTCCAACGGACATCTGGACCTAATTTGGATCCCATTTGGCAAATCCTATTAAAAATCTCGATCTAATTTCAATGAGAAAGGTCTTGGCACTGTGCCAAATTTTGGGTCTCATAGACTCTA
Organism: Ophiostoma novo-ulmi subsp. americana; assembly: GCA_029298975.1. Lineage (NCBI taxonomy): Eukaryota > Fungi > Ascomycota > Sordariomycetes > Ophiostomatales > Ophiostomataceae > Ophiostoma > Ophiostoma novo-ulmi. The sequence goes on along the minus strand of JANSMA010000004.1, from coordinate 2,996,311 downwards.
TGGGTTCTTTGTGTCTATGTAGTCATGATACCGTGACCCTGTGACATGCAAATGTGTGGTTCGCGAGGCTGACCATAGTGGAGGCTTATATTTAGTTTAGAATTTTCTTATTGATCAACCGCGGCTCGATATGATTGATGTGATTATTCCGCAGACGAGCTGCTGGATTTACATGTAAATGGAAAAACAAGGGACCTCTCTATTCTCTAGGCTCAGACTGGGGAGAGCTGAAGGAAAAAGAAAGCATAATGGCCAGAGGCGTCCCTGAGGAACCCAAAAAACAGGGCAGAAGCCCGCTAAAAGTATGACTATTGGCCTGGAGTCGTCTCTTTTTTCGTATGCCCTGGAACGTCACTGTAGAAGCCTGGCCATTGAGGGTCGAGTCATAAATCAAGGAAGTTGCTCCGGTGCAGCATGCATCTTGGCGTAAATTATACTGTTTACTTGAGTCCTCTGCCTCGTAACAGTGGTTCATGTGATAGGGCTGTAACTAAGGAACGCCTGCCGCCTGCTCAGTGTCTAGACCTTTCTGTCCAATTGAACATTTCCGTGAATCCCGAATCCCGACGCCCGTAAGTGCAAATCTCGCTGGACCATCCCTGCACCTGTCATGTACAATACTTGGGCGAGCCAACACCGTTGAGGACTATATCGACAGTTCGTATTCACAAATCGCAAATGCATCAAGGGTCGCAGAGTCAATTCATTGTCTTTATTTGACATCACCTATCTTGACACTCTTCAGCCTTGATTTTCGACTATTGGAATTTTGAAGTGCAGGTGTTCCGGTGAATTAACTCCCAAACCAGTGACTCGTCATCAATGACATAAGGCTACGTAAGTTTAAAATTTCGGAAGAGCCACGACACTATTCGGAGTTACGATGATGCACTATACTAAATCAGTAATAAAGATATTTTTTCTACTACACTAGTCTTAATTTCGTTCGAGTTGCGAGAGGCAATAATATTGTCGACAACTCAAACAGGTAATCAACCGCGTCTTCTTTCAAGCACTGACAGCTCCAGATGCAAATATCCAGATGGGGTAATATGGTTCGAAAGACCATGTGAACAAATACCACCAGGAGACAAAATACCGTCAGAAAAGACGGCCAAATTCAGACCGTCAAAAACAAACCGTCAGATCGCTGAATGCAACATACTTTATAGCAAAAAAGACAGTCTGTGTGTGAGCCAGTTAGAGAGACTGGAGTGCAATCGTAGTCCGGGGAAGAGAGGGCTGGTGCGTTTTGCATAGAAACATCGCCAACAGGTCTTGGCGTTCTCGCTCATGATGTAGGGCAAAACAGGTAATTCAATGCACCAAAAACAGGGTCAAGCAGTCTGGACGGTCACTTCTCGTTTCCCATTTTTGCACTGGTCAGTGATAGTCTCGCATATCGGCACCGAACGGGCAGCCAGAGAGCTTCATGTTCCGCTGCGGCTGCTTAGCCTATTCGAGTCGGATCGGGAGATAGCCATATATTCAGCCACTATAGTCTTATATGTGTAGTGGCTACCTATCACTCGTATCTGTATTCCAGGAGGCTGTAAATGAAATCTCCCTGGGAAGGGGCACTCTATACACTAAAGCAACCTTCAACGTGCGAATGCGTAAGTAAGGATGTCGGTGCAGCATGGACGATCTTCATCCCGGAAGCTCGCGTAATTTGGGAGCTAAAGATCGACGACAAAGAAGCCCTATCAGTATCCCGAGGCACTGTAGCAATGTTGATATAGAGACAGTCGAGAGCATGTGTTTATTCTAAATCTGTGCCAATGTAGTGCTAACTAAGCCATGAATAATCAGAGAATCGATTGCATCGTTCTAAATTTCTTTTTCTGTCTTTTTCTCTCCGTACATGGTAATGGGTCCAAATCAGCTTGTACTACTTTGTTTTGTTGGTTGTGTGTAACCCGGCACTCTGGTCTTGGGTTTGAGCCAGCAGCCATGAATCCAGACCGCAGGTTGTTTTCTGTTCTTGTTTAGCCCACACGAACTAGATCGACGTCTAACTCAAAGAGGCTACGGTCTCATTCCTAAACCAACCTCGAGTAGGAAACCGACCATGCCAATCACATCTTCACGCGTGACTTGTACTTTGCTCGGTTTCGGTTTGCAGGGGTATAAAAAATATGTTGATTGCTGTAGACCATGCTAAAGGGTGCAATTTTGGGGTAGCCTTGTCGACCATCTGGTAGACTCGTAGACCACCAGTTGAGATGTGAATCCTCCTCAAGGTCTAGCAGCGGGCAAAGAGACATGAGGGGTAAATGGTCGACGGTCGTTCCCAACGGGAATAATCAGAAGGTGAAAAATACAACAGGACTGGTCAACCGTTAGCCGTGTCCTCATAGCTTCAATCCTATCTCGACGTCGTGGTGATCATGACCAAAAGATTCAGACATCAACTATACCATAAGGAGACATAGTTTTCGCTCATGTGACTTATGACGATGTAATTATTGCTTTGAAAATCACTATTGGCAGAATCGTATCGATTTTCTTGTATCGATTTGTTGAATTCTCCATATGGAACGTCACTGGTGTAGAGGCAAAGTGATCAGTGATATCATAGCCGTTTGCCTCCCACAAAACAAAACAGCAGTGGCTTAGAGGTCACTCAGAATGCTGTAGACTATGTGATTTCTTTGTCTGTCGCGGAGGTGCTCTATATTCTATACTGTGAAGGAATCTGATAGGCTTGTTCCCCACGACGGCTACTGATCCCTCCGAGGGCACCCTTTGTTCTCTTTGTTTCCCGCCACCTAGTGACCTCAACACAGAGCATGTAGGGGTTGGAACGAATCGCATCAGCCACTGTTTATAGCTGAAAGCTAAAATTCCATGTTTCTCCGTGGACAAGTTATGCTCAGAGTCTTCGTCATTGCTAAGCATGTCTAAGCATGTTGACAACATTCCAGAGCTTGCTGACGAGAGCAACTTTTGTGTTGTGCATGTTCATTAACTCAACTGACACGATTTGAAGATGTTCTTTGGAGATTCTTAAATCGGTAGTCGATCAAAAGAGCCTCTGCAAAACACTGTATAGTTCAAAATGCTGCACTTCTCGCCTACTGGTATTTCTGAATATGGCAGCTGTAGAAAGACGAGGGCCGAACCCGGTGCTTTAAAAAGGGCAAAATATGAATGAAAATAGGCAAATTTATCCATTACAACGTTTAAACTGCTTGTGCATGATGCATTGATGTAACATCTTGCTGCTAGTAAAGATGAGGCACAGCACTACTGTGATGAAAACACACTAAAGATGCGCAAAATTGGTTTCGTAAGCCTGCCCTGGATCTCCATGCCTAGTCTACGGTAGCTAAGTGATCGACCTGCACATCAACCAGGCTATTATGATCCCATCTGTTAGGTGTTTTCTGTCTTCACATGCAATTATGCAGTGGTTCAGGTGGCTTGACTATCACTACAACCCGATAACTTCGGATATGGTTGCTATGCAGTTTTCCTTATTATTGGGCAAATTAATAAAATGGTTACTATTCCATCCGCGTTGGGCAAACTGCCGGCGTCGACGCCCCTCGAAAAGATCTAATCGAGACCTGGTCGCATGGCATTCTTGCTTTTCGGCATGAGAACCAAGAGCGATTGGCTATGAATATTCATGTTGTATGCCTGCCTTACTCAGGTACAATCTAGTCTCTACACCAAACACCAAGCGCTGCTCTATGTTGGTGCCATGGCATGTCGTTGGATCTACAAAGCGACTAATATACGATAGCCTATTATGGTTAGTATGCAAGTGCTGTATGGCGAGTCACGTGTGGGCTACTGCACACCGGATTACTCATGCAGACCCCGTAGCCGGACCAGGAAACAAGAGCGGGAAGGGTTCCTCGTGCGCTCCTTCCAGCACGGGAGTCTCCCTCGCTCTTTCCTTTCCTTATTTATATATCCGTACCACGTGAACGTCATGGTGGCTATGGCTTACTCACACAGAGTATATGCCGTGTAATGTTCCCGGCGAAATCCAGGGCCATGTAAAACAGTGCAACCTGAAATGTAGACGTCACAATCATCATTTTTTTCAGTAGCAATACAATGTTTACAAAGAGCTCACGGAGAATGAGGCTAAAGGCTGAGAGCTAGCAGCTAGGAGCGCGCTACACCTGCTAGGCCCCGGGGAGTGGATGCTGGTCCTCGGTTGCCCCGAAAGCAGGAAATAGAAATATTCGGCCAGCCCTTTAACTGCATATGGGAATAGATCAACCCAGTTCGCAATGATTTCACCGCTTTCCGCTTTCCACTATCCATACGTTTCATCAAAAGATTGGCAGGGGGAAAGGGAAGACCTCTGCGTGCTGTGGGGGAAGATGCTCCTAAAACTCGGTGATCGTCTACTAGTCCGCCGTCTTCACACGCCCCCCCTCGCTATTTCCACTCCGTACTGCTAGCTGTACTCAGTAGCTAATGTTCGACATCTCCGTACAGTACTGAGCACTGGACGCGGAAGAGGTCCTTGGCGCCCGCTGTACTGCAACTGCAAGCTGCATCCGCAATACCTGACTACTTGAAAACTCGTTTGAATTTTAACGCACTTTAACGCACAGAAAGCAGGTCAAACAGCGTGCTCCATAGTGTCCACAGAGCAAGGGCACCTTTTCTTTTGGCTTGCTTCTCTGTATTCTGAATGGGTCGGGTCTCGTCCGTGGGTCAGGTCTCAAAGGCCTAGATCATCCCAAATGTCTTGCTGCTTTATTTTTTCCTCTTTCGGGGGTTGGGGGCTGTATCTGACCGCTGAGGCCAAGGTGAGAGAACTTGTCACAGACACAGCTTACTGAGTATATGGGCGTCGTATGATGGTGTGAAGTCAACTCGACAGGAAAGCATTGGCCGAAGCGTGGCTCGTGCTGCATAAGCCCGGCACTGTTCTAACAGCTGTGCGTTTATGTTTCTGTTATTTGTTTTGTTTGCGCGTGTCTCAGTGTTTTAACATTGGGACGATGCTTTCCCGCATCGCATCCATGTTTTGTCTCATTCGCTGGCTCGTAAACTGAATTATAATCGCCATTTCTTTTTGAATTCACTCTAATTACACTCAACGCTCACAGCGTCAGCTCCAAAGTCAGAATCAACTGCCCATAATCCATAATAATCGAACAAGGGGCATGCTGCAACTGCGTAGCATGTGCGTTTGGTTCCTGCATCTTCTTGAGAGATTTTTTTGCGTTAGTTCTTAACAGTCTTGCGCATTTCTTTTTACTGGAAGACCGGTCCGAGGCTTACGAGAGCTCGTCGCCTCAGACTTATGCGAGGTATTATTAGCTCACGTAAGAGTGGCAGATGGGTAGATAGGCAGAAAAAGAAACGTCCAAAGAAACCAGAATATATTTTTCTAGCAAATAAAACAAGCATGGAGAAAAGCAAATACACGGCCAAGTAAAACGTACAGCAAAGCTTCCACAGGGCGTGCATCTAGCCCCTATATTATGCGGCGTCGGTTGCAGCTTCATAATTAGATCGAGGAAGAGCATCTTGCATCCTGCATGCCAGATGTTGTGCACACGAGGTTCGTTGTTTTGGTTATCAACGGTTGACTTGACCTTGTCCCCGGAACCAACTGCCACTCATCCGGCAAATCAGAGCAGGCCTCGTATTCGGTGTTGTAGCTCACGGTTTCCAAGGCTTTGATATGACATTTCACAACTCATAAACTCTCCTTCCTAACATCTTCACCGTGAGGACACTAAGAGACGATTACCGAACACCGAGTCCGGCATTCATTTAGTGTGAGGCAGCCGAGGGGGACCCTTCTCTCTCTTTGTTAGACAGCACTGTAGCGCGGGAAGACCCATTTGTTTCTTGCTTTGCTTCTCCTTTCCCACTACTTGCCATTTTCGGGTTGTGCTAATTATTCAATACATCATAAGTATTAGCATTTTATTCTCTTTCTCGTAGAATCCTGAATCCTGAATCCAGAATCCTCAATCCTGAATCCCGAATCCTATGCTTTGCCTTGCTCTCTCTGACGTTCCTTTTTCTTCCTTGTAACGGAGTCGTGTGCCTTTTTTCAACGATACTCTTTACCTAGTTTTTTCCCTGTTTTTCTTGTTTTGCTTGTGCAATAGCTTCGTGGCCACGCTACTTGTCCACACAACGAAAGTATAAAATAACAAATGTGAGAAGTGACAGGAGTGAATGGGGGAGACCTCTTTTTGTTTATGTTTTATGTTTATAGTTTATGATTTATAATGTTTCAGAGCGTGTATGATACTTACCGGCCCAGATCTACCGCAGGGTAGCGGGCACAGGGCAGCGGGCACTGAGAAGTATCTTAATTTTGTAGGATTATCAACACGCAATCCGCACACAAAGCAAGCACATAATTTACTGAATAGTCAAATCTTAGCATGACCCTGACCTTGAAGATTTCATAACAGGGGCATCTAATGGCGAATCAGTTGTCTGATTGGCTCGGTTCAATCGAATGGAATATATTAGATCGATTCGGGGAGACGATCTTCAAGCACAACTGTACAAACTAAAGAATATGTGCACAATATTCAAGGCCCCGCCCAATAGCTCTTCAATCGCTGTGGCGTAGATGGAGCATGGGGGCAGAAATAATTGACCAAATGCTTCGCTGGCACAACTGTTCTTTTTATAGCTTACATAATCAACACCGAATTCTCAATCATCTCAATAAACAACATAATCATACCTAGGAGAACAAAAGAGGTGATAATCATAAACATTAGACAGATAATATTATTCAGCCACCATTTAGAGCCTCAGTGTACAGGTTTCCTAAAGTAGAGAATGATGGATGTCTCGCTAAATTAGACTACCCGCTTCCCTGATTTTCATATTGCACATTTGCGAGTTTGCGCAGTGTGCGGTGTAATACGGGGAATAGAGACGTTGATAAGATACGTTGGATATGTACAAGTAGTAATTAGTCGTGCACAGGGGCTGAGAGACAAGAGGCAAGGTAAGGCGAAGACCAGAGGGGAGGGGAGAGGGGGAGCGAGTTTTTTCTTCTTCTTTTGGCCACTGTTTATAGCTGACTATTTTCGACTTTGGGTACTTGACTCACTTTTTCTTGCCTGCACTATGGTTTAGTCGCTGGTACGGATAAAATCCGGCTCAGCCGTCTACATTGCAATGCATAATAATTACTTTACTTTGGCCCAGCAGCCTGTGTGGTCTGTAGTAGTCGACAGTGCGTGCTGTTATTTAATTCTTTTCTGTATGATCTAATATTCTTTATTTACTTGGTTCTTCGTTTCTTAATCCCTTGACTGTCTCTCGGTGTGCAATATTGCAGAGCTAAGTTACATCCTACATCCTGGCCAGTTTGAAAAATAACAAGACATGTTGAGATGCAAGAGATGCAATGCGTTGTCATTCTCACGGCCACAATAGAAGCCATTATAATATCCATTGAAACAGAAAATATAGGGAAAAATAAGAAATAACAGGCTGTGAAAAAGAAAATGCAAAGTATATATAAATAGACACGAGAAAGGCCACAAAAAAGAACTGCCAGTTGTCCACTGCAAAGTCGTTTCAGCAGCACTGCAATGCTTTGACGGGTCTTGCGTTCCATACCAAGACAACATCCACCACACTGCATCAAAGTAGTCGTTCGTCTTTAGGCATGCTTTCTCTCTTTCTTTTTTTTCGAATCGTTTACTTTCTTTTTCTTCTTTCTTACTTGTCTCACTCAGACCAGAGCGAGCTTCTTTTCACAGTCATGATTCACAACTATGATCTGATTATGAACCAAAGATATGCATCTTACATACCTATTTAGGATGTCGTATAATTATAAAACGTTATAAATACTAGTAAATGTACACGGAGAAGCAGAATCGTAATCGGACATGTCTTTCATAAGCACTTCGGAGTTTTCTCTCCTCTTTTAGGATTCCGTCTTCAAGTGTTAGGCTATTGGGCACTATTTCTTGTCTTGGTTACGGCTCATTCAGTATCCGAATAATAGACTGTTCGCATCGTGCCATAAAAAAACTTGTTCATTTCGGCATTCCTCCATATCAACTGAAACAGGACGCACTAACACTGGCAATTAGTATGATTCCATGCCCAAGAATATCAGCTACAATCTGCAGACTGCAGTCAGCAGAAAGAGCTAGTTAGGCTACAATATAGAGTACTTGGGTATATATTCACAATATAATATAATAATCGAGAAACATAATAGGCCCCATGCAGTCCGCAGGTGCCACAGTGCAGACCGTCGCGACCGTCGCGACTATTACCGATTTCATTAGAGTCTAGGTATTCTTTGTTGTGTTCACCGTCCACCACGCCTTGCGACCTATCTCCCATTCCTTGTAATTGGCGTATCGAGTTGTTGGTGCGAGACTATCAGCGCTATTAGTTCCCTCTTACTATCTGAGATGTCTCTTCACTGTCTCTACTTTGATGCCAGTGTGTCTTGTTCATTAGTCTTTATCTTGGTCTCCATCTTGTCTCTATCTTGTCTCTGTGTTATCTTGGCTTTGTCAGTATTTCTTCCAAACTCTTTCTTTCCTCCGCTCTTCGCTCTCCGCCTTTTTCCTTTCTCTCTTGTTCTTCTTCTGTTTGTACTCTTGTACTCTTGTACTCTTGTACTCTTGTACTCTTGTACTGCGCAGATCATGCCAAACTCTGTCCATGCAATTTCAGACATTCTGCACGGCTTATGTAAAAGCCATACAGCAAACTTGGACTGAATGGCCCATTTTTGTGTCTATTGTCTCGGGGTTTTCTAGTATTCGTTCATTTCTATTTCACTATTCTCCACAGGCAGTATTGCTTACCCAAGAAGGAAGGGTCTTCTTGCCTATTAACTTTCATGCCCTTCTTGTTCTTTTTTTCTTTCCTTTTGGGAGATGTACAATCTCAACTGTCAAGCCTCCGCTTGTGCCTGTCCTTTTTGTGCACCCTCGCCGCGTGAATGCAATACTCCAACAGACCATGATACTACAATGGTGTAGTGATGATATATGCTGGTGTTGTCCGATTCACAAACAATGCAACAACGTTAGCAATGCCATCATGAAGTTGTTTCTTTTGAGATTTATGCTATTTTTGTGTGAAATGGGTAAATATACAGCCACGCAAAACAAAGTAAAGACTGTGGTATCAAAATAGAAAGAAAGAAAAAAGTACGCAACGGTCCCGACAAAGCCAAGAGTAATATTTTCAAGAGCTTACCGCCAGGTGCAATATTCCGCTGAAAATACCCGTGCTCTCGAGTTTGTGTATTGCGTGTTGTGTGTTGTTTCCATTCCACTCCCTTGTTGGATGCAGAGTTATATACATATATGCAGGGGAAACTGCAAGATATGATACGAGGCTGAAAAGGATGCACTTTCTTCGTCTCGCTTGAGTTGGAAAGAAAACAAAAGAGAAAAGAGAAAAAGGGAAAAGGAAAACAACAATTTAGCAGCCGGTCTTCCGATGCAGTTGAGAATCGTGGCTCCCTGCATAGTTCAGACGGGACCCAGACGGCAGCTCATATTGGCACGCATGCAAGCTGCATTAACATTGCGGTGAAGTGTCATACAGTTTTCTCTTTTCTTTTCTTTTGTTGACTAGACAGGTACAGGCACTCCATACAGAGTTGGGCCGAAAACGCTGTGGGACAGAGAGCGGCGAGACCGTGCGCTTGGACAGAGTATTTTATTGGGGGGGGTTGCAAGCCGCAGTAGCGTTGGCATTGGCATGTAAGATGAAATATAAATATACTTTACCTTCTTTCATTCACCCCAACTCTGTAAGTCTTTTCAATAATGAAGGACTAAAACACACTCTATTTTTGTACACCGCGAAACGTAAAGGTAGCGTCATCATTGCATACATTTCTGTCAATTGAAAACATTTGAATTTGGTTTATTCAGGTTAGTTTTACCATGTTGGATTTTATTTCCATGAGCAAATACTTTGTATACAGCAAGTCATGCTTATATAATCAACTGAAACTACTTGATGTTTTCCTGCAATGCTACCTCTCTCCCAGCAATCTCGCTGTTGCCGGAAATTCCAAATGTTACCATGCAGACGCCGAAGGAACAGGTACGGTATTACATATTACATATTACATGTTACATATTGCATATCGCACTCACTTGATCGGACATGTGCTGCCCTGCCAGCCTGTACTCAGCTGAATGCGATTGGATGGTACCCTAGCGTTGCACCGAGCTCCTATTTGCACTCATTTTCACGCTCGGCCTTAATAATTATGGTGTTTAAATTAGTTGGCTATATCCGCGGTGCTAAGGCATGTGTTTTGCCTTGTTTACCGCTAAGATAACTATTTACCGATCCTCTGGTTTCGGGAATCAAACACCGTGCTAGACTGAAGTCAAGGCGTCTGTATTTTTAAGGTCCAAATATTTGAAAAATAAAATAAGTCATACTAAATCATTATTATATAATCAAATAATGAGGGCATTAAGGGTAGGGATGATCTGGCGGTTATGCGGCTTGTTTGGTTGCTAGTGAGCTGAATGAGCATGCCGTGTTTAGATGGATTGATTTTAGATTCATCTTGCTCCCTTTCTTGATGCTTGTGTCAATATCAGTAGACGCAGCTCTGTCTTGTATCCATTTCAACTAAAGGCTTCAATGTGGCTGTGAACTTACTTGTACTATCATTATCATCACAGCAGTTTGAAACGTCTCACACCACCTAACGGAGCGAGGCCGTATATGGCAAATAATGCGGCTGTGGTAGACGCATTTGTCAATGGCAGGGCCGAGTGTCTCACTTGATTTAGTACTACCTTTATCAGGGGAGATCGTCACCTGGAGAGACGGGGCATTTCTCGAGTGCCGAGGTGGTTTCTACGATTTGCTGCAGGGGTGCCCCCGATTTGTGCCTCTCCAAGTGTATTAGAGTATTACACAGCACGTCTATCAGACCTTGATGTTTAAATGCAGTCAGATCATCCAAGACGTACAAATAGATTGATGTTGATGGTTGTTGTTACTTGTGCGTGAGAATGAGAATTATGACACCCGACTCGGTCGTGTTGACGGCACTGATCCACGCGGTACTCGGTGGGTGGCTGAACAAAGGAGGCATAGTATTCGCAATACAACAAGTCACAAAGTCTAATCTGCAGGGTACCGGCTGTCGCTGGTGCGAGCAGGCTGTGTGGTAGCAGGGTCGCTGGAGCCGTCGAGGGCAGCTGAATAGCGTGGATAGTGTGGATAGTGTGGATAGCGTAGATAGCGCGAATACGGTGGCTGTACATGGAATTGAGCGAAAAGCAAAGAGCGAAACTAAGCACACCAAGGGGGGCGATTTGCCACTTGCAGCCCTGGCCGTCGGTGCGACCAATGGTATTCAAGAAAGTTGAAGAGAGACGAGATAAATGCTGTGGTAAACAGACTCGCTGGAACTTGGGTTTCGCCTTTGTTGGGCATTCAGTTCGTGACGATTCTTAGTGTGCAGTCTTACTGTCAGAGTCTGTCTCGCGCATTTACAATGTTTTAGATTTGGTGACATTATTATCTGATAGGCACATAGGTACGAGAGAGCCATTGACGGTCTTTGTGACGAGAAAATACATGCATCTTGGTGCTTTCGAGCGACAAGCGGCAGGAAGAAATTTATTCAAAAATACCACAACAGCACGTCGAATTTTTATTTAAATGCAGCTTATTTCGGGGTTATTTTGTACGCCGTTGTATGTATACATTTGTTGTCGAAAGAAATTTGAAGCCAAAATTTGAATTCTTCATAGGCACTCTCATATTCCAAGCACGCTTGCAATAGCTATCATTGTCGGGCAAATATACACATATATTCTGCGCTTAATGCAGCCCTTTTCTTTGCCACCTATTTCATGTTTAATAATCACTTGCCTCCACGTATTTTTTTTGCCTCTAAAGCCCGTGATCGCGATTCCGATAAAAAGATATCGAGTATAGATCGTCCTGGATATATAGATACTCACTCCCGCCTTGCCCGCTACCCGTCTACCCTTGCTGTATAACCGACTGCTCTGTCTAAATACACACTGATTGCCAGGCCATGTTTTGTTCCAGGCTGTGTTCGAGTCGTCCCAGTTCTGTGGTGCATTCGGTGTGTTCTTTGATGCTTCGATACTATATTCACCTTATTCACGTTGTACTTTCCTGACACAGCAAAATATGTGCTTAGATGCTACGAATTAGACATGAGAACCCCGGCATACCTCTGATTTGCACATTGATCACCACAGTGTATTCTGAATATATTTGATAAATAGTCCAGTATTTTTATCGGTCAATGAACGAGCTCTCAGTCACTTGATCTCGTTCTTGTACGCCCCCCCCCCCCCCCCCCCCCCCCGCCTCGCTCCTCTTTGTATGCTTACATTCTCCACTTCCATCGTGGATCCTTTCACACACGCCCTGTTAGTGTCTCTGATCATTACACACTACACCCCTAGTGTCGCCATACTTGCATAGGAAATAAGAAGAAGGAAAAAAAGAGTCAAAGAGAATGTACGGCTATGTGACGTCCCTAGTCATAATCCTTGCTTAAGAGCTGCGGCTTGCTGTAGCTGTAGGGTAGAGAGGAGCAAGTAGAGAGTAGAAAAACAACACAAGCTGTAGTAGTGGCATAGACGGGGAGAGTAGGGCAGGGAGGAAGAAGGGAGAAAGAAGTAAATATAAAATATAAAATTCAAACATCCAAATAGCAGCTAATCTGCAGCCAGTGGTCTGAGCAGGAGTAGGGTAGTCGAGTACTACCAAGTAAGATGCATGTGCTGGCTGTAAAACTAGCCGGGCTGGGGAGTTGTTTGTTTCCCCCCCCTAGGAGGATCAAGGGTAATGGCTAATGGATAATGGATAATGACTAGAGAGAAGATATGTCTGATATTTTCTTTTTCTATACAGCTATAGCCAGTCGCAACTTAGTTTTGGCGGCTCTAGTCATTCCTTCTCAAGTCTTCTCACGTTTTCTCACGTCCTTGGATCTGCTCATCATATTGTCCTCTTACATTTTAACATCCTACCATCTTAGCTTTTTACCTCACTTTCTTTAATCTTTAATTTCTTGACTTTCACTATACGATATTATCAACACTTCGAACAGCAGTCACGCAAGGGTTTCCATCCTAATCTTTAGCGGCACGCCCATACCCAATATCAAAATCATATCCAGGGACAGCACGCCATCTATCACGACGGTCTTTTACACGGCAGGCCATTACAACACAAAGTACAGCCCTATAGTAACCGCCAGCCAGCACAAGTACAGCACAGAAGCAGAGAGGAGAAGCCCGTGCAAAGGGCCATTTTAAAATCATAGCAAAGGGAGATAGAGATACGATAAGGCCAGTAACAGAGTCGACGCAAAAGTACGCCTGGCCGCCAGTATTCCGACCGCCCTACACCCCCCCCCCCCCTCTCAGTCTCTTTCTTTCGTTCTCTCTGCGCGTGCCCTTCATATACCGTCTCCTGTCTTAGAACGAGCATCTAAGCAAGACAGTGGTTGACTCGTTGTTTGATCTCCCTCCTTGTCTTTACGCCCATCTCAGTTGCATCTTGCTGCATCGTTTCCTCTCAGTTGCCCAGTTCCACCAGTCGAGCTGCATCTTGTCATTGAGCAGAATCCACAGTGCATCTACATCTAGACGGCCGCCACCAACATCCCCATCGCCCCCTGCTCTTACTATCTTATTGTCTGTCGGCAGTGCGATCATAACATTAAGGTTCAGGCACACTGAGATTCATCTCTGTTGGTTCTGCCGAAACCTTTTTTTTTCATTGTTTGTTTGGTCTTTTCGGCACTTCACTTACTCGCTTTCTCGCTTTGGAGCTCTTAAACTTTGGAGCTTTGAGCTTTGGTGGCAATATCCGAATTTAACAAGACGTATCAGTCAATCACGATACTGCATCACGCCGGCCTCGTGTCCGCCAGAGCTAGACATTCGCCTATACAGCTTCAGCCATCCAGACTGCAGGAGTGGCCATCCGAGTGACCGCTTCTTCTCCGTGTCTACTTGTCTACTTGTCCACTGGCCTACTGGCCTACTGGCCTACTGGCCTACTGACGTACTTGCCCCAAGCTCTTGCTTCTGCATCAAATACGCATTTTTACGTTGGGGATACCTCGCGACTCCGACCCACCAGCAGGTAAGCAGGCAAGCAGGCAAAACAAGCAGGCCCGTCTTCGAATCGCTTTGCACTGCTGCGTGTCTCTTCTGTCTCTTGTGTCTCTATTTTTGTCCGTGTCTTGCAGCCAAGGGGAGGAGCGGCAGCGTATCAGCCGAAGCAGCTGCCAACCCGGCAGAATTAGAAGCAGCACGAAAAGCAGCGCGAAAAGCAGCAAGAACAGACTGTCGGTCTGTTGACAAAGGCCAATCGCAAACCGAGTAGTGCATGTGTTGGCATCTCTCTGTTCTCTCTGGCTGAAAGCTCTTGCCGCTGCAAATTACAAGCTACAAGCTATAGAACAAGAGTGTTGGATACACCGTGTAGTAAGCAGTTGCCGCTCGCCCCTTCTCGTCCCGATATCTTTGTCTCTGCTCTCTTCTCTCTGATCTCTGTTGTCTGTTGTCTCCTTCTCCATCACTCGCCCTCGCCCTTCTCTCTTTCCCTTCTTTCTCTGCCTTAAAAGCAGTATCCTCCCGCATTGTTTCTTCTTTTGCTATTTTGCATTTGTCTGCTTCCTTTCCAAAATCTTCACCACCCGTAAAAGGCATCTCTCTCTGCTTTCTGCCATTTGCAGTTTCCTCATTCTATTTACTTTTCCGAAACGCTCTCCTGACACTCCCAGCAACTGTCTCACCGCACCTGCTTCTCCATCAGCAGAGAACACCTGCCCATCCTCTAATCAACGGTAAGCAGTCCTTTTTTTCCCATATACCAGTAGTCCATTGGGTCTCCATATGTCCCATCCTATGTTATGTCCCAAATGTCCCATCAGTCCCATATATTTCATACATCCCGTACAGCTTCCCATATATCTTCCCCCTTCACTCCTTCCCATTGCCTATATATCTCCTCTCCCCCCCCACCACTTCATTCTCACTCTACATCTTCTACACCTTCTCGTTCATAAAAAGGCTCACTTGTCAGTTCTTCTGTCGTCTTTGCGTCTTGACAGCTCAAAAGGTCTTACACTTTACCCTCTTCATCTGTACTTTACTCTTGTCCTTTCTCAGGTGTGCATACATTGCCTTGTCCTCACCGTCCTTCTTCATCTTCTCTTACTCTATTACTCTCTTACTCTTCTATCAAGCATATCCCATCAACATCTTCAACGACTTGACTCTCTCTATAATCTCTCATCTCCTATCTCGTCTTCAGTCTCTCTTCTCTCTTCTCTCTTCTCTTACTTCACATATCACCCCCCACCGCAGCACTTATGGAGTACAACGCGTATTATACAACTCGCCAGCCCGTTATACACCGGTCTAACAGTATCTCTATTCCATACAGCGCAGGATTACATTCGCCTCAAAACAACAGAAACAGCTCAACCGCCAGCCAGGATTCTGGTTACAGCTCCAGCATGTCTAATCAGACCGCCAACGGGGACTCCCCGAGTCAGTCGCGCTCGACGCCCAACTGGGCTTGCTCTCAGGACTGGGACAAGTACCGCCAAATCATCACCACTCTTTACCGCGATGAGGGCCTCCATCTCAAGAAGGTCCAGCAAATTATGCTCAAGGAGTACGACTTCAGTGCCAGCGAGCGCATGTACAAGACCCGGATCTCCAAGTGGGGGCTCGACAAAAACCTCAAGGCACACGATGTTATGGTGATCTACCGCATGAACCAAACACGCGCTATAATGGGAAAGCGCTCCGTGTTCACCGTCCGCGGCCGCCCCATGGACTACTCTCGCGTCGAGCAGTACATCCGTCGCGATCCCAGCATCGTCAACCGCATTAACAGCAACGAGGACCTGGCTGAGATCCCGGCCGACCACGCCCGCAACGCTGGCATCTCGTGCCGCACACCATCACCCTCGCCTCCTTCATCGCCCAACCTCAGACCTACAGCCCTCGGCCAGGGCCCAGCCATGGCTTACAGCAACTACAACGGTTACGCCCCTTCCTCACAGCACCAGCAGGAGCAGCACGCCCAGGGTATCCTCCGTCATCCTCACCATGACCAGCAGCAGCACTACTCTCACCGCCAGAGCTTCCCTCAGTCGGCCGTCCTGCCCTCGCAGGCTCCTCTGGCTCTGAGCGTGCCCCAGATGCCGCTCCCCATGACCACTTCGGCCATGTCTGGTTTCACTGGCATTCCTGCAACCTCAGGGCCGAGCCCGTACGGTGCCTCCATGTACGGGCCCCCCATGAGCGTCAACTCGAGCCCAACAATCAGCCCCTACAACACCATTGTCACCTCTGGTGCCCCTAACAACAGCGCTTACCAGCTCAGCGGTCCGACACACTTCAGCAACGGCTCGACATCACATACTCCCAGCCTGGCTCCGTCTACCCCGGCGTCCTCCATGGCCATGATGCCCACCACTGTCAGCACCCCGAGAACTGTTAACACAGAGCCTCGCGGCTACTCGTTTGCCCCTATGCCCGGCTACCCTGAGCAGGGCCACCCCGGCCAGAGCCACATCATGCACGGCCATGAGCAGTACGCCGCCGATCGCGTGCAGCATCACTCCCAGCACCACCAGGCCCAGCACCACCAGGCACACCACCCGGCCAGCGACAGCCGCGCCAACGCTTCCAGCGGCCATCCCGCAGCCGGTCCCAGCGGCAGCTCGTCTCTCCCTGACGGCTACAGCTGGAATATGGACCCTAACGCCTCGTGGGACTCCCAGTTCCGTTAAGGTGTCCCCGCTGCCTCGATACTGATATCATCCGACATCGCTTCGACACAGTGTGCTCTTTCCTTCTTGTCATTAAAAAGCTACATCTGGTTTGGGGTCTGGGGCGTTTGTTGGGAGTTTTATAACACTCCTTTGCTTTACTGTTTTTTTATTTCCCTCATGTTATACTTTACTGCGATACGACTATACCGACGACTCATGAGTTTGCATTATTATACTCATACACTTGGTGTTCAGGTCTCTCGGTCTTGGTCTCGCTTTTGTTTCCGTTTTTTTTTAGTCCTCTTTTCCTTTGCGGTCTTGGGTCCCTCGGTCATACGCGGTTCCGGTCGGCCAACGTTTATGCGTCTGGTCTTATATGGGAGTTAATTTTGCAATGTCTCTCTCTCTTTTTTCAGTTGCTTTTCTGTTATTATTCTTTTGGAGTTTATTGGAGTTTATCGGAGTTTACTGGCGTCTGGCTTTGGTTCAGACTGGCGCACAGTCCCTCTCCTACGGGAGTTAAACACCTTTGGATGTTTTGTTCTATTTTTATTTTTCTCTTTAGAAGTTACCCAAATTCAATTGATATCAACAAAACGCAATGAATTCACTTCAACATGCAATGTGAATATTTTGGAGATTTCAAAATGGGACTTGGCTTTGACTTTAAACTCAAACTATTCAAGCTGTTCTCTGACAATCAAGCGCTACAGTTTACAAACGAGGCCGCTCTAGTCAGGCGGTGATGCCCAGGTCCTTGTAGAAAGCATCGCCGTTTGGCTTGCGGCCGAGGAACTGCTCCAGTGTCCGCATCTCATCCTGCGAGCCACCCTTCTCGAGCACCGTGTGCCGGTACCGCCGTCCCTCCTTGCCGTCCATGGGGTTCTCCCGGAACACGCTGTAGAACATGTCCGTAGAGTACACCTGCGAGTACAGGTAGCCATAGTAGCCAGCATCGTAGCCGCCCATCAGGTGGCCAAAGCACGCCTGGCCGTTGCCCCATGTGCTGGGCTCGCCCTGGGCCTCGGGTCCCTTGAACCCGCTCAGCTCGGCGCGCAGGTCGTTGTACACGCTGCTGATCGACATGTTCTCAATCGACTCGTGCGATGTCGGCGCGTGCACGGCCATGTCAAAGATGCCAAAGTGCAGCTGGCGCAAGTTGAACAGAGCATCGTTGACGTGCTTGGTCGATACCAGCTTGGTAATCAGCTCGTCGGGGATGGGCTCGTTGGACTCGTAGTGGCTGCTCAGTGCCTTGATCTGGGGCGGGCTCCAGCACCAATTCTCAAGCATCTGACTGGGTGCCTCAACGAAATCGCGCACCGTCGAAGTGCCGTGGAAACGCGAGAACTTGGTCCGGCCAGCCAGGTCGTGGATGCCATGGCCCAGCTCGTGGAACAGAGTAACAACCTCGTCATGCTTGAGCAGAGAAGGCTTGGTCGGCGTCGGCTTGCTAAAGTTGCACACGAGTGCGGTGGCAGGGTAGCGGCGCGTCGAGTTGCCATCCTTGGACACCTTGAGGAAACCAGGCTGCAGGTTGAAGTTGGCTGCGTGGCCGTACTTGCCCGGACGAGGGTGCAGATCCAGGTACAGGTAACCGACAAAGCCATCGCCCTCGGATGCGTCGTCCCAGACGCTGAACAGAATGACGTCCTCGTGCCACACAATATCTTCGGCCTTGCCAGTCGGGCTGATACGGGCGCGCTCAGCAGCGTCGCCGATCTCGACAAACACAAAGCCAAACAGCTCCTCAAAGATCTTGAGCATACCGCCGACAGTGTTGCGCAGAGGGAAGTACTCGGCGATCTTGTTCTCGTCGATGCTGTACTCCTTCTCAATCATCAGGCGGTCGTAGTACCGGTGGTCCCATAGGTAGTAGTTGTTATCAAAAGGCAGGCCCAGCTCCTTGGTGTCGGCCTTCTTCAGCTCAAGCAGGTGCTGGATCTCGGTAACACCGCCAGCTGTCAGGCGCTTGCGCAGGTCACCCAGGAAATCATCCACGGTCTTGCAGTCCTTGGCCATCTTGTCCTCAAGGACAAGCGAGGCGTGGTTGGGGTAGCCCAGAATGCGAGCGGCCTCGTCACGGAGGAGGACCGTCTCACGGAATCTATCGACGTTGCTGTTGCACTTGTTCTCGTTGGCAATGAAGATCTTGCGACGAGTCTCGGGGTTTGTGGCAAACTTGAGGGCCGGGAAGAGATCCGTATACTTGAATGACAGCTTGATCTTTCCCGCGGTCTCGGCGTCACCGTCGGCGCCAACCTCCAGAGTGCTCAGAACATCCTCGGGGACGCCATTGAGCTCCTCGCGAGTGAACCAGAGGCCACCGTTCTCCTCGTTCAGGGTCTTGGAGAACTCAATGCTGAGGTTGCTGAGACGCTTCTTGATCTCCTTGAAGCGGTCGCGCGCAGGGCCAGCTGGCAGGCCCAGACCGTACTTGATGTAGCCCTTGTGTTCACGGGCAAGCAGGCGAGCGCTCTCCGGGTCAAGGTCAGTCTTGGTAGCCTCGCCAGCCTCAATCTTCTTCACGGCATCGTTGCCACCGTAGGTCTTGACAAGGGCATCGACCACGTTGAAGATATCCTCACGCGTGGCGCACTCGATGCCGAAATCGGCCATGATCTGGGTAGCCTCAGTGCTGGCAGTGCGCAGGTCGGCGTCGGCAGACACGTACTGGTAGAAGCCGAGAATGTTGGAGGACAGAGCAACCTGGTTCTCATCCTCGATTTGGGGACCCATCACATTGGTAAAGGTGCTGCCGGACTCGGCGACAACCTTGTCGAGAATAGCACGGGTACTGTCACAGATGGTCTTGGCGTCGGCAACAATGCTCTCCTTGGTGCCGATAAAGGTCGGAGGCTCCTGCGGGGGGTTCTTGTACTTGCCCATGTTGATGCTGGGGTGCGTGAGAATGGGCGGGAAGGCTAAAGTTGTGCTGCTGCCGCTGCTGCTGCTCGAGGAAAAGGTTTGCTGTAGCTTGAGATGGGTCAAGAAGGGGATCTGGGGCCGAGCGAATCCTCGGAAAGCGGCGACCGATAGCCGGGGAGCGACGCGGATGGCCAGGATGTCGACGTAGAAGAGAAAGAAGAGTATGGCGAAGAGGCAGAGCAAGAGGGAGCGCGGTGAGAAGCGTTCCGTGGCTTTATTGGCTTTATTGGCGTTGATAGGGAGAGAAGGAGAAGTTTGGGACCGAGAACGAGCTTGAGCTGATGAAGCTTGAGATCGAGGCCGTGGCGAAGAACGAGAAGAAGGCAACTCGTTGGGGATGTGGGAAGCCAGGGTGAATGTTGTTGGAAAGGAGAGGAGTAGTGAAGGGGGGATAGGGAAGAGGGGTCCAAGACAAGACAGGACAAAGAGGGGATGTCGGCTGCGCAGGCAGGAGAAGGAGGCCCAACAAGTGCCAGGACGTGAGTGGATGAGGCACAGTGATAGGTGCGACGTCGGCTCGGAGTGGGCTGCTATGTAGGCACGCACGGCAACGACGATCGGCCAGAAGAAAAGAGGGGAATGGAGATTCAGGAAGGCGCAGACGACACAGGTTCAGACCAAAGAGGATGCAACAGGGCAAAGGGTCGGGCAATCATGCAAGGAAGGTGCAATCGGCAGGGCACAACGGTTGATCTGATAAAATCTTTGTCGTCTGTCGGTTGCGGAAGGTGCGCGGAAACAAAGCAGTACGCAAGCTGCGTAAGCTCTCGAGGAAGGTGCGAAGCGTGGTGCAGCTGCCGGTACTAGTAACATGCGGGGCTGTTTCTATGGGGAATTGGCGCTATTGTGCGCAAGTTAGGAAAGCGCAATGGGGCGGATTGGATGTGGGATGGATGAAGATGGGCAGAGAAGAGAGAAGAACGTAGAAACGAAGCAATTGGAAAGTGAAGCAGGTAGTGTTTGGCTAGGGAAGGTGCGACATAAATGAGGTCTTAAACACCACACAGGCGCATGCCCACCGGCACTGACCAATACAGAGCGGTGTCCAAAGCTTGGCCTTCCCTATCGGGACTTCAGCCCATCACAAGATCTAAGCACATCTGGCTGGTTATTATGTAAGCAGCCCAATTTCAATGAAGCATTGTCGGCAACAACAGTTTGATAGATCCAATGTATTCGACTCGATCAGAGACTAAGCAAAATCAACGCCGGCCCAGCCCATGCTCCTGGATAAGAATGTACAAAAAGAGCAAAAACAAAACACATAACACATAACAGCCCCGTCCTGGATATCTCATCATCCGCTGCTCCCCTGCCGTCCGTAGAGTCGGTAGATGCAGAGTCTCTGGCCACTGACTGGCTAGGTGTGCTCATCAGCTACCAAGTCAGGACACACGTTCTCGGCCCAGCAGAACATGCTGTCGCATCGTGGCGGCAGCTACAACTGCAGAGCCTTTCCTTCACAGCTCGCCGTCTAGTTGGCAAGGATCGTCCGGACGAGATCTAAAAGATGAGTTAGCGGTCCGCCTATCTTTGTCTTGAAATTTTATCTTGAAATAACCAAATGGCTGCGCAACTTACCCGTGTAGTTAACCTGCCCGGAGCTCGTGTCGACTGCCTTCAGCAGCTCGTCAACCTCCTCGTCGGTCATCTTCTCGCCGAGGTTTGTCAGGATGTACTTGAGCTGGCCAACGCCAATGTAGCCAGTCATGTCCTTGTCAAAGACCTGGAAACCGCGGCAGTACTCTTCGGGCTCGCCGGGGTCACGGAAGCCGCCGGGGCGGTTCAGGATGCGCTGGAAAGTCTCAAAGTCGACTGGCAATGTTAGCTAGCCGTTCCTCTTCATTTTATAGTTTTTGGTGCTTTGCAGTGCTACTTACAGTCGCCGCCAACGTTCTTCTCCAGGTCGCGGACCTCGCTCAGAGTAGGGTTCTGACCGCAGGCGCGCAGCAGGTCACCAAGGCTGTCCAGGGTAACACGGCCGTTGCCACGCTTGTCGAA
The DNA here is from genome assembly GCA_029298975.1 of Ophiostoma novo-ulmi subsp. americana. Lineage (NCBI taxonomy): Eukaryota > Fungi > Ascomycota > Sordariomycetes > Ophiostomatales > Ophiostomataceae > Ophiostoma > Ophiostoma novo-ulmi. The sequence continues at coordinate 2,974,617 of JANSMA010000004.1, read as the reverse complement.
CAGCGAGAACGCCTCCTTGTAGTTGGTAGAAGCCTGTTCGTTAGACATTTTGATCGTTTTTATGAATTTGATGGTTCTGATAGTTCTGTTGATGCAGATGTCGCCAGTTGGTGCAAGATGAAAAACAGAGATTGGTAAGATGACGGAGACAGAGGCAGACGCGGAAACAGGGTCGGAAAGAGGGGATGCAATTGGAGAGCGAAAACTGGAGGTTCGGCTTGACGCTATTTTAGTAGCTGAATAGCGGGTTTGGCGTTGTTTTGGTACCTGGTCGTCCTTTGTTTTGCCTCTGGAGTTGCTCTAGTTTGGTGTACTTTGGCCTGGAGCTTCCCGTTGCTATTTTGGAGCTGTTGACGTCTGGTCTTTCTGGTTTGTTTTGGCTGCCATTTTGTCGGGCTTTTTTGTATTTTTGTTTTTCTGAGCCAGCTTTGGCAATCAGGCCACTGCCGTCGTCGTCGTTCATTGGCCGCTGTCCTTCTGTCCTCGTATCGTTGTCTCTCATCCTGCCCTTTCACAATGGCAACCGTTGCCGGCTGTGGGACTCACCATTTTTTCTGTGTTGTTTGTTCGTATTCCGTACTAGTGCGGGACTGTTAAAGGTATTTCGGAGTGATGCAGCAAAGGCGCGATGAGAAGATGGATCGACGGTGAAGAATGTCAAAAGTAAGAGCTGTGATCGAGGTCAGATTCGTAGAGTGGAAGGGAAAGGGGAGGCGGGAGTTTAAAGCAGAGAGAAAGGAAAAACACAGAGGGGCCCTATTGAAACTCTTATGGCAGGAGCGACTCACAGTCCTTGCCGTCTCTGACCGCATACTCCTGTTGCTCAAGGGGGGGTCAGTCCCATATTACGGACAGTGGCGGCATATTCCACATTGCTACAGCAACGATCCACTTATTTGTTTATTGGAAGACTGTCGCACCAATCAGAGCCCTTCTCCCATAAGGTATCCTCACACAAGCCACCAAACCACAACACAGCATGCTCGTATCGACAACAATAAAGGCAGCGGTGACGACAGGCAATTCGAAACAGTCGCTTGTTGGGTTGTCTCCGGCAGATAAAGTTTTGGCATACACATCCTATCAGCAACGCAGCTGCTACACTACACGGCCAACTGATTGATGACAGCATCATATCCAAGCAACACGGGAGAAATATCGCGAATGTTTAACCCTTTCGGAAGACGTAACAGCTTGATATAACTATATTGTTTTTAATATGGGCAAACTATGATGTCGGAAGTAAGAGTCTGCGTTGCGGCCAGCTGGGGATAATTGGCCAAAAGAAGCGGTGACGAGCTCTTACATTTCATTAAACCCCCGTCGTGATTATGTCAGCGCGAATGACGACAAATTGTCATCGCGCTGTACAATGTCACTGTATTGAAGCTATTTAACATCGTCGTCCTCGCACTCATATTTTGCTCTTCAAAGACATCTTTGACATATATGAGTTGCTTTTGCCGTCGCATTGTCTGCCATATATTACAGGCCACATTGCCGTCCCTTGCATGATTACATAATCCAGAATGCGCCTATGTAAACAAACGCGACTCGGCTAACCAATCACAGCTCGCTATTCTGCGGATCTCTATGCTTATGCTCCCCCTCTACACGCAGCGCCGCGCTAAGACGTGCATCGAAACTGCGAACATCAACTGCGCCCTTGTATTGGACCGTGTCCCGTGTATCTTCACTTTCCACCAATTTCCAATTGCTTGCCAACTCGACCTCGAATACATTTCTTACACACATACACCCCCTCCTTTCAGCTGCACCACCACCGGCGTCACAAATGAATCAACAAACACGGTAACAACGCGTCATTCTTTCGTTCCTTTTACCTTCTCGTCGCCCGTCTTCATCCTCTCCGCCGTCATCCTCGGTAATCTTCCTTCCCGACTCCGACCCTCACAACCGCGACCATGGACTACGACGACCACTATTTCGTCTTCGACAACCGACTTGCCTCCTTCCAGGGCCCGCAGCCTCTCTCCAAACGCAGACCATCAACAGCCGCGTCGAAAAAGGTCACATCATGGCCTCACCGATCACCAACCCCAGAAGATGTATGCGCACTCAACACGCTTTTTTATTAGACCCTGCAATTTTACTGACTATTCAGCTCGCTCGTGCCGGCTTCTTCTTCAACCCGCAACCTAGCAACCCTGATAACGTGCGCTGCTTTCTGTGCCACAAAGACCTCGACGGCTGGGAAGAGGAAGACGATCCGCTCCAGGAGCATCTCAAGCACTCGTCTTCGTGCGGCTGGGCTATCTGTGCCGCCATTGAACTTGAACTCGGTGAGGTCGCCAATGAAGACCCGCGCTTGTCATATCTGCTCGACGCCCGGAAAGCCACATTTGCCGGCCTGTGGCCCTACGAGTCAAAAAAGGGCTGGAAGTGCAAGACAAAACAGCTTGCCGAGGCCGGCTGGAAGTACACACCCACTCTCGAGTCCGACGACAACACAACATGCACATACTGCCAGCTGGCACTCGATGGCTGGGAGTCGAGCGACAAGCCTCTAGACGAGCATCAAAAACGGTCACCCAACTGCCCGTTCTTTGTCTTGACGCGTAATCCACTCAAAAAGCAGCCTCGCGGCAAGGCAGCCCGGACATCAAAAGCATCAAACTCGCGCTTGTCGGTACAGTCGATGCAGTCTGTGGTCACAACAACATCCGACTACCAGTCTCTTGCCGACCCCGACGAGAGCGTTCTCACTACAGCCACCGCCACAACAGCACAAGGACGCAAGCCAGCAGCAGCATCTTCCCGGGTGCGTAAGACAGCCACAGGAGCGACAAAAGGACGGAAGCCCCGCGCAAAGAAAGACGAGACAATAGTGATCGAAGACTCGATCCTCGAAGAACCCGCCACCGAACCAGTTCAAGATGCGCCAGCCGCTGGGGAGCTTGTAGAGGATCCGTCAATATTAGAGATTCCTACTGTTGCCCCAGTCGCCAAGGCCCCGGCGAAGCCTGCACGCGGTAAAAAGCGCACGAGTGAGCAGGCACAGTCAGCACAGCCGCCTACGCGAGGCAAGAAGCGGACGAGCATGGAGCTTGAGCCTGTCGATAGCGCCGATGCAGAAATCGAGGCACCCGCAGCCAAGAAGCGTGCGACGCGTGTCCGTGCCAGCAATAACTCTGTATCAGGCAGCACTAGTAACGATTACGCCATGTTCAACCCTATAACACCTAATGTTGACGAAGCCGATATCGAGGCTGAGCTGCGTGCGTTGGAGCAGGACATGGAGCTTGGCCAGCAGACGGCGGGTCAAGTCCAACAGGAGCAGGAGCAGGAGCAGGAGCAGGAGCAGGAGCAGGAGCCGGAGCCGGAGCCGGAGCAGGAACAAGAACAGGAACAGGAACAGGAAGAAGAGCAGAGGCAGGAACAGGAACATGAACAGGAGATCCAAGTGCCTAAGAAGGGCCGGAAAGCAGCAGGCACTCGCAAGGTTTCTAAGCAAACGACACGCAAAGCCAAGGGCGCCCCCGTGCAGGAGGTGGTGCAACCAGAGCCTGAGCCGGTAGCAGAGACGGAGATACACGAGCCCGAGCCACCAGCCCCAGTACAGACAAAACCCAAGGCAAAGGGACGACCAAAGAAGGCTTCACAGGTGCCACAGCCTCCCCCTCCACCACCGGGCAACGATATGGAAGAGGATGAGCTCCACGAAGACAGCTTTATCAGTATTGTGAGCATCAACAGCATTATCCGTGAGTCTGAGCAGCTAGTCACTGCCAAGCAGAAAACCAAGGCCAAGACGCAACCCAGGACTGCTACTGCTGTTCCCGTTCCTGTTCCAGAGGCAGCTCCAGCCCCTCCGCCGGTGCCAGCCCATGCTGCTGATCCCCTTTCCGAGGCAGCACCTGCTGCCGCTGCCCCTAAAAGAGGCCGTGGCCGGCCATCAAAGAAGTCGATAGACTCTATGCGGTCTAGTATCGGCAATACGTCGCAGACATCTGTAACATCCAGTGCGTCATTTGTGCCAGCTAAGATTACGCATATCCCGCCACCTTCTTTGCCTGGCATGGCAATGGCGGCACCCGATGCTGCAGCTCCCAAGCCTGCAGTAAAGGCTCCGGTAGAGAAGCGGGCTAAGGCTCTGCCTCCTCTCCCAAAGAAGCGCATATCACTTAGAGACATCGAAGAGCGCGAAATGAGAGAACAGCAAGCGCGGAAGCAAGCTCTTGAGGAGAAGGCCCGTAAGGAGGAGGCCCTCAGACAGGAGGCCTTGAGGCAGGAGGAGGAGGCTCTCAAACAGGAGGCTTTGAGGCAAGAGGAAGAGGAAGCGCGCCGAGAAGAGGAGATGATGCAGGAGCAGCTGCAAAGAGAACAGCTTCAAAAGGAGGAGATAGAGAAGGAGCAGCGCAAAAAGCAGCAGCCTAAGAAGCAGCCGCCCAAGAAGCAGAGCGCACTGCAGTCTCACGAAGAGCAAGAGCCTCATCTCTCCGTGACCCCTGCGACTCCGCGCAAGGTGTCACCAGTAATGTCGGCCAAGCAGGCCACAATCTCGCCGTCGCCGTCGCTACAGTCGTCAGATGCCGAGAATCAGCCGCCGTCCTCGCGTCAGGCCAGCAAGGGCAAGACGATGACCCAAGTGTCACACGTGCCAATTCCGTTGTTCCCAGCGCCACCTGCCCTCAACGGCAACGTGACACCAATACGCGAGTCGCCCTCGAAGCGCAATGCTAACGGCAACACACTCGGAGGGCTGCGTAGCGCCCTGTCGTGGACGGCTGTGGACGTGGACACTGTCTTTGAGCTGAAGAAGGAGAACGACAGCGACAACGGCGAAAACGATATCCTGGAGGGCCTTCTGCGCAAGGGCACAGAGCTGACGTCACCAGAAAAGGCCATGTCGGTCGAGGAGTTTATCTTCCACAATGCTGGCCAGGCCGAGCGGCTGCTCAAAGAAGACTGCGAGGCCATGGTCAACGAGTTTGAGCAGCAGGGCTCGCGCGCGATGCGTGTTCTGGAGTCCTTGGAGGTGGCCGAGTAGCTTGAGTAGCTTGAGTAGCTTACGAGTGTATACGTGTCTAACGTGTCTTACGTGTCTTGGGTTAGGGAGGTTTAGTTTGGTTTTGTTTCTTGTTGCATTCATGGTATCCATGTTGGTTATATATGGGATTAACGGTGTATTACGGCACGGTCATGGCGTTTATCTTTTTAATGAATCTTGGTTTTCCTACGTTTCTGTTTGCATTATCTCAGTTTGTGTTGATAATGCGACTGGCTATAATCTGCCGTGCTGGACTAGCACTATTTGTACTGTTCGAGTAGTGGAAGTGGGTAGTAATTTCTGCGTTTACTGCAGTGTCTATAGCAGTCCTCGTCACATTTGTTATGGTTTAACTTTGATTTCCCCATGAATTCCTAACAATTGACTTGAAGTTTAAAAGGTTGCAGGTTGCAGATTTCTTTTAAATTATGAACTATAATATTAATTAGTATTTGGGTTTCTTATCTTTTATTGTTTTCTAATTGTTTGGAAATATAAAATATAAAATAAAATAAGATCACGAAAGTTAATAGTATATATTCTCGTAATTAACTTTACAAAAACTATATACTGTCTTATTACTCCTTCGACTACTTGAAAAAAGGCTATTAATATAGTACCATGGAAGCATCTTGTCTCAACGGGCTGATAACAAAACTGAATTGACCCAGAGCCGATGCTGGCACGTTTTCCTTGCCTCCGACAGCATGCGACGTGGCAGCACGCGCGGCTACTGCCTATCAGTACAAGTACAACGACAACGACAGCGGACGTCTTGTAGCCGACGAGGCTGCTGAAGCGGCCAGGAGGGTGTAATCATGACGCTGCATATACTCATAGGTGTTCAAGACAGCGTCGATTTCATTATTTCGTATCTATAGAGTAAAGCAATCGTAACGCCTGCTAATAATATTTTCTCCAAAACATCAGCCAAGTCCATATCCTCGTTCGGTGCTTTCGTACTTTCATCCTTTTTGTGCCTATCCATGCCTGGTGCCTAACCCCTTTTCTTCTACTTTGCTTTTTGTACACTCCCTCTACTCAGCTTTGCGCCGCTTCAACAAGCAGTGCCGTGCCCACTTGCGCTGGTATTTTTCTGGGATAAAGTCAAAGCTCGGAACCCAGAGCGCACGCGCCAGGAAGCCCGTGTTGCCTGCGTCGAGGAACGGCTCGCACGTGACAATTTCCCAGTTGGTGGTATCGGAGACGTAGTCTGGCTCAAACGGCGGTAGACTCAAGCCCTGGCGGGCATTCTCCGGGTACTGCGTGTCCACCATGAACGCACACGTGTTGATGTCCGTGTACTTGCCCATGTCTTCCTGGTTCTGGTCGTTCATGCCCGGTGGTGTCAGCCACGTGCCGCCAAACAGGCCGAAGCCAGTGCGAGCCTCGGAAAACTCGCCCGGCAGCAGGCCGCGGAACTCGGACCGCACAAACTTGGCGTGCATGTCGCGCGGCAAGAAGAAGGAGCTGGGGAAGCGGTACCACTCCTTGCCGAGACACACAAAATCACCAGGGCCGCCGACAATGCTGCCGTCCGCAATGCCTGCAGCGAGATCGGCGTGCAGCACATGGCCACCCAGCGGCTTGTAGACAGACAGCGGGGCGCCGTAGCCAGAAACAACGCCATAAATACGCAGCGCGCTGGTGGCGAAGCAGCCGGCAAACACGGCCAACACAGTAAACAGCTTAATTTGTGCGGGAATCAGGCCCACAAGCGTGCCGGGTTCGGAGTGGCCCAGGGTCTCAAGCACAATGTGCAGAGCCATGGCTGCATTGAGAGCCAAGAAGGGGTACGCGGGGTACATGAACCGCTCCTCCTTGTGCGGCTGCAGGGTAAAGATAGCCAGCCACATGTAAAAGGGCAGCAAGAAGACAATAGCACGCATGCCCGACAGCAGACCCTTTTTGGACGAGCCCGCGAGCTTCTGGGCCAGGAACAGCGGCAGTGACAGCAGGGCCAGCACGAACCAGATGTTGAAGTTGAGCAGCAGGTTCTTGACGTAGAACGTCCAGGGCTCGGTGCCGTAGAGGTCGGGGCCGCCGCTGGACGAGAACACATTGTACTTGACAATGTTCCACGCGACAAACTCGACCTTGTGGTAGAAAAAGGTGTTGATGGCCGTGTCGAGGACACCCACCAGCAGGGCCGCAACAACACCGCGAGCGATGCGGATGAAACCTTCAAACAGACCCTCGTTGCCTCCACTGAGAGCCAAAATACCCTCCTCGATCAAGAAGGGGGCGCACAGTGCTGCCGCAAAGGGCCAGCCAATGATGCCGGCAATGGAGAACCAGATCATGCCGCGCAGCGTCTTGAGGCCGCCGCGCCAGTTCATAAACGCAGCCGCACCGAGCATGACGGCGTACATGGCAAAGCTCGACGGCAGGAACGCCGTGCTCGCGTGGAAGTTGCCGGGACTCGTGGTCAGGGCAATGATAAAGAAGAAACCGATGCGCGGGTGGATGATGCCACTGATGACCTGGAACAAGACGGTCTGGCACAGCGCGCAAAAGAAGGCCAGCACATAGCGCACAAAGTAGAACTCGCCTACCTTGCTGGCCTGCGGTAGGATGCGGCGCACGCTGGCCAGCACGGCGTGGATGCCAATGTAGAACCAGCTGCGGATGGCGTAGTCGGGCGAGTACTCCCAGGTCTGGCGGCCGTAGCCGTGTGCGAGGTAGTGCGCAGGCTCCCAGTAGTTGTACGTCTCGTCGCAGTCCTGGATGGGCGCGAAAACGGCCGACAGTATGCCGGCTGACAAGAACAGGTAAAACGCCGTGATGGGCTCGATGCTGTTCTTGTTCTTCTTCTTCTTGGCGTGGTTGGCATCGGGATGCACAAACTCGCGCTTAGCGGGCGGCGGGTCGGTTGGCGCCATGGTCCATCTGCTATTTTACTATTTTAGATGAATTGGGTAGAAGCCAGGAACTTTTGAGGTTGTGGTGCAAAATTTCAAGTCATCGACCTTCATTGGCAGAATGCCCAACAAAACGGACGTCACAAGCAAATAGCTGCAAGTGCTCCGTATTTACGTCAACAGCTCTCGTGTTGTTGAATTGGAGCTAAGGACACAGGTCGGCCAAAACACGCTAGCCCTTTTTGGAAAGGCTGAGATGATTCAGCAAATTACTAAGATTCTGGGAAAGATACTTGGGTACAAGCTGCAAACTGATAAGATTTATTTGGGCGGCAGAAAAAGTCTTATCGGGCAACAGCAGAAACTTTTTAGCGGTCACTTGCAGGAAAGAGCGACTGGCCATACCTCGACAAGGGCGATTGACAACAGCAAAAGAGAACGTCTTATTGTTTCCCCCGAGTTTCTCTCTTATTTACAGTTTCTCCCTCTATTTACCTACGCAATTCTGCCCTCGACATGGAGAACCAGACACCACCTGCAGCCACTACGGCACCCGAACAGCCAATCGAGATGGCCGCTGACACTGCTGTCCCCATCGCTGCGGCGGTTCAGACACCTACCGAGGTCGCTGTCGAAGCGCCAGTCGCTGCACCGACAACAACTACTCCTACTACCATTGACATCACCAACGAAGATTCTACTACAGTTACCGAGTCAGTAATTGCTGCTGAGCAGCCTACCGAAGCAGCAACAGTCGAGCCTACACCAACGGATGACGTCATGAACGTCGACGGCGACCTCGCCGTCGAGACGAAGGAAGTCGAGGCGACACCTGCGACACAGGTTGCGACAGAGGCCAAGGCTGAGGAGGCACAGACCACAGAAGCTGTCGCAGCGGCAGCAGCAGCAGCAGCAGCAGCAACAGAGAACGTCGAGATGGCCGATTCGCACATTACCGATGCGCTCGAGGCCGCTCTTGCTGGCTCTATGGACGTCGACCGCACCACAACCACAGCACAAACAATTCAGGAAGCTGCCGGTGCTTCCACAGCTACCGAAGTCACTGCCACAGAGGCCACTGAAGTTGGTGAGGGTGAGGCCGAAGGTCAGCAGTGGGAGGTCGACTCGAATCCATACGAATCGTCCGATTCCGACTCTTCAGATAGCTCCGACTCCGACTCGGATGACGACTCGGATACAGAGATGGTTGGCAACGGCGGCGTCACGGATACTGTCCGCATGATGATGGCATCGGCCATTCAGGACCTGGATGACGACGACGACGACGAGGAAGGTGGCCGTGGTGGTGCTGTCGGCGCGGGCGGCCTGCGCAGCAAGAACGAAGTGGACGAGACGCCCCCGCCAAAGCCTGAGATCCAGCTGGCCGCCGACGATGAGATTGTCAACCTGGGCCCCATCCTGCACATTGTCGGTGACTCGGCTGTCATTCAGGGCAAGACCGACGGCGCATACCGTGTCATTGATGCGGGCTCGCTGCTCTGCAAGGCCGATCGCCAAATTGTGGGCGTGGTCGCTGATGTCATTGGCAATGTGCGCATGCCCATGTACGTGCTGCGTTATGCCAATGCGGAAGACTTGGCCAAGGACGGCCTGGCAGCGGGCCAGGACCTATATTACGCGCCGAAGCATGCAATCTTTGTCTTTACAGACGAGCTGCGCAACATCAAGGGCTCTGATGCCAGTAACCTGCACGACGAGGAAGTTGGTCAGGACGAGGCCGAGTTCTCTGATGACGAGAAGGAGGCAGCATACAAGCGCGAGCTCAAGGCAAAGCGGCGCGGCGCTAACAACAACAAGGCGGGCGGCAACGACGACAAGAGCGGCCGCGGTGGTGCCCGTGGCGGCAAGCGTGGTGGTATGCAGAACCGCGGCCCCCATCCCCTGCGGAACGAGTCTGGTGGTGCCGGTGCCAGTGCCAGCAGCGGTGGCCTGCAATACGATGACGAGGACGATGGCCCATACCGGCCGCTGGCAAGACCAGCCAACTTTGGCCAGGGTGCGCCTGCACCTGTGTCAGTTGGTGGATCGCCAAGTAACGGCAACATGCGCGGTGGTGACAGACGGCCCAACAGCCGCGGCGGTGGTGCACCGGGCACGCGCGGCAACTTTAGAGGAAACCAGCGCGGCCGTGGCGCATACAACGGCGGTGGCCGTGGCGGCAACAACAACTACGACAACAATGGCAGCAGCAGCTACGGCCAGTACGGTCAACAGTCCAACAACAACAGCAGCGGCAGCAACAACTACTATGGCGGCGGCTCTCAGGCGCCTCCGCCGCCACCTCCATACTATCAGGCGCAACAGCCTCAGCAACACCAGCAGCAACAGGCAGCACCGGCACCGTTCCCTCCCAATGTTGCTCAGATTTTTGCACAACTGGCACAGGGACAGTTCCCGCCGCCGCCGCCGCCGCAATGGACTGGCTTCCAGCAGAACGATGCACCACCGGCAAACCAGTTCCAGTTCCAGCAACAGGCACCTGCAGCGGCACCACCGCCACCAGGACTGAACCAGCAAAATGCGGCTCAGCTGTTGAACAACCCTGTGATCCAGCAACTACTACAGGCACACCAGCAGCAGCAGCAACAACCACACCAGCAGCCGCCTGCTTACCCGTTCCAGTTCCAAGCAGCTCCTCAGCAGCCTCATCAGCCTCAGCCCCAGCAGCAGCAGCAGCAACAACACCAGCAGAACCAGCAGCAAGGACCTTCGTCGTTCCAGCAGTTATTCCCGGGTAACAACCAGGGCCAGCAGTAATTACAGCAGGTTATGGCATGGCGGTTTTGGTCTATAATTTACGGTCACGGAAATAAAAGCTTGGGTATATTTTGTTATTTTGATTTCATTTCCTTCATTATGGCATAGCGATAGTTGAATTTGAATTTTGGTCAATAGTGTTGCATTTAATTTCTTTCCAATTTACTGGTAATTACTGAGTAATGGACATCACAGGGGACTGTTTCAGTTGTTGACGTAGCTGGAGAGCTCGTAGGTAATCAACACGCGAAACATTGCGGCAGTCGTAGTAAAGGAGTCTAGGAGGATTAGCATCAACACATGCCGTTGAAACAACGAGACAGACTTGAGCCCTGACGAGCGAGGTTGACTGGCTGCAAAGTCAAGTAGCTGGTATCATATCGTGGCATTGAAGGAAGACGTCTGTCGCGGTCTGTTTCTCTTGCGGCCTCCTATGCGGTGACCTCCTGTGCACCAGTAGCTATCAACATTCCTGTGCTCTTCACTGTAGCCTCTTTGGCCTGTTGTGCAGCCGGTCTCACCCTTGATCATCGCCGGCGTCTTCTTTATTTCCGTTGATTACTGAGTATTTCCTACAGTATTTTTATTGTATTTTCTAATTGCTTTATTGCGTCTTTCTTTTGATTAAATTTCATATTTATTCCTCATGTGCTTGTCATAAAGACGCGCCTTTTCAGCTCTTTGTTCTTTTCTTCGCTAAATTCTATTTCTATCCGTCGACATGCAGACAGAGACCGGCGTTGTATGCGCCACTAATAAGCCCAACGTCAAAAGTGTAGAAATGTTGTGCGCCAGCGTTTCAGAGAGACAAAACGAGTAAGCTTGACTTTTAAGTGACGGGCATGAAGGAAAACCTGTTTTAATCCCAGCTTGAGCTATGGAAGCGGTTGGCTCTGCTGCTGCTGATTCTTCACCGTTAATACGAAAATTCCGCAGAATGAATCTCAAATAATGAGTAAAAGTACATCCATACTCAATACAAGTGCAATATTCGTACTTCCTAAGATGTCTGAGCGTGGGATGCAGCTTGGGTGCAGTTGGCCGGCAAGAATTTTGACTGACACACAAACTTTATCAACCCTATTTTAAGACACCTTTATCTGAACTGAGTCGCGTCGTGGATGACCAAGACCTACTTCGACATGCCGCCGTATCTTGAGTAAAAGGACAGGACCCCTATTCCTCCAGAGTCTGACCGACGCGATGCGGGTGACTGCTGCTGGCTTTACTTCGTAGCACACTTGGCCGTCGATCCTCGCCTGTTTCTCACCAAGCGCCGTGACCGAAGCACTCTCTTATCTGCTTTTCTCATCGAGCATTATCAAATTCAATCCTCTTCTCCTCCCCTCCATCCTTTTATGTCCGGCCTCTATGCGCCCGCGTACTGAGTAGTATCGATGATTGCATGCTTATTTTGTACATGATCGGCGTCCATCCTTCGTTGGCCACTGAATAATGCGACGCTGGCCCTCGTCTACAGGGACAGGGCATAAGCCACTGAAATATTTTCATTGAACTGATAATACTGATTTCGCCTGCCTTGCCATATTCTCTCTAGCAAGGTTGCACACGATCGCGTATGACGACAATGAACATTGTATATTCCGTCGACTCCGTCTCAGCTACTTCGTAGTCTCTCCTGGTACACGAACCAGCGCACTGTCTGTTCGTAACTGCCCGCAGCACTCGGTAACTCGGTATCCATCTGTTGTTTCGGCTCTCCATTTGGTTCCCATTATTGCGCCATTCAACAGCTTCCGAGGCTCCTCCACGATTAGGGCAAGAGTTCTCCAGCAGCCGTTCGCTTTAGGTATGGCCAGAGTAGAGAATCGAGAGAGTTGGAGACGGAAAGAAAGAAACAAACAGGATGAAAGAGACCCCCTGCCGTTTCATTTCCGTCAATGGGGCTGTGGACGTTGGGTCTTGTCTTTCATTCGATGTCATCTACTAGGCCGCGAGAAAAAAGGGTCGTCACTATGGGACAAGTCAGGGGGGCACCGGCGAAACCAGCCAATAGCAGAAAACTGTGCCTGGCTTGTGGCTTTGTTGTCGTCTTTTTTCCTCTTGCTCTTCTTTTACAGAAAACACCTGCCTTCAACAGCCAACAACAGACTGACGCAGGGGCCGAGATCTGCATGCAGGCCGATCCACATCTCCCTCACAAATATACTAGGATAGTCACTATTTACACTTGAGTCAACAGACGATAGTATTGAGTGTCAAGTGCCACTCGCAACAGCATCAAGAAAGAAACTCCAAGAATTGAGAAGCAAGGGCCAGTGAGACAATCGTCAGTCATCTAAACTCTAAACTCAAAATTCAAAACAAGGAATATCACGATGTTCGCTTATGTAATCTGACTATAAACTGCATACCCCTTTTTCGCTGAAATCAAATATGCACAGGCAACACAGACACCATTCAAATAAACATTGTACAAGTAAGACAGCGAAAGTAGTTCATCTCACCATCGCATCCTTGCAGCGTATGCCATCGCCGGCGGCAGACGGCACAAACAAACGCAAATCGAAACGTAAATAACTCGTGCTAACAAGGGGTCCCTGGCTGTCCTGTGCTCTTTTCTTCTTTTTTTTCTTTTTCTTTCTCTCTACAAAGTACTCGGTATTTTCCTCTCTTGCTCGTGAACTATCAGTACCTCTTTCTACTCAGTACGACGCTTGGTCCACTGTAGACCAGGGCCTGGGTTAGGCAAATAGAATAACAATTTATCGGATAATCAATCAAGTAAACAGCATATTTCCGTATTTGCTCAGGTGCTTTACAGACCACAGCCCATCACATTTGGCGCATCCAGCTTGACTCGCCCGTTCGTTGGTGTCTGTGTGTGTCTGTTGATCCTGTACAACGTCGTATCTGACGACAGACTAGTACCTGGGGTCGCTCGCGCTCACCCACCCTCCTTCGTAGACACCCCCCCTCTCTTCCGTCCCATCCCATCCTCTGCCGTCCCTTCGTCTTCCTCTTTAGTCGTTGGTTGCCCTTGACCTCTTCTTTATCTTTTGCCTTTTTCTTTCCCTCTCCTCCCCTCGTTTGATTCCTTGTTGTGTTGCATCACTCACACTCTTTCCTTTTGATTTTATTTTATTCCTGTTCATCAGCTCTAGCGAGACGTCGACCGACTCCTGATTTTTCATTCTTTTTGATCACGGTCATACATTCTTTACTCGCCTGCTCAGAGCATAAACCGGTTTATCCTACCGCCAACATTCATTCTTTCAGTGCATCTTCGCATCATACTTGCTTTGTGCCTTTTGCTCTCTCTGCCCGACGCATCCAGACCACCACATCTCGACGATATTCTACTTGTCCGGCACGCGTTTCTCAAATCTCAACAGACAGCCTACCAGCACTGTTATCACTCAAGGCCTTTGACCACAGCGAGTAACGGGATTGTCTTGGGAAACTAGTGATCAGCATTCCAGTTAACTCTGAATAGAGCCTTTTCGCGCTTCTCCAGACAGGTCCCAGCCTCGATAGTACAATCTGCATTCCAGCACGCACCGCAGGAGTGTAGATTTGCATAGCCTCCTTTCCTCGCATATTTGGCGTCTAGACATCCATCCCTCTGTCTCTTTCGCATTTCACATAATCTCATATAAACGATCACCAGCCTCGTTCTGTTACCAGGTTCCGTCTTTTTTCGATTTTCTTGATTTTTGTCATCTCGACACGACATCATACTCCACCACCAACACCACCTCTTTTCTACATCATAATCCTCTTTCACAATGGTTCGGGTACACCTCCCTGAGCCCAATGCGCTCGACGTGCGCAACCTGTGGGACTCCCTCACCAGCGCTGTCGGCGGCGCCTTCAACGACGATGACAAGACCACCACATCCGAAAAGGCCACCAAGACCACGGCCAAGACCGTTCTCACCACCGAGACGCCCAGCGGATACACTGGCCAACTAACTACAAAGACAACAGCCAAGGAGGCTGACAAGACGACCTCCACAGCCAAGAAGACGACCACTACGTCGGCAGAAAAAACGACGTCAACAAAGGCCACGGCCAAGACCACATCAACCAGCTCCGACAGCACCTCCAGCACCTCCAGCACCTCCAGCACAGCTACTACCGCTACTACCGCCACCACCACAGACAAGACAACCAAAAAGGCCACGTCCATTGCGGCAACCACCGCCGCGTCGTCCGAAACTCTGCTCACGCTCGACACCGGCTCGCCAACCACCACCTCATCCAGCACACCCACATTAACAACAGCAACTGCTTCGGCTACCACATCTGCGGCAGCTACCGGCAGCAGCCCGGCCGCCAAGGCCGGCATTGCCATTGGCGTGCTTGCTGGTGTGTTCTTTGTCGGCCTAGCCGTGTTTCTGATTTTCCGTCGTCGCCAGAAGCAGCAGCAGCGCCTGGATGATGAGAAGAACGGTCCGTTTGCCGACAGCGCCGCCATCCCCGGCAGCAAGCCCGCTGGCAGCCGTCTGAGCCTGCGTCCTGTTACCCAGCTGTTCACCGCCGGCACTGCTGTCGCTGTGGGTGCTGCTGGCGCCGCTGGTGCTGGTGCCGCTGGCTACCCCAACCGCCGCCAGAGCCGCCGCGGCGTCAACGGCGACGGCAACTCTATTGCTCTGCAGAACCAGGCACCCATGGGCAACCGTGGCCCGTACAGCAACATGGACCGCGTTCCCGGCGGTGCTGCCGCCTGGGGCGAGCGGCCCATGACCAGCCAGAGCCAGAACCAGGGTAACCCCTTTGGCGACGGTGCCCAGCGTCTGGGTCCTAACTCTAGCAACGGCATCTCTCCTGTCTCTAACAACAACGATGCTATGGTCGCTGGTGCTGCTGGCGCTGCTGCTGGTGCCGCTGCCGGCGCATATGCTGCCAACAACCTGACGCGCAAGACTTCGATCCGTAGGGATGGTCCTCAAGCCCTCAATCTGACGCTCGCTGCGCCCCACGGTGTCAACGGCAACGGCGGCCTCAGCCCTGTGCCTCCTAGCCCCTCTGGTACCGACTACAGCATGAACTCTATGGCTCCCAGCCAGAGCACGTCCCCCATGGCCGCGACCAGCGGCGGCGCTGCTATTGCTGCTGTCGGTGGCCCTGCTGTCTCTGCTGTCCACCGTGTCCAGCTTGACTTCAAGCCTACGCTGGAGGACGAGCTTGGTCTGCGCGCTGGCCAGCTGGTCCGTCTGCTGCACGAGTACGACGACGGCTGGGCTCTGTGCATCCGCCTCGACCGCTCGCAGCAGGGTGTCGTGCCCCGCACATGTCTGTCTGTCCGCCCTGTCAAGCCCCGCCCGCTGCCAAACGGCATTGCCCGCCCCGGTCCTCCCATCAGCACGAACCCCAACGGCCACCCCATGACTCCCCAGGGTGGTCCCGGCGGTCACGGTCCTATGGGTCCCAATGGTCCTATGAACGGTCGCGGTCCCATGGGCCAGATGAACAACATGGGCCGTCCTCAGTCTCCTGCCGGCCAGCAGCGTCCCATGACACCCCAGGGTGGCCCTGGCGGACCCGGTGGCGCGCCGCGCATGATGATGAACAGCAACATGAACATGCAGACAGGCACGCAGTCCCCGTCGCCCATATACAGTGAGCTCCCCGCCGCGCCTGCTTCGGCATCGTCGAGCAAAGCCCCCTCGCTGCCGCCCATGTCGTTCAGCGAGCTGCCCGCCTTCAACGCCACCCCCTCGGACGCCAGCCGCAGCCCGAGCCCCAACAGCAGCAACCGCACCACGAGCCCGGCGCCTCTGGCCACTGTATCTACCGCCAACGTCGGCTTTGGCACTGCTACCAGCGGCCCCAGCGGCGGCCCGCAGTCGCCGGCCGAGATGCCTGCCATTGGTATTGCCACATCGGTGCCTGCGCCTACGTCGGCATCATCGCCGACCGCGTACACGCCCGGCTCGGCACGCGTGCGTCCGGTCAACTCGATTGGTCGCAAGCCTGTCCCCGGCCAAGCCTTGTAATCTGATTTTGGTTTTGATTTTCTGATTTCCTGATTTTCCGATTTCCCGATTTATAATGTCTTTTCCCGTTTCTTCTCATGTTTTTGATTTACGTTCTTATACCAAGGCTTGGTTCGGCAGGGCCAAAATGTTTACGGCGTTTTATGTTTCATGTGCTAGGGAAGGGTGTTGATATCCAGCGGCTACTGACTACCCTATTTTCTTTTTGTTTTCTTTTTTTTCTTCTTTACTTTGTTCTTCCCTCATGAGTGGCTTTCCTTTCTCTGTATCTCTACTACTTGCTTTCTTGCTCACATTCGTAATGTGTACTATTATTATTCTCTTCAAGACATTCATTAGCATAGCTTATATCTTTCTCATATATACCACTTCTTTTTGAATCTATATCTATTTGAATTGCTTGTTTCAAGGTCCACTTGCGTATTGATTGCATTGGCAAGTAAATGTCAACGTCCGAGTCAATGTCTATCACTTGAAACATGATTGACTTGTAATTAATTCTTCGATATTCATATTGTCTTGATCTGCAATACTGACAAGTGTTTGTTCATTAATTAGATAAAACTTCAATATGGAATTTTAACATGAATCAGCAACATTCTCAATAGCAAAAAGTTACAGCCAAAAGCAATCAGAGAATCGGTATATATACTTCTGAAAAAAATCAATTTCATAAAAGACATATTCGAGCTATATCAAATTAAAAACCATATCCTTGCGCAGTGTCTATATTAAGTGGTATAATAGCGGTAGTAAGAACCTTGTAAACAAACAATAAACGCCAATGTCCTGAATCTTTTCGAACTTTTTGAACTTTTCAACTTCTTGTTCGAGATTCGTTAATCCCATGCACGCTATTAAATATGAGTAGAGAAAAAGGGAAAGAGAATGAGAAGAGAGTGAGAAAAGAATGAGAAGAGAGTGAGAAGAGAGTGAGAAGAGATGCGGTGAGGTGATGCGGTGAGGTGATGCGGTGAGGTGATGGTGTGAAAGTAGAAAGATGTGATAGATAGAGTGTGGCTAATCACAGCTTTGCCCGTAATAGTCACACTGGCCGCTCGGTCACAGTCCACCGCCGCTTCGAGAGCGCGTTTTCGTGGGCTAGCTCGTCGCTGTTGATGGAGGTGACGCGTGGGTGCGCCCAGAGACCAGGGCTGGCAGATCCAGTAGAGGTTGCAGTTGATGCTGATGTGGCTGCCCGGATATCCAACTGCGGAAGACCAGCTCGCACTGCCTTGTCCAAGGACGATTCAGCCTCGGCTCGGATCACAGGGCTGCCAACCTTGCTGCTCGTGTTGCTGTAGTCGTCGTCGTCTCCGTTTGCCGAGTGTGCAATGGAGAGCGACGAGGGGTACCGGGAGCTTGTCGACTTGATGGACGGTGCCTTTTTCTTGGGGAGGATGAGTGATGAAGCAGCTAACGCCGGTGCAAATGTAGGCGCCGATGTGGGCGCCGATGTAGGCGCCAGTGGCGGAGTCAGAGGAGCCGGCGGGCTTATAGTGTCGGGACCAAAGCTGAGAAGAATCTCCATGTCGCTATCATTGCCATCGTTCCCGTCGTCGCCTTCAGTCAGAGCAAAAGTTTCCTCCTCGGGATCTTTGGCACTAATGGGTGACCACAGACCAACAGACGGTGTGCGAGCGCAACCTAGAGTTGTCGAGATGGAAGGCACTGGCGGCTTAAAGGTGAGCACTCCACTACCAATAGTGATACCACCAGAGGTCCGACCACCGGAGCCACTCGTAGCAGAAGAGCCGCTGCTGGTTACTCTGCTCGAGAAACTTGGCTTTGAAACTGTCGCAGCTGTGCCTGAGGGCCGTCTCATCCACACGTCACTGCTACCGTGAAATGAGCCCGCTGAGGAGCTTCTGTGACCAGCAACACCATTGTCGAACAAGTTGAGCTTACCCGGCGAGCCGGACAACGAGTTGGAGTGACGGCCGCGGGCGCCACCCATGACAGAGGCCATTGAATTAGGGCGCGGCGTAGTGGGTGTGGTGGGGACAGAGCGTAGATGATCCGAGTTGGCAAACATCTTCATCTCGTAGTACTTATCAAGAGGCACAATGCCGCCAGGGTGTCCGCTGTGAACCGAGCCAGTCCACTTGGCCGCATGCGAGTCGCAGTTGGGATCGCCTGCATTCATGGAAGCAGGAAGCTCTTCCTTGCCGGGCCGTCTTGCCGCCACAGAGAGGGAAGCAAGGCCGACGTCCATGAGAACAGGCTCCTTGGTGATGGCACCGATAAGCGCATTGCAGCCGGCACCGTGCGACACAAGAATGACAATGGACTCTTCAATGTAGCCATCGTCGTCGTTTGCATCCATGTCAGAGTCCTCATCACTCTCAATGGCAAACTCGGCGTCATCTATAGTCGTGCCGTCGCTGGCGACCTTTTTGGATCTGGGCTTGAAGTGAATAGTCTTGGTGACCATCTCGGCCGGCTTGTCGGTCGTCGCGTACCAGTCCACAAGGCTCTGCACACCCCTGCGGAAACGACGGTGCATCGCGGTCCACTCCTCGCCAAACTCACCACCATCACCCCAGTCGTAGGGGGCTCGCATAGAATCCCACTGGTAGTCAAAGTCAACACAGGCATCTCGAGCATGAGCGACATAACCCGATGGTGCTGGTGCTCTAGAAGAGGGTGCAAAGTGAGGCACAGGCGCAATATAGCCAGCGAGTGCAGGCAAGTGCATAGTTCCAGCGCTAGTGGGCCGCCAGATGGGACTTGCTGGGTTACCGTTACTGCTCAAGGGCCGCCCGTCGGCAGGTCCAAACCGAACGGGTGACAAAGTCGGAGATGAAGTCTTGGACGGTTCTTCTCCGTCGAGCGGCTTCGTCCATGTGCTGCTTGTTCTCGGCGAGCCCCACAGCTGGCTGTTCGAGTGTGAATGTGCGTGATGGTGTGCGGAGTGGTTGTTGGTCGGGTGGGAAAAGCTGGAGTAGTCCTCCTTCCGCAGAAGCTCGGCTTTGGCGCTGGCGATCATGAGAACAGAGCTGGGCGGTGGTGTGATGAGCTCAAAGTAGCTGGGTGACAGCCACTCGCCTAGGAATGCGTCCAGCCGCATGACGGACTTGTGAAGGTTCGGGTTCTTGCCTGCCTGAAGCCTGCTGCTGTCATGTGCACCATTCTCACTCTGACCCAAAGCAGACAGCTGTGGTAGCGGCTCAATAGTTCGGGCAGATTCAAGAGGAAGGCTGTCTGATGCAATGCCAGAGCTAATGGCAACAGATGTCTGGATGCATCTCAGAAAGGGCGAGCTGTGGATGACAATCTTGTAGCGACGCTTTTTGGGACGAGGCTGCTTGCTAGAAGCAACAGACTCTGCCGAGTTGCTCGGGGTGTATAGGTTCGAAGGAGTGTCGGTAGGAGCGTTTTCGCGCAGAATGTCAGCTATGCGCTGTCCCAGAGCACGGCACTGAGTCCAGCCACCATAAGTCAGTGGAGGGTCGTACGGCGTGGGCGAGGAGAGGTGCCACAGCTTGTCGGCGGCATCGAGACGGTTTCCGTGTCTGGCTGTTAGTGGTGGGAACACAGCAGATATAGCACGGTGATTGAGAAAGCATACCTGACGATGAAGATGTAGGCGGGAGGTCGTCCCATAGCTGACATATGAGAGTATGTGTAGATTGATGTGAGCTATAGAGAAGATGGGTAAAGCGAGAACGAAATTCGAAGTACGTCTTGAGGGCGGCTATAAGTCGATTATTAAGTCAGTACGTGAACTAGGCAGACACTGCACATCAATCGACAGAAACGTCCAGAGAAACAGTCAACGAATGAAAAGGATGACAAGGTCGTATCATAACAGCCGGGGAATAAACAGAGAAGAGTAGAGTATATGGGAAACCGTGGGGTGGTGGAGAGGCCAAGAAGGGGAATCAACGCGGAGCCTGGGCCTGCTGATGGAGTGATGCTGGAGAAGTGGCGTGGCTGTCGTGCGAGAGCTGGCTGGTGGATGGATGGTGGTTGCTGAGATTGGTCGGATAGGGCAGCAGATACAAGAATAGGGGCTGTAGACGTGCAAATGAGTGTGGAGGTTGTCATCAGGTGCTTACCTCAAGACATCAGCTCGAAGCCACTGTCACACAGAAACCTGGCGTGGATAGACGTGTAGGCGGAAATGATGGACAAGTGATGGGAGGAGCTGGCTAGGTGTATATAGACCCAACTTGAGGATAATCTCAAAGGGATAAAGGACGAGCTGGAAGATGAGTCGAGGTGAGAGAGAAGACGAGGTGCCGCCGAAAGAAAAGAGGCGATGAGAGATTTGGTGATACAAATCGAGCTGCGGTATGCTTGGCGGTGATCGACAGTGAAACGGGCAACCAGACGTCTTGTCTTTAGCAGGAAATGGCGAGTGATTCTGTGTATGTATAGATGTGGAATAGAGACGATAAACGATGTCGAGGAAGAAAAGATGAAATGACGTTGAATGGGAAAAGACAAAGCAGACGAGAGGAAAAGTCAGGGAGGCGATGTATGACAAAGAGGGAAAGAGCTCTCCTCGAAACGGCGATGACGATTCTAGGCAAGACCCCCTCTAAGTGCAGACTACTATTGTCAGAACTTTAGCTGTCAGTTTACTCTGTCACATGTGATAATTATAGGCTTTCAAGGCGCGTGGAGAATCAGGAATAAGGGTAATATTGAAAAAAAGATAAAAGCAACGATAAATACACATAAAAGAGGCAAGAACAAAAGAACAATATACCAAAAGAGAAAGCGTCAAAGAGAACGACGGCCTATTCCTCCACATATGGATCGCTCCTACCTAAAAGTCTGTCAGGTCACTCGCAGCCTAGTGGTCTAACTGGCTGGCTAGCGACGGCAGGCGAGTCGGTCGCGCTTTCCGTGTCGACTTGACGACCTTCTTTCCCCATCTTTGTTCCTCTCAATTGCTAATCAGATTCTTTTTCTCTCTTTCTTTCCATTTGCCTCATCTAGAAATTGCGACTAGGAAGGAGTGATCCAAGATGACACATCCCGCACCTGCCTTGCCTTCTTTTCGCAGACAGCCCTTTTCTCTCTCTCATTTCCCTCGTTAAAGTACCTAGACTCAATATATATTACTTGGCGGAACGCAAATGCCCTGTTGTTGACATGGCCAAAGTCACAAATACGAGCCTGCGGAGATCCGATTCTAATTTCCGGTATTCGATGTGGTAGCCTTGGTCGTTTCTACTTTCTACTTCCCAGTCGGCCTGACCGCCGCAGCCGGAGGTCGAGGACCCCATCTGCATACTATTGCTAGCACATTGTATACTGCATTTCGTCACTGGCTCGGTGTCGGTCTCCTCTTAGCGAGCACAGGGTAAATGCCAACACTCAAATTTCTCGTCAGAGTACAAAGTAGACATGGCTAGGCAAAAAGGCCGCTAGAACAATGTAAGCCGCCGACAGAAAGCGCAAAGAAAAAGACGACGGAAGGGACCCGCTTTTAACACTTTTACTTTTACGCTCAAGACACGCTACTGCACATGCAGGGACGCTTATGGTTTAAGACGGCAGACTTTCAAAGTGCATCAGCAATTATTATGTAAGGTGGAGTCAGGAGTGCAGTTTCAATGTACCCTTGTACCTTTGCATTGCTGACTGTATAATGTACCTGGCCCCTTTGCTTGACCAGGGCAGCTGCTAATGCTTTGAAATCAAGCATCGCGACAGCTCAACCACGTACCACTTTGACTTATATCCCTACACGAATCCACCAGATCGACATCACTCTACCACGCAGATCAAAAACAGCAACAAATATACGCAATGAAACCCTCAAGCTGGCTGTCGGCCGTGCCGTTACTGGCTGCCTTTGCCGGATCGCCCGTCGCCGCCGAGCACACCAGCAACTGGGCCGTGCTCGTTTGCACATCGCGCTTCTGGTTCAACTACCGCCACCTTGCCAATGCGCTGTCCGTCTACCGCACTGTTAAGCGTCTCGGCATCCCCGACTCCCAGATCATCCTGATGCTGCCCGATGACATGGCTTGCAACCCGCGCAATGCCTTCCCCGGCACCGTCTACTCCAACGCCGACCGCGCCGTCGACCTGTACGGCGACAACATCGAGGTCGACTACCGTGGCTACGAGGTCACTGTCCAGAACTTCATCCGCCTGCTGACCGACCGTGTTGGCGATGAGATGCCCCGCAGCAAGCGTCTGCTCACCGACGACCGCAGCAATATTTTGGTCTACATGACGGGCCACGGCGGCAACGAGTTCCTCAAGTTCCAGGATGCCGAGGAGATTGGCGCCCTCGATCTTGCCGATGCCTTTGAGCAGATGTGGGAGAAGAAGCGCTACAACGAGATTCTCTTTATGATCGACACCTGCCAGGCCAACACTATGTACAGCCGGCTGTACTCGCCCAACATTATCGCCACGGGCTCGTCGGAGCTTGACCAGTCGTCGTACTCGCACCATGCCGACAACGATGTCGGTGTTGCTGTCATTGACCGGTACACCTATTACAACCTCGAGTTTCTCGAGTCGCAGGTGCGCGACCTCGGCAGCAAGAAGACGGTCGGCGATCTGTTTGACTCGTACGACTACGAGAAGATCCACTCGCACGCCGGTGTGCGCTACGACCTGTTCCGCGGCGGTGCACCCGAGGCGCGCAGCCGGCTCGTGACTGACTTTTTCGGCAACGTGCAGAACGTCGAGGTGGACGGCGGCGAGAACAAGAACTCGACCCTCGAGGACGACCTGCTGGCTCTGAGCAAGACGATTGCCGAGCTGCGGAAGCGCGCTGACGAGCAGGAGGCAGCGGAGGAGGCGTC
This sequence comes from Ophiostoma novo-ulmi subsp. americana, assembly GCA_029298975.1. Lineage (NCBI taxonomy): Eukaryota > Fungi > Ascomycota > Sordariomycetes > Ophiostomatales > Ophiostomataceae > Ophiostoma > Ophiostoma novo-ulmi. Next base: position 2,951,225 of record JANSMA010000004.1, on the reverse strand, counting down.
GGGTGCGAAGGCGAAGCAAGGCGGCAACGCATCAGCGCCGTCCGGAAAGGCTCCTGCTGCCAGTGAGAAGAAGGCGGCCGCGTCGTCGCCATCTGCGTACACGATCCAGTCGGCCAAGCCGTTGACGGACGACAACTGGTGGACAAAGAAGGTGGTGGGTGCTACCACTCTGGCGGGCTGTGGCCTTCTTTGGGGTCTGAGCTCGTACCTCGAGGCATGATCTATTATTTTGTTATTAAAAATGTTGATTTGTTGATTTGTATATTGTATTCATAGCGGCTGGTCTTTGCTTCGCGTTCGGTTTGCTGGGTTTGCTGGGTATCATGATAGGCGTTTGTATTAGTGGGCAGGAGCTGGCATGACTCGCAGCTTCTGAAATAGCTTGATATTTATAGAAATGAACACCTCGAACTGATTGATATTAATAATAATCCACGTGCAGTTCAAATTGACCATGAGATGGAAGGTGCGATTGACTTCTTGCTCTTTGACGTCAGTGTGGTCTTGATCAGATCTAGACATCGCGGACCCACTTTATAACTTCTCATTCTCAGCATCGCAACTAAGACGCGACCTCACAGCCCAGACTGTTCAATAACACCGATATCTACGAAAAGTTTTTCTTTATATTTTTACTTTAAGGTCACAAGCTCAAGCACACATGAAAATGAACAACACATCACAGTCATCCAATGTAAGCGCTTCTGCCATATTATGCTTATATTGCTGAACAAGGCGACTGACTCGACCACAACAGAGGCCAATACCACCTTCTTTGCGCCCGCTTGCGCTGGGGTCGTCGTATACCCTGCTCCGTGGACTCGCCTGGTCGCCAGATGCCGAGCTGGCAGTTGCATCGGATGACTCTGTCCATGTTTTTGTGCCGCGCCTGATCGGGTCCGACGGCAACCCAATCCCGATTGTCGACGCCAGCGATGCCGACCTCAACAGGAATGGCAATTCCCACAGTGCATGGACCGGCCCCAAGTCCTTGATAGAAAGCTTTGCCACCGACACGGAGACGCGCGGCCAGTTTACGGCACACAGCCGGAATATTCCCATCGGCGCCGTACCTGTGCCCAGGGGCATCAACAACCGCCTACGCAAGCTGCACACACCTCTGCTGAGCTCCATTCTAGCCATTCAACAGCTGCCTCCGTCTGAGGCAGAATCGCAACCGGCAGAAAAGGCAGAAGAAGAGCCATCACACACTGCCGAGCCTTCGATGCTGCGAGGCACATGGAACATGACAAACTCTGTCGTGGACATTGCGTGGTCACCTGCGGGTGTCGGCCGACACAGCCGCTCTGTCCTCAGCGTGCTGACATTATCGGGCGTGCTCGTTGTCTATGGCGAGCGCCTGAATGGGCGCGACGATAGCGGTGCCAATATAAAGGGCCGCGGCCGTCAAAACTACGACACGTCGCGGTGGGAGATCGTGTGGGCTGCAGGGACCGGTGCGCCGGTGCCAGGGCAGAAAGAGAAAGCAAACGACCGCATCATCTCGTTTGCATGGGCGGGAAAGTGGGAAGGGCCAAGCTTTTTCGACGACCAAGAGGGCCAGGGTATAGATGGACACCAGGAGCCGACTGAAGCTAGCCTACGCTCTCTACTGGTGTACATGACTGACCAAGACGAGATTGTCGTGCTGGCCGTCTTCCACGTGCTCGGCGGAGACGGAGCTATAAACTGGCAAGTTATGGAGGTGGCGCGGCGCAGAGTATCGCGAGCGCCGCCAGCAGCCGGAGGGATCGAGGCGGCCAGCCAAAAAGGTATCCGGGATGCTGCCTTTGACGTCCAGTGCAGCTCGTGGTTCATCGAAAAGACCGAAGCAGGGCCGTACGAGGTGGGCAGGCATGTGCAGACGTGCCTGGTGGGATACATTGCCGGCAGCTACGTCGGATTCTTTCGGATATCGGTACAGCTACCACGCCAAGGGGAGCCGCTCGGACAATTTGTACACCTCGACGACAATGTCGCCAACGGCGTCTGCATGGACTTGCTGCCCAACGCCTTCTTGCGATTCGAGGAAGGTGTCTGGGCTGTGAACAGCACACACCACAACAAGTCGTTTGTATGCCGGGCCGTCGTGGCGACACCCATGATTGCCAATGAGCTCGAGCTCGAGATTGAAACCCGGGGTGCAGGTGTGCAGAAAGACGCACTGCCGCCTCAGATCTACCCCTCGACAGAACCAGACGACTGCACAAATCCCATCACAGGTACGTATCCCATTGTAGAGTTGGTCTTTGGGCCGATAGCATGGTGAACTAACAGCTACAGGACTGGTCATACACTCTCCTAACCCTGAGAGCCGTAGTGCACTACTGTACACCGTGGTTCGCTCATCGTGCACGAGCGGGAACGACACGTACGAGACGACTCTTTCTAGGACAGACGGCACTGCGCCGCAATGGGCCGACGACATTACCGGACGGATCAGAAGTAGTATTCTTGCCTCTGGGTCGATAGGTCGGAATGGCGGGAGTGTCCCGCACGTGCGCTTCTGCGGCTTCTCACAGGCCCCGGGCGGACTGCCGGACAAGATGGGCGTCACGGCGGTACTGATTGAGCAGCACGGCGCCAAAGGTGGTATCGGCAGCCGGTACAAGCAGTCGCGCGGCAGCGTCAACTACGTCTTGTTTGGATGGCAGGACACGTTGCCGCTGCAGCAATACGAAACGGCAATGGCCGGCTTGAGGCCATATCCTACGTCGGCTGGTGGCCTGACATACCAGCGGCCGCCCGTATCGACAGAGGCCAAGATGTGGACATACATGTACGGCGCAGGGCCCCCCGTGGTGGGCCGCCGCGTCGGCGAGCTCGAGTGCTCGGCACGCGTGGCTGAGCTGCTACTAAAGAAAGCCGCGTCGCAGCGCTGCATCATCTGCGACCTTACCGTCCGGGGCCAGGATGCGGTGACGTCAGTGTGCGAGGCCGGGCACAAGTTTGCGCGGTGCAGTGCGACGGGGCTGGCCATTGTACGGCCCAACGCGTCGCATGCGTGCGGTGTGTGTGGCAGCCGCACCATGCACCTGAGCATGCTGCTGGACATTCTGAACGACGGTGCGGCGGCGGGTGTAGAGGTAGTGGACGCGAAGGACATGGTGGCCCTGCGACAAGAGGTGCTGGGCGATGTGTGCAAGCGGTGCGGCGGCAAGTTTTACGATTAGCAATAGAAACGAGCATGAATCTTTGAAAGTCCGAATGTTGAATCTCTTTTGGTTGTGCGTCTATATACAGGGTCGTTTGAGCAAAGAAGTAAAGGAACAATATTTGACAAAAATAAACACGGCAAATCAATAATACAAAATAGTAATGCAGCAGAAGAAAACCACAAGATAACCCTGAATGATCGACCTCGCCCGAGAAATATACAAGACAGCAAACGATATAAGATGTAATACAACAACAAATGACACGCTCTATTTTGGTTTGTTCTTTTTCTTTTAGTTGTAGCTCTCTAGGCTTTCTTAACCAAAGACCTTGTTCATGGCCTGGTGGGCCAGCTCGACACCCAGGAACGTGGCGGCGTTGGCAGGCACGGCACGCGCCAGCGCAGGGCCGATACCAGGGAAGAAGGCCTTGAAGCCGCCGCGGCCGTACAGCTCGCGCACAACCTTGCCGACGGTCAGGCCGGGGTCGGAGCTTGTCTGCAGACGGCTCTTGACAGTGTCGACGGGGAAGACGGGGATCCACATGGCAATACCGGCCGCACCACCAGCAGCGGTGATGGCGCCGAGACTCAGCTTGCCGGCCTCGCCGGTGACGGGGTCCTTGGGGGTCAGGGCGCGCTTGATGTACTCGTAGGCGGCAAAGTAGGCAGCAGAACCGGGGCCGTCACGAGCGAGGGTGGCGACGCTGCCGCGGAAGACGGAGCGCACACCGCCCTCCTTGTAGAGGCTGCGGACGACGTCAATGGGACCCGAGTATTTTGGCTTCTCGCCGGGGGCGAGGTCCTTTTGGCCCTGGACCTGGAGGATGACCTTGATGCGCTCAAAGGGGGCGGTGATGGCAGTCATGGGGATGGCGGAGAAGAAACCAGCGGCGGAGATCTGGGCGATGGAGAGGGTGCCGTCGGGGGAGTCGACGGTGGAGACGTTGCGGACGAGGGTCTTGCCGAGATCGTAGGCCCAGAAAGAGACGGCGACTGTTTGTCAGCAGAGAACTTGACGGTGCAGTGGGAATAAAAGCGCAAGCGCAGCGAGGCACAAAGAAAAGCGAGCGCAGCTGGGACCAAAAAAACTTACACATGGGGGTGACACCAACCAGGGGAGCGGCCACGCCGGCGTACATGCCGCGGCGCAGACCGTCCTTGGCGACAGTCTTGCGGACAACATCAATGGCGCTCGAGTAGACGCCCTTCTCGGCGGTCTGCAGGCGGACCTTGACGAGATCAAAAGGGTGGCCGACAATGACGGCACAGACACCACCAAAGCCACCGGCGGCAAAGGAGCGCAGCTGGGAGGCGAGGCCGGACGCGACCTCGGGGGCCTTTTGCTCGACCTTGTGCTCGATCTTGGTGGCAATGTCGACGGCGTCGTTTTTGAGGTCGACGAGCTCGGCCTTGACGGCCTTGACTGTTGAGTTGTCGGACATTTTGGTAGAGGTCTCTAAGAGCTATGGGATATGGAGAGGGAGAGAGGAGAGAGAGGGGGGAAGACGGAAAGGAGAAAGAGAGAGAGGGAGTGTGAGAGAGAGAGAGAGAGAGAGCGACGAGAAGGGAAGAAACTACGTCGTTAGCAAATGCGCAAGAAGCTGGAAGCGTAGAGGGCTTTCACGTGAAGTGGGTCCTTGCATTCTTTAAGTGTCGAGCGCAGCTGCCCGCAAACCCACAAACCCGCAAAGCAGCAAAAGCAGCAAATGGCGTCGCAGCGCAAAGCGCGAGTAGATGGGCAGAGTCGCAAGAAGAAGTAGAGAATGGGAACTTACAATTGACGCGGTGGCTCTCTTTTTACGGTGTCGTTGAGTAATGTTCTTAATAAACAGTTATCGTCAAGTTGGCCGCCGTCTGTGCTGCGTCGTCTGTCGTTGGTTTGTCGTGCTGAGTCTGTCTCGGTCTGCTTTTCGTAGAGGTTTTTGTGTGTTGTGCGTTTTCCGTACAAGCCAAGCCGTCTTCTACTGTCTATGTCTATGTCTGCTTATTCTATGCCGCCAATGTTCCGTTTCTCCGTCTGTCCGTCGGTTGCGCGTGGGATTTGCAGGATGTCGAGTTTGTTCGAGATGTGACAGAATGAAAATGATGGATGACCCAGACAACAGCCAAGGGATCACCGTATCTATTAATCTCTGGTCTTTGCATTAGCCATCATACATCTCCATTACTTCATACATATACGTCAAATGACCCTGCTCAGCGCTCACTGCCAACCCGCCATCGCCATTATCCGCTTGTTATATCCACCTTGTGCCTCGGTCGTTCGGCAGGTGCAGAAAGTGGAAGGAACAGATAATATGGACAGGACAATGGGCAGTAGGCAGTAGTGCCCCTCCAAGCCTTCCCCAAACCCCACGCGCCGCGCTCTTCCTTCTCCCCCTGTCTGGTGCACAGCTCTCCAAGTTGCGGGGCACTTTGGGGTCATCGCGCTGTAATTGAGGATGGAAGAGCGCTAAAAGTGCACTAAATCATGATGGACCGCACAAATATCCTGGGGTCCGACCCCCATGCCGGGCCAATGGTCGTCGCAGTATGTGCAAAGCGCTACGTACGTATTACTAGACCAGGCACGGCCGTGTCAGTTGCTCCCGCTGCTGCCCACACACACATTCGCACACACTATTCACTTATTGCCTGGCCTAGCCCGTGCCTCGGTAGAGCGGATCTGTGGGCGATGTCGGTCTTGCTTTCTTTTTCAACCGTTTTCTCGCCTTTTTCTCTCTTTGATGCCGCTACATGAATCAGATGACAGCAGACGGGACGGACAGGCGGAGTAGTTTTTAACTTTTGATTCCTATAATTTCGCTGAAGATGTCAATGAAAGATGGCATCGGCTTAGATCTGACAGATTAGTCATTATAATTAGATGTACTGAGATTTACATCAATGTAGAAGGCACACGCCGGTTGGAATAAGTGCGACCGACTGCAACTGCTTAAACAGTCGCTTGGCTGCCCAATAGGCCGAGGACAGATGATGCAGTCAGACGGTGAACATGTAGCTAATTAGCAACAACCAAGACAGCACCTCACATACAGACAGACACACATATATACACTGACTGACTTGATAACAGTAACGAAGATGCTTAATTCCCTATATACAATAAATCCTTCCATCTCCAACCCTCTACGAGACTAGAGGATGCTCGGCTTCGGCCCGTGCCCGCCGCCGATCACCATCGACGACCGCTTGTTCGCCATGCTCACACTGCCGCCGACAATGCCGCCTCCCAGACTGCTTGTGGTCGGTCCGCACCAGCAGTTACTAGTAGCGTCGCCGTCGCGCTCGACCTGCACCACGACATCAATGCCCTTGTCAAACATGTACGAGTGCACACGCATGCGCACATCCTCCACATCGGCACCGCGCGCCGCCAGGATGTGCATCACGCCCAGCATGCGATCCTCTGTGCCGGCGCGGTCGTCGAGCCAAAACTTGGGCGCCGCATAGCTGGCAACGCCACGCAGTGACGGCACACCTGCCAGCGTCTCGCGAAGGCTGTACTCGACATTGTCGGGAATGGTCAGCAGCAGCCGGCGCGCCGACGACTTGACGAGGGGAATGGCCGACAGCATGATGAGCAGCGCAATGAGGAACGATGCCAGCGGGTCCCAGCCCGACCATGACCAAAAGTGGGTGAGCACGGTCGACGCAATGACGGCCGCACTGCCAAGCGTGTCGGCCATAATATGCAGGTAGATGCCGTACATGTTCTCGTTGTCGTGGCTGTGCCCGTGCCCGTGGTTGTGCGAGTGACCATGGTTGTGGTCATGGCCGTGGTCGTGATGATCATGGCCATGGTCGTGTGCGCCGTGGCCATGACCGTGGTCGTGTCCGTGATGATGGTGACCAAATGCGAACATGCCTACCAGGTTGACCAGCAGACCCAGCGTGCTTACCACAAACAGCTCCATCAGCCGCTGCGTCTCGCGGCCGCCCACCAGGCGCTCAAACGCCTCCACCATGATTTCAGCACTAATCAGTCTAGTTTGTTAGTGTTTGACTCAATCACCGTTAGTCCTCCTCGCTCGCTACGCTCACTCGGGGACTTACATCAAGAAGATACCATTGCCGAAACCGCTGAGCGTCTCAATCTTGCCGAATCCATACGGAAACCGCTCGCTCGGTGGCCACTTGCTCGCAACCGCAGCAAATAGACCGACTGCCAGCGCCACACAGTCAAAGAACATGTGCACACTGTCGCTCAGCAGTCCCAGCGAGTCCGTCACATAGCCATAAAACGCCTGCACCATCATAAAGGCAAAGTTGAGACTCATAAAGTAAAAGATGCTTCGCGAGTCCTTGTCTTTCAGAATGGCATGTATGATTGGGTGCTTTTTCACTGTGAAATTGAGCGCGAGCTCGGTGAAGCGGGACACGGACGACGTCCCTGACCCTGAGTCAAAGGCCACACTGGATGCTTCGGGTGCAATGTATGAGCAAGTCCGTACATGGCCATGGCTGTGGCCGTGATTGTGATTGTGATTGTGATTTTGATCATGTTGGTGGCCATGGTCATGGTCATGGTCGTGGTCGTGGTCATGGCTGTGGGCGTCGTGAGAGTGATTGTGGCCGTCATGGCTATGATCATGGTCATGATCGTGGTCATGATCGTGGTCATGGCCGTGCCCGCTGTGGTCGTGGTGCTCTTGGACTGTCTGTTGCAACGGCTCATACTCAGCACCCCGCAACGAGACACCTGTGCTTTGACTTGTGCGCCGGTGAAGACGCGCTGATCCACCAACATTCGTCATGGGCCGGCCGTATGCCAGCGGCGATTGTGCATATGCTTGCGACGGATTGTGTGTGTGGCCATGGCTGTGGGAGTGGGAGTTAGAGTGATCGTGGCCGTGTGAGGTGGTGTGCAAGTGGGTAGAATATAGCGACACGTTGGAGTGATTGTGCGAGTGACCATGGCTGTGGTCGTGGTCGTGGCTGTGATCGTGGTCGTGGTCATGGTTGTGGCCATGGCTGGCATAGCTGGCGTGGCTGCCGCCGTTCTGCAGGATCCCGGATATGTGGCTCTTTGGCGGTGATACCGACGTCCCGGGAAATACAAAAGGGGACGCCATTGTGTAGATGTAGATGGAAGAGTCAATTCGAGTTTAGGGGAGAAAGTCAAGGCGGTTGTATCGTGTTGTTGTGAAGAGAGCCGACAGGACAAAGAGGTGTTTGCGAGGACTCGTAGTAATACGTGTGCGGTAGCGGTAGCGACAGCTCTTATCCACCCACCTAGGCACCTTTCGAGTAGAGAAGACAGAAGTAGACAGGTACAGAGGGCAAGCCTAGATCGCCGTAGATTGTCTGCACCCGCAAGAAGGAGATGTCGATCGGCAAATCTGTCTGCAGACAAACTGACCGACTGATGCGATGAGGAATCGGTAGACGAGTAGTATGAATATCGAGTGAATGTCGAGTACTTGAAAGACAATGAGGGATACGTAGTATTGCAGAGTGGACGTGGGAAAAAGAGGAGAGAGCAGCTATGGCAACCACTCACCCACTCAATGTCCCCGATGTCTCCTTCCTACGCCTGGGCGTGATAACCCTAACCCCCCTGTCCGTTTCTTGCCTTTTCTGGTGCATTTTTGGTGCCTCGACTCCGTACTACTCCGTCTGCGCTGCGTAGTCGTCCTCACACTATTGTTGTGGGTATTCATGAGAACGTCTAATTGGCTACTGAGCGCGACGTGGACCCCTATTCGCGTTAGCGTCTTGGGCCACCTTCGTATTATCAGCACCAACGATTTCGATTACGCTTGCATTTCGCTATCAATGGGAATGCCATTTAACGTGCGCGTAAATTGCCGTAAAGCGTAATGCGTAATGTAGATAATACTTGCGATGATCCGATTTGTGCTACATTCCAACCATGTGTCTTGACTTTTTAATTCTTCAAATTCTTCAAATTCTAAATCATCTGCCGCTTCCAGCACTGTCTCGGCCGTTGGCGCATTCCAGTGCTTACTTCAGGTTTCAGTGCTGTCAATTCTGCTAATTACGCTCAACAGTGCTTGTTTCTGATTATTTCCAATTTCAATAATTATGTCAGCATAGATAAGATAGTGAATACAGCTGCCACTTCAGCTCCAGCTACAACAGCTCCAACAGCTCCAACCGACAAGTCCCTCACACTGTTATATTTCTTTTTTCAATACGCAAAAGAACGATGCCCCTCGGTTTCTCGCTCATCGGAGCTACTCTGCTGGCCGTCGTCGTCATCGGCGTGCTTGCCTGGCCCCGTCGGTACAATGCTCGCCGCCGCGCTCCCGCCGTCCAGGTGCTCGTCCTCGGCGACGTCGGCCGCTCGCCGCGCATGCAGTACCATGCCCTCAGCATAGCCCAGCGCGGCCACGTCCAGCTGATCGGATACTACGAAACACCACTCATCGACGAGCTCGACAAGCACCCACGCCTCACAAAGGTCGCTCTCGCGCCGCCGCCGCCAGCCCTGCGCGGCCTGCCCTTTGTGGTAGGTGGCCCGCTCAAGGTTGTGTGGCAGGTGGCCGACCTGTTCTTGACGCTGGCGTACACGACCCGGCCGGCACGCTGGCTGCTCGTGCAGAACCCGCCGTCGATCCCCACACTCCTGATTGCCGGTATCGTGGCGCCCCTGCGCGGCACCCGGCTGGTGATCGACTGGCACAACTACGGATGGAGCATCCTTGCGGGCACCCGCGGACCCAAGCACCCCTTCGTGGCTGTTTCCAAGGTGTACGAGTCGATTGTGGGCCGTCTGGCTGGCGATGCGCATCTCGCTGTGACTGCAGCCATGGCCGACGAGCTGCGCAAGCCGCCATACAGCCTTGCCCGTCCCGGCCCTGCGACCGTCACCCTCTCCGGCACGACCAGCACCAAAGCCGCCACACTTGCCGTGCTGCACGACCGCCCAGCAGCGCTGTTCCAGCCGGCCATGCCTTCGTTCCCTGCCGCCCCGGCCCGCCTGCAGCAGCTCTCCCAGATCCTGGGCGACACGTCTGCGGCTGTCTCGGCCCTCTTGAAAAACACCTCGACCAAGATCATCGTCAGCAGCACATCGTGGACACCTGACGAAGACTTTCAGCTGCTGCTGGACGCTCTGGTAGAATACGTCAAGACGACAAGCAGCCCAAATCAGCGCCCGCCCATCCTGGCCGTCATCACCGGCAAGGGACCCCAGAAGAAAATGTACGAGCAGAAGCTGCAAGCCCTGGCCGAGAGCGGTGCACTGCCGCCCACAGAGATTGCCGTCTGCACGGCGTTCTTGCCGATGCGCGACTATGCACGGCTGCTGGCCCTGGCCGACCTCGGTGTGTGCCTGCACATGTCCAGCTCGGGCGTGGACCTGCCCATGAAGGTGGTCGACATGTTTGGCGCCGGTCTGCCGGTGGCCGCCTACTCTGCCTATGCCAGCTTCAGCGAGCTCGTGCGCGACGGCGACAACGGACGCGGGTTCACAACGTCGAGGGAGCTTGCCTTGTTGTTGAGGGAACTTTTGGGCAGCGGCAGCTCCGAGATTGAGTCCCTGCGCGAGGGTGCCCGCAAAGAGAGCCGGCTGCGGTGGTCTGAGGAATGGGACCGCGTCGTTGCGCCCATTCTCGACCTGGGCGACAAGAAGGAGTAGCCATCGTTTCGCCCTCCCAAAAAGAAGCAAAACATTACGATTGATGAGATCAGAGTCTACGAGTAAAATGTCAACTGTTGAATTCTGTAAGACAGCTATTATGCACACTATCATGCAAATGTAAATGTGCAGTAAATGTGTAAAGTGTGAAATGTAAATATGAAACCCGCTCGCTAATGTATGCCGACTCTTGACTGCCTCCTCTTGACCCTTTGCTTTCTATTCCGAAAGAGCACCCCTCCGATTCCTCCTAGAGGTAGAGGCTACTCCTCGCCTAGCGAGGCCCGCACGCACGCGCGGACGCGGCGGCTAAAGTTCTTGCTCACACCGGCCTGCTGGTCGCGCCACTCCCGCGCGGCCTCGACATTGGCCGGGCTCTCGTCGTTGGGGCTGGCAAAGAGCGAGATGACACTGAGCAGAATGGTCTCGGGCGACTGCACGGGTGACCAGCGCTCGGCAGCCGACTCGTAGCCGTAGCGGTCCTCCTCGGGCGGGTGCAGGATGGAAATGCAGAGGTCGCCATTCTCGTAGACGTTTGGGTGGTAGGGGACGGGGTCTTGGAAGGTGAGCTTGGGCGGCAGGAGCGGGTACTCGTGGGGGAATGTGAGGAACGCGCGAAAGTTGCCGCCGCCGTAGAACTTGACGTCGTCGGAGATCATGAGCATGACCTCCCACTGGTAGATGTTGTTGTCGGAGACGAGGCCGCAGGAGATGCCGGGGATGTCGTTGCTGGTCTGCATTTGCTTGAGCTGCCGGCGCAGCAGGGCTGTAGACGCGGCGGACGTCATGGTGAGTGATGTGTGAGGTGTGAGGTGTAAGTTGTACAGTGGTAGTAGATTGTATAAGAGATTGTATAAGAGACGAGAGCGAGGCGATTCGGTGACTATGAGGTTGTGATGTGGACTGGTGGATAGGAAGGGTCTATTTGGCGAGTCTGGCCAAAGTAAAGAATGAGCAGTCGATTTGAGATCAGCTCGAAAGGTGGTGTCTATGCTAGGAGCTGGGGGTATGAAGATGTTGACAAAACCAAAAGGCGAGTTGAAGTTGGGTAGGCCGTGCTTCAATAGTGTGGCAATGGGAGGTGTGTATGGCGTGTGTGGGTGGAAGGCGGTGGTGAGGTGGTGAGTGCCTTTATCTAAGATATGTGGTGAGGACCCCGCATATGAAAGGCACCCTGATAGTGATAGTGGTTGTGACTGCTAGTGCTGTGCAGTTGCCGCATTCACTGCCTAGACCGCATTAGCGCCTCATCGTGAACGATCTCAGCAACGGCTACGCATCAACGACACGTCATGCATATTGATTTTACAGCCCAATTGATTATATTAGTCTTCACTACGCGTATTTGTTTGCCGTACTTTGTATAGAGTGCTTGTGCAGCATCGTGGGTATCATTATATGCTATGCTACTGCTAAATTACCAAAAGTAAAAGTGAAGAAAAAGATGAAAAGAAGAGATAAAGACGACGACATGGCAGACATGACAGACGATTTAAAATTCACTGGCTACTTCTTCGTCGTGCCAAACCCAGAAAACCCCATCATCGCCATCATGTCGTCCTCGTCGTGCTCGCCCTCGACGCGCACATCCTCGCCGTAGTCCTTGCGGCTCGCCGCCAGCGCCGCCGCCGCCTCGGCATCGGCCGCGCGCTTCTTCTCGGCCAGATCCCGCTTCTTCTTGCGCCGCCGGTCGCGCTCTTCTTCCTCTTCCTTTTCCCGCAGCGCCAGCCGCTCCTGCAGATCCGTCGACGTCACCTGCCGCTCGGCATCCTTCTCGGCCAGGCGCCGCTCCCACGCCGACTCGATGCGCGCCAGCACGTCGTCCACCGTCGCCACCTTGACCTCGCCCGTCTGCCCGACATTGCGCAGATGCGACACCGAGTTGATGTGCTCGACCCACTGCAGGTTGTCCTTGACCGTCCAGTCGCACGCCTCGCAGTAGAAGCCGGCACCGCGTCCGCGGCGGCCGACACCGCTGCCGGCCGGGATGATCTGGGTCTTGCCGACCTGGGCGCTGAGATCGAGCGTGGCGGCGCGTGCCGACGTGAGCGACTCGTTGCCCTCGAGCGGCTTGTAGTATTTCTTGCCGGCGAGTCTGGCCTCGTACCGCGCCTTGGCCTCTTCGCGCTCCTTGGCCTCGCGCTCCTTGGCTTTGGCGGCGTACTCGTCGAGGTTGCGCGTCTTGCGGAAGTCGGTATCGCCCGCAGGCGTGCCGTACGCTGATGATTGTTTTGACATGTTTTGTATCGCGTATTGTAATTGTGCAGTTGTAATGATTTATGAAAGTGATGGATAAGCACGCGCCGCTGTAGGGGAAGCTCTGGCTGGAGCTACGGTCAATCCGCTAAAGCGCTAAAACACAAAAACGCTAGAGCGCCTGGGCCTGCAGTAACTTTTTCTGCCGCCTTATCGCGATAAGCCGAGGGGCAACTAACAAAAAAAAGTAAACTCAATCCCATCGATGACGCTGGGCTGTTGATGAATCCGGGGTAATATTTCTCTTATTTTGTATATATTCTCTTTCCGATATCCTCTCTCAAACACTCAAAATGCTGTACCTCGTCGGCCTGGGTCTCTCGGATGAGACCGACATCACCGTCAAGGGTCTCGAGGTTGTCAAGAAGGCCAAGCGCGTCTACCTCGAGGCCTACACCAGCATCCTCCTCGTCGACCAGTCCGTGCTGGTGAGTGTCGCATGGCTTTCTGGTTTTAGTATTAGCTTGTTAACTGAAGCGTACTAACAACTACAGGAAAACTACTATGGCCGGTCCATCATCATTGCCGACCGCGAGATGGTCGAGATGCACAGCGACGACATCCTCGCCAACGCCCAGACCGAGGACGTTGCCTTTTGCGTCGTCGGCGACCCCTTTGGTGCCACTACCCATACCGACCTTGTCCTGCGCGCCCGCGAGCTCGGCATCCCCGTCTCCAACATCCCCAACGCCTCCATCATGAACGGTATCGGCGCGTGCGGCCTGCAGCTCTACAACTTTGGCCAGACCGTGTCCATGGTCTTCTTTACCGACAGCTGGCGCCCGGCCAGCTTCTACGACCGCATCAAGGAGAACCGCGACATTGGCCTGCACACCCTCGTGCTGCTCGACATCAAGGTCAAGGAGCCCAACCTCGAGAGCCTTGCCCGTGGCCGCATCGTCTACGAGCCGCCGCGGTACATGACCGTCGGCACCTGCGCGCAGCAGATGCTCGAGATTGAGACTGAGCGCGGCGAAAAGGTCTACGACGAGAACAGCCTGGCCATTGGTGCTGCACGTGTCGGCTGCCGCGACCAGGTCTTTGTCGCCGGCACTCTCAAGGAGCTGTGCGACGCCGACGAGACTCTGGGCAAGCCGCTGCACAGTCTGGTGCTGCTGGGCCGCCGCACACACGAGCTAGAGAACGATTTCTGCCGCGACTTTGCCGTCGACAAGGACAAGTGGCAGTCCATCTGGGCCGCCGAGTACCAAAACAAGCAGTAATTGAGGCGAAAAGAGAGGGACGGACGGAAAAGCGTGGGCATTGTTTTATTGAATTAATGTTGTATTTCATTTTAATCGGCGTTGATTAGTCATTTTTATTTTGAGTTGAACAAAGTAATTTCTTATCTTATCAGTCACCACCAAAATTTTGGGTGGCGCTAGTGCCAAAAAGCGGCAGAAAAGATCAATTTTCTATGCTGTATCCAATGAGTTGTGAGTTGTCCATCATAAACTAAGGAAACAATATTGAAAAGCGATCAACAATCAACGAAACAACACATAAGAAATAACAACATGCCGAGAGCCAACAAGATTGTGCGGCAAGAGTCGTGGCTGCGCCAAAAGGCCGCCAAGGGCAAGAAGTCGATCCAGGACCGTCGCGAACGCCGCCGCGAAGAGGAGAAGAACCCAGCCCTCAAGGCCGAGCGACTGGCCAACAACAAGCCTCAGACCCTCGAAGACAAGCGCGTGTACCCTTCATCGGAGGACTACTACTCCCGGCGAAAGCGGAGACGGGTGGCCGAGGAGGCCAGCAAAGAGGACGATGAGGCCGCGGTAGAGAAGGCGGCCGAGGACGAGGAGGCGGCAGCTGAGGCCGAGGACGACGACATGGACGTGGAGAAGAACGAGGACGACGATCTTGCTAGCTTGCTGGGCGACAGCAGCGACGAAGAGGAGGAGGACAAGGATGCCGGCCTGACGCGCCAGGAGCGTCGAGAAAAGCACCTGGCCGAGCAGGAGGAGAAGCGCAAGGCCGCCGAAGCGCAAGCCGCCGCCGACGAGGCTGCCAAGAGCATTGAGCACGAGAACCGCATGGCCGCCAAGTACACGTCGCTGCTGCCCAAGGACGGCGCCGACGACGAGGAGGACGAGGTCGAGGAGGGCCAGCCAGGCAAGGTCGGCGGCTCGCTCGAGCAGCCGCGGCTGCTGATCACGACATCGCGCCACGCCACCATCCACCGCTTTGCCGAGACGCTGTGCGACCTGTTCCCCAACAGCACCTACATCCCGCGCTCCGGCCACCGCCACAACCACCACGAGTACAGCGTCAAGGAGATTGCCAGCTACGCGCACAACCGCGGCTACACGGCGCTGCTCATCCTCAACGAAGACCAAAAGAAGCCCAGCGGCCTGGACATTACGCTGCTGCCCGACGGGCCCATGCTGCACTTTTCCGTGCAGACGTGGGTCGACGCCAAGCGCCTGCCCAACCACGGCCGGTCGACGGGCCACGTGCCCGAGGTGCTGATGAACAACTTTGACACGCCGCTGGGCAAGCTGGTGGGCAGCGTGCTGGGCCGGCTGTTCCCCAAGGCGCCGGAGCTGGTGGGCCGCACCGTGGTGACGCTGCACAACCAGCGCGATTTTGTGTTTGTGCGGCGGCACCGGTACATGATGCGCGAGAAGCGCGAGACGGAGCGCAGCGTGCTGGAAAAGGACGGCAAGAAGATGACGGGCGTCGAGGACCTGCGCGTGGCGCTGCAGGAGATTGGCCCGCGCATGACGCTCAAGCTGCGGCGCGTCGATAAGGGCCTGCAGCGCACATCGGGCCAGGCGTTTGAGTGGACGGGCCGCATGGAGAAGAAGCGCAACGTCTTCCAGTTGTAGTCTATCTGTTTTTCATATTTGTTTTGTCAAAAGTCTAGTCTAGCGTTGGTTCCGTCAGGAGTTGCATATAGAATTTATAATCATTTCTATTGTTCTTTATATTGCATATATTTAATTTTAGTCAAAGAGACAGTCCGCCTATGTGAGCTTGTTGGTGAGGGCAAACTGCATGCCGGCCGCAAAGTGGAACAGCTTGGCCGCCACCACGTACCGCGGCCGCGCCGCATACTCGACCAGCCGGTCATAGAACTCGGACAGCGGCACAATCACGCGCTCAATGTGCTCGCCGTCCTCGAGCCGCTGCTCCGGCGCCTCGTCCGCCTTGAGCTTCGACAGGTCAACGTCCACCATGACCAGCTGCATGTTGGCATTGGTCATGCCCGGGTCGGCGGCCTGCGGCGGGCTCACGCTCGTCACCGTGCAGTCGTAGCCCGTCTCCTCCTTGAACTCGCGCACAGCCGCCTGCTCGGCCGACTCGCTCTCGTCCACAAGGCCCGCGGGCCACTCGACCGTGTAGGCGTCCAGCGGCGGGCGGTACTGGATGACAATCAGCGTGGCCGGCGGGCGCTCGGGGTGGCGCAGGACATTGCCCATGGCGACGGCATCGACGCCAGCCTTGCCGCGGGTCTTGCGCGTGGCCACCTCCCACGTGCGGGCCTTGCCGGTCTGGTCAACATACTGGATGCGCTTGAGGGCGATCCAGCGCGAGTCGGACGTCTGCAGGTCCTCGATGCTGGTGATGGCGGGCTCTTGCGTCTTGGCCGACATGGTGAAGAGGCGGCTGGGGGGGTATCTGGGGTATATGGAAGAAAATGCGAAATGGATTGAAGAGGCAGACCAAGTAGATCGAATAGTAGCGCACAATGTCCGGTGAGCTGGCATGCGATGCATGGGGTGTATGGTGTGCGGTTGTTACTGTGACGTTGATGACGTTGTTCGCTGGGCGAGGTGTGGCTGGCTTGGGGTTGGTGCATTGTGGAGTACGTCCGGCTAGCTGCCCGCGGCGGGGTCCACATAGCAAGCCGACGACATTCGAGTGTATATGTAGTCGTCAATGTAGCTTTTATATTGCTCGTTATTCATTTTCTTTTTGTTAATTGGGAAGTGTACATGTTCCTACGATTTTAGTGTATTTCGTTTGAGCTCCTCGGTTTTATTGAATTTAGCTATTATTTTGTAAGCATGCTGTCACCTTTATTAGTTAAAAGTCAGATAAATACCAAATATTTCAAAAAGAATTAAATAATTATAAAACAACTTTGTCAGTTTGTTTCATCTTATATGATCATCTTATTATATTTTAAATCCAATTATCCTCACTTTAATTATTACTGTCTTAAAAATGCAGAGTATTTACTGCATAAAACAAACATGCTCACACATAGAACTTTTCTGTTTTCTTTTATCTACAGCTTAATAAACATCCAAGGACACAAAATACCTCGAGTGAACCTTATATATTACAAATAAATAAATCACATGCTTTATTTCATTGTACTGTATATCTATAGATCTAAAAGGCAGAGATTTCACCTCCAAAAAGGCTCAAGCTCGCCTCAGCCCTCAGTCAGATGCCGCCAATATAAAGTACACGATACATACGAATTGCCTCATTTTATTTGTGTGCCCTCGTTCTTTCATCTTAGTTTTTGAACCAATATGTTGGATCTGTGCACACACTCATTCTTTCATTCTTTCCGCCACAGTCTATAAAAAATTATAAGGTTCAGCTGCGCAGATGACTCATGGACATATATATATCCCCCTCCCCCCCCCAAAATCTGAAATTTCTTCCATTCTCTCTCTTCAACAATACCAAAACACGCATCGTAATATCAAATTTCAATGACCAAAATGACATCTCACTCTTCATCCAGACGCAACTCTGCCTCGAGCTCTGCCTCGAGCTCCAAATCACTCATTGCTATAACATCATTCCTTCACCCGCCTTGTGACTGCTTGGAATGCAGCCCTGAACCAGAATTTTGTGAATTTCCAACCAAGAGAAAGTCAGACGAGAACTTCGACCTCTCGCGCAGCTCTCTTCCCCCGTCACTGAAACTTAAAATAGACACAGCAAGATTCGGCCGCAATGATGATCTGCTGGTGTATCTCAATACCCTGGCAGACCTAGAAGACACCGCATTCGACGCGTTTGTGCAAGCCGCGTGCCGCTACCACAAGACTACCTTGTTAGCAGAAGCCGCCTGCAATAAGCTTATTTCCTGGTCTTCCGGCATAAAGCCAGAAAAAGCAGAAACCATTACAAGACGCTTGGAAGCAGAAAAGCGCAAGTGGTGGGAAAAGGTAACATGTGCCAAGGCAAAGCCTTTTTTAGAGAAAATCACTGAAGATGCGTCGCTTGTCTCCATGGCCTTGACAGGCGCTCTGCTGAGCTCGGCTGTCGTCGGTGCAATGGCCAAGACTGTGACCGATGTACGATCAGTTCTTAATTCATCGACCGCTGAGAACACAAAAGACAAGACAGCCACTACATTTGACAAATTTACATGCCAAGGAATGCCAAAGGCCTACACCGCTATGCTATATCAACGCTTTGACCAGCAGTTTATGGATTCAGAGTCTTCAGCCCATCCATGGGATAACAAACTTTTGGCACAATGCCTAGATGCCATTCAGGACAATGTCAAAATGGCCCAAGTCTGCCTTGAATCGCAACATGGTTCAAAATACGCTGCCGACGCAAAGACTGCCTGTCTATTTGCCTTTGAGAATATCCAGCTCGATTTAAATAATGGCTCGGAAGGGTCTCCTTCTCAAGCAGCCCATGACTCAGCACAGAAAGCAGTCACCGCCAATATGAATATGCTCAGCTATCTTATTAAGCAGCTAGATACGGCTTCAGAAACCACGGCACTACTTATCGATATGGCACAGCTACATGCCATAGTAACAAGACGTAGATTAAGATGCACTGCCATCAAGACTCGGTCCTGCAGACTAGCAGCAAAAGCAACCGCTTACTTGATGAACAGGACAGCAGAGAAGCCACCATCAGAAGACAAAACAGAACAAAAGACCTCGGGCTACAATGTCAAGAAGCTGCTCGAAAAGGCACAGTTTGTACAGCAAGATTCTGCCGAGGCAGTCAGACGGGCCAAAATCGACATACAAAATGCGGCCGCAACGGCACTGACCAAAACACACGACTATAAGAATGGGACTAATGATACTTTTAGGGGTTTCTGCAAGGCAAAAAAGACATACAGAGTCTATTAGGAGCGGTCAAGACGAGGATTGATCTCGAGTAACTCAGAAAGAAAAGAGGAGAGCTAAAAAGAAGATTCCAAGATGACCAACAGCTGAGAAGATTTTTCTTTTTTTGCAGCATTCAAACTTTCTCAGTATTTAGAACTTAATAAAATAAAATATTTTATTTTTCAATTAAGCGTGTAACGTATACATATACGCTTATGATATGTTGCATCGAGAAAGCAGCCTTGAGTAAAATGTAGCCGAGACATCATGCGAGTTGATACGACGTTCTGATGTTCGGCCTTATTTCCTCTGTCGTGTCTGAACAAGAACATTGTCGACATATAGAAATACAACACAAACATATACTAAACATTGACAGTCTTACTGTGCGACTGGCAAGGTGTGCTGGTGAGACCGCGCAACTCGTAATAAAACCAAGAACTGTCATCAGTGGGTGAGATGTGATAGGATACGAGATAATTATCGCAGTAAACGCGACCTTGTATTGGCTATCATGAGGGAGGTCTGATTTGTCCTGCAGCGTACCATCATGTATCGTAGCAGCGGCGGTCTGATTCGATCCCACGGCTTTGCGATACCCTCCCTAAAGCCGAGGCCGAGTACCGGTACCTGTTTGCCGAATATGGGCAGAAAAGTGCAGAAATTATCTGATTACATGAAGCTTTTATTGTCTTTGATATGATGTATCATTCATATCATGTATCCAATGTCAACGCAGGTCAAGGTCTGCCCGGCGATACGCTGTAATGCAGGAGATCTCGCCATCCACTATTGCTCTCACACAATGGCAGACCTCGACCACTTCATAAGATACCATGTAGGCATATACTGGACTTTATGGATCCAGAGCGGTGGCGGATACACCTTGACTACGACCAAGCACATGATATATGTGCCCCCTCACCTTGCCACAAAATAAGTGCGGATCGGACCGTCTCCAACAGGCATCCATTTGCAACACCCCCTTATAAACTCAGACAGAATGTGACCAGCGGCCCTGTAACCGCGAAAACACGTAAAATACACAAACAATATCACAGTTCCACAATGGCTAGGCAACTGGTTTCCACCACAGAGTAGAAACTCATGGCTCAATGGTTACTGCAACTTGTCGTGCACATACCAGCCTCGCGCAGAAGCACCGCATATGCATCTTTCCGGTGTATGTGCCGTGGTATTTCTGCATATCGCCTTTGCCGCCGCTCTACAATTCTACAATTGCTATCCTCGTAATCGAATCCGTCATGTACTTTCTAGAAGTGGACATTACCGTTGCATCACTTATTCAGACAATTGCAACCGCGTGGCCGCACCTGGCCAGAATTTTATGCAATCATGCCCGACCTTGCGTTTATCTTATCTCCTCTAGGACTGATATTTGTCTGTAAGACAATGAAGTTTCTTGCCAGTCTGGCATTTCCTATATGATATATCTCACCTACGACTCTACAAAGTATAAATAAACTGCCGATGGTCAGTATGCAACCCACACCTTTACATCTGGTCAGCCATGTGTCCAGGGGCTTGTTTTGACTGTGTGATGACCACCCTCTTTCTCAGTCCGGGCGGTAGGAAAGATCCGTTATTGTGCTCGGTCAGGGATAACGAGAGATATCAAGCTTGGCCGGTCCCTGGTCATGCCGCTCCATATCACCGTCGAAAGCCATCTCTTTGCTTCAATAATGGCCTTATCGCCATGTCGTCTATACGGTGGAGATAGATGGTCTCCGGCGTTAGCCATGGCAAAAAGAGTAACAACACATATGCCCACCCCCAGAGACCCCAGCTTTCGAAACGACACCCGGCATGCAGCCCAATGAAAAACATACCGGGGCCAACGCACAAAGGTGACAAAACTGTGACCCTGACTATCGGCTTACTTTGGTATAACATACGATTAGACTGCCGGGGAAGTCCATTCCGGCTCTAGACACACCACGAGGGTGTCTTATCTCGTACTTCAATGCGCTTTGTGGGCTTACACAAGGAGATTCATCTTATGGTGTACGCTACACGCCCCTCGACGGTCAATGCAGTCATACACGCCGAGTCCAATCCGTCATTATTGACCCCTCATACTTCTGCTTGTGTCCATACGGCTGTGCGGTCTATTGCATCTGATGTGCTCTTGTACTCCTGGTCCTGTTCATATATACTACAGCCTCCTGCCCGCCGTTTCCTAGAACAGAGCATCTGAATATCTGGACGGGCTTACATACTCGCACTACAGGCTCAACCTTGACACCGTTCGAGAAGCCTCCAGTCAACTCTGAAAAATAAAAGAACACACACACCACTACCATGCGTGCTGCTCCTCGACTGCTCGCAGCTGCGTGTCTCCTAGCACTGACACCATCTTGTGAATCTAGAGGCACTTCACATGCACGGTATCATGCCAAAACAAACCACAAGGGCGAGCATGTGGCCGATATCAGCCGACCAGACGATGACCCAAAGACCGGTGTTGATGCTAGTGGCAACCCCATTTCCAACTGGTTTCATGAGATAGCTAGCGGCAGCCATGGCGGCCTGCAGAATACCCTCAGAGCTCTATTTCTAGGAGGCAAAGTGCCGCAGAACACATCTCTTGATGGACTCTTGGATAGCCTCAACCTCACCCAAGCACAAGCTTCTCAGAACGACAACCGGGGGTCCACACAGGTGCCATCGACCTCGGATGCTCTCGAAGCGCAGCAGCTGTTTGGACATCTTGGTTTTCCACTGGAAGAGGACTGCATTTCAGACAAGGCCAACTGGTGGTATCGCACATATGACGGCTCCTGTAACTGGCTCAAGGCCGGCGAGTCTGCGCAGGGCAGCTACGCCCACACCAAGTCTCGCGACTACGACCAGCACTACTATGCCGACGGCATCTCGGAGCCCCGCCAAGGACCAAATCCGCGCGCGGTGAGCAACGCCTTTTTCAAGCGGAAAAAGGAGCTGTACTATGAGCACACACCACTGCTCCTCGGCCTCATCGAGTTTGTCATTCACGATGTCACATACTCCGAGGACTCGACGACCGAGTTCATCGAGGTGCCCATGCCTGACGACGAGACCGAGTTTCCCCCCAATGCCAAATTCAAGATATTTCGAGCAGAAGCTGCCCCCGGAACCGGCACATCGCCTGAGAATCCACGCGAGAACCTCAACCGCGCAACCACGTGGATTGACGTGTCGTCACTCTATGGCAGCACCGAGTCTGTGGCCCTGGCCTTGCGCTCCTTTGAGGGCGGCAAGCTCAAGACGCAAGAGGTGCCCAAGACGAGCGCCAAGAAGAGCAGCAGGCGCCGTGGACACAAGAGCAGCAGACGCCGCGGACGCAAGAGCAGCACTGCCGATACTACTAGTACTAAAAACCCCAAAGACACAGAGATCCATCTCCCGTTTAACACCATGGGCGTGCCTACCCGAAAGCCGCCTGGGTTTGATCCTTCTGGACTGTTTGCCGGTGGCGACCCGCGCACCAACGAGGACTGGGTCATGCTTGCTGTGCACAACCTGATCTTGCGCGAGCACAATCGTCTTTGCGATATTCTGGCCTCCCAGAAGCCCGACTTTGACGACGAGCAGCTGTACCAGACAACACGTCTCATCATGTCGGCCAAGTTCCAGATGATTGCCAACTCATACCAAATGGCCTACATGGAGAAGAGCATGCCGTGGCCCCCCGGCGATGGCTATCCCCTGTTCCGCGAGATCAGAGGCGAGAGCTGGGCCCAGCTGAACCCGGCCAACAACTACCCATGGCCAGTCGCCATGAAAGAAGGACGACCGGTCGTCGTCAGCGCCGAGATGGGCGTCGTCTACCGGTTTCACGAGTTCATCGTCGAGAAGTTCCCCATCATTGATGAGACAGGCAAGACCCTATGGAACCAGAGCCTGTTTGACACGGGCTTTGATGCCCAGGGGTTTATCGATGCTGGCGTCGAGAATGTCCTGCGCGGTATTGTATCGTCGACAATTCCCAACTTCAAAAGCGGTGTTGACGAGACATTTCGATCTGCCGGCAAGTACCACGGCCGCCCATTTGATATTGCGACGTGGTCGATTGTGCACGAGCGCGAACAGGGCCTGCCGACATTCAACAACTATTTCCGAGAGTACAACAAGCACAATTCTGGCGTCTTTGTTCCCATTCGCTCAACGTTTGAAGAGTTCTCAACCGACCCCGAGGCCGTGGCGAGCCTCAAGAAGCTCTACAAGACCCCTGACGACGTTGACCTGGTTGTCGGCTGCCAGCTCGACGAGACCATGTTCCCGCACACGACCGTGCCCACAAGCTCTCTGATTATCAGCCTGTTCAACCTCATCAGCATGGGGAGCGCGGACCGCTTTTCGATCGGCTATGCAACAATGCGGTGCTGGCTCATCGACAAGCCATGGGACTGCCACCCCAGCAATGCTCTCGAAGATATTCTGTGGAAGCCCATGCCGAAGAAGGGGTTCCCCAACTTCCGCTTCTACGACGTCTTTTGGATGGAGGAACTAGACTTTCAGGCGCACGGAGAGAATTTGCTGTGGCGCCTTGTTACAGAAAACACCGACATTGACTGTCTCCAGCACTACCCGCTGTGGCCGGCTGATCCCGAGACCAATCCGGTTCTGTGCAAACTTCCCAAGCAAGAAGTCGACTGGAGGGATATTACTGCCATGGGAGTCGAGATTATACTCGAGGTGTCTAAGGAGTGCTTTGTACGATATCTCATTTATGCAGTATTGCTTATAGCTGCTACTGTTGCTACTATGCTTTGGTTCAAACATGCTGGACGCAAAGAGGACGGCTACCCCAAGGTGCTTGAGGGCTTGCCGGTGATAGGCGAGGGAGCGGCCTTTCAGCAAGACGCCAAGTCTGTTCTTGTCAAAGGATTCCAGCTGCTGGGAAATCGCAACAGTCCATCCAGGGCTTTTGGCATTCACCTCGGACCACAGACCCATTACGTTCTGTCCCATCCCCACGATCTGCAGATGATGCAGGATGACAACCCATACCAAGTCTACTTTAACATTGACCAGTTCTTTGAGATTCTCGGAGCACCCATCTTCCTCGGAAAGGAAACATTTTCCACAAATCTTGTAAGTATCTGCAACAGTATACCAATCCCAGACGTTTTCTCTCTAACAATCTAGCACGCAACTCTACTCCGGACACACCTCGGCGACCCAGCCAACATTCGCGCTTTCGGCAGCACCATGGAAGCCGCCGCCAAGCACTTTCTTGCCAACAACCCACTGGTTCCGACAGGCATGGCTTCTGCCACCCACAAGACATTGAGCGGCTATATGGACAAATTCAGCATGATTGTCAGCGCGCGTTGTATGCTCGGTGCCGATGCATACGACCATCCCGAGCTTGTAGACATATTCCTCAAGTTCAACGACGCCATCAACATAACGATGCAAATGTCCAGTGTCCTTCCTTCATGGATGAGCTTTATCCCAAAGATGCAAATCGACAAAAGCTACAAGGCACTTCGCAAAGTCTTTGTACCCATAATCCACAAGCGTCGAATTGACCCCAACGACGGCCAGGACGGTCTGCTGGACTTTCTGCCATGGGTTCTAGATGTCATCGATGACGATGATCGTGCATCCGGTAAGTATTCTTTTCCGTACAAAACTATAGCAGCCATAACTAACAGCTAGACCTTATTGCCATTTCTGTGTGGTTTGGCCTGCGCAACCTGCAGGTCAGCGTCACCTCGACCCTCCTCGACATCATCAACGAGCCAGGTGTTGCAGACACAATCACGGAATCGCTGGTCGGTGCCACTCTTAACTCGCTGGACACTTTCAAGTACCAGCCAATCACTCCACAGAGTACAGCCAGTAAAAAGTCTGGGGAGTATGCGCCTCCCTCTGGCGGTGGTACGGCCGGGTCCCCGTGGGCATTGCTGCGGAGTGCAACACTCGAGTCCATTCGCCTCTGTGGCACAATCGTTGGCCCAGCCCGCATGATAACGTCGCCCAAAGCACCCCCATTTTGGAGTTTCATCTTCCCATCACTTGATACCAGGCACATTACTCTTCGGTCAGACCCCAGTGTCAAGCTGCCAGTAGGCAAGGTCGCGACCCTGTCAACCGTTATGACGCACCGCGATCCGTCAAGCTTTGGCCCAACAGCAGCGCAGTACCGTGCTGATCGGTTTGTGTTCGAGAGCCCCGCTATTGGCACAGTACGCAACATTTCTTTTGGTCTCCAGGGTCCTCGTGCCTGTCCTGGCCGCTGGTTCGTGGAGGAGGCTATCTGCATTATGGTGAAGGAGCTGTTGGAGACCTATATATTTGCTCCTGTCACAACACGCTTGACAGATGACGAAAAATACGCGTACAGTGCTGGTTTAGTCACGCGGAAAGAGGTCCCGGTTGTTGTCTCGCGTCGCTTCCGTCGCTCCCTTCGCTCCCGTCCTATAAGCGATGAGGCTCATGCATTGATAGGTTGACGCCATGAGGTCATCCAATCCCAAGTGCTCAAAACAATGGCGGCACGGCACGACCCGTGTCCCATATCAACCTAGTTACATGGATACTGTATCTGTCTGTCTACAGTGCCCTGTACCTCCTACACATCTATCAATTTATGCTTTATCTGTTTTGTGCTCAATTTCTAATACCGTGGCCTGTATATTTAGTTTTTATGTCGCAGGCTAACAAAATGAGCTGTATGTACTACAATATAGTAAAAAATTCTGAAGTCTATCTCTATAATCTTGCTAAATTATTCAAGTTTTTTTCTAATTTGTCATTGATATCATTCATAAAGATTCGACCTTTGGATGACTCCATCAATGTTTACACACCTTTACCTTTGCTACCATACATGTAGTGCGGGTAGTCATTCCCCACCAATTAGAGCCGTCATTGTAGGGACCCGCTTATCTCGACGGACCCCTTAACAGCTTCAAGATTCAACTTCATGTCAGACACTTGCACCCCGAGCTCAGTATTAAGATACTTTGTTAGGTCTGGACAATTACATTCATATACTGACCTTAAGTGACCGAAGCCATGGTATTCACTGAAAAGACGCGCGATCGCGTTTGGCTGGCGTGGTTCTGCATCCAGGTCCCAGTGATTCTCTGTAGGCCAGCATCCCCCATCGTCTCACATACTTTTATCTTCTACGCAACCCATACTGACTGAAAGGCGTCGATGCCGTTGACAAGTATCCCGCATGGCTGTGTGGAGATGAAGGCAGCCCTCTGCACTTTTTGCTCACATTTCGTCAGTGGTATGTCGCGACGTACAACGACCCTCTAGTTGACTGGACGCCGGCCACGACAGTCGCAGTTGGTGCAGGCGGCAGCTGGATCGAGCTGTTCATGTGGATCGAGGTGCTCTTCTCGCTGCCAGTTGTGGTCTGGTCACTGGCACACTTTGCACGTGGCAAGAAGACCACAGGCGCTCTCGAGCTGCTGCTGGCCGTGTACGCGTTTGAAGTGGCCTTTACGACAGCCGTGTGCATCAACGACATCAACTACTGGAGCCCGGCAGTGTACTCGGAGGCACAGAAGAACGTCTTCCGGTACCAGCTGATGGGGCCGTGGTTTGCAATGCGTAAGTTATTCAGAAAATACAATATAAAGATACACAAGCTAATCCACAGCCTCCCTCATGTTTGCCGACATGTACACTCGGATCTTGGAACGATTTCAAACAGCAGACGGCACCAAGAAGACACAGTGATCAAGCAACAAGACATTTTCGAGTCTTGACATGACAGAGTAGCTATAAGGGGATATCAAAGTATATTAAGGCCGCCCCGTAAACGGTCGACAGGTTCTGTGGCCGCGACATGAGCCTGGTAAAATCATGGCAAAAAATAGAGGACTCCAGTAAACAGGACAATACAAAAACACCAAAAACTCCAGAGTAAACATAACAGCGCAAGAATGTGTGCCGCAATTCTGCATTCCGCCTAAACATATAACAGAGTAACCAAACCCAGAAACAAACACTTGTCTACCAGAGTCTAATCAATAGCCCGCTTCGTGGGCGCAATGCCCCAGCCGTTGCCCACACCGTTGCTGCCGCCACCAATGCCATAGCCCAGCGGCGTGGCACCGCCCAGACTGCGGCCCTTGAGTCGCCGTGGCAGCACAGTGCCGAAGAAGTAGACGCCGGCCACGATAGCACCGGCAATGAAGGACACCAAGCTGTAGAACACCGTGCTTGGGCCCAGGTGGTTGCCCATGCCAGACCACTCGACACGGCCCTCTGTCTTGGGCAGGCTCGGTGTTGGAAACCAGCGCACCGAAAACTTGAGCGGCAGCGGATCGCCAATGATGAGGCGCACAGCCTCGCTGATGACCTGCACGTTGCTGCTCTCGTCGGCCGTGCTGCCGCCGGCTTGGTGGATCTTGTGGCCCAGCGGGCTCGTGCTGTAGGCGACGCCCGAGTCGAGCACGCCGCTGTCGTGTGGGTGGATGTGGTGCTTTGGCGAGCTGTGCAGCAGCACATTGAGATGTGTCGCGACGTGGAGGTGGCTCATCTGGAGTGTGCCGGCCAGCGCAAACACGAGCGGCACATACTCGGGCTTGTACGGCCGTTCGCCAACCGTCTCGATATGGGGCGCAGGGCGGTTGGCGAGGCGGCACGCGAGTGGTGCGTCGGCGTGCAGGTAGAACTCGAGCAGGTGGAAGAAGGGATCGTCGACCATGGGGATGGTGCAGTTGAGCTCGGCCTCGACGCCGTAGTGGAACTCGAGGGGCCGCTGAGTCTCATTGCATACGGGGAACGGCACCCATTCGATCTCATCGTTGGCCAGCTGGATGTGCTCGCCAGTTTCGCTCGAGCGGTTCATACACTCGATCTTGATCGCATCGCCGTAGAGGTAGGAGGGGAGGTTGAGCTCGGTCGCGGCAGCCACGGGAGTGAGGGCCGGCAGGAACAGTAACGACGCCGATGCGAGCTTAAAGATTCGGCGTGCCATGGCGATGATTGTAGAGGAGGCGTACTTGAGGTACAGTCGTGCTGTCGGGACGTGAGGTTCGCCAGTGCCGTCGTATGCGAAGAAGATTGGATGCAACAAGAAGCCACCTCTCTAGTGCGCGATGCCCCTAGAATCTACTAATTTTGTATACGGTCCAGCCAATTGGTACTGCCCCACATAGTCAGCATTGATTACATAATACTTCGAAAAGGGGCGTAAACAATGCTGTATTGAACTTCATGTTGTTCAGTCAAAAACATACTGTATAAAGTGCATTTGTCATGGGCTGATATTTGTTGATGCCCCGACGTGATTCCGTACCCATGATAGCCGTGTTGAATATAGCTGATACGCCGACCGTACCAACAAGCTGACAAGGACCAGCAGGAGATCCAACTAACCGTCACTGCGAGGAATCACAGGAGCGAACTCGTCCAAGAACGCATCCATTGAAGGATGGAAAAGGAAGCTAACAACGTCTATCAGTTGTTCGTGGTAATCGGCATAAATGCCGTGCACTGTTGCTAATGCGTTTCAGATCAGATATCCGGCAGAGCCAACAGTCTTGCTCACGATGATTTTGCAGGTCTGCGTAGCTGTGCACTGTCCGCTGGTGCCGATCACTGTACAATCGACACCGTCGGGGAGGCTGAGGGTACTCTGAGAGGTCAGTCCAGGCAGTGTCGGTGTCCAGCTCATGCCATCGCTCGTAGCCGGTCATGGTGTCAAGGCTTGTAACGGCAATGTTGCGATAAAGTTTCGTCCAGTTGCCGCTGCGGCTAGCATCACTGTCGATATCCGTTGTGCTGACCTCTTCTCTCGCCACCATGTCAAATAGGAACTGTGTGCTTCGTTATACACCCCCCGAGGTTGAGCTCCTTGAACTTTGCCGTGCGGGACTCGAGAATGTCGCTGGTCATGTAGGCAACCCACTGGTTTCCGTCGTCGACAAGTACTTGACTGTCCGAGGCCTCGTCGTAAAAGCTCTGACTCACGCGAGCTGAGCTGGTGCCTTCGCGAGCAAAGACCCCACTCGGGACATTCCGCTTCTTGATATTGCTTGATTCACCAGAGATGATCTCACAAATTTGCATCAGCGAGGTAACCAGACGTACCGGTATAAAAACCCTTGGTGGACTCACCCGAGGAGCCATCGTACTCGCACTCGGGTGTGTAGCAGCTGCCGTCTGCCACACCAGCCGAACGACCGTAGCTCGCCACACCGATGATGACCTTGCCAGAGTTGACGTCAGTCTTTGTGCCAGCTATGTCGTTGTCTCTGTGATGTTGATGTGCGAACGCAGGCAGTTGCCGTTGGCACAACCCTTCTGTGACCAGGTGTTGTCGGCGTCTTCACTGACCGTGAAGATCGTAGGTCATGAAAACACCGTAGCCGACAAACTAGGGAACGCCTCAAGGTACCAGTACGATAAAGGTACCGCAATACTGACAGTCTTGTCGGGAAGCTTGACCTTGAGAACTTTGAGAAACTCGAGGTGGTACACTAGCGCGGAACTACCCGTTGACAGGTACTTATATTCATACGCAAGACACATATCGGCAAGTACCTTGAAATCGATCCAGATGCATGGATCGACAGTGGGTCACGGATCTGTTTTAAGCTTCCTTTTAAGCTTCATGTATGTTCGGCTAGGGTACGTCGAAGACTCTTCGTATAGATCCAGTGTATTTCACATTGAAATGCTCCAGGATCGTTGAAATCCTTGAGCCCCGTCAGCCTTGCGCCTATGACTTGACCGGAGGCGCGCTCCATGTCAAGCTGGTCGGTAACTACAAGCACATCAGAGCTGACGTCAAGTACAGCACTGGTTTTTTAGTCCTGCTTAACGTCGTCGCTTGCAAACTCAAAATAAAGACTTATTTGAATTATATATTGAGCTGGAAGATAAGGCCTAGGTAGAATCTTGTCATCTGGCGCGACGTGAGAAGACCGCTGGCCATCCAGTCCTGCATCTGGTCAATGGCGGCGTCTTCAAGTAACAAACCATAACAGTCGGCCATGGGAAACGGCGTGACGACACTGAACCCCGTCTGATCTGCAGCAATAGCTGTCGTTGTTGCATTGGGAATCACCCAGTTGACAGCTTCAAGCTTCGGAAAGTAAAATTTGTTGTCAGTGAGAAACGGTTCGTCCAAATCTTGGACAGTCGGCGTGCTGGCAGCAAACACGAGGCTCGCAAAAGCCAGCGAGATAGCTTGCGAAACAATTAACTCCTGCATAATGGCTGATTTGAAATTAACTGCAGCTGTCAGAAGCTACAAAAGTCATGTTACAACTTGACCGTAACAGGTACCATCATCCGTTGACAAATACTTGCTGCGATTGCTTATTTTTACTTTTCATGCCAGCACAATCACACTTGCATAGCCCGGCTTGATGCTCGTCTATGTAAAACAGTTTTCAGATTAAAACAAATAGCTTTCAGCCAATCTGTTGGTTGGCTCTGTAGCTGTCTCACTGGCAATCTACTGATGCATTTGTAATGTTGTTGGCTTCGAGATTGAGGCGAGGAGAATGGATGAAGGGGTATATAGCAATTGGAAATTACATACAAAAATAGAAAACAATTACATCCCGGCAACACACTCATGAAAGCAGTGAAAACCAACGCAAAACCAAAACCAAAAACAGCCACCCAAAAGCCATAAAAGCATGCAACAAGACACTGCTTCTCGGTGCTGACGATGAGTTGGTAATCGATTGCAGAACTGCAGCATCCTCCGCACGTGGAGATGCTTCTGCCAAGACCACCGCAGACTGCTCATCAACGTTCGTTGATATTTCGGCTTGAGACGGAGACTTCCCTGCCTGTTCTCTCGTCTCGTCGGCGCGCCAAACTGCCATCGTGGCCTCAACTCTGCAAATTGCTTCAATGAGCTCCTGCTCGTTGACAGGGTGACAGAATAGGACAAGGTCGGTCATCGTTGCCGTTGACTCAAACGATGCAAAGAATAGATGGCCGGTGGGTCTAAATCCATCAGGAGGATAGCATGTGAGAAACCGAGACTCATGACTGCCGAGAACCAGTATAATATCTTCGCGATCACTGTCCACACAGCTGATTCTCTTAAACGAAGGGAGCTCCCGAGAATGCTCGATAAATAGCTGTAAAGTGCGCCATAAAAAGTCCACAGACCTGGGAAGATTATTATCAGCTAGACATACTGCTATTATAGTATTTGACCACAAAGCAAGAGGGACATCACGTGTTACATGTAATTCATCAAAGTAGACACCTTGATCAAATACCTTCTTGAGAAATGGCCACGTGTTGTCACTATACCCCTGCATCAAGACATCATATTCGTCGGGGCCTCGAACGGTCATGGCTACCACGAAACTGGAAAGTATATCGTCAATACAGTCAGCCTGAATATCCAGAGGAATAGTAGACGACTGCAGAAGTCTTTGACACAATTGATAGACACCCACACCCGTAGCGTATTTAATGTTGTCAATACGAACAGATTGAATGAGATGGGGTTCGACCTCCGCAGCTTCTAGATCCAAGATGTCAACGAGAAGATCTATGGCTGCCGGCGGAAGGCAAGATGGACGGGCCCAACTAGTAATTGTGCCTTTCCCTGCATGGACCTGATGCAGTGTGCGCGCAACACATTTCGCAGCTTTGAGAAGAAGAATCTGGGGATCATGGCTATGGATATGCTGTCCCCAGTTCAAAGTAATGTGCTTGTTCACATGTTCCTGAAGTGCTCTATGGGTAAACCCAGCCATCAATGCAGAAAGATCTGAAGGGCATGCAATGGTGGCTACACTATGAGCATCACCCTTCTCGTCGTGGTATACTTCCAATAGACCTTTGCATTGCCCCATTATCCAATCCTTTGTGGACAACAGCGCTCCAGGCAGTGATTTGGTATCAAATCGGTCCTGTGTTCTGCCGTGAAGTCGCATAGGTTTGGAAGAGTCAAAGTCTCGATCCGTAGCGAGTTGCCGAACGAAATAATACCACAGTAGACATCTTTTGTCATGTGGACGATCCTGACCATCATCAAGGAGACGAATACCGTACTTAGTATCATCTTTATCAATAAATGAGGCATAGGAGAAGCACAAAGCCACTGCTGCTCGCTCGTCTTCAGCCACCGTATCGAGAAGATCAGAGATAATGCGCTTGAGATCTTGAGGGAGTGTCTGAATCATCCGGAGCACGCCGTCCACTGGTTCTCCAGTCTTGACGCGTTTGGTACCAACAAGCTTCATTACGATTGTTGTCCAGAGAAACATGCCATTCGACAGCTCAACCAGTCTAGCATGCAGGCCCTTGATCTCAGGATCATTCAAGCACAGCAGGTCTTGCGTCTGGCGCTGTAGTCTTTGACAGACGTAGTCTGATATATCCTGCTGATTGAGATCTTGCATCCGAATTCGGTGATTTGCTATCAAACGATCCACAAAATCAGGGTACTCGCGGCTGCTCACGCAAAGCTTGATCCTGCCACCGGAGGCCTTTACCCAATCATTTAGCATATCGACAAGATCGATATGGTTTTGGTGGTCGTCATCAAACTCGTCAAGGCCATCGATGAAGAAGCAGACTCGTAGGTCGTTATCCTCTAGTGTGTCGACACATGAGAGCTTTTGAAATGCATCTTTAATGACGTCGTCGAGGATTTCACCTGGCTGGCTGACAGACCAAACACTGTGCTGATTGGGGTTCCAAAGATGTGGGAAGAGAAAAGGAGCGAGGCTGGTTTTCTCTTTGAGCACGTCGTACAAGAGGGACCGCAAAAGACCAGATGTGTTTCTCTGTTCCTTGATTCCGGGCTTCCAGAAGAAGCAAGATCCAATAGCCAGATTTGAGTCACCAGCCCATTCCCGCAGCATAGCTTTTGTCTTTGCATAGCCAACAATCTGCTTCATGACTGCTGATTTGCCAGACCCGAACTTCCCACTGATATGGAATATGCCATCTCCATCTGTAAGCCATTCTTTGAGCATGACAGAGTACTTGGGCTTGCTGGTGCTGGAAACGTCTTCAGGTTCAGAGTCTTCAAGTTCAGAGGCTTGCTCAAACATCCATGCGAATGTACTGTCGGACACCGATATGATGTCGTTTTGTCTTTGTTTCATCCGGCTGAACGAAACCCCGCCGAGGATGTACTGGAGGTTGGACTGCTCGCGGAATTCCTGTTTCTGGCGTTGGAGTTCGGTATCTAGGCGATTCACGGTATCCAACAGTGCGGTGCTGTGGTATTGATGTTAGCAAAAGCTTCTATGCAAAGCCTTTTGGCACATAATATATACCTTTGACTGTTCTGGACAACAAACTGAAGCTGTCCGCTACAAGTGTGCAGAGACTCCTGAAGAGAGGCAAGCTCATCGCGAGAGCAAATGGTCCGTATCGCCGCCATCACGACACGTGTGAACCGCTTTTGTTGGCCAGGTTTTGTCCGAGAGATGCGGTCGACAATTTGCGTTGATATCTTTTTGCATTCCAGTGCCAAAATGATGGTAGGCTTTGACACATGTGCAGGAAGGGCACTGGTGAAAGACGCGGCCAACATAGACTCTGACATGGACTTGACTTGTTTTGCCGTTGTCTCCATGGAAGAGAACTCACCATCGTCCTCGCTGGCCGATTTGGCAATGCTGTAAGCCACACGGATGAACTTGTAAGTAGCCTCGACAAAAGTCAGGACAGCACTGGTTGTGCCAATAGCACTGGCCGGGTCCATTCTTCTTTGTCTCGAGGCAAGGATGCCTTGAACGAGGTGAGATGATTGTCTTTGATAAAAATATCAAGGGCAGAGTTGAAACAGATCAAGATATATGTGTGCTCATGTTTTCCTGGTTGGGCCGCAATCAACCCCGCCTCAATAAGGCCAACCCCGCGGCTATTATCGTGTCATGATTCGCTTACGGGACAAAAGGGGCTGATGGGGGGTGTAAGCTGACAATATTACGCATCCTGCTTTATGAAACAAATGTGTACTTCATGTAAGATTGGGCTCATGCGGCTGTAATTTATTATCGACACAAAATCCAAGTATTACATAATCAATCCGGACGCGCCCCCACTATACCAACGACCTTTCACGCTGCAGCGGAGACGTCACGTACTGATAATATGCCAATGGAATACACTAGTAGTGCAGGGTCAGAACTGTATAACAAACAAGGTATTCCAAGTTGAAGCGACCGAATAAATGCAATGGACGGCCAGGGTGACTGGCGTGTTACGCTTTCTGCGAGCGAGCGGTTCTCCAACATCCAGAAAATGTGAGCTTTGGTCATCTCACCACCGTAAACAAGACGGTAAGCTAATGGACATTGCAAATAGAGAGGCCGCTGCGCAGACAAATTCAATAGCGTCAAGTGCTTTTACCCTTGAGAATGAGGCATATCTGTCGTCCATATCTAGAGTGAGGTTTTAAACCCGACCCGTGTTCATGCACTGCATACGCTAACCTTGTGAGGATGACTACAACGCAGCATGCTTGCTGCTCGCACGGCAGAGCTCTGGCGATGGCTCGGCTCACGAAACTATCTCTGATGATGAAGATACGACTGGGCGTGCCCGTGTAGCTACTGGCGGAGATGGGACAGACATTGGCACATACGAGAACTGTACGTACATTGCCAGTGGTGCATCCGCCGACGTCTACCGCAGCTGCAAAGTTGTTCTCAAGGTCATCACTTGCGGAGATGACCAGCCACCTCACAACCCTCACCGGGAGGCAAAGATTTTGAGGGATTTGTCAAAGCCATGTATACCTCTGCTGTCTACGTTCTACGACCTGGACCGCCAACTAGTGCTGGTCTTCCCGTTCATGCCCCTGACACTAGACTCTCTTATAAGAGACGGTATCGAGATCCCTAGGAATCGCCTTCTCTCCTTCTTCATGGACATTTTCAGCGCTCTCGTTCACATCCACAGCCAGGGTATTATTCACCGAGATATCAAGCCGTCTGCCGTGCTGCTGGAATCGATAGACGGCCCTGCTTATTTATCGGACTTTGGTACCGCATGGCACCCGAGTTTGTCTCTTGTCGACGAACCGGCCGACAGGAAAATTCTCGACGTGGGCACCGGCCCATACAGAGCACCAGAGACCTTGTTTGGCGACCAGTCATATGGCCCCTCCATTGACATGTGGGGGGCTGGTGTGATGCTGGCCGAGTGTGCGCAGCCGGCACCGGCGAAGCCAATATTCGAGTCACGGGCTGCCCATGAGGACGGAAACCAGCTTGGACTAATCCTCAGCATATTCAAGACAATAGGCACGCCGACGGTAGACACATGGCCAGAGGCGGCCTCGTTCAAAACACCGCCTTTTCAAATGTACCGGGTGTTTGAGCCTCGTACATGGGAGGACATCTTGCCTGACATTTTCCCGGATATAAGAGAACTGGTCTCATCTCTTGTAAAATATGACAGCTCGCGTCTGTCAGCAAAGCAGGTATGTCTCCAGAAGCAGTCGCAACTTATTGGGGTTTTTACTGATGAAGCAGGCTCTATCACGAATGACCCAGCTGTCGACCAGTGCAGCTTCTGCAGAGGACAAATGACCATTGATACAGTGGTGGAGAGGTTCCAGCAAATATACATTGTTCTACTTGACTTTCTCCTTCCCTCAGCGTATTGTGTCACTGCGGGCTAGTTTATGCTCGCTATATACTTCAAGAAGATACCTGCCGACCCCATATACACCTGTTGCGCTCACTTTCCATTATTTCGATGCTTTTATAGGGCCCTGACTCCATCGATATTATCATGCTCTTCAGAGCCATAATGAATCCAGTACCCCTCGGATCTTTGGGAAAAGCGTGCATATTCAACCACTTCGCTTGGCAAGTATGCGCGAGCGACTATGGCGTAGTATTAGCATAGTTGGGGTGCCAAGTCCTCCCCGCTGATGAGCATCATCATCTCACTGAAGAGTGTCTAATATCAGATGCCGGCTGAGGACACACATCTGATTTTCTATCGGGCAATGGATAGCTATATCTGGTATGAGCAGATGCCCACTCTGGGTTCTGAGATGTGGCCACTGGCAGCTGATATGGACGCTGTAGTTGGAATGACGAGGAAGAACAATGCTGCCGAGAAAAGGGCAAACGTCAATCTAGAGTGAAGTGACAGCATCGTGACGTTTTTGTGTATCTTGTTTATCGTGTCTCACATCTTTCGAGCATAAGAACCAATGCCAAGTCTTCACATGACAGTGCAAAAGGTCGGCCATCTGGCCTTAATAATTCGTCATCGTCATTGTTTGCGGGTTGGGATGATTTGAAATTAATTCGCTAAGAACAAGAGATATGGTATCCAGGCCTGAAGAATGTTCGGTCCCGAGCCTCAAGGCCTACTGTAAAAATTGCACTTTTGATTTACTCGCTTCCGTTGGGCAGCTCAACAGGTCATATTCCCGTAAGATAAGGATATCATTTGACTATCAGCACCTCGCTAAAATTTATCATCTACTGCTGCTGCTATCCACTGCGGCACCGACACTCTCGTATCCCTCTGGAATTTCTGCCTTCCTGTTGCGTTCTACCTGCGCTATATGCTCTTTCTGCAGCTGGTCCAGACTTTCTGTCCAGGTAACATACTCTTTCGGCACCACAAACTCAGTTCCTGTTCGTCGCCACCTGTCCACGGGTGACTTTCCCTTGGGCGAAACTACTGGTACAGATAGATCATACGGGTCAGCAACTGACGCTGATCGCCCTGATCGCCCGCTTCCATGAACAAAAATTGACCTGGTAATTTCGGCAGGGGATTTGCTGCTCCCCTCGTACGCGTCTCGGACAGGAATCGGAGCTCTGACAGCCGACTTGCCTTTGCAGTCGCTTAGAGTGTCATTGTTGGTTCCCAGTCCCATCTTGTTGTTCCTCGCGACGATTTTGTTGATGAAGCGAGTCACGAATTGGTAATCTCCCAGTTCTGCGAGCCGGTCGCCGCGCGCACGAAACCAGAGCGAGTCGACGTCGTCGTACTCGCTCCACCCGTAGGCAGCATCCGCCTCTGCAGTCGGGCGCGGCATCAAGTGGCCTGTCTTCGCGCCCAAGCTGATGAACAGGTCTGCCGTCTCTTCTCTGCCGTACCGTGCGGCCATGTGCAGGGGTGTCCGCCCCAGGTCGTCGACACAGTCCAGGTCGGCGCCGCGTCGCAACATGATTCGCACTGCATCTGTCGCGCCCACCTGTCCGGCAATGTGCATTGGTGTGCAGCCCTTTGCATCCCGGCCGTCCAGCAACGCACGTGTCTTTTCGTCGGCAACAGCTTCAGCATGCGCATGGATATCAGCAATCGTGCTCGACGACGTTTCCTGCGCATCGCCAGCGCGCTTCTCATCCTCCAAAGCAGCTGCATAGGCGCGCCCCCAGAAAACCTGCGTCAGATATTCGGCCAGGTGTGGTGCCGCGCCGAGGAGAGCACCGTGCAGGGAGCTGCCACGGGCCATCTTGAAGGCAGCAAACCTGTCCGTGAATGTAATAGGTGTGCCAATGTCCAAAAGTGGCTGCACATGCTCTTCCGAGGCAAGCAAGCAAGCCTGATATAGAGCATCCTCTGGTGTCGCCGGGATGGCGCCCATGGAGCGGCGCCACGGTACCCTGCGTAATACTTCTAGCAAGGGCTGCTGCCTCTTGTGCGATGCTAATAGCGTAACCGGATTGACTGCTGGCTCGGCAGATGCCCGTCGCGGAGAAGCTGTGCTTTCATGGTGGTAATTCGTAGGAGATTGTGGGTTTGGTTGTGATCGCTGAGGCCGGAATGAAGATAGCCTCGCTCTTAGAGACGTGGACGTTGTCGGCGTAGCTGCTGTTCGGTCGTCTAGTGAAGTGGCTCGTTGTCGGATCACCGCAGCGGGCTCGTTGTCGGCTGCCCACACATCATCGTAACTTGGTGGCAAGGTGGGGTCCGCTTGAATTACTACCGTTGGCACAGCTGTTGTGGGTGCGGGCGACGGCGGCGAGTACGGGGGCGGCAAGTCGTCCATTTTCTTGTATGGAGGGTTTTGAGCTGTGGGAGTTTGTTTCGTTGTTGAGACGTCTTTTGCGAGTTTATTTGCGACAACGCGACAACGCACATTACCTTTTGAATGGCTCTGGCATTCTTACTTTGCCTCCTTCCAGGACTTTTGAAAATCTGCCTAGTCATTTATCGGTGATGTTGGCTGGCTGGCACCAACGCTTACGCCAAGTCTGTACGGATCATGTGTCTTGGGCTCTCTTGGTAACACTACAAGGCTTACTGTGCCTCTCGTGACTGCATCCTCAATTACCAACCAAGAACAAGACGAAATATGCCTACTCTCGTGTATAATGAAGACTAGACTTTATCGATGGAAACAGTTGCGTCAAAGCATCGCCTCGACGAACGCAAATTCCAAATTGTAAGAACAAACTCCCGATTGCAGCCAACGTGCCATTCACTATCTAACTTGGGGTGTAGTTGCTACCATTTGAACGTACCAAATCTTTTAAACCACCTTTGTGGCTGTGATGTTGTTGTTATTGGCGCCATTCAAAATCATAGACATTATTTTATTTTATAAAGATGTATTTGACTGATAAAGATCTATCCCAGAAACCTCAGTTTCAGGCCCAGCTCCAGTCCCAGTACGAAATCTCAGCAGAAAAATAGACCTTTACGTCAAGCATTACCTTGGTATATTATACCGTACGACCGGTGATATCGGGACGGCTTTCTTTGGCATGTCTTTGTATTAATAACTTGATGATATAGAATTACAAT
The DNA here is from genome assembly GCA_029298975.1 of Ophiostoma novo-ulmi subsp. americana. Lineage (NCBI taxonomy): Eukaryota > Fungi > Ascomycota > Sordariomycetes > Ophiostomatales > Ophiostomataceae > Ophiostoma > Ophiostoma novo-ulmi. The sequence goes on along the minus strand of JANSMA010000004.1, from coordinate 2,912,458 downwards.
TGTAAAATAAGTTGTCTGAAAAAGAATAGAATAGAGACAAGGTTATTTTGGGAATAATGATCATAAATTATATTAATAATTATTGAAATATATTACTCCAAATAGGTTTATTGAATAAGTTTTCTAGTATTCAGCCTTAAAGAAGAAACAATAATAGCAGTAAGTTCTCCAGTTTACGTCTGCTCCCCCGCATCAGGTTTGTTGTGCTGAGAATATATCTACAACACATCTCACCTAACTCAGCCCGGTAAACAAGAACTCCTTATTCTTCTTCTTCTTTCTTTCTTTCTTGGCCGTCCATTATTCACCTTCGTATTTTACTGCCCAGAAGTTTAACGTCCGACCATAGTGTGTCTACTCGTCTATAATTTGAAGCAAACAGTCTGCCTACAACGCAACAAAGGCAAAATAACAACCTGCCCTTCGACTTCTTCTGCTGTCTTACCACAACTGCCCGCTACATAATCCTCAGTGAGGACCCGGCCGTCATCGACTAGCAACAACTCGCTTATCCTAAACGAGCTGGCCCGGGTAGCACAGTGGTAGCTGCGCCTGCCTAGTAAGCAGGAGGTCCGCGGTTCGATCCCGCGTCTGGGCAAAGTGTGCTGAAGAGCAGAGTGTTCTTTTTGATGTTGTGCACATCATCATTGTGCTTTATTTTTTGAACTTATTTTCAAAGTTATTTTTCGTTATTTTGTGCCAATTGATCCCTTACTGTTGGACTCGTTCATGAACTCACATGCATTTTAGTCATTACTTTCAGTGATTACAAACTTTGTGAATCTTTCGTGGTCTTTCATTTACTTATACGTATTGCACAAGTTTAGATTGTGCATTGCTCGTAGCTATGAAGGCAGTTAAGAGCAAGAGCGGACACAATCATCTCATAACCTTACTTATGCATTGTCTTGTGAAAGCATGAACGCCACATACTTCAAATACATGAGGATCAATGACTTTCGCTTGTACTTACTTGATGGCCTCATCCTACCTTCGGCCTTTTTGTTAGCACCGGGATGCACAGGCGTAAGAACAGATTCATCTGCAAAGGTTTACATCTTGAGATGGTGATAGTGTAGCATCCGGCCCCATCTCGTTCAATAAAGTTGAAACAGATTGTCTATTGTGTCTGACACTAGCTATTGAGCACTTTTTGGGGACTTTTGTGGAATAAAATCTTGCCTTGTGTCATCATATCCTTTGCCATGATAATCAGTCTGCTTGGCCTCGAATGTATCGAGAAAAGCTTGAAAGATAACAAAATACAACAACACCAGATCACCAAATCTTAAGCATATTGCTGGGCTGCCCTGGTCATCCCAAACTAAAAACAATACTTGGTTAGGCACAGATGGCTTAAATCAGAATCCGGGGTTGCACGTTATGCCACTATTGTCGATCATCTTGCCATCTTGCATACTGCCTCAGATCTTGGCATTCATGAAGCGCCGTAAAATTCGGCCCATTTCGCCGAACAATCTTGAAATTTCCAACCTTATTTCACACATATAAACAATCTTCTCGCAAGTTGCTGGTGCGGAATAGCTTAATGGACCGGCCTTTTGCCAAAAATGTCTCGTAAGGCTATGTTCCGCGCACTAGCTGACGGAGTGACTATACGGAGATATACCCCCACTCCTTGGACATGTAAACAATAGGAACAATAGCTTGTTTTACACAGATGATTATATCTGTACAACTTTGAGTAGCAACCGCGTCCAGACCAGTCCCGGCCAATTTGGATAATTACGTCAATATCGGCACGGTTTCCCATGTTTTCCCCATAACCCAAAATCTCGCTACAGGGGAAGAAACGTCTTGGACAACGTCACCAGCGGGAGTCCGTTCCCCAGAATCGTCACAAGAGTTGAATCCTCTCCCACAATCATATGGCGTTGTAGAAACTCCGTGCATCAGATCACACGATGCTATCGGGATACAGGTAATCCTATCTACTGTTGCCAAAAGCCAAGTCGCGATGTATGTCCGATTCTCCGACCGATGGCAACAACGGCCCAACCTTGGCAGGCCGCCAGTTCTGCCAGTATTCTCTCATTATAGCATCTGACCGCTTCACTAGCAAGAAGGGAGTGTACTCTATCTATTGCTCATGGCTTCTCGCGGCATATCAACATTCGTTACAGCTTCGCGAACCATTTCGCTCGGCCCCGTTGCCTTTTTTGACATACTGCATTATATATTTGCCTACTATAGCCTGTGTACACAGAGATTATTGGTTTGATATACTTTACTCCATGGCATTTCCACAATACCGCTTGAAAACCGCGGCAGATATTTTCACCCGTCCTTGGAAGATCATGGAAGCATATCGGCACATCTAGTACGTGTAAGATTCAGCTTCTGGACTATATCGGGCCGATGGACGAGCACGTAGAATCACGGTGTCAGTATGTGAAGAAGACCAAAGTAAGTGCCTGCGTAATCAGGACGAGCGGTGCTTTGGTTGCATGAACCTTGGTTCGTATGAACGGTCCAGGGAGGAAACTCGCAGCTTTCCCACATATTGATATTCCCTAGTACCGGCGGCTTATGTTGCTAAACAAGCTTTGCTTAAATCGCAAGTCTTTAAAAGCCATGCTTCTCTCATGATGCAGAGTTTTATTTGTATTAAGTTCTCTCCTTCTCCTTCGTTTGATGATTTTGCCTCCTTTCTTCATGTTCATGTTTTCTACTTTCTGATGTGATCGGGGCTTTTTTTTCTGATCCTCTCCATGGAGTAGACAACTGTCGACTCAGGACTCATAAGGTTGTGATACCGGGACGAGGCCTTTTCCGGTTCACCCCCTCGGTCACGATCATAGATATATGGTCGTCTTCAGATTTTCCATTCTTCACAGATTGCCACTCACTCATCTCTCTCCTTCCATGTCCAAAAACGTACCTTGTCTTGACTTGTCTTGTGTCAGGATACTGCCAACCTCTTGCATCACTCATCTCTAATTTCAAGACAGCTTGTCCACTATCTATTCTGTCGCTATCTCACTATCATTTCTCTGTCATTCTGTGGGGTTTCCTCTGAACTTGCTTAATAACACCCCGAGAAGCCCTTCCTATTTCCATTATACCTCACATAATATCCAGCATATACTCCAAACACCACTTCAAAATGTCCTCATCGGATGGGCGGACCGGTGTTGCAGCAGTGCCTGGGAGCACTTACACTCCTGCTGCAGGCCAAGGCTCCCGGGATCGCTTCGATGTCGATCTCGAAAAGAACGTTGATAATGTGGACAACCAACGGAGTCATCCTATCCACGCCGAGACTATGAAGAGCTCAACAACACTCGCAGAGTCCAACGTTGTCTCTATCAAGTCTGAGAGCAACTTTGATGAGGCGGCTCATATCGAGACGGCACAACAGAAAGACGAGAATGTGCACGCTGCTGCCGCTGTCGTTCCGCTCGGCAAGCCTCCACCACCGAGGCGGAAGGCCAGCAGGTGGATTCTTATACAACTATGGTTCAATATGTACCGGATTTTCTTCATATTTGTCATAATTCTCAACCTTGTGGGCATTATCCTCGCCGCTGCCGGGAAGTTTGAGTATGCTGACAACCATCTCGGTGCTCTTGTGCTGGGCAACCTGCTGTGTGCTATTCTTATGCGCAACGAGCTGTTCCTGCGAATACTCTATATTATCTTCATCTACGGCCTGCGTGGTGTAAGTTCCTTTGAAAGTCTAAAGCGAGATCCTGATGCTGACTGGGTAGTGGGCTCCTCTACGAGTCAAGGTGTTTGCCACCGCGGTACTCCAGCATGTCGGCGGCATTCATTCAGGGTGTGCTCTGTCAGGCGCTGGGTAAGTTCAAAATATCCTACGGAAGAATGAAAAGATACTAACACTCTAGGTGGCTTGTATTCAAGGTCGTCGATATTATCATACATCGGTCCATCCAGCCTGGCTCAGTCATTGCCACCGGAATAATCACTAATATTTATGTCATGATCTCGATCCTGAGCGCATTCCCATGGGTCAGGAAGTGAGTCCACCTGCAAACTTTAAACTTAGTTGTACTCGCAATCTAACATTAATTTAGCAACCACCACAATGCATTTGAACGTTATCACCGTTTCATTGGGTGGTTGGGTCTTGCGGTAAGTCATGCCGCCAACCATATCAAGCACACCGAGTGCACATCTGACATTGTAGGCGACATGGACGTTTGTTATTCTCGGTAACAGCTACGATATCAAGCTTGGCCAATGGCGCCCTGATGCCAGCTCGCTCCTTTCCGCCCAAGAGCTATGGTTTGCTGTGTTTATGACTGTCTTGTAAGTTATCGACTATCATCCGCACCTGACCCAAACTAAATTCTGACGCTTCAGTGTCATCATTCCATGGGTCACTCTTCGGGAGGTCCCGGTCGAGGTCGAGCTGCCGTCATCCAAGGTGGCGATTCTCAAGTTCAACCGCGGCATGCAGCAAGGCCTTCTTGGTCGCATCAGCCGCACCTCTGTAATGGAATATCATGCATTCGGCATCATCAGTGAAGGTCGCAAGGTCGGCTGCCATTATATGATCTGCGGCGTACAGGGTGACTTTACAAAGGGCCTTGTCAGCAACCCCCCCAAGACAGTCTGGACCCGCGAGCTAAAGTTTGGTATGTTCCCATACGAGAGAAAATGTTTGGCAGAACTACACTAACAATTCAGCCGGTGTTGGCCATGCATCTGCCATGTTCAAGCGCGGTATCCGCATCTGCACGGGTACGGGTATCGGTGCAGCACTTTCCACGTGTATTCAGAGCAAGAACTGGTAGGTGATTTGTATGTCTGGTATTTGTGGTATTTGGTATCTAACAGCCAGGTTCTTGATCTGGATTGGGTCTGATCAGGAAAAGACATTTGGACCTACAATATCCGGCCTCATCCACAACAATATCGAGCCCGAGCGCATGATCTTGTGGGACTCGAAGAAACGCGGCGGCCGCCCAGATAGTGTGCAGCTTCTGAAAGATACGTGGGAGAGCTTTGGCGCCGAGGTCATCTTCATCACATCGAACATGCAGGGCAACGATGAAATGATGCAGGGTTGCCGACAAGGTAAGCACTAATTCTTCTTCTAGCTTATTTGACGCCATACTAACCATTGCAGCCGGCATGCACGCCTTTGGCACGTTATGGGATTTCTAGCACGATTTTGTACTAATATTGATATTTTTTGTCGAGCGGAATCGTTAGAAAATGGCAGAGATGTTTATACTTGTTTACTTTCTATTGTGCTTCATATAATATATTGCTACTTAGACAGACTGTTTGTCCGTTGTGTACTCCTTGTCAAGACCTTTCTCGTCAACCCGACGCACTTGGGTCGTCGGTACAGCCTCGCCGTCCACAACGCCTCTGACTAGTACGCCCTTAATGTCATCGTAGCTCTCGCCCGGCAAAAAGCCTTCACTCGTGGCCATGTGCTCAAAGCGCATGCGGTCTGGATCGCTTATGTCGGGGGCATTGAGCGACTGCGGGTAGACAGGTGGCGGGAAGATAAGACAGAGCATGTAGTAGACTAAACTTCCCATTGTGAAAGACAACAAGAAGCCTAGCTTGTACATGTTCTTGCTGTGTTGGTTGACCGAGTGTGGGTCGAGTGCACCAGCGATGCCATGGACGGTAAAAGCCACACCAGCGACCCAGGCGGTAACAGCGCGCGGGTTCCATCCGTGCCAGTAGGCATACGGAGTACCGGGAGCAACAGTATAGAGAGAAGGCACATGGAAATTACCGCGGCGGATAACCCAGTAGTCAACGATCATGGTGCCGCAAATGGGCATGAGGAAGACAGTGTATGATCCAAGGAAGGTCAAGAAGGTAGTGGCACTGGCAATAATCTTCCAGGGCACAAGTAGGGGTGCCATTACAGCGCAAAAGACCTGACCGCGCACAATGTTGATGTACTTGGGCCACAGACCGGAAATGTCGGCGCCGACAGGCAGCGAGTTGGCGCCGATGTTGGTGGCCACAACGGACAGCATAACACCAATCGAGGCAAAGGCAATACCGGCACGCGCAGCCGGACCCCAGTAGGCCGTGAGAATAGCATCGTACAGGTCCCACATGTTCCAATAGGCGGTGCCAAACAAGCTCATAGCAGCACTGGTAGTTGCACACGAGACAAACATCACAAGGACCTTGCTGACCAAAATACCAATGGCCTGTGACCAAGTGGCCTGGCTTGGGCGGGTAGCATATCTCGAGATGTCAGGCTGGTTGATGAGAATGGGGCACAATGCAGCCATGACGGAGTTGATGGCCTGCAGCATGGGCCAGATCAAGGCCTTGCCCTCGAGAGGGGTCACAGTCTTGCTGAGCTTGAAGTCACCGAGGCTACCACCGTTGGCGTGCACGGCCCAGCCAAAAACACCGAGAAAAGCAGCTGTGCTAAGCACTGACTTGGCCACAAACAGGTGACGGATGACGGTAGGATGCACAAAGCAAAAGGGCAGCTGGACGATCCAGAATATGAAAAAGGCAAGTAAATTAGCGGACGTGATACCGGCGCTGGTAGGCAGATGGTTGGAAATGTCGTCCCAGTGACTGCCAAAGATGGCCCGTAGCAAGCAGGCAGTTATGCGGCCGCCATAGTAGGTCTGCGTGGCAAAGTAGATGATGGCGACAGATGCGCGCACGACCACAAAGAGCTTGGAGCCGGCAACGCCAGCAGCCGCACGGACGTAGACGGGGAAACCGACGTGGTAGAGGGCGGCACCACGCGAGTTCAGGATGACGACAACACTCAGAATGGCCGAGCCGATAATGGCAGCGATGATGCCGTGCCACCACTTTAGGCCAATCGAGATGAGTGTCGCGCCCAGGTTGTAGGAGCTGGGCGAGAAGGTCATGGTCAGGTAGTAGGCAAAGAAGTGGAGTGCTGTCCACAAGCGGTGGGACGGCGGCGAAGGAAGCAAATCCTCGTTAAAGTAGGTGCCATTCTCGTTTGTCTGAATAGCTTTCTTGAACTCCTCTTTGGAAGAAAAGGCCTTGCGGATACGCTGGCGGATGGTCATTGTGAAGGCGGTAGTAGGCGTGGATGGAGACAAACAAGTTGTTTCGTGTAAAAATGGGCACTCGGCACGTCTTGATTGTGCCTGTTTGTGCAAAGGCTACAATGTCTATTTCTGCTTGTCCCCATGAAATCTGAGACCCAGTCTCTTCATGGTGATCATTGGGTGGCACCGAGAGGTATAACATATACACATTCGCAAACCATAAGAATCTCCTGAGCTCACAGACATCATGTTAGTCTTATCGCCTACCTAGACCATATGTGCAAAGTTGCAAATATCACTAGCAACCCTCCACTTATCTTTAGGCGGGACAACGGCGATAAAAAGTGCTGCTCTGCGATAACAACGTGTAAGTCGGAAGAGTCCTAGCGTCGGACCAGTCCCGATACCCAACGGGCAGCGAGGGTATTGGACCAGAAGCGGACCTCCAAAACTAGCCAGGAATATTGACATCCATCAACACTGATAAGAAGACATGGCGATGTGTGCACAAGTGGTCAAAAAATAACGAAGGTGTTGTGAGAAAGCAAGAAGAGTTTTTTTTCCAATAAATCTAAATCGATGGTGTTAGATGGTCAGAACGCCACCATCTGTATCAACACCACCTTTATCAACAACAGCAAGAAACCATGGCGTAACGACAAGATACACGATAAGCAACATATCTCTTTTCGTTTCAGTTGAGCACATCCTCTCTCGGATCACAATGGGACGAGAAACACAAGTGACGGCGGCCGAGCTCGCACTTCATGAGCAAACAAACCTGTTACCCCGAGGCAAACTGATAGTCGTTCTGGCCACGCTCTCAACCACCTTGCTAGTAACGTTCATCGACCAGAATGGCATCAGTGTCGCTCTTCCGACCATCGCTGCCGATATCAATGCCGAAGACACCATATCATGGGCCGGAACGGCATCGCTGATCGGCAACACCACCTTCCAGATGCTGTATGGTCGTCTTTCGGATTTATTTGGACGGAAAGCAGTCTACCTCGGCGCTGTAGCATTGCTTGCAGGGGCAGACCTTGGTTGCGGTCTCGTTCACAGCCCCGCGGCCTTTTATATCTGCCGCGCCCTAGCTGGTATCGGTGGTGGCGGAATCACCAACTTATCAATGATCATTGTCTCGGACGTCGTCACACTCGACCAGCGCGGCCGCTATCAGGGTATTATTAGTGCTATGGTCGGCCTCGGCAATGTCGGCGGTCCGTTTTTGGCAGCTGCTTTGATCGAGAAGACACATAGCTGGCGGGCTTTCTTTTACATGCTGGCTCCGTTGGCGGCTTTGACAGGTGTGCTCGCTTTTATTTTTCTGCCGCCATCGTCAAACGGACGCGCCCCATGGCGGGAAAGCGTGAAAAATATTGACTACTGGGGTTTGATATTGTCGTCAGTGGCCGTTGTCTTCCTCCTCATCCCCATATCTGGTGGCGGCACCTACTATGAGTGGCACTCGCCCATGGTGATTACCATGTTAGTAATTGGCACGCTGGCACTCCCTCTATTCATACTGGTCGAGTGGAAACTGGCCAAGCTACCCATGATGCCTTGTACGTCCCTAGGATACGCACTGAATCCGAAATACCCCAGAATAATAAGGCCATTGCTAACAGACTAGTATCCATGTTTACTTCTCCTGCAGTCGCAGTCATGATGGCCCAGAATGTCCTCTTCGGTGCTGTATACCAGTCTTTTCTATACTACATGCCCCTCTACCTCCAAAACGCCCATCAGTTCACACCCATGGGTTCTGCCGCTATATGTGCAGCCCTGGTCGGGTTTCAAACCATACTGTCAATTCTATCTGGCCAGTATATCTCCCATTTTAAACGCTACGGCGAAGTCATTTGGGCCGGGTTCGGATTGTGGACTCTCGGGGCGGGGCTTTGTCTCCTATTCACACGCCATACTTCAGCGGGCACCCTCATCTTACCATTGATGATAATTGGCGCCGGTGTTGGATGCATTTTCCAGCCTGTCCTGGTCGCTCTCCAAGCTCATGTGGCCCCCGCCCGGCGCGCAGTTATTACCTCTAACCGCAACTTTTTTCGGTGCGCTGGCGGTGCTGTTGGGCTGTCTGTATCGGCTGCTGTACTCCAGGCTACGCTCCGCAAAAAGTTGCCTGCCGCCTACAACGACGAGATCTCCAGTCGGCCTTACGCAGTGCCAGACTTGACTGGAATACTAGTAGCCGATGCGGATGCTATTTTAGATGCTTACATGGGCGCCAGTCATGCAGTGTTTGCTTTATTGGTGCCGTTGATTGGCCTTTGCTTTATCGGCTGTTTTCTGATACGTGATTCTGGCCTGCAAGGACCGCGTTCAGACGCTTCAGTACCGGTGGACACCGTAATTGGTGGATCACTAAAAGACTTATCAGCGTCAGTAGACGTAAGTAGTAGTGAGGACTCACCAGGTGTGGTGGATTTGGAGAAGAACACCGCCAGACAAAACCTGATGCAGACAGATATACCAGAGAAGTAGATGTTGGGATAAGAAAACAGGGTTTTAGAAAATAAGATTGCATTTAGATGGATTTATTGGGACCAAAAAGCATATAGAAAAACTTTTAGCATATTTTAGAAAAACATTATTCATCGTGCATTTTTTTTCAAGATTTTTAAGATGAAATATGAAATAAATAGTAATTTGTTTGTTTTACACTCCCACAGTAATGTTTTTTTAACATCTTGATCGAATTAAAAACTTGTCATGAATTGTGCAATATAATATGCTACGTGTGGATCTACCTTGGTGTGAATGACGACCAATTCTGAAGCGTCTCAAAATCAGGCATCCAAACAGGTGCTATGTCTCTATGCTGGCCATCGTCCAGATCCTGCCCTACCCCTTGCACCGGGTCCTGGTCGATCCAGTTGGCCAGCTCCTTCACAACATACCATACGTCACCATCTTCTTCGTGATTCCCTTCAGGCATTGATGTATGTCCATTCTGTGTGTTTTGTGATGTCTGTGGAGCGTTCTGAGCCTGCTCTTCTTGTTGCAGGGGTATCCGTGCCGGCTGTCCTTGGGCGAGTGTAGCCATGTCCGCCAAGCTGCTTTCAATACCATTGCTATCATCGCTTCCACCCCTCAGCTTCTGCATCGTGGCTCCAACTAGCAACTCAAAGGCATCCCGATACTTGCGCACCCATGAGGCACGCTCCGTCATGACAAACAAGACAAGAGAACAGGCACGCAGGTCGTCAGCCAGGGTGACAGACCACACGCGATGCGTCTGGGTCCAGAGGCCATAAAGCAAAGTGGCTCCAGCGACAAATATGGTCTGCACGGCAATGAAGCTATGTCCGTAGTGCAGTGACTGGTGCAGCCGTTTATGGGACTGGCAAATGTTACCGGCCGCGGTCAGGCAGCGCTCGAGGTAGGGATCCGAGGCTGGCAAAATGGTCAAGAAGGGTTGGATGAGAGTGCGGACGGCGCGGTGGTAGTGCAGCAGTAGATAGCCAGTGTCGCCGCCGTCTTCTACATTAGGAGCATTTTCTCGCAATGCAGCGGTCGTATTCTCTCTCCACTCTTTGAGAGCAGTGTAAAGACTGTCGAGTTTGGGACGCATCGCTGCAAGTGGCTTGTCAGCTCGATAGACAGAGTGATGAATGCGAGACTCGATACGACGGAGCTGGAAGAGAAGGATCGCACTCTGAATGTTGTCCGAGTCATCGACGGTGCCAGTTTTATTTGCAGATGATGATGGGTACTCGGAAAGCGTTGCCAATGGCAGGTCGACGTCTATTTGCCGGTCGGCCAGACTGAGCGGCCTTCCCAAAGAGATGGCAATATTGCGCTCTAAAGAATAGACTGTCCAGAACAGACGTCGACGTGCATGGATAGCTGATGCTGATAGTCCTTGCTCGTGGCTTCGGCGGTGCATCCCCAAGTCGATGCACGTCCGCATGGCGAGGCCGATCATGTACCACGTGCCCAGCCCAGAAGCAGAGCGAAGATGATAGATCACGAGCAACGTCATGGCCTCAATATTTTGAACTGTACGCGGCTCTCTGGCAGCCGACATGTGCTGCAGTGCCGTCACATAAAACCGTTCTGGCATGACATCCATATTTTTGTGGGTGAGCTGCAATAGTGTGGCACCAATTGCAAAAACCATGTACAGCTTGAAGATGCCGTAGCGTTGGGAGGGTGTGAGGTGGGGCCTGGATATTCCAACAGGCGAAGACGCATGCTCGCGCTGGAGTGCCCAGAGCTCCGTTGGCTGAAGGAAAGGATATCGTGAATGCGGTTGTGACAGGTAAAGATGCAGAAGTCGTGCGCCCAGGGCATCGCTGGGTGGTTCCTTGATGCTGTGCCGAGCCATCTCTTCTTTAGTCATTGCACGTACAACGCCGCGGGGGTGTTGTGTTGACAGTGGGCCGCCGGGACTTGTCTCCATCGAGACCTCATTCTCAAGAACTTCTGGGATTGCCTTCTTCCAGACCGTCGCCTGCACCATCTCGCCAAGGTTGACCGCCAGCGACAGTCCGGCCGAGGGGCCGACGTACGCTGGCGCTTCAAAATTGCCTTGCGAGATGATACCGACAACCTCACTTAAGGCGCTGTCGGCAAGATTCCAATTTTGGCTGGCACCTTGACTTCCCGGCGAGATAGCTGTCTCGCGCACAGTCGTGGGTGGGGTGGCCGTCTCAAGTAACATCTCCAGCTGTGCTACTCGGTCCTCCAGCGCCCGTGTATAGGAAATCGGCAGCGGCTGACTGGCAACATCGACTTTGTCGCAGTCGGCACCCGCCCGCCGGCAGTTGCTGCACACGGGTAGCTGCTCGTCGCATTTTTGCTGTCGGTTCTTGCAGCGCGTGCAGGCCGTACGGCCACGTTTACGGGGGTTGTAGGTGTCCGTTGGCGACTCGAGTGCGGCGTTGCTTGACGAGATTGCCTCCGTCTGTGTACAGTGCGGTTTAGCATGTGACATTGTGCCCGTATTTTGTGAATGTTAATTCAAATAAAAACTAACGATGACCACCAGATACGGGAGCACTCCGACGGACAAGCTCCATGGGTGCGGCGGGGTGGGCCTGGCTATAACAGGCGGGCAGCGTCGACACCGATGTGCGTAACAAGCCACACGCTCCCGTTATCCTACATTATAAGTTTGCTATCAATGCTCGGTATCGACCCTAATTTACGTTCGTTAAACAACTGACAATCCGACTGGCATCCGTTATCATCGGAGATCCGATCAGTAAAGACCCACATTCGCTTAACTTACACATTAATTGGAACGCTACAGGGCTAGCTAGCACACATCCAGCAAAATCTAACAGCTTATCTTACCACTGTCAATAGTCTACCAGCTTCCGCAATGTACTACGTCACGTCACTCGGCTGCATTCGGTGTTGATTACTGTGATTGAATTCAATATTGAAGCAGTCTCGGCTTCACGCCGACTCCGGAATCATCCACTTCCCCTCCGGTTTGTACGGGAACTTGGCGCGCATATGCTTAGCGATGTCCCGCCGCGTCGTCATCCAGACGCCCGGCTTCTCAGAGATGTACTGCATGAACTTGCGCAGCGCCTCTGACCGGCCAGGTTTGCCAGTGATGCGGGTATGCAGGGGGATGTTCATCATCTTGCCGCCCTCGCGGTACAAACAATCAAAAGTGTTCTTGAGATATCCCTCATACGTCTCAGCCACCGAGCTGCCGAACCCGGGAGACATGTGGAACTTGCCGTCGTTGCAGTCATAGTTGTAGGGGATCATCAGCATGCCTTCGCGTTCGGCTTCTGGCAGCTCCTTCTCCCATGGCAGGTCGATCCAGTATGGCACGTCGTCGTTGTAGCATTCAGACGACCACAAGAACTCGCCGCCCTCCTTTTTCCATACTTGGGGAAACAGTGACCGCGTGTTGGGTGTCCCACGCCCAAAGTAGGCGCCCACAGGCATCTCACCCGTGACTTCGTGCAGCATTCTAATGTTCTCGGCGATGTATGCCTTGTCTTCTTCTAGCCCGTACTCCCAGATGTCAAGCCAGCGCATGCCGTGGCAGGCGATCTCATGGCCATCACGCACCAATGCCTTGGCAAATGTTGGATTGCGCTTGAGAGCGACGGCGACTGCGTAGGTGGTAAATTGCCAGCCAAAATTCTTGAACAGTCTCATGAGACGCCATGATGCCGAACGCGAGCCGTACTCGAAGTCTTGTTCGCCATTGACATGTCTTCCTTCACGGCCACCACCTGACGCACCCTTCTCCCAAAGGTATGGCTCAGAGAACGGGTCGCCGTCCAGGACGTTGCGCTCTCCGCCCTCTTCGTAGTTGAGAATAAACGAGACAGCAATCCGCGCGCCGTTGGGCCACTTGGGGTCGAAGCCCTCTTCGCCGAAGCCTTGATAGGGTTAATATATTGTGGTCTTCGATGGTAAGGATAGATGAGAAAAGAAATAAAACACAGTCAAAGGTCACCTACCTTCAAAGTCCCGAGGAAGCTGCAGTGATTCCTCGACGTGAACCATTGTCGTTGCTTACGATAACCATTTAAAAAGAAATAATACGATGAAATTTAGTTCTAGCGAGGACCGCGTGTAAGTCGTTTCTTGTAACTTGGTTTTCAAAAAGAGCAGCAATTATATATTCATTGAGCCAGTTTTTATTATATCATATCCGTGTGGATATTTCCAAAACATACTATCAACATTCATCCCGTTCGATCACGGACCCCCGCCGCAGGAAAGATAAGGAATGCGGATGTAATCCGACACAATATGTGGATGTGCCCCTACGCCAACGCTAACAAATATAAACGTGTGCGGGTATAAGTGACGAGTTCCGCCAATCATGTAATATTACAACGTCGGTGGGAATTGCAGCTAGCATCTTGCATACAAAGTCATCATCCATCATCGCAACCCTGAGATGAAAGTAGGCATTCTGACTCACATCTTATAGGCCAACAACTCTTCCTCTTCCACTCGCAAACTTCAGCATGGCACCCGTGACATCAGATGACGTCTTGCGCCTTGCCAGTGAGGTTGGCTTCGGTGTGCACGCGTCTGAACTTGATGCTTACACTGAGCTTCTTCAGAAAGCGCAGTCCGCTTTTGAAGCCGTTGCTGCACTCGACGACTACCAGCCCACCCCGAACATCGAAGCAGCACCGCGACAGAATATCCATTGCCCCGATCCCGAACATAACCCACTCAACGCATGGGCATGGCGATGTCACTGTGAGCATGCCAGTCCATCAACCACCCTTCTCTCTGGAAAGACCGTCTGTTTCAAGGACAACATTGCCATTGCCGGTGTTCCTTGCTTGGTGGGTACCGACAGTTTTACAGGCTGGACACCCACAATGGACGCCACAGTTGTGACGCGCGTTCTTGAGGCGGGTGGTACTGTTGCCGGCAAGGCAGTGTGTGAGAATCTGTCGCGAGGTGCAGTGAGTTGTACAGCGGCCACGGGGCCAGTACACAACCCGTACGCCCACGGATACAATGCTGGAGGCAGCAGTTCGGGGACGGCAGCGCTTGTTGGTAGTGGTGCCGTTGACATGGGTCTGGGCTGTGACCAAGGTGGCAGCATCCGTATTCCTGCAGCTCTCTGTGGTCTTTATGGATTCAAGGCGACAACAGGCCTGGTGCCGTACACAGGCATTGTGAGCAATGACGCTTCGGTGGACTACGTAGGGCCCATTACGACAACATGTACGGATTGTGCGACACTACTGCAAGCGGTCGCGGGTGTTGACGGCCTTGACGACCGGCAAGGGCCGGGAACACCATTCCCTGGTAGTGTACCAGTATACAGAGATATGCTAAAGTACCCTTCCACAGGACCGCAACCACTTTCTGGTCTCCGTATCGGCGTCTTGGTCGAAGGTATTAGCTCACCCAGTATGGATCTCAGCCTTTCAGCTTCTTTTCACAAAGCTGTCAATGGCTTCAAATCATTGGGTGCTGCCGTAACTGACGTCGCCGTCCCCCTTCACACCCGGGGCCGCACCATCTACAGCGTTGTCAGCAAGATGGGTAACCATATGGGCATGCGTGGACAGGCCACCGGCCGCTGGCAGGTTGTTCTCACAGACCTTTTCGAAAAGAAAGGCAAGACCAACCCATACGATCCGATATCTGTGGCGGCAATGAGCGCATTTAGCAAAGAAGGTCTTTTGGCTGGTGCTTTGGGCTGGGACCAATATCCGCTTGCCTACCACAAGGCCGTTAACCTCATGCGCCAGCTACGGGACGCTTACGATGAGGTATTAAAGACGGTCGACCTCATCGTGATGCCCACCACTCTCACGCCGAGCACTCCATTACCGGGCGTAACGACCACGGAGCTGGCTACAGTGTCGCCTTTAACGCACATGGCCGCCAGTGCAGGCCTCACAGAAAACACATCGCCGTTCAATGGCACAGGTCACCCGGCACTTGCAATGCCCATCGGATTTGTTCCATCAAAAGAGGACTCTAGTATTCAGCTTCCAGCGAGCCTACAAATCGTCGGCAGGTTCTTTGCTGAGGCGCTCATTCTCCAGGCCGCATATTCGTGGGAGAGTGCAAACGATTGGAAGGCCATTGGAATATAGAATCTGTTGATATTCAGAGCGTATGCAACCTAAGCAGGTTAATGCGTCTTATTAGGCGGTGATGTTCTAATGTTGAGATTCATGTTATTGACTAAGAGTGATCATGGCCGGAAGATAGAGAGTTACTGTATAATATTTAATGACTTTAATTTCATATGGCGTCATGCTCATATGCAAATATTCTGTTTAATGCTGATTTTAGAAACCTATCCCAAAATAATTCATTAGATTTTCTTTTTCTCTTTTTTTTGTAAAAAAATAAAAAATAAAATCGTTTCAAGAATACAAAAGTTCTTAAAAATGCGATTAATCCCGTGGAACATTAACAAGCCCAACTCAATAATATAATTCCTCGATAACCACCAATACCATAAAATCCATCCGCGTCTTTCTTGATTTCATCCCCAGATATTTACCCCATTTCGCTGTCAGTTGTCCCCAGATAAAGGCCACGCCTAGTACATCGACTCCACATTCTCAGTTCTACGCTTTCGATAAGCTCTTGGTTCATTGCTGGCTGGAGGCTGAACGCTGCAACATACTCAGTAATACGAGCAGATGACCAAAAAGTAGAAGGAAAACAAATGTTATTTGCGAGGTAGCGAGGAGAAGTCGGGATACAGCGACGATCTCTATTTCCCCACAAAAGTTGGAAATAAGGGTAGCAACGACGTCATAGTAGCCAACTCATCTCCTTTGCTTTGGAGTCAAAGGCGGGGTGCATCTCGTGCTCGCGTGTGCTGGTGAGACTGTATATCTACTGTGCAAAACACTGTATTTCTATCTCCGGTAGACACTTGACCAGTGTCCTAGAAGGAGCGACACGCTGTAATAATACAATAATCCTACGCTGCATCTTGCAGCGTGTTGTATTGCTTTGCGGTGACGATCTATGCGCTGGGTTTCAGCGAGAGTAGAAGCGATGGTGTAGCGGGGAATCTTTCGGGTAAATGTACCCCCAAAAAGGCAATAAACAGTAATCACAGTGTTACAGACATGTCGGGCACAGTAACTCTACGCCAGAAACCTACAGGCAGCATTAAGAGAGTCGGAGCACTGTGCAGCAGCTCCGAAGAGACCCACCTTTGACAGAATCATCAGATTTTACTGGCTGAATGGGTCACTGAGCGTTTCTAGCAAGGGCCTTATATGGGCCCCTGCGTTTTTCTTATCTCGATGTCTCTTATGGATTTTCACGAGGATTGGCAAAGAGCAATGGTGCTTCTCTTTGATTTGTTTGATTTTGGCCGTGAGGCTTGATTTTAAGTGGACTTCACTTGACGACCCCCTGCAACCCCGGGCATAGATTATGAGGAGTCTGTTTACTCCGTATCAACACAGGTTAGAACGGACAAATGGCACCACTCGCAGCGCTTTCGAGAACGAACTGGTCTGGGGGGTTAAGGGAAAGAGCAGCGAGATGAGATCACGCGGACGGGCTCCTGCCTTGGTTCTTTGGAGTAGACTGCACTAAAACGAGACAGTACTCTTTGTGTATGTGGTAAGAAGGAGCGACCCGAGACAGGATGAAAGAAAGAAAGAGCGATAGAAACAAAATACAAAAGCAGAAGGAGCGGACGGGCGGGACAGGCGAGACATAACTTACGAAATGGAGGTCAATGTATGAGACGGGTAAAATGACAAGTAGCATCCATGGCTCTAGTTTTGTGGGATTATTGTACTCATGCATTTGTAACTATCTTTGCGTCCACCTTTCCGGACTGGGCGTGGCAGTGTGTGTTGATTCTCTCGTCCCTTTGTTTCTTTCTTGAAAGCGAGAGTGACGGCGAGAGTGACGGCAACGATTGCATGTGCGCGGATCCACTATGGAGAAGCAACCAGTATGGGGACGTCTCGTTCCCCAACTCCACTAGAACTACTTGCTGCAATGTGCTGTAGGCTGGAGGTAGGGGCCTTGTAGAGTCGCACCTTCCTGCATTAAGGGCCTTGGCGCCAGACTACTTGGCGCTTCTTGCCTACTGGCAGCTTGCCCGCCGATGTACCTCCACGCGTAGTAAAAGTACACTATTCTTTTCAGAGCGCTAGCTTTGCTGGGAATAAGGCCAAAAATACATGGCTGACATTGCCAATGCCTGTCCGGGTACATCGTGAGATACGTATGTGTACATGCTCACGCCTTTCCAGCCGTTAGTCCATTCTCATTGTCCTCGTTCCTTCCCTTAGAAATCATTATCGTCGTATCTTTGTATTTTGGATACATACTTGGCCATCGTCGTCAAAGAGATGTGCGATTGCCAAACTTGGACTTGCCGAACTGTCCCGTGGTGCCACTGGCCCCCCTCAGACAAGCCAGTCCATCCACAATTCGTAAGCAATTGACCACGAAACATGTATAAACCATCGTGTGCCTTCCCTCTATTTTCATCGTGACTTCCTCTTTCCCTTCTCTTCTTTCTTTCTCCATTTTGTTTCTTCCAATCTCAGTTTCGCTCTCAGCCATCCCCCCCCTCCCCCACCTTCCCTATTTTGCTCTTCCCATTGTTGACATCATTGTCATCCTTTCCTTGACTACCTTTTGGGTACTGCTACTTTCCTTCAACAAAACACCTGAACTTATCAAACGTCTTTTGACCTCTTTATCTCTTGATCTTTCAGTATCTTCATATCGATATCGACTGATTTCAATCCCGTATCTCTCTCACGCTCGTCATATCTTGCCACTTTATGGTTCATGGCCCAACGTTACTGGAATCGTTCAGGTTTCTTGGCTGTTCTTGGATCTTCCTCGGACTCTTCATAGTGAGTCTACCCAGAAGCAACCTCTGCCACCAAGTTACCCTTCACTTCCCGGGCCCTATCTCGATGTTGGAGATTATCGACTTCTCCCCGTTTTTACTGCGTTGCGCGACCCACATTGGCTGGCATCGACGACACGACTTACACGATATTCTCCATTTCCCCAGATTCCCGTCTTGCTAACCATGATATCTCCACAATAGACAATATATCCTTCGTTTTCGAGCTGGATGGCCTACTGCAATTGACAGCTTTTCTCTTCATCAATATGTTAAGTTCTGCTGCTTCAACCGTGGCGCCTGGCGCGCTTCTGTTGGCCAATTCTCGCCTTGCCGCAAAACGCCCGGCTTCAGACCTGCTCTCCAAGAGCCGGCAACAATCGACTCGCAACATCACCTTTGGCTGGTGGACAGTCCACTATGACCGCGACCAGCAGCGAGAAATGCGCCGCCGCTACAAGGCATCGCGCAACAGATGCTCAGATGCCGTGAGCAAAAAGCTCCTTTGGGAGCAGCAGAGCGGCTCATCGTGCGACGCGGCTCGGCCAACCCGGCACAATGTTCACCACTACTGGCAGTCAACGAGAAGTTTTGCCTTTACTCGGCACCGGTCGGCGAAAGAGTCACCTCAGGGCAAGCCGGAGACATGGGCCTCGGCTCTTGATGACATGCGCACTATCATTGGCAAGAGTCAAGCATCCTTCCTCAACAAGGCAGGCCTTGGCATGTCCGAGACATCGTCAGCATCCACATCCGTTAAGAAGGCAGTGGACACAGATTACGTAATCGACCCCATCACAAATCGCAAAGTTTCCAAGGTGTCTGCTAAGTCAGCACCCGACGAGAACGTCAGCGTCCCCCCATCACCACTCGCAGCTGCACCCACGTTTGATGCAGATTTTCCACCAACAAAGTCAGAGCTCAAAGCGTACGACAATGTAAAAGTAGACTCCCGCGCCGAGGCCCCTAGCATAGATGCCGCAAAAAAGTACGATGATCTGCACAAGTACAAGCCTATCTCATACAACGAGCCTGATGGCAAGCCCAGCAGCGCTCCCGTCGAGCTTGGCCACGAAGGCTACGACCCGGTGGAGGTTCAAAAGTACAAGCCGTACCAGCACAACGAGCCCGACGGCAAGCCTGCAGACGCCCAGGTCGAACTTGGCTACCTTGGATACGATCCTGCCGAAGTTCAAAAGTACCAGCCGTTCATGTGGAATGAGCCTGATGGCAAGCCGACAACGCCCCCTATCGAGGTCGGCCACCATGGCTACGATCCCGCCGAAGTGGCAAAGTACAAGCCGTTCATGTGGAATGAGCCGGATGGCAAGCCAAGCACTCCAGTTGAGCTAGGCCACTATGGCTACAACCAAGCCGAGGTGCAGCAGTACAAGCCATTCAAGTACCAAGAGCCCGATGGAAAACCACTTGTCTCAAACGAGGAGCAGGGTCACCATGCTTATGACCCTGCCGAGGTTCAGCAATACCAGGCGTTCCGCTACAATGAGCCAGATGGAAAGCCTGCCGTTCCCACAGGAGAGATTGGACACCACGGATACGACCAGACTGAGGTTCAAACGTACCAGGCGTTCCGCCATAACGAGCCTGATGGCAGACCAGCTGCTGTGAATGACTCTACATCCGCGAGTCTGGACGCGTACGATGCCAAAGTATCGGCCAAGACCCCTGATGAGGTCTACTCCAAGGTTCTCCGTAAGATGAAGGACCTGAGCACTGAACACAAGAAGGCAAAGGCTACCAAGAGCCGAGCACCAAAGGCCCTGACTCACGCAGAGCGTGTGCAGGCATTGGCCGACCCATACTCGACCGAGCCTCAGGGTTTGGAGACATCGTACGCCCATGAATGTGGCAGCGAGTCAGCAGGGCTACCATTTGTAAAGATCCACCGGAGTACCAACCGCCCGAGCGTGTTTGAGGCTACTGACCCTGCCACGCCTCAGACGGTTTCCGAGCCGTATATCTACAAGATCCTCGCCTATGACCCTGCCAAGCATGCTGTCGAGGTTGTCCAGACCACTTCGACCGTTTCTGATGCTGCCACTCCCTTGACTCCTGCTGAGGTGCTTCTACGCATCTCAAGCCCTGCCAAATTCCTTCCTCACTTTGAGCCACTCCAGGCCCAGGGCTTTGAAATTGTGTCTGGTAGCGGTGACGTTATGGTGTTCCGCAAGGCGCGGGATCCTTCTCGTCATGCCATCTTTACAGAGGCAGGCGCTCCTGCTGTGAACCCAATCGATATGACCGGCAAAGAGTATGTACCGCCCTCAACAGCCAACTTTGTGTCACCCACAGGGTATGTGAACCTTGACCTGCCCGCGTACCCCGCCCAAACCGCCCAAACCACCCAGACCACCGAATCAACTCAGAACACACCCGCATCAAAAAGATTCCAATCTAACATTGATGTTCGTCGCGAAGAAGCCGTTTTTAGTGGGGCAAAGCAGACCGCTGAAGAATTCGCCAAAGCAAAGAAGCCGGGTGTCGTCAAGCGCATGGCTGTGGGTGCAACTTGGGTTGCTGGAATATCGTATGGCCTAGGTCTAGCCGGCGAGTACCTCAAAGGCATGTGAATGACAAGTTGTGATTCTGGCATTGAGTTGCCATGAACCTACCGTGGCATTGTACGGGGCGTGTCCAAGACCCGTCGCCTTTATGGGTTTCCTTTTGCGAGTTTGCGAATTTTTGCACTGCGTTGTCTATTGCCATGCCTGATCACTAGTATCAAGGTCACTGGCATAATGTACATTATACGCATTTTATCTGGAGTATCATCATGGGGTTGGTGTATGTGTTTTATTTTATTTTATTGTATGCTGTTGATTTGGATGGGTCCTTTGGGATATTGACTAGGAGGGCATCATATCTCCTTATCCGGTTTTTTATTCCCCTATTAGTTTGCATTACACCCGACATCTAGCTTTCGTCAACAAGACGGATTTATGCTGATGTTGTTCAGGCCGTTTTCCTAGCGTCTTTTATTTTATATCAATACGAAATATTTTTTAAAGATGGAATTGACTTCATGTGCATATGAAACTTGGAAATGAATCATCTCGACTCGACTCGACTCACAGCTCCACTCACCCATGGGGGCCAAGGGACGCCAAGAGTGTGCACTTCGATATGCCGAATCCCAAGAGAACACCAGCACGGCAATCAACTCAACCCGGCTTGGCAGCAAGTCAACGTCTACATTCCAGTAGAACAGCATCTGAGCCATGATAAACCGGTAATTTGACAAAGAAGACACTGACAATATCGGCTTCAAATCGACCGCCCGATTCTACTCAGTCTAGATAGACGATATAGCACGGCAAGATCAGCAGGTTTGGGTATTACCCGCTTGGAATGTAGTGGGTTGCGTTGCCAGTCGGGCTTGCAACGACTGCTCGGTGTTCAAATGTCACAATTGAGACTTTGTGCCTTGATCTCGTTGTTACATTTCGATGAGCGAGTTGATTAGAGCTCCAGAAGTACCTGGCATTGCAACAAGATGTGGTTGACGGGGTCCACGTATTTCTTCAAGGGTCGGCTGCCCTGAGTGCAATTTAGCCCTGGTTCGGACGGCTACTGTCGAGACAGTCCACTAAGTGCCTTGCACTCGGCACTGGTATTTCTCTCTCCCTGGTGCGACGATCCGCCTCTGTTAGGAAGGTCGTGCAGGGTGATATCGACAACATACCCGGTCTGTTTATCGCTGATACGATCATTAGCAGCAATAGTACATAGCATTAGCCTCTCATGCCTTATCTGCTCTAGGCAGGTAAGCGGCCCATGCGACATAAGACCGGCAGAGAGAGCACATTCACACCCAAAAGAATTGAGGAGAACTGCGCTAGAATGACGAACCACAGTCACTCAACTTCCATTACGAGGTTTTCTTCCATTTGTTCATGGGTTCTTTAGTTTTCCGCGGGCGCCGTGCCACTGAGCTGCCAAATTCGGTACAGCTTTGACTGCGGTAGCAAGATTAACAAGGGCCAAAGTACACAAATCTACACATATCAGCGGAAATGACATCTATGAGACCGCTGGCTGGGTCAGTTAGGTGACAGGGTGGGTTGCATCTGGTGTAAATTAGATCAGAGACAGAGACAGGCAGCATGGCAGTCAACGCGCTATTGTGGACTGGCCATTATTCCTGCCTTTTTGGGACATGTCGTTCCTGGCCATCCTCAACACAAGCCGAGAAATCAAAATGTATTAATACGCGTCGTCTCCCGGCTTGGCAGCTTCTCTGATTGATGGAGAGAAATAAGCTTAAAGTTAACGAGGTCTGTGGATAGCAGCTCGAAACTATACACTTTCTCTAAACAGCCTTATATTTCACCTCGAGACGATACACAATGCGTTGGCAGTCTGTCGCCAGCGCGGCAACCGCCTTCTTGGCCGGTGCCGACGTTGTGGCAGCTCGGCCGTCGAGCTCGCCGAGAGACGTCCATGTCCACGAGCGCCGTGAGGCCCATCACCAGCGGCTGCACAGACGTCTGGACGGCGACGTCATTCTGCCCATGCGCATTGGCCTGCGTCAGAATGAGAATGCCGCTGCCCAGTCGGAGCTGTGGCTCCGAGAGGTGTCTGACCCGAGGTCAGAGCACTTTGGCAAGCACTGGAGCGCGGACAAGATCATTGACACCTTCAAGCCCACAGACGAGACCGTGGACACTGTCCACAACTGGCTTGTCGAGAATGGCATTGCCAAGGAGCGCATCACGCACAGCGACAACATGGGCTGGCTGGCATTTGATGCTACCGCAAAAGAGGCAGAGGCTCTGCTGCACACAAAGTACTACCACGACGCGGACACTCACCACGATGCCAAGCGCGCCACCGTCGGCAGCAATGAGTACCACCTTCCTGGCCACATCCGCCCACACATTGACTACATCACTCCTGGTGTCAAGAGTGTGCCTATGAACCTCCACAGACGCCGCCTGCGTCGCAGCACTGAGGAGCGCAGCGAGGAAGCTGCAACCGATGCCAGCGCCACAACAAAGTCCCGCAATGCCCGCCGTCCCCGCAAGGCATTCCCATCCGACGTGACCAGCAAGGATGCCAGCAGCCTGGACACCTGCGACCAGGTCCTCTCGCCCGCGTGCGTGCAGGCTCTCTATGACTTCAAGCCGCCAAACCCCAAGGACCCTGTCAGCCCCGACAACGCCCTCGGTATCTTTGAGGAAGGCGACTACTACGACCAGCTCGACCTGGACGCGTTCTACCACAAATTTGTGTCGTCCCAGGTTCCCAACGGCACCCACCCCAAGCTTGCGTCTATTGACGGTGGCGTCGCGCCTGTTGACAACGAGCCCGGTGATGGTGGCGAGTCTCTTCTTGACTTTGGTGTTGCATACCCCATAATCTATCCCCAGCAGATCACGCTGTACCAGACCGACGACGAGTACTATGCTGCCGATGGCGGCGATGCGAATACCTTTGGTCTCTTTAACACATTCCTTGACGCACTCGATGGCTCATACTGCACATACTCTGCCTATGGCGAGACGGGCAACTCCGAGATTGACCCCACCTATCCCGATAAGAACGGCCCTGCCTCGGATCACCCCTACCTTGGCCAGCTCATGTGCGGTGTTTACAAGCCGACCAACATTATCAGCATCTCGTACGGTGTGTACGAGCAGGACCAGCCCTACAACTACCAGAGACGCCAATGCGACGAGTACCTCAAGCTAGCTCTTCAGGGCGTGACTATCCTCTTTGCCAGTGGAGATACCGGTGTCGGTGGCTACACCAACGGTACCTTTGGCACCCTGGGCTACTATGGATGCCTGGGCAAGAATGACAACGTCTTCACTCCGTCGCAGGCCTGCAGCTGCCCCTGGGTGACCAACGTCGGTGCTACTGAGATCTTCCCCGGAAAGACCGTCACTGAGCCGGAGCAGGCCGTCCTCGAGATGGCAGATCGTCCCAACGGCAACTACAGCAGCAGCGGTGGTTTCTCCAACATTTTTGGCATTCCCTGGTACCAGAAGGATGCCATTGAGTCGTACTACAAGACCGACGAGCCGCCTTACCCCTACTATTACAACGGCAATTGGCAAAACGCGACCAACGGCGGTGTCTACAACCGCAATGGCCGTGGTATCCCTGATGTTGCCGCCAACGGCGACAACTACCCTGTGGCCCAGGACGGCGACTTCTACCTCAGTGGTGGTACTTCGCAGTCTGCGCCTCTGTTTGCCTCGCTTCTCAACCGCATCATTGAGGAGCGTATCAAGATCGGCAAGGGCGCCCTGGGCTTCATCAACCCCACCCTCTATGCAAACCCCTCTGTCCTCAACGACATTCTCGAGGGCAAGAACCCCGGCTGTGGTACATGGGGCTTCTCATGTGCTCCTGGCTGGGATCCTGTCACTGGCCTGGGCACTCCCAACTACCCCAAGCTTTTGGAGCTCTTCTTGGAGCTTCCTTAAAATAGTAATGTGTAATGTTGGTGAATTTAGTAGATAGTTGTATGCGTTATGCAATAATACGACAACGTTTGATATTTTCAGTTGCAGAATCTCGATTTGTAATTATTATAAATATGAAATATAAAAACTTGTTAATAAAATAATAAACGACTGCTTTGTAACTTTTACAAATTTTCAAAAATACTGTACATCTTCGCTTGGTAATAATGACAAACCGTCGCAATCACAAATTTTAATAATAAATCAGACTGATAAAAAACATTATTCTTTGAAAACAAGATTCATTATCGGAATAGTTTATCGATACAATAGGTCTTGAAAGCAATTCATATTCATTCAGTTTTGCATTTACAGCTGATCTAAAATGTTAATATTTCAAGTATCACGGCGTACAATCGAAAAATAATAAATCTAAAGAATCTATTTGTAGACAGTCTAATGATGTAGAAGAAAAGTAAGTAAAACGAAACTAATTAGGCAGTGTGGTATCTCTGTGTATGTTTAAAACGCAAAAGTCAAATGGTATGCGACCTCCTTTTTATCCCTTCTTGTGACACATGATTTACATGCGAACAAAAATCTTCTTCTCAGTGATCAGACGAGCTGCCACGAACAGCAGCGAGCCAGCGACAAGCGAAGCACCAGCAAACATGGCAGGGTCGTTGTAGCTGCCGTGGATGTTGAGAATGGCGCCGGCAATGGGGGGGCCCGTCAGACCACCACAGGCCCAAATGGCCATGGTGATACCCATCATAGAGCCAATGTACTGGGGCTCAGGGGTGATGTCTGCCACAATGGTGGCCTGTAGGCTGACAATGCTGCCGATGAACAGACCGGAGAAGATGGTGACAAGGTACACGCCGGCATCGCTGTTGGTGGCAGGCCAGACAAACTGCATGAGGGCACACAGGAAGCCGTTAATGATCACAACGTTGAAGCGACCCAGACCGTCCGCGAGAGAACCAGCCATGATGCGGCCAAAGAGGGAAACGGCGTTGAAAATGGCTACAGTGTAAGGAGCCATCTCAACATCGAGGCCGGCAGCGATGGAGAATGGCGGCAGGTAGAACAGCGGCACGTACATGCCCCAGTTCAGCAGCCAGCCACCCGCGGCGATCAGAATGTAGACAGGGCGGCGCATCAGACTGTAGTCCATCTTGCTGCGCGACGGAGGCAGACGCGTGCGCATGGTGGGGGCAGCCAGAGCAAGCAGCACAAGAATGATGAGGGCGCACACACGAACAGACCAGCCAAAGCTAAGGCCAACGTCGTTGAGCATGCGGTTCAGTGCGACAGGGAAGACCACGCCACCGAGAGAGGCACCGGCCATGATTATTCCCTGAGCGAGGCCCTGGCGGCGGACAAAGTAGTGGCCGATGATGGAGAGCGCAATGTTGAACAGCAGACCCAGGCTGATACCGCCGAGCACGGCCTGCGCCAAAAAGAACTGGTAGTACTCCTTGCAGAAGCTGGTGAGGACGAGCGACACAACATAGATAATGGAGGCGGGAATAAAGGCGACAGTGCCATAGCGGTCCATCAGTGGGCCACCGCCGAGGCCGATGGAAAAGTTGAGGAAAATCTGTACCGAGCCGATCCAAGAGATATCGGACATGGTATAGTTGGAAAGCTGGTGCTCGACATACCACGATTGGTAGATGCTATTTAGCGGCAAGTTAGCGTTTGGAGTCCGCTGTGGATGATCCTCCTATAGGGCTGGGCAACATGGCCAAGCGAAACGGCTAAACCGTTAAATTGAAATAGCGGCAAGACCTTTATCAGATTAATACATACCCGAATCCTGTCAAATAACCAAACGTGCAGAACATGGTTGCGGCAGAGCCTGCAACAACGGTCCAAGCACGCAAGCCGCCCTCAGGGACCTCATTGAGGCTTTCCTGTGGTGACTTGGGAACCGGGGTGGAAGTGCCCGACTCCTTGGACTGCAGCTCTTCAGAAGCCATGATTTTGGTGATGATTTGTGTAGTTTTGGTGATCTCGCGTCTCAAAGGGCGTCAGGACTGAAACTCTGTCTCAAAAAGAGTGAATACAAAAGAAGAATCATAGAATGCTTTCCGTCGATCAAAGAACATTTTGGCCGTCGCATGTTATATATATGTGATATATATCCGTGTAAGTGGTTACAGTGTAGGTCGGATATTTTCCTAATACGGAAGCTCAACCGATTATGTAAGCATGCACGAATGTGCTCGGCGAGGTCGCCTCATGCGGCAAAAGTCCACCTCCTTTCCGCGTTCCGGTGGCTTTGCCGTGAAACAGCCGCCACCACCACAGACGACCCCCAATATCCTCGAGGCGACGAATAGAAGGGATTAATAATGGATCGGAGGCGACAGAATCGCGTCTCGGTTTCGTGCAAAGAGTGCCGAACCCGCAAGCTGAGATGTGACCGCGCTCGACCATGCGCCCGCTGCGTCCAGGCAGGGCGCGAGACCCGATGCTTCTACGACTCCTCCTCCCGGCCCGTCGATGGCCAGCTCGTCTTCACAGTCGACCGCCAGCGCGCCGGTAGTCAGCCGTCACCCGGCGGCGGCGGCTCCAGCACTTCCAAAGGATCGCCGCATCCTCCACCCGGCCATGCACTGGATTACCCAATCGGGCGTCCTATTCCCTCCGGGATCGTCAGTCACTCCTCCCAACAAGGCCAAAACACCCTGATACCGCCCCTGCATGCGGGAAGTACCATGCGAGTCGGCCCGCAGATGTCTCCGGCACCGGCGACACTATCAATATCTGGCGTGGTACAAAATCCTGCACTCAAATCTCCATCACTCGACGTGCCACAAAGACAGTCATCTCCGGAACCAGGGGGTTCGGTGACACAGCTTCAGATGTTGTGGCATGGCAGCCGCTCAGTGGACACCTACATCGAGCCCGTGCACGGCCGCACTATCTCTACACCCAAGGAGGTCATGTTTGGCGAGAACGATGCTACGGTCTACTGGGGACGCAGCCACGAGACAAACTTTGTGCCGCGTATCACTGATGTCACCCGCTTTCTACTCAAGCCGGAAGCCATCAGCACCATCGGTGCCCCTGTTGTCGCCGCCGACAATAATGACGTCAACGACAGCAATGAGATGTCGACTCTCCTCCATGTTGAGCGCAATACTAGACCTGGCGAGACGGTGCCCGTACGGTTGCACGACCCCGAGCTTCGCGCACTGCTACCGCCACGCCCCGATATCGACAACCTGGTCGAGCGGTACATGCAGATCTTTGAAGCACAGTACAAAATCATCCACGTTCCAACGTTCCGGCGTGACTATTCTCGCTTTTGGTCAGCCGATCCTGTCGTGTCCGACTATGGACCGCCTACATTCTTGGCCCAGTTACTCAGCATCTGCGCCATCGGGTCCGCATTCGTGACTACGGCTGTTGTCACGCCGTCCGCCAAGACAACAACGATGGAAAACTATGCAGCGGTACGGGCAGGACAGTGGATCGAGGCTGTGCGGCTTTGGCTATTCAAGCAGGACCCCCGTATGCAGATGACTCTAGGTCACCTCCAAGCCCACTTGTTGATGCTCGTCGCGGGTGATGTTCACTGGATCAAGATCGACCGGAGTTGGATATCATCGGGCATGCTAGTGCGCAATGCCATCTCAGCCGGTCTGCACCGTGAGCCCTCTGACTTTACACGAATCGCACCGTTCTACGCAGAAATGCGGCGTCGGCTGTGGTACGCTATCCTTGAATTTGATCTGGAGGCATCGTTTGCAAAAGGTCGTACACCGTCTGTACGCGAGGACGACTACGACTGCCTACCACCCATGCCCATATATGACGATGCTTTTTTGTCTGAGGAAATGACCGAGGACGCAATCAAAGTTGCCGCGCAACAGTCAGCAAACAATTCATTATCGACTTCTGCAAGTCCTGGTACACCAGCCTCAAACAACGGTTCGTCATCAAACTCTCCACCACTGCCTCTGTATGCCTGTCTAGCTCGAACTATAGCACTGCGGTCACAAGTTTGCAGAACCGTGAACGGTATACGTCTCACCAGAGACTACGGCCAGGTCCTGAAACTGGACGCAAAGTTGCAGGACTTTGTCGTAAAAGCCGACTGCGCAACCAGCCTCGAGTCGGGCGACGAGACTAGCCGAGGAAAGTCTGTGTTCTTGCGCATCCTCTCGCGCCGTGCGACAATTGCACTACACGCACCATTCTTACCTCGTGCTTTGTACGATGCGCGGTACCTTTACTCGCGTAAGCTGTGCGTCGAAACAGCAACTACTGTGATTACGGAAGCGCTGTCTCTGCTAGACAGTGGTTCATCCGAGCTGGCTCTGATCTTTGCTGTCATCAACAATATCTGCCGGTGCGAAATCACCAACAGTGTATTTTTGCTGTGCCACGACCTTCTTGCCCAAGCCGTCAAGCGCAGGCGGATGCACCAGCAAATGGCCGTGGCAACGAGCACAGACCCAGAGTGGCAGCAGGAGAAGCTGCGACTCACGTCTGTTGTCGAGCTCATCGAGCGGACAGCCCAGGCCACTGCTGCCATATGCAAGCCCGACATTGTCAGTCAGCGCACGTGTGCTTGGATGCAGTTGTCGGCTGAGCTGTCTCGCGCCGCCGTGGGTGACGACACGATGACAGCTGCCGTGATGAAGGCATCCATAGGCCGTAGTATTCAGGCGTACCAAGCCAGCATTCACCAACAGTCTGGTCCTATTGACGCCACTGGCCTGAACGAGGTCGATGCAAACTTCTTCTCACGCCTCACCGGCTCTGACACTGTTGACGATGACGTAAGTATTTATGTACCCCACTGTTTTATGTTCTTAGATTGGACACGTCTTGCTAACAAACTCACAGTACTTTAACTTGTTTTTCAACCTGAACAATTTTGATATGACCATGGCAAACCAATGGGTTTAGAGTACTGTAATGGGAAAAAGTATCTCGATTATGCTTATAATGCTTTGATTGATGTTTATGAATAATTATATACCACACGCTTGCAATTTAATGTCATTAAAAATGCGTTTCATTTCTGGCAATTTGAGTTCCCGACCCGTCATGGATGCAAAATGTTTTCATTCTGGTGCTGCTGTGCAGGTCTTTACCATATCCTGTGCAAGTACCGTGGCCTGGCTACGCAGCCACTTCCACTCTGCCCGACCGTCTTAGTGGCTCGCTTCACTGAAGCCCCGGTCTGCCTCATAGCTGTTCTGAGGCGGTACATTGATGCCGTGGTGTTTAGAGTGGCTGTCATACTTGTGCGCATGTTCGCCATGGTCGTTGGGGTGGCATGCACACACAAGCCCTGTGGCCTGTACCATCATCGCATGTCGATACTCCTGCCCATCCCAGCTCTGCCGGCGCTCAATTGGCCCTGGAAATACACTGCTGTGTGCAATGTTTTCCTCGGTCAGTGGAATCCAAGCCGCTGTGGCGGCCATGCACCGACGAGCTCCCGCTGTTGGTTCTGGTGATGGCGTGCGTGATCTGTTCACAGCGCTCGGCGAGCTCAGAGTAGGCGGCGCGAGATGACCTGCGATTTGGGCTCCTGTCGGATGCCGATAATGATGGTGATGATGGCTGCCCGGCCGGGCGAGAAGCTCGCGCTCGAGTGTGGCCAGCGGGTCCTGGCGTCTCGTAGTCGTTGGTGGAGCAGGAGTCGCTTGGGCGCTCGTGGCTGTGTTTTGAATGTTGGCTGATGCTCTGTTTGATCTGATTTGATTCATATTGTTTTGGTCTTCTTGGAAGAGTTGCAATATCTATATTTGACTAAAGTGTGGATGAGTCTCTAACTATATACCCATGACGTTCTCTGCATTTTCTAGGGATTCCATCAGTAGATCATCGAGGAAAGGCCGAGAACAAGCTCGATTGGTTGATCCCCGCGCTTTAACCGTGAGTGTCACATATCATATGTTTGTGTGCCGAGTCTTCCCCGTTTTCTCGATATTGTATTAGTATTGTGGCGACTATGACGAGACGAACATGATATCGCTAGACTAGGCTGTGGGCTGTGGGTGTCGGTCTGACATCACACCACGGGAACCATTCCTACAGGGCGGAACACCGGATGTAGAATCCGAACATGTTTTTATTATGAAGCAGTCAATCATAAAGATTGATGGTTTTTATTTTCTTCTTTATGACCTCAACGATTGTAATTTACGACCGCCTATCATATCAATTATGTAAGTAGAACGTACGTCGTTTTTCTTGAATTAGATGACAAAATAAAAAGGAAACAATTACAGCGACTCAGTGAGCGGAGTACAAAACCAAACAGAAAGCCCATGTCGACCGAAATGGGAGTACAAACGGCGCTATTGAATCTCTTGGCATCATGAAGTTATAAACTCATCAATCATAACCTCGGCTTCCACAGTATGTGAACTTGGAGACGAAAACCGCAACGTGCGGCATGCATTTAGCCCCAAAGCCAGTGATTTATCTTTTGAAGACGAGTTACTGGTGGTGGATCGTTAAGTCCTGCATTGATATCATCAAGGTCTATGGTATACTTGCTCGCCATGAGATCAACATCAACAGCACGACCCATATGAGGGCGCTTGATGACCTTGTATCCCACATAGCATCCGACGAAGAGGGCCAGTGAGAAGTAGCCAAAGATGAAGTCGGCGACATTCCAGTTGTCTGTTGTAAATACTTTGAAGGCGTTGGTGAGATAGATGATGGTGTAAAAAAAGACAGACACAATGGAGTAGTAGTATTGATGGCGGCGGAACCAAGGGCGCTGGTCGTCCGTGATACCTTGTGCCATCTGAGCACGGCGGAAGCGGATATAGGTCATGTGGAAGATGGTGTACACCAAGAGGTTGCCTGAGCCAACAATGCTGACAAACCAGGTGAAAACCGTGGCAGCATTCTTAGAAGCGGCCATAAATGACAGGAACGTGACAAGCCAGACGGTAATAACACAAAACGTGGGAACACCACGCCATGTGAACAAGAGGAACTGTGGCGCTTTTCTGTCCACGGCTAGTGCGTAAAGGGATCGAGATGCCGCATAGAACAGCTCGACGCCACAGGACCAGGCCGATGTGAGCAGCAGAGCATTGATAATATGCGGTAGAACCGGAATGCCGAGGCGCTTAATTCCAATCACAAAGGGCGACGAGCCTGCGCCGGCCTTGCCAGAAACCAGATCGGGGTCGTCACTTGGGACCAGAATACCGACAGCTAGTACACCAAGGACGTAGAAGACAATCAAACGGTAGATGACACGGCTAAAGACTGAAGGGAGTACGCGGCGTGGTGCACGGGTCTCGCCGGCTGCCAGGGCGATATAGTCGGGACCACCAAAAGCGTACGCAGCTTGCACGAAAACCGACCAGAATCCGAGAAAATTTCCTAGTTGAAGTATCAGTTTCGTCTTGGCATGTACTGTTGATTCATCAAGAGTATGAACTCACCCCAAGCGCCTTCGGCAATATAGCTTTGAAAGAGACCAGGTGTATTCCAATACCTGAAGCCAAACGCGTCGTGTTGAGGGTTACCTCCGACCATGACAATGACTTTTAAGTTAGTGATGCACATTGATTACATAGGAATTTCGTGACTTTTATAGGACACTCACATGTCATAACCAAAAGACCAAGAATTAAGATGATCTTGAAAAGTGAAAAGTAAAATTCGCCTTCGCCGTAGATGCGGACACCGAAAATGTTGAAAATGACAAGGCTGGCGACGATAATCGCAATGAAGACGCCTAATTTGTTAGTCATGCGCACCCACACGAGGAAGAGACTAGGGGCTAGGCATACCTGAGTTGATGTCAGTCGTCCAAAACTGGATGATTGTGGCTGCCGCTGCAACTTCTCCAGTCGTCGACATCATATTCGTGACGGTATAGAGCCAACCGAGTGCAAAGCCCCACGCAGGATCGAGAAAAGTGTGTGCAAAGACGACAAAAGAGCCGTCAATCGGCAGCCACACGGCCATCTCGCCCATGGCGTTGAATGTCGACCACACGAGCAGCGAGTAGACAGCATAGCCCAGAAGCAAACCAAGCGGACCGGCACGAGCAAGTGCCGAGCCCGATCCAACAAACAGACCAGTTCCAATAGCTCCAGAGAAGGCCATCATCTGAACGTGTCGCGGGTGCAGACTGCGCTTTGTCTGCTTGCCACCGGGGACGACGTGAATGTCGCCGACGGCTACAGAGGCGGTCTTTGACAGTACGAAACCGTCTGCGTGAGACTTGGACTGAGAAGAGTCATCTCCATGTTTTTCCACAGGAGGTAAATCTTCCATAATGAGATTGGTATAAGTGAGTGGATGCAGTGGAAATAGTCGAGGAGTGGAGCTGGATGTGAAGACGAGACCGAAGACATGAATCACAGCACCACGGCTGTCGACATCTCGTCTTCACGTCCGAACAGCCATGCATTTGAATAATTTCGAGCACCAAGACACAGCATCACCAACAATGCTGTTCAAGCTGTTATCTAAGCTCTTGGGAGCTGTTCTTGGTGTCGACCCGCTTTTGACTCGGTTCTTGAGGTGTGTTTCTGCTGTTATCTCAACATAAAAAGGTATCAGTACCAGTTATGCTAAGATCATTGATAGGTGATAGCAGGCAGTACCTGCAACAATACAATGTATGCACGGAGTTGAGTCTGCATCGGGTACGCATCTTATCTCTGATGCTAGTGTACAGCCTTGTATTGCTGACCGAACGCGTCGTTGGGTTGCATCATGGCACAGACCGGGATGACCAGAGGCAAAGGATCGGCGTATCATCTGTTATCTCGACGAGGACATGTCATACTAGCTCCGGATGGCCCCTGCATCTACCAAGAGGATGATGTACTTGTAATCGCGCGTGCCAAGAGTAAAGACATGGCCTTGAATATGTGGGCTTACAATGAACAATAGGATCATTGGTGTCGCTATCGTGGGGGCTGTGATATCGGAGGATCGGTACTTGCAGCTGGTAGATTAAAGGTATAAGTGATTGTAGTTCTTGCCATGCATCTGCCAAGGCCATCTCTATCTGACTCGGTCGTGCCGGCAAGCGCCGCCAATCCAAGTTGTTTTTTTGTTACTTATCATACACTTGACGACATACACACGAATAAAACAACTCAAAACATTAATTGATAGTATAAGACATAAATGAAACGAATTTTTGATGTCAAGTAGAACCTCGGAAGAATGTTTCATTGTTTGTCATCAAAAGTGCGGCCTTATAACCATGATCTTTTAACCATGAATAAGTACACCTATCAGACAATGTATACAATCAGACATACGGTACACCTACACGGTGCACAAGGATATCTATTCCTAGCCACAGACAGCCTTAGTTAGATAAAAGACAATCAAGAATATTTTCATCCATAAAGCCTCACAATAGTAGCAGCCTCTCGCTACCACTAGCTCTAAAAAGCACCAGCAACAACACCAACCTCCCCCCCTTTTCCACTTCTCTCTCCTACTTTCTTTATCTCCTCTTCACCTTACCTCCCGCCCCGTTTCTATACGCCCTCCTTATATGCCTTAGGCGCAGTATACTTCCGACTGGCACAGTTGTTCTATTACGCCCTTAAATATTCTATTCTCCTCATACCCGTTGAATAACGCACCCTTACCGCCATTGCCCAGTCTATAGAGCGCACATACGGTCCAATCTTTGATATCACTTGGACACAAAGCGCAGTCCACTTTGAGCGTGCATTCTTGTCTTTGTATGGCGGTGCAGCTTGGAGGAGTTCAGTTTTGTGTTGTTGTAAAGGGAGAATGTGTTGAGCAAAGTTGCGTATGCTGCTTCTGAGGCGAGTCCGATGAAACTCTCGAGGTCTTTAAGGTTGGTTGGAAAGAGTTGTGCTTTGACAGCCGCGATCCTTTCTTCCGTGGCGGTGAGTGAAAAGCCGTTGACATATCGTCCGAGAACTGTGACGCTGGGGAAAGCGACGAAATATTTTGTTGGCCCGATGGACATGTTCGCTGTCTTGAAAATTGTCAAGAGACGGCGGAGATTAAGCATGTGTTCTTTGAAGTCCGGATCCGCGAGTACGACGTCGTCACAATATGATTGTGCACTGTCCAGGCCGACGAGCAGCGTGTCGATGTGCCGTTGGACGTGAGAGTTGGCGCCTTTATATCCCATGACAAGGCAGTTGAATGTGTATTGCCCGTCCGGTGTGTTCACTGTGAATGCCCATTTGGAGGAGGGATGTATCCTCCATTGGTAATAAAAGGAATAAAGCCTCACAGCACCGGTTTCCTAATGGCGAGTACCTCCATCATCAGTCGGATATGTTGGGACAGTATCTAAACACTGTTCCAGCCTTTCGGTCTTTTCCGTTCTGTCCATATTGCCGCCATCAAGACCAACGAAGCCATGGTAATTTTCTTTGTCAATCTCGACAGAATCATTAAAATCTTCGCTTTCGCTAAAGACCTCGTCACCTCAATGAAATGCCTCCATGCGACGTGATAGGTAGTCTTTAAGGCGCTGGTGCTTGTCCGGTCAAGAAGTACAGATTCAGCACCACCCGTCATTGCAACTGCTCTGAGTAAATGCCACTGGACTTCTAAAAGTCCAAAGTCTGGCAGCTCCTCCGGGACCTGGGAACGAAATGTAAAGACATGGCCAGTAAGCAGTGGAAGCCCGCTGTGCTGATTGACGACAGATTCTCCCCAGTGGGATCTGCGGACATCTGCAACGAATTCTTCGTTGCTGGTGAGGTCCTGGGACTCTTCATTGTGGCCATAACGTATAGGACGAAGCCAGTGGAATTGGAGGTCCAGAGCGCAACCATTGGCTGACACCCGGAGCGGCTTGAGAGCAAATAGTCCGCGTGACCACCAGAAATGCAATTGCCGGTTGAGACAGATCAGATTCCGGGCCGACTCTGTCAGTGCAGGATTGCAAATTGTCTCTTTCCATTTTGAGGATTGCTCAGGCCAAAATAATTTGAGCGTGTTCATGAGAATATCCCGGTGGGTAGGGTCTTTGCTCCCAGCGAATGGGAAAATGTGAGCTGCTTCAGGATGTGATGTTTGCAAGATGCAGCACCTTGAGCTATCCCGAGTCCTTGCCTGTCAAGTAAGATGTTAGTACGCTCATCGATGCCCTTTATTCGGCAGCAAAACCTGGTTTGGTAAACGTACTACTTTCACTGCCATTCGACTGCGGCCACTGGCAGAACTAGCACTTGATGGGACAGTGGGCGCCGCCGACGGCGGGGCGTCTATACAGAATCTGCCTTGTCTGCCTTGGCCAGGAAGTCAACAATCTTATCAACTGCCAGATGAGAAGGGCGGCCCGCCTGCTCCCACAATCGTGGGAAATCGTAGTAGGAATCGTCAAAGGCAACGCAAATGGATTTCGCCAAAACTTTGTCGTCAACTGTCATACCAACCGCGATGCTAGTCAGACAAGACCCTAGTTGTTCGTATATCGGGGTATCGAATGCGGCAACAGATCGGGGCCGGATCAGCTCCCATCCTAGTCGGTTCCAAGACTGCTTCTAGTAGTCTCGGATCACCTCGTAGGATAGGAGCAGCCGTCCCTTCCCGGAAACCGTTTTTGGGAATTGCATAGTGGCGACCAAGTGCA
This sequence comes from Ophiostoma novo-ulmi subsp. americana, assembly GCA_029298975.1. Classification (NCBI taxonomy): domain Eukaryota; kingdom Fungi; phylum Ascomycota; class Sordariomycetes; order Ophiostomatales; family Ophiostomataceae; genus Ophiostoma; species Ophiostoma novo-ulmi. The sequence goes on along the minus strand of JANSMA010000004.1, from coordinate 2,876,095 downwards.
AAGCCCACTTTGAGCTGAGAATGGCTTCTTGAATACCATGGAATGACGACAAGGTCTTGATTATCGTCCACTGTACCGGCTTGGTTTGTCCTAGTCGCAGAATACGGCCCGTGGCTTGGTGGAGTGTATTGGGACTCCAAGACAACTAGAGGATAATGATCTTGCTAGATGCTCAATCTTGGCCATCTTGGACGAGGATGGGCCATCTGACGTTGGTGTAAGCGGGCTGATTCCGATCTGGTTTCAGGGCCATTTGCGTGTTAAGGTGATTTGAATGGACGTAGTGCCGGGAATGTGTGCGCTTCTTCTCTGCCCGCTATGCGATATAACCATTTCGTTAGAGATGTGTTTATTTTCAGCATCGAATTTAATTCCGGCATGTGAGATGGTGGGAGTAGGGTACATACAAAGACCCAAACCTTCAACAGCCCTTACTCTTCCTCCTACGATGGCCAGATCTGTGATTCTGGCGGAGACCGTAGAAGTTGTCGAAGAGTGTCTATAGGTGCCGTTAAAAAGAGACTGGCAATGTGTGCATCGATGTTATTTTCTGATCCTACTTCCGTAAGAATAGATCTCAGTTTGTTCAAAAGCTCGAGCCGCGTATCGACATCTGCGATATAGTCCGTAACGGGCTCTTCGAGGCAGGGTAGATCTTTAGCAATGTTGATGTTGACGGCCGCGTCTGGGGCCATTTCGGCGAGTTTAACACATGCATTGACAGCAGAAATGTTCTTCACAGAAGCCTTGCCAAGGCGAACAAGTCCATCCTTCAACTCCGGCGTCATATAGCGCCAAGTTGGGCAACTCCTTGGTGGTAGAGTCAAATTTAATCTGTCCTGTGATAGTTCAAGTCGGTATGAGAGTTGGTAGTGAAGTCCATTGACGCAAGAAAGGGCGCATGAGAACGATATTGGAATAGTCAGTCACAACGAGCATTTGACAGTTGAGGATATCAACGCGGCTGTATAAGTGTACATCTCCATCCTGTATGTATAAAAAGGTGAGTTGGGTGTAAAAAGTGATCTGGTAGGAGCAAGAGTTTTGGAGCTCCACTCTCGTCCTAGAACTTTTTTTTTATCGAAATTATGACTAGACAATGTACTCTCCACTTATTGTTTAGGATGGGGAAAAGGGCAGCATACAGAGATACAATCACAGCTATCAAAGGCAACATGTATAAAACAGTAAATTGCCTCCCACGTAGTCTAATAGACTCGGCAGATGCGATACTCACTTTGCCGAGCAGCATGCCGCGCCATCGGCAGTCTTCTCCAGCTGGATGGTGTCTTCGTATGCCACGCTCTTGTTGGCGATCTGAGAAGACTCGGGCACATCCATCGTCGGATTGTACAAGAAGAAGTTGTTCGGTTTCAGCGAGACCTGGACAATCTCGGCTGGCATGATGGGGAAATCCTCGACGCGGGGGTTGTGTGTGAGTCCATAGGTGTGCCAGATAACAATGTCTTCGTTGCGTACAATCTCACGGTCCTTGACCCATGACTTGATGCCAGTGCCACCGATGCTCTGGTTGGTGTAGTCGCCAGCGGAGAACAGCTGCCGGTCCTTGTACTTTGTGACCCAGAAGGGGCTCTCGGCGAACTCGGACCGGCGCCAATGCCACGATCCGGGTTGAGCAAGAAGCATCTGCAGGTCAGTAAACTGTAGTTTAAATTAAACGCAACTAACAAGTTGGAGACATACCTGCGAGCGAACTGGTACAATCTTGTAGCCGATCGGTGTCAGAGAGACTGGGTTAATCGTGTTCTCGTTGACAATCTTGAAAGCACGACCCTTTGTCACGTCGTCTTCAACTGCACCGGCACGGTAGATGGTCTTGTCATCTGTGCAGTAGCCCGTGCCGAGAGGGTTGAGAACATCATCCCATGGGATCGGGACGGAGTCTGACGTGACAAAACTGTTTTCGTTGCCGCCGATGGCTGGATCGATACGAAGGCTGAATAGATGCTGGTGGTAAGGAGCCATGACGCCGTCTGCCACGCGCGTACCCCAGGGAACCTTGGCGTCCTTGCTGATGGGCTGCGTCGACAGAATACCGGTCGCGCGGGTCTCCATGATAATCTCGCCAGACTGGTCAAAGATCCAAGCAAAAATGTACTCGTAGTTGGCGACCGTCAAGATGGTCTGCAGTACCAGCTGTCTCTTGCGAACAACGACAGCCTTGCCAGTCCGGTGGTTGGTGTGCTTCCACTGGATGCCTGCGTCAACTTCGTGGACACAAATGGCATTGTCACGGGGGGCAGCAGAGCCGTCGACAGACACAACATGACCGCCAAAGTACTTAATGGTGCCAAGACAGTCACAGCCCAGCTTGAGATTGTTGGCAGTGACACCAGCACCAACATTGCCCAGGTCAAAGGCACCCTTGCGGTAGATGGGGTTGCGAGGATCGCCGTAGGGCACAAACATCTCCGACAGAGACAGGCGATAAAAGGTTTTCTGGCCCATAAAGGTCAGGTCATGCAGGGTCAGGCCCTCGCGCCAGTTGAAGCCGACACGGAACCGCCACTTCTCCCACTCGATCAAGTGGCCCTTGACAGTGAACGATGCACCCTCAGGCTGGATCACCTGGTAGGGTTTCAGAGATGTGCGCGGTGCCTCCTTCTGCAGCGAGTGCAGGTACTCAGGCTCCACCGGATCCGTATCGCGATAGGTCACCTCACTGTCTGTGTCAATCTTCTCGTCACTACCCATGGGAATACGCAAAATTCTCTTCACCTTCATGGTGGACAGGTCGACCACCACCATGAAATCGAGCGGAAAAGAGTAGTGGCTGGAGTCGGGGTTGTTGTTCTTGGGATTACGGATATACAAGAACACCTATTTTATTAGTAAGTTATGAAAGCTATAGTGAAAGCACCAGTACGTACCTGGGTGTGGCGCTCCTGGGTCTCAATTCCGTCAACACCATAGTCCCAAGGATCCAAAACCACGTTCTTGGGGTCGATCTTTAGCCGCTGTAGCTCCTTGAGGACGCCGACATCGCCAATGACAACCGCAGCTGCCTCGCTTAGCTCTGTGCGGTCAACAGGGCCGTGGAAGTCGCGGGGAAGCTCGACCTGGTTGTTGATCTTGCCGTTGGTCACATCGACAATAGCCTCAAAAAGACGTGGAGTGCGCTTGATGTACCACATGACAAAGATGTTGCGAGGCAGAACGGGAAGAGTGGTTCCTGCATGCTCGGCATCGAGGTACTCGACCAGCTGCTTCTTGGGAGGCTCGTCCAGTCCAGCAGCCTTGAAATGAAGCTGAATATCACCAAACGAAGCCTTGACAAGTGCGGTGGCCTTTTCAATCTCCTCTGCCGTGGCAGGGTCGAGAGGGTGGAGGTGCTGTGACATTTTGTTGGATATATTTGATCAAGTTTGTATATGTCAACAATGAGTGAGAGGCAGATGAAGCTGGGAGACCCGAAATTGTCCGGGTTGACTGTCTAGGTAATGGCTATTTATACCTGTTGATTTAGCTGTCTGTGTAAACCGAAAAGACAAATGAAATAAAGATGCTGCGATGATCATGTTAAAGTAAGGCCGTTGTCATGAGCCGAGTAATGACAAGGTGAGGTTAAAGTGAGCTCCAAAGCCAACTCGGCGCAGCTAGCGTACGGGCCGGGTCAGTAGCATCACCATGACTGGAGCTTAGCTATCTCATTGGCCTGGATGCAGTTATTCACTTTGTTTCATGATACTGTTACTCAGTACTCAGGTGTTCTATCAGCCAAATAATCGTACTTGACTTGGCTCACAATGCCACAACGTGAAGTACAATTTCTACAAATTGCCTAGATGTTGACGCAAGTAATCAGATCTCAAGTTGCTATTTTGGGCCGTGTCGCGTATCTACATCAGAAGTGGGGCAGAATGCTTGAAGCTATGATAGAGGTGCAAAAGCAAAATAATAATTTGTTTGAAGAAACACATAATAAAGTAGATAAAATTTCCTAAAACGTAAAACTCAGCTCAATCTAAATGGTATTTTATACAGCTCACGATGAATGTATGTTTGTCTACGTAGTCAGTTTTTGCTATAAGCACTTTATTTTTGGTTTTGTTTTTATTCAATTTTTTTAATTTAAATTCTACCACTAAATTCAGATGGAATCAATCCTACTTCAGGACGTGTAAGTGACAACGTGAAACATAACGGGCCAGAATGTGCAATAGATATCGAAGTACACGGAAAACAAATAAAAAATTGTTCCAGAAGAAGCTGTGACTCAAAGTAGTATATCCAATTCTTCAAACACCTAGCTACAAGATGAATAGGTCTTGTATGATAGGAGGAGGACCAGTTGTGACTGATAACCAGCATTCCGCAACCTATCGACGTTATCAGCTAAGTCCAAGTGTGAGTACCGGGCCTATCGGTACTCGGAACTCGCACTTGATATAATATATTCGGAACCCACTTCAGCACCTTTATCATTGGCGATCCATGGAGCATTGGCAAATAGCGACCATAGAAATACACACCAGAATAACATTCAATATATTCAAAATGATTGGCAGCAACCCAATGACCCCCTCTTAGGATGCTATTTGTAAAAAGGCCTGGCTTTCTAGAGAGTTTGACATTAATGGCGGATGATTAAATGTGGACAAGTTTATGATAAGATAAAGAAAAAAGAAAAAAAAAAAGAAACCTGTTCGGACAATAACATAGAGAAGAATCGACGGGCAGTAAATTAAGCCCGCCTAGACCCTGGAGCTCTGTAAGTCCAGGCTACCCCATCTTTTTAGATATGACTCGGCTCTTCCAATAGCAAGGCAGCGTGTCTTTCCCGGCCCCTGTATTGATGCAATTGACTCCGCTTTCTGGAAAAACCGTGGAAAATGTCGGCTTACCGAAGATAGCGATCTGATACGCAGACAACGTCGACAGTGTGTGGAACCGGCACCGATAATCATTATCACGTACCAACCCCACACTGAGATCATCTTTCATGAGGATGGTACAGTGGCGCATGTATGTCTCACGAACAACCCTACGCGCAATGCTATGCCACCGCATCTAAATCCAAACAACAACACGGCATTCGGATACTCAGTATAGGCCGAGTCAGTACTGACTGCAATCGGACAAACAACTGCAACTCAAGTCTATATTCTATATTTGCCAACCAGCATACAAACGACACGGCCCAAAACGCTCACTCCACTGCAGCCATGTCTGGGGCTCGCAGCCGCAAAATATGGACCGTTGAAGAGGATGCACTGCTGAGGTCCCTGGTTGCTCGTTATGGAGAGGCCAGAGGCTCTCAGAGCAAGTGGAAGATTGTGGCAGACAAAATTCCCGGCCGGACGACCAAGGTAAGATATAGCACGGCCCCAACCCGGCCCGCAGCATTTACGAATTAGTTCAGAACACGACCAAGGTCATACGAATCGAATGATGCTGACTGCAAATACAAACAGGACTGCCGTAAGCGGTGGTTTCACTCGCTAGATCCAAACGTACGAAAAGGACGTTGGACTGCGGAGGAGGACCAAATCCTGAAGCAGGCCTATCAAGAGCTGGGACCTGCGTGGCACATTATTGGTCCGTACATACAGCGATACTGGGTATACACACCGTGACACAGCGTTCTGACATTGCATCTCTTACAGCTAGCATGATCCGTGGCCGGAAAGACGACCAGTGCGCCAAAAGATACAACGAGATACTTGACCCATCAGCAAGCAACAGGCTACGACAGTGGACCGTACAAGAAGACGAGATACTCTGTGACGGCGTACGAGAGCTGGGCAACCAATGGTCAATCCTTGCACAACGACTACCGGGACGGCCTCCATTGACCTGCCGAAACCGCTGGCGCGCCCTGTCCAGATATAGTGGAGGGTCAGCTACTACAGCCTCGTCGCCGCGGCGATCCAGTCGGGAGACACCACAGTCCGAGATGACGACACCGCAAAACATAAACACACCACAAATAACCGACGATGACGTCTTCCATCCATGCGACACTATACATGCCGCGGATGCTACTGTAGGGTCATCCACTGATCCTGCCAACATATTCTCTGCCACGCGAGAGCTTGAAGGACTCGATGAGTGGTGGGACAACTCATTCTTGATCGGCTCCAGCCCTTGGCTGGATGCCACCGGAGCACTAGAAAGTCCACGGCGGCAGCCGTCTCAGCCGTTGCCAACACCAGAACCATCTCAAACACAGCAGCTTCAACCATCAGTACAGCCGCAACAACCAATACCGACGCGTCACTCTGAGCGATTACAGAATCGGCAAAACAGCGCGTCAACAGCAGCACACAATGTTCAAGAGGCTCCTCATCCGCAACTTTCGAATACGCACAACGAGGATACGGATACTATATTACACCCCGAAATACAAACCGAAAGTACAACCACGCAACCCGAAAGTGGCCCGACACACCTAGATCCAAATCAGCGGACTATTGTGGTGGAGTTTGATACTGGCGGAAATGCAGCTACAAGTGGTCAAACGAACATGCCGACGGTACCATCTTCGGCAGATTCATCAACAGACTCCTCGGCAGAAGGTCTATCCACGATGCCATTTACCTTTGCTATGGCTAATGTGGACTCAGAACGGTCTATCCCAGGCCAGCAACCCCTACCACCGCCTGGGTTACAACTGCAATATAACCACAATGCCAACGATCCCCTAGTTGGAAACCAGAGTGACGACAACGCCCCAAATCAGCGGCATAGACCGATCCTACAAGCTGAGCAAATAGCCGAGATCGAGAGAGCATCCCAGCAAATGTCTGCATCAGCAGTATCAGTAAATGGTGCTCAACACATATTTCACCATTACCATCACCACCATCATCACTACCACCATCATTACTACCATAACGAAGGGCAAACATGATAAGATCGGGATAGGACTAGGATTATAGGGTCATATAAGCTAGTACAAAGAAAACTACTTACGTCACATAAATTAAACTTGAATGTGATTATACATATGATGAGTGAACATAATGTCACATAAATGCATAGACTAGTGAGAACTGGAAAATACATCAGGATGCAGGCTTATTCATGTTGGATATTGTTTGAGCTATTACGCTGTATACGTTCACTGCTACCACGTCGCTACGATTACTTAATTACAGTTTGGCCAAGACACCGTCCGACTGCAGAACCGATAGATGGCCTTTGTTGATCTCCGCGACTGACTTGCATCTGCAGCATGTTAGCTTCACCTCATGTCGGAACTGAGTACTTGCTTTAAACTTACCCTGCCAGAGCCATAGCCAGCTTGAACTCGTCGTGGAGGAGGTTGATGGCAAGCGTCACACCGTCTTGGCCCTTGTACTATTTTTGTTAGTTACGTGACCCTGCAATTACGAAATCAAGAATACGTACGGCAAGACCCCAGAGAGGGATACGACCAGCCATGCAGTAGTCGGCACCAAGCGCAAGGGCTTTGAAAATGTCAGTACCCCGGCGGATACCTCCGTCGACAGCAATCTTGAGGCGGCCCTTGCCTACTGGGGCACACTCGCGAAGTGCATCCAGTGTTGCAGGCACGCCATCCAACTGGCGGCCGCCATGGTTGGAAATCAAGACACCGTCAACACCGTACTGGACGGCGAGAGCCATGTCGTCAGGGGTGTACACTAAACATGTTAGCACCAACGTCTCGAAGTATTATTTATTTATGGTACTAACCGCCTTTAATCCAGATCTCCATCTTGGTGTTGGCTCTCATCCATGCAATTGCGTCTGGCCAGGTTAGAGCATTGTCATAGGCCATGTCATCGCCACCAGGCGTTAACTCGCTGTAGCCCGGGTATGTGATAATGTTTTTGTATTCGACATCTGCAGGCAAATCAAAGTTGTTGCGAAACTCGTTCAGGCGGCGGCCCAGGAATGGTGCGTCGACTGTCAGCATGCACGCCTTGAAACCAGCCTCTATACCAATTAGCGTTGCAAGGTCAATCGGGCTCAACTTGGTCAAGACTTACTCTCGGCTCTTTCCAGCATGCACTTGTTAATGTCGCGGTTTTTCATCAAGCTGATCTGGAAAAAGTAGGGGTTGCCCTTGCTTTGAGCAACGACATCCTCGAGAGCGACAGTCGAGTACGTTGACAGAGCCATGCCGATGCCAGCAGCGGCTGCAGCTCGAGAGGTGGCAAGCTCGCCATCGGGGTGTGCCAGTCGGTGTGCTGCCGTGGGAGAGAAGCCAAAGGGGAATGACACCTTGGTGCCGAGGATTGTGGTGGATGTGTCCAGGTTGGAGACGTCCCGAAGAATGCGTGGACGTATTTTGTAGCGATTGTAGGCTTCCTCATTGTCCTTGAGGCTAAAGTTGCAGCGATTAGCACGCTTCTAGCAAGTTGACATATGAGGTAAGTATCATGACGTACGTGATCAGATCCATGGCACCCTCATTATAAAATTCTGGATACGTTAGTTTGGATACATAAAATACAACATTCAGACGTAATTTATAAATGTACCTCTGTACTGTCGCGGGAGAACGGAGGATGCCTTTGCCCTGAGGTCGGCGATGGAGAAGACCTCGCTGTCGAGTGTCCGAGCGCGGTTTGCCATTTTGCTGTTGATTGATTATGTAATGCTTCTGATTGTAGAATTGACAGTAAAGTGCATGTGACTATAGCTATGACATACTCTCACGACGGAGCTGAGTCTATATAATTGTAGATTAGTTTATGAGAAGCTTTATCAGTATCCCGAACACTGGATGGGTGGATCCTTTGACTCGGCTCCGCGATAGTGGCCGCTGGCAGAATAAGAGTCAGATAAACACGTTACAGCAGCGACACCGGGCATATCAGTAGGATTTGTAGTCGTCGCGAAGATAAACTGAATTCAAGTATAGACCGAAGCAACCCGCATAGATATTAACAACTCCAACATGCAGTCACTGTCATGGCATCTGCAGACAGCATGAACGGCATTACGGAGACTCGGCATAGGAGCCGTGATTTTGGCGTACAGATCTATGGATCGGACAATGTTTCCGAGATTACAAATAAAATAAACACCAATATCGATTCACACCAAAAAATCTTAATTCAATGCAATTTATTTACTTTGTGTAGTCTATAGCTGCGTATCTAGTATCCCAGGTCCAGTCTCACGCGGTTAACCTCGGCTTTTCCCTCAGAACGGCGCTGGATATTGTAAGCCAGAATACTCAGAGCACGCTCATTGTAGTGGTTAGAGTTGCCGCTGCAGTGAGGAGTAATAATCAGGTTCTTGCAGTCCCAGAGGAAATGGTCAGCCGGCAGGGGCTCGGGATCAGTGACATCGAGAGCGGCGCCGCGGATGATACCAGTATCCAGAGCCACCTTAAGGGCTGCCGAGTCAACAATGGGGCCACGACCGACGTTGCTGACGTACGCCTTCTTCTTGCTCAAAAGTTCAAATTGCTTGGTCGAGATCAAGCCGCGCGTAGCATTGGTCAGTGGCATGGTGATGACCAGCAGGTCGAGGCCAGAACCAAGGAACTCATCGAGTGAGTCGGCTCCGGAGAACCACTTGGACGGGAACTCGCCCTTGGGATCGCCTAGGCCGGGCTCTGTGAACGAGTCATCAGCCCGGGCCTCGGGCGTCGCACGCTCGTGGAGTGTGTAAGCATAGACATCCATGCCGAACGCCTTGGCAACGCGGGCGCATTGACGGCCGATGCAGCCGTAGCCCAGAATGCCGCTGTGGACAGTATTAGAAACTTATTGTACTTTAGGGTATTGGAATTTACTTACACTCTCAAGCCAACAGCATCTTCTGTATCTTCGTCCGAGACAGGGTCAACCCAGTTCTTGATCTTCTGGTTTTCAAGGTGCTCCGGAACTATAAACGTGTTAGTACTGCAGTACACCCAAGTTCGGTACTAGCTTTATTTCTTACTGTGGTGCTGGAACGCCAAAAAGGTGGCAAACACCCACTCGGTAATTTGTGGACTAAGTCATGGTCAGCTCTAGACTCGGCAACCTCAGCTGTAGGGCTGAAAACAATGTCATCATAACGGGCAGGGTTCAAAAATAGACTTACGGGTGAACGCCGTTGGCGGTGCAAAATGCAACCTTGCCCTCGTGAAACAATGGCAAGTCCTGAATCTGGTTGCAGCCCGCGCTCAAGAGCTGCACATACTCGAGGTTGGGTACAAGCTCCTTGGGCGGGAAAGTCTTCCAGGTGAAGAGGATCTTGACCCTCTTCCACGTTTCTACCGAAACAGACTCGGGTAGCTCGGTCTGCCAGTGGTGAATGGTAGCTGACATGACTTCTAGATCGGGATGGGCTTTCTCCAGGGCAGAAACCCACTCGACAAGGGGTTTCCATGCCACGACGAGCAAAAGGATCGCCTTTTCCGTCATTGTTATGGCGGTTGAGTGAGATGTTGTGATTGGGCAAGACTGAAATGTGATGTATGTGGTAGATTGGTGACCTTGGTTCAACGGTGGGGAGTTGTCGTTCGATACGTCGAAATTTGTCTGTTTTGTAGTGATGAAAGTAACGATAACCGGGTGCGGACGTTGGAGAATTGACACGGCCAGGGCTGACACGGCCAACCTACCCTTGAGCCGAGTCATTTACATGCAGCGAGGCCCGCACCTTGTCTGTCATTATCAAAGCTCGAGTGGGCTGCATGGTCATTGGCCGAGCCGAGTCAGGCACAGGACACTAGCTCCCACTATACATGGCGTGCATATAGCTGTTTCTTATCGTCGCCGGTTATTTCAGGCACATCGACAGTAAGATGAACAGAAAGACTCACATTTATTTCAAGATTATATTTTGCACATATCTATCTTCAGAGGTTGTCATAGACCTGATTCGGTCACGTACGGCTTATGCTCAGATGCAATCCGCCCACACATTACCTGCTCGTATCGATTTGCGAGCAAACTCCAGATAACGTTGGATACTTTCGGTACTCAGTATCCAGGAAGATAAGTTACTCAAAGTGATCCAGCACATTGACGTCATATTAGCGAAGATAGCCTTGTGATGGTGGTGTAAACAGCCAGCCTCGTCGGATACTCTCGGCATATAGCTTGGCTGTGTGTCCTAAATTTAGCAGTTTATCTACACACCGGCTGTCTTCGGGTTATGTCATCCCATGGTTTTTTACCAGTTATACAACACTCATTTAAGGCATGAACTTCAAGCGGTAGTTATTGTTCATGAACATGTTTGACCGCTGTTGCTTTGTGGGAGCAACACCTCTTGTCAACTTGCACTCCTGGCTAGAGCTGCCGCGATTAACAGAGAATCATAGTAGATGCCAACCTGTTTTCTCGGCACCTTGCTGCTAATCTTTAGAGCTTCTATTATGCGAATAAAGATGGATTAGATAGCCACGGCCTATAACCTGGAATGTCTATCTCAAGACACCGCACATACCATTTCGGCTGCTGCCGAGTCGGGTCCGCTCCGATCCTTGTCTTTACTGAGCGAATCATATTTGAAAAACTTCCCAGCACAAAAAATAAAACACTAATAGTCAAACTGCATATCGCGGCTTTTATTGGACTGGCCAGCGACCGCCTTGTTTTGTGTTCTGTTACTTGGCATGCGAAGAAACCCCAAACACTAAAACATGCAGAAGGCATGATAAATAAAGATAGCGCAGGTGTTACTTAGGTTTACATATGCCAGGTCATAAAGTAGTCATTAATGATCACGAGGTATCCGGGGTCGTTGGACTAGTTTGCTGTCATATCCGGGGAAGCTTGCCAAAGGCCGATAGCGATATGCTGGTATCCTGACGGTTACGATATCGGCAGCAGACGCACCCGCCACTGCCCTTACTTTTCCGAAAATATCACTTCTTGGTATGAATTACTAGGTAATTATCAGGAACTTAACCCGTGAAATGAGTATAAACTGCTTCCAGAATTTGGCTCAATAAATTCCGTTTCTGATAGTCGCCTTAGTATGGACGACACATTAATTCCGCATTCGTATGAGATAAGATAAAAGACCAAAATCATGTCGCAACTATTTCCGCCGCTTATAATAGGCTTGTTTTTAGTTACCGGTATAATCACCGCTACGTCTTTTTTAGAATATACAGCGAAATACTTATTTCCAAGAGTTATAACAGAAATTTTGTCTTCTCCGATATATTTTTAACATTCACTGATCTTGGAAAAGAAAATTAACTTATTTATAGCAGACCAAACAAAATTAATTACTTTATGCTTTAAAGCATATGCAAGTCAGTAATCGTATCAGGAAATAAAATACCTAATTGTCAACAGTGGTAAAGATGAGCACAAAACTGATTTTCCAGATTTATTTACTTTTACTATTTACTGTTGCGACAGTTCGACCTTGCTCCACCAGAACTCGCACTGCTCACGCGACCATACATCCTCTTCACACGATGCGGGGACGCCAATAGCACCGCCGATAAGCTCCTCGTTGCCCTTGCCAACGATCAGAGCCTGTCTGCCTGTCTTGTCGTATGCCTTCCACTCGGGACGGCTACCAAATTCACCAGGGACAGCGTTGGGGTCACCAGTGGTGATAAAGCTCGTAATATAGGCGTGAACGGTGCCAGCAACCTCGGCCTGTGCGGGAGACAGTGAAGTAACTGCAGGGTCGCGGGTCTCGTACTTGAGATTGTCTGCATGACGGGCACCGTCGTTGACGGTCATAACCAGGGCCCAGTGATACAGGTAGATGGGCTGGTCACTACCAGCCGACATGAACTCCGCCGTCTGGCGAACAGGGGCGACGTATGCGTAGTGGCCGTAAGCAGCCTCAACACGCTTGTACTGGGCACCCATGTCGGGGCGGGTCTCCTTGTAGATGGAGTCGGAGATCTTGGCCGGATCGGGGTAGATACGGTCGATGGTGGCGATATCCTCTTCGCTGAGGAGTGGCAGGAGACCGCGGAAGAAACCAGTAAACTCGGACGATTCGGCCATGGCCTTCTTGACATACAGGGAGCCCTCGTTGTGCTGGAAGCCGGTCAGAACGGAAACCTTGTGGTATAGACCCTTAGTGAAAGTCTGCAGCGGCGGCCGGGGAATAACATCGCCGTCAACTACCGGCTGGAAAGCCCATGCCAGCGAAGGGTTGTACTTGTCAAACACGGTGATCTGGGCTTGTTGAACAACTTCAGTGGGGAGATTGCGCAGAAAAGTGAAAATCTCCTCCTGTGGCAGAGTCTCGGGAACGCCGCACTCCTTCAAGAAGTCGCTAAACTGAGCTTCATGAATAGGCGCACTGTATGGGCGAACAGCGCGGGATGTGGGTGCGCCAGACTCAATGATGGCGCGGTGGAAGAGAGGCTTCACGCCTTCGGTGTAGTTCATAATGTGGTGGCCAATCTGTTGGTTAGCAGGTGTTCTATGGGTTACGCGACGGCTCTACTTCAGACAGTAACTTACTGAATGGGCACCGGCAGACAGACCCATCAGCGTGACGCTATCGGGGTCACCGCCAAAAGCTTCAATATTCTCCTGAACCCACTGGAACAGGAGCTTTTGGTCCTTGAGACCCAGGTTCAGAGCGCCCTCTTTGGCACTCAGTGTCGATGGCAGGAAACCCAGAGCACCGATACGGTAGTTGAAGGAGACGGCAACAAATGGCTTTTCCGAGTAGGAGACAAAAGATGCGGTGTTGTGCATGGACGATGTACCACGGTTAAAGGCACCGCCGTGGATGTAGACCATTACGGGAACCTTGGCTGCCGAAGAACCGGCCTGGCGAAAAATGTTGGCTGTCAAGCAGTCTTCCGAGTAGACCATGGGCGGCTTGCCGGGTGCCGGCGCGAGCAGCTGCTTTCCCGGGGCGGCGGGGCCGAACTTGGTGGCATCGATTGTCTCTGTGGATGCTGCAACAGGCTCAGCAACGCGGAACCGGCGGTCACCCGTCGGAGGCAGTGCATACGGAACACCGAGGAAAGCGTCGACGGGTTTCGGCAGGTTGGCCTCAATGACGGTGCCAACGAGCGTGCCCTGCTTGATTGTAACTTGAGGAGCCATGATTTATGTGATTGTGCGTTTTGTCTTCTTTGATCCGCTGTGCAATTTGATGTTCGTTACTCGTTATTCGTTACAGAAAGTTGGGTTTGATTTCGAAAGCAAGAGTGCATAATGAGGCCAGACGACGTTGACGGGTGGTGCTACGATTTGTATAGTTCAGTCGGCAATAGAGCTCCATTCCGATTATGGCAATGAATCAAATAACATAATAAATCATGACAATCACCGGCTTATCTGCCAACTTAATCCACTATCATCCGCTATCGGTGGTCCACTGCCCCCCCTCTTAGACGGGGACGACGCCGAAAGGCCTCTAGTGCAGGCCTGAATACACACATACACACGGAGTTGCAGTAGTGTTCCCGTCACAAAGGCGTATCTGTCAGCGGATAACCGAGCAAGCTGCGAGGGGCAGATATAGTAACTATGGTTATGAGCCAATGTCCAAATACTCTACTCAGTATACAACGTCGTGTTTAACAGCTGTGTATGTGGTACATATAAATCAAAAGCGAATGAAGATGCAATTGTTTTGGGATACCTGAAGGCTGCAACAAGAAAGAATGGCAAATAAAAAAGCTAAATATTTTGATGATAAACGGCGAACCTTCATTTGTCGCCATTCAGATAGCCGTTGGGCTTTATCGTCGATAGGTCACCATCGGCTTTCGAGGTTGTCAAAGTCTATCTGAGTCTGCCAAGGGCGGATGCTGGGCGTGGCTGGTTGGATTCGGGGACAGTATGCTGTCACCATGACCCTAGTCGCCTTGACAGGCCTATATCCATGGATTGCCATTGGCCTGCAGAAGACGCTACCTACCTGTCAACCGCCTGGTAGTACTCGCGATAGCGCCATGCTCGGCCCACAAACACTAAGCCTCATACAATGAGCTATACAACATGGACTTTCGTAAAACTACTTTCATTGTATATTACTCCACGCTGAAACACCGGCCGGACTACTCTGACCCGATGCGGGCGTAATCCGCGCCGGAGACAAGCCTGTATCGCTTCGGATGCGTGTTTACCGTGGCCGGAGAACACATGAAAAGAACTACAGGTAAAGATGGATACATACGCGACATAGTACTAATAAACTTGTTCTTCTTCCGCACCAGTGCTGGAGACCGACCACAGTCTGATTTCTTATGTGTTAGTCATTGCAACATTTCTATACGGGGGAAATCTCGTAACATTTTCTGCTAGTTTTAAGATAGTAGCGATGAAGACTACAAGGTAGAGCTTATCCGGTTTTATGATGTCCCCTTCGGGAGGTCGGACCGGATGTGGAGCGTGGCGTATCAAGCACCTTCAGTATCTTACAAAAACTCGAGTCTAGACGCTGTCGGCAGCTTCAACGTCTTTTAGTATTGCATACAACTTGGCAAGTATTGATCCAATATCTGACGCTCGAAAGTATCCTATTGTATAATGAGTTTGGCTTTTTGAAATCACGCCTTGTGTCATAGCATTGGGTCCGGTTCCCCACTCCGTTGAAAGTCGGGGTTTTGTTGAGTTCATATCGTGGCGGAATACTTCCCGAAAATTAAGCATCGCCTAGACCAAGTGGCAGCTGGTCATCCCGATGTCAGATTGTCTTATTCAACCACATGCATGGCCCAGACAAGACTGGATTTACCATAGCCAATTCACAGACAGCTTGAATCAGTTAAGTTTACGGGGAGTCCTATCGTATGTCTGTCCTCACATCGATACGCTGATGTCTTGTTATAGATTGTAGTCTTCATTCAAGGACTACTCTGACCACATCACACAGTATCTGCCAAAAGCGCTGAAATGCCGAATCAGCCCGGGCATCTTATATTCCGAGTTCATACTTCTCTGTCACCAGTGGTTTTATATACACAATTCATTGTTGTTTAGTTCCCGTCGGGACAGATCAGTGGGCAACATATGTTCATGTTGATTCGATTGCTGCGGTCGAACACCTCCATGTAGCATGCACCACGGTATGCCTATCACTCACATTGTCCATTCTGGAACGTGGATCCGCAGAAGAAGTTGGAAGGACCGCATACATAAGTGATACAAAGTTGCAAGTCTTTGACGATCAGGTCTCGGTTCACATTTATGGAAAAGCGGTCAATCGATGCCACTATCACATACATCACTAACTGGAATATTGCTCTATCTGGGTAAAAGTTAAGTTTGACGAGGGGTACCAGTACCGTCATAGCCTTTGAGTCGTCTAGAACACATGCAAACTCCGTGCATATAGGCCATCCATATATCGGCGCACTTGTCTACGTTTGAGAGTATAATATTACCAAGACCGTTGCACAGCGTCTTTGTGATATCTTTGTCTTCTGCGGTCCGTCATTACGACGACAGCAAGAAGCAACCATGGTCTCCATTGACAGAGTGCAAACAAACGAAAAGACGCCATCTTCAAGAAATCCCATCCAAATTTCAGAAGGTCAAGCCGACTTCCAGGATAAACAACTAGATGAAGCCGAGATATTTATTCGCGACAACAATCACACATGGACGCAAGTAGAAACACTCCTCGATGATGAGTTAAAGTTGAAGGAGCTCGTCAAGAAAGTTGACCGCCGGGTGCTGCCGCTATTAATGATCACTTACGGACTCCAACTTATCGACAAGACGACACTGGGCTACGCGGTCGTCTTTGATCTCCAGACCGAGCTTCACCTTGTCGGTAATCAGTACTCATGGTGCTCGAGCATCTTCTACTTTGGTATGGCATCAGCCTTCTTGATGTTGTATATAGACGTTTCTAATATAGTCAGGATACCTCTTTTGGGAGTACCCAGGCAGTTACATTGCACAGCACTATAAGATTGGAAGATACTGCTCCGTCGTTGTGTAAGCGATCACATACAACAAGACTTTACTCATGACAATAATGCCTCTGACAATTTAGGATAATCTGGGGTGCCGTTTTGATGCTGAGTGCTACGGCTCATGACTTCAAAAGCCTGATGCTATGCCGTTTTTTTCTGGGATGCCTCGAAGCCCCAATTACGCCGTGCTTTATGCTTATTATCAGCATGTGGTATGACCGCCGCTTGCAACCATTTCGTGCTGGATGCTTCTACTGCTTCAACGGCATTGCCACAGCCCTCGGCAACGTCATTTTCTACGGTGTTGGCCAAGAAAAGGGCATACCTGTGTACCGCGCCATTTTTATACTCTGCGGTGGTGTTACACTTATATGGGGTATTTTTCTCGCATGGAAGCTACCCGACAGTGTTTTGACGGCCAAGGGCTTCACCGAGGAGGAGAAGATGATGTTGGTCGGCATCGGTCGCCGCAACCAAACTGGCGTTTACAACCACCACATCAAGTGGAGCCAGGTGGTAGAAGCCTTTAGTGACCCTCAACTGTGGCTCTGCTTTATCATCATGGTCCTCAACGAGACGGTGAATGGCGGCTTTGTCACCTTTGGTTCACTTGTGATCAAAAGCTTTGTCGACAGCGCAGTCAAAACTACTGCTTTGATTATACCCCAGGGCATTTTCACGGCTTCCTTTATTATCAGTGGCACCTACCTTGCTTCACGGTTCCGCAACCGCAAGTGCCTGATCATGACTCTATACCTAATCCCTTCCATCATTACCACCTTTTTATATCTATACCTCCCCCGCTCGTTTCTCGTCGGTCTGCTATTCGGCTACTATATTATCGGATCATACTGTGTCACACTGGTTCTTGTGCTGCAAATGCCGTCCTGCAATCTCAGCGGCTACACGAAGCGAGTTACGGGCAGTGCTTTCGTGTTCCTCGGCTACTGTGCCGGCAACATCATCGGTCCCCAGGCGTTCCTGAGCAGCGAGGCTCCATCATACCCGACCGGCTGCAAAACACTCATCGTATGCACAACTACCCAGGCAGGCTTCATTTTTGCACTGTACTGTTTGCTACGTTATCGCAACTACACGCGGGATAAGGCTGCTGCATCTTTGCCGCCTAACACGGGATTTGCGAACCGGGCTCTGGTTGACATAACAGACTTTGAGGTATGTACAAGTATGCGATGGGTTTTCTGTACCTTTGCTAACATTTTTGCAGGACCCTCACTTTCGCTACCAGTACTAGGATGAACATATAAATAATTATATTACAAATAAAGAAAGCCGATTAAGATATGATTACAACTACATTTGCTTAGATTAAAATGCGTATTATAATATTTGTAAACGAATTACACTGTGGAAAAATGTCTATCCCGTCGACGATGTGATGCCACCATCAACAACAATCTTCTGACCTGTGATGTATCGTGACTCGTCTGATGCTAGAAAAACAACAGTGTGCGCGACATCCCAAGCGTCACCCATTCTTCCCATTGGCACTTGGGCATTGCGCTTGTCGAGAAATGCTTGTAGATCACCGTCGGGGGCATACCTTGTAGCCATCTGCTCTGTGTATGGTGTGTACATAAGACCAGGCACCACGGCGTTGAGCCGAACACCTCGCCCAGCATACATCACAGCAGTAGCCTTGACAAACTGGAGGATGGCTGCTTTCGTGGTAGAGTATGCGATCTGCGGCTTGCCTATGTAACGCATACCAGCAACACTGGACACGCATATTATTGTACCACCGCATCCTGGGCTGACCTCATCGTCTTCTTCTGTCACTTCCGCCGTTGCCCACCGACCCTGCGCAGCTTTGCTTTGGCGTTCCATTACAGGCAGTACACTGTGGCAGGCATAGTACACACTATTAAGATTGACATCAACTTGCGCGTGCCAAACATCTTCGGCCATGGTAGCTGGGCATCCAGGCTCTGACCGGCCGACATTTGTCACTAAAATATCGATACGGCCGTGGCGTGCGACACAAGCATCAACCAGCGCCTGGACGGACTCTTGCGATGTCGCGTCACAAGTAATCACGTCGCAGATTCCACCGTCCTTCTCGATCCGCTCTTTTGTGATAGCAGCACCCTCAATAGTGCGGTTGCCGCCAAACACAATGGCGCCTTGCTTCGCCAAAGCCACGGCGGTCGCCGATCCGATGCCCCAGCCGTCTGGTGATGACTGACCGAGGCCGATGACCAGCGCAATCTTTCCGTCGAGGCGGAACATGTTTGCGAATAGATGCGACTCCCCGCAACTGACGCGGATACAGACTGGTCCGTATCTAAAGCTGGTAATTGACGTGATTGACCGATGATACCCCGGATCCCACACTGCAGCGGGCTATTATCTGTAGCAAGATAGGGCCATGCTACAGCCAACCACAACTCGTCCATTTCAGAGCGGAGCTTGCTGGGCGTTCGAAATTCGGTGCCGCTATAGCGCCATAATGTTAGTGGGAGCCGGGAGACCCACCTCGACCTCGACCTCACCTCGATGTCAGTAGCTACCTCCTGGCTTAATGCATTGTGCGAACAAAAATCATATAAACAAATTGAATAGCTACATCAAACTTGTGATTGAAAATTCCTAAAAAAAAACTCATGGAAAATGTCAGAGCAGCACCCCGACTACATTCTGGACAGACCTATCCAACCCGTCACGGGCATGCGGCAGGGTCTCCCGAACTACGGCGATCCTCACTTTGCTCTGTTTCTTCGAAAAGTGTTCATTAAGGCATTGGGATACAGTGAAGATGCACTCTCAAGACCTATTATCGGAATCGTCAACACATATTCCGGTTTCAACCCCTGCCATGGCAATGTTCCCCAGCTGATCGAGGCAGCCAAGCGCGGCATCCAGCTCAATGGCGGCTTGGCTATCGACTTTCCCACGATCAGCGTCCACGAGTCCTTCTCGTCACCGACCAGCATGTTCCTACGGAATCTGATGAGTATGGATACAGAGGAGATGATCAAGGCACAACCGGTCGATGCTTGTATTGTAATTGGAGGTATGTTCACACCTCAATCCAGTTTATACACTGCAAATCAGAACTAACAGCCAAGGCTGCGATAAAACCGTACCAGCACAGCTCATGGGTGGCATATCTGCCAATAAGCCTGTCTTGCCTCTTATCACAGGTCCAATGATGGCAGGCTCATTCAAGGGCGAACGTATCGGTGCGTGCACGGACTGTCGCAATAACTGGGCAGCATATCGCGGTGGTGAGATCGAGATTGAAGACATTGCCGGTATCAACGAAGAGCTGGCTCCAACGGTATGCTGCAACTTATGTTTATTCTCACTAGGCAGTCTACTAATTCATAGGCCGGCACATGTGGAGTCATGGGTACTGCGAGCACCATGGCTTGTATTACTGCGGCGCTGGGCATGATTCCATTGCGTGGCGGCGCAACGGCCCCAGCTGTATCGAGTGCTAGGCTTCGAATCGCTGAGCAGACAGGAGCCAATGCCGTTGCCGCAGCTCTAGCAAAGCGTACACCACAGCAGGTACTCTCCGCAGCATCATTCCACAATGCTTTGACTGTTCTCCAAGCGATTGGCGGATCAACCAACGGCATCGTCCACCTTTTGGCCATAGCCAACCGCCACCCAGAACTTAAGGGCACAGTAACACTCCAGAAACTCGATGACATTGGCAGACAAACACCGCTTCTTGTCGACCTCAAGCCCAGTGGCAACAACTACATGACGGATCTTCATAATGCCGGTGGCATGCCGGCCCTGTTAGAGCGACTGCGCCCGCTCTTGAAGCTGGAAGCTCTAACAATTACAGGTCAGACGCTTGGTGAAGCACTAGATGCTGAGAACTTTAAGCCGTTTTCACTTTCTGCTCAGATTATACGACCTGTCGATAACCCTCTCTACCCGTCGTCAAGTCTCGTGGTTCTGTGGGGAAACCTGGCCCCAGACGGTGCTGTCATCAAAGCTAGTGCAAGCAAGTACCGCAGTTTACTGTCACACAGGGGGCGTGCTGTTGTCTTTGCAGGCCCTCAAGACATGGCCAATCGCATAGATGACCCAGACCTTGACGTTGAAGAAGACTCTGTTCTGGTGCTACAGGGCATTGGCCCCATTGGATTTTTGAACCCTGGCATGCCCGAGGCTGGCCTGATCCCAATTCCACGAAAGCTTGCAGCTCGCGGCGTCAAAGATATGCTACGTCTATCAGATGGCCGCATGTCTGGTACAGCCGGTGGCAGCATTGTTTTGCACATCTCACCCGAGGCTGCTCTCCCAGATAGTGTGCTTGGCATCGTCCAAAATGGAGACTATATTTCGTGCGACGTAGAGGGTCGTTCGCTGACTCTCAATGTTAGTGACGAGGAGATTCGTGCACGGATCGCAGATCGGAAGCAGAGACTAGATGGGAAGCTAGAGCAAAGGGGTCCCGCTGATAAGAAGCGCCAGCCAACAAGAGGATACCGCGGACTGTATGAGCGCTGTGTGACACAGGCGCAGGACGGTGTTGATTTTGACTTTCTGATTGCCGATGGGGCTGGTGCCCTTGGCTAATTGATGACTGTTGGTTCTATAAACAAACCTGATTCTACAGCAAAGATTGGCCCAGTGACGATTGTTATTTATATTATTCGATACGGGGATTACTATATTGTTTCATATTTTCCCTCTTGTCGCTTAAAAATACATACTGCCAACATCTGCTTGTTTCTACGACCCGTTCGCGGGCCGCAAGCGCCCGCTTCTGTCTGGTTTAGGCTAGCAGTTCGTCACCAATCCAGATGCATATCGTTTTCAATAGTTTGGTTTCAAATACCGAGGGTCAAGAAACAACGATATGTACGTGCAAACATTGGCGTTTCGACTCCTGCATAGAGAGTAGACCCGGGGAAGGACCTGTTGAGTATCTGTAATTGATCGCGCAACCAACTTGACGTCTTGATATATTCCCCCCATTGTATGTTATTGAAACATCTTGCCGCTGTGTGCTTCGTTTCGTGTGTGAGGCTGTGTTATATGTAAGCGCCAGGATTCAAACCCTTGCTACAGAGATGATGGGTCGATATAACGACTGCTCAACATCACAAGGTCAGAAACTTAAGTAGTCCCTCAAATAACTTCTAGTTCTGTCGGAAAACAAGACATCTTAAACTTATCACATACCATACCATTACCATCCATTTACCATATGAATCATGTCTGTGTTTCATTTCGGAACCCCGTCGGTCCAGCTCGACAACATGGCCGGCCGCGTGAAAGCGCGCAAGGTCGTGGATGAAATAGCCAAGAAGAATGGCTACATTTCGCCGATTTTACTCAACACAATGACCCAGTCTTTGCCCCAAGAAAGTCTTGACGAGCTCATGGCTTTGATGAAAAATCTGCAGCAGCAGGCCGCAGCATCAGTAAAAACGTGAGCACGATGCGCCGTTGGCTGTGAACTAAAACTAATGGCATCAGGCTTGCCCAAAATCTCTACTCGAGCAGTGCAAAGTTTGTGTTTGAACTGCTACAGAACTACGACGACAATCACTACTCGAACAAACCCCTTGACCCGCCGAGCGTCGCATTCGCTGTCTACCCCAACCGCATTCTCGCGTCGTGCAACGAAGAAGGCTTCACCGAAGCCAATGTGAGGGCTATCTGCAGCTTGGGCCAGAGTTCCAAAAAGAAAAGCCAAAATTCCGAGGGGTACACAGGCGAAAAGGGAATTGGCTTCAAGTCAGTCTTTATGGCAGCTGAGGATGTTCGTATACAGTCCCGAAACTACTCATTCAGGTTTCAGTACCCAAAAGGCGATTCAGGGCTTGGTATGACTACGCCCATCTGGACCGACCACGACGGAGCGCTCGATGCAAGTCGTAGCCACATCCATCTCACACTGCGCCGCGACGGGGCGGCTTGGGAGGCCGACAAACGAAAGGCAATCATCCTTGATCAGTTCCAAAACATCCATGATTCTATTTTGCTATTTATGCGAAAGCTGCAACGCATCGAAGTTTCGGTCTTTGGCGAGGATGATGTCTTGAAGTCCGTCACATTGTTCTCTGTGGAACGGGGGATTAACCGAGCAACTGTAACCAAAAAGAGGACGACATTTGACGACAATCGCCAAAAGACGGTGGAAGAGACCGTTCGACGCTATATCATCATCAAGCACGTCGCCAAAAGCCTGGCGCCAAATGAAAATCGAGAATATCTGGATGGCAGCGGCAATGGAAATGCCCAGACCGACAGCAGCACTGTTATTCTTGGGTTTCCAATCGACGAAAACGATGTACCTGTCATCCGAAACGAGCACATTTTTGCATTCTTGCCTGTCAAGCAGATGGGATTCAAGGTACGCATGAATCACTTCATCTTAGACCAAACAATAGCATGTGTTGGCAACTAGTCACTAACCTGGAAACCAATGAGCAGTTCCTGATCCATGCTGATTTTGTCACGCAAGCCAATCGGGAGGACATAGTGACAACATCACAGCGGAACCTGGGCCTGGCCGAGGGCATTGCGGATGCGTTCATTGAGGCCATTAAATTCCTTCGCTACCACACGACTTTAAGGTACAAATGGATGCGGTATCTACCCCACGAGAACGACTATCCATGGGGCAGTTTCTGGCACGGCGTGCTGTGTGGTATTCGGGACCGGCTAGCTCTGACGCCGATTCTGATCTCGCCAAATCCTATAAATCCACACAGGCTTATCTGCGAGTCAAGGCTATTGCCCGAAAAGATGCTCGACAGCCTTGGTCGCCCGCTGATTCCGGACATGATCCCCGAATGCTATTTGTCGCAAGAGTACGAGCGGCTGGATCTCCGTCTCTTGCACGACTACGGTTTAGCCGACTTGTCCAGTACAGAATGGCTACAGCGGGTGCAGCACGATCTCAAGTCGGCCAACTCTGTCATCAAATCTCCGAGTAATCAAGACACGGACCGCGTGGCCGGACTGCTGGTTGAGTTGTACAATTCAAATAAGTCTTCCCCTACACGTCGATCAATTATTCGGGGGCTTCAGATTGTGCCCCTTCGCGACAGCCGGTGGGTTTCAGCACGCGACAATCGGTGGGTTTCAGCACGCGACAATCGCCCACTGTACTATCCTCAACTTGAAATCGATGAGCCCGGTCTGCATCTCGAAATACCACTAGCACTCGACATGGACGTTGTCGATGCTAGTTCTGCCGCCAGACCTGCGTGGAGGTGCTTTTACGACTGCTTGGGGGTGCAAGCTGCACCAGTGAAGACTGTCCGCAACGCTATTCTCGACAAATATGCGCTAGAATTCGGAGCTCAGAGTGTACCTATCTTGGAGCACCATCAGTTTCTCTACCAGTCTCACCATCTCGTAGAGAGTTGTTATGACTACGAAAGCATCTGGATCTTGGATCAAAGTGGGATCGCGCACAGTTGGGAATGGAATGACTTCTACATCGCTGACGGCAGTCCATACGGCGTGGAGCTGCTACTGCCATCAATCGGTGCTGCGCCAGAACTGGCGTCTGTTCTCATCATGAATGATACGTATTTTCGACACCCGCCCAGCCAGCCCAGCAAGCAGAGTCTGTCTTGGAAAGACTGGTTTCACACGTTCTTTCGTGTGCGTCGACACCTCCGCCTAATTAATGAAAATGGAAAACAACTATCAGCCATCTGCAACTTTGTGGCGAGACACCATCCGCAGAAGTTCCTCGGTCTGTTACAGGCCACATGGAGACATGACATGATCACTCCCGGATACGAGGAAACAATCAATTATGAACTCGGGTGTGTGGAAGTTCTGTGCCGGGACGGGAAAACATCGCCTCTCGGCTCAACATATTTTCCACTTCAAAGTCTTCAGGAACTCTGTAATCGCTTCTTGTCTGGCGAATCTTTCCCGTGGCTGGCGCTCGAGAATGATTCCAGCTGGTACGATTCGTTCCCGCCAGCGTGGGTGCCCCTAGGCGAAGCACTCGGACTGGGTTACCGCTGTGAGCCGGTTACCTTTTTGCTTGATGTGCTCCGGCATATCGTCAGAGGAAACAGCAGCGCCGACAGGCTGAAGGACCCGAAACGGATCTATGAACTCTATATTCGCCTGCATGCCGAGGTCCGAGCATCTTCCATCCCTGAGATGAATCTCACAAAACAAATACGGTATGTTTTACAATAGAGTGATACGGTTGCTGCGGTATTTTGTTTCACTTGCTAACATCACATTTTCCTTATAGGAGCACTTTTATGTCTGAGTCGTTGCTTTATATTCCACCAAGCGACTATTCCTGTGGTGAATGGATCAGTCCGGATGAGTGCATCTCTGATGCACCTATTTTTCTTGCTTCTATACCAACGCTGGGTCAGATTTGTGCTCAGCAATTTCCGGACTTGTACCACGAGGAACTCTCCAGCCTTCAGGGGTTTTTCTCGAGGACCCTAGGTGTCCGATATTGCAAGTTGGAGGACCTCGTCGATGAGGTTATCCATCATCAAGACACCGATGTCGACTTTGACGAGCTACACAAACTGTACACATGCATCTTCCAGTGGCAAACCGACCTTCATGAGAAAGACCCTGTCTTGGCAAGCAAGAACGACGCGTGGCTAAAGGAGCAGTTCACAACCTTTGAACTTGTTTGTGGTTTCGAACACAACCACGAGGCTGAAACAACTGGTGACGATAATGATGGCACGCCTCTTTCATGGTACTCACCTACAAAGTGTTTGTGGACAACGAGCAGCACAAAGATCCCGGGAATGCTTACCTTGAACGGCCTCTACCCAGAACTCCGCAGCTTTTTTGTGGATAAGCTTGGTGTGCAGACCATGACTGCTAAGATGGTCTACGACAAATTGATAGGATCGGTGTTGAGTGTTGAGGAAACGAGGCAGACTCTACAAACTTTCAACGCTCTTCTATCCAACAGCGAAACAGTCCCGGGCCGAAAGCCCACCATGGACGTGACTGCGCTCCTTGCCAAGCCAATCTTCCCTGTCAAGATGCCCGATGGGAGTGTCCAGCTTTGTCGGGGCACGGATGACTTCGCACTCATCGATCGGGTATCCCTGGCTAAGTCATTTGCCGGGCGTGCCAAGCTTCTTGACTTCAACCTGGAGGAAGTTCGCGATCTGAATCCTTTTCTGCGATGGGCTGGCCTCCAAAATCGGGGCCTATCCAAGTTGGTCAAGGAAATATCTTGTGTTGCTGGTGATGATAGTCGTCCCATTTCATCTCGCGACCGCAGCATTCGCAACAAGGCCCGGGCACTCTTCAGCCTCGCCCTTGCATACAAGAGCCCCAGGGCCCGTGTCACTCAGCGATCTTCATTGTATGCTCTCTTGCGCGCAGCTGAGACTCTTGAGACGGACAGAATCACGTCAGAGCTACATCTACATCAGGACAGGCAGCTGATCAAAGTAGAGAGAGCCACGGCAACCTTTCACATTCAGGACACTACCTCGTCCCTGGTCGTGTATGTCCCACGCGATGAGATAGGGCAGGATCTCTGCTTCAACGGCACACTTCCAGGGCGGTTCTCGGCGTGGCTGATGACGGACCCGTTAACGCAGATCAGCGAACCCCTCCCACCCGACATGGCTCATATGGTTCAGTCCGTCCTGTGTGGCAAGCGAATAGCCATGGAAAGAATTTTAGACTTTCATGGCATCGTTTTAGCTGCAGTTCCTAGTGGGGAGGACGATGAAAGTGACGATGATGAGGATGTCGAGTCCGACGAAACTAACCAAGTTGACACGCCACCGGAAAATGATGGTCACGACAGTGATCGCAGCAGTTATACTGTCGATGAAGAGGTACGCATAGTGTCAATGCTTGCGCGCACCAGCCTCAACGATTCAGCTGTTGCACGTGTCCCTGTGCTTGGAGTACATCCTCCAACTCCAACTCCAACGGCCGCAGAAGACGGCAGTTACACCAACCTTCTCGAGTGTATGGTATCTGTCGCACGGCAGACAAGCATCCATGGTCATGGAACTTTCGAGACACCTTCCCGGTCAACCGAAATGAATGCTACAGAAGGCGCTCATCGCTGGCTAAGAAATACAGCGGCTGAGAATCGGAATGCTCGGATTGGCGCAGCAGGTGAACTGTTTGTGAGTTTATTTCATCCTGTTTGTGGCAGCTATGTTATCAGACTCTAACGTTGTAACTAGGTTTTCGAACTCCTCTCTCGTCTACGAGGTGGTCTCCCCGGCTTTTCTCGCAACAATTGGCAGAGCACCATTCGTGGCTATGCGCGAGATCATGTTGACTACGCCGACATGCCACACTGGACTGGCAGGGAAACAGCTGACATCACCTATGAAGATACGGGTGGTGTCTTGACTGCACTTCTCATTCAAAAAGGATATCTCTCACCAGAGACATGGTCTACTGCGCGGCCCCGCTACTACATCGAGGTCAAAACCACCATCAATGCCGCCGTAGAGACGCCCTTCTTTATGAGCGGAAACCAGTATACACGGGTAAGTCGAAATCTACAGCTTTTCATATTTGTAGAGAGTGAGGCTAATCTTACAGATGCAAAACTCTTCTGAGAACGAGTCACAAGATGAGATTTATATCATCTTCCGCGTTTTCGGCCTCCGGGCCGGCTTCGTTAGGTATCAGTTGTTGGTGGACCCTGAGGGTATGCGACGACGCGGTCAGTTGGCATTTACATCTCCAGAGTCGTGGTCGGTTGCAGTTGTGAATTAATAACGGGAGGGATTACAGTCTATTTTATGTTATTGTAGGAGTTTGGGATCACAGAATGTCACTCACCAGATTGAATTATTGGCTCTTCAAATTTGAGCTGTTTAATATTACGGGAGTACCTCAAGAATATTTGTTATTTGTTATTGTTAAATTCAAAACAAATTTAATTTTTATTTAATTTCAAAATCGTATTTCAACAAATTGATTTCATAAAATAAATTAATAAATAATTGCTAATTTCAAAATGAATTAACATAGTCCCCGAATGATAAATATTATACGCAAAACTGGACTAATTGCCTCAATTCATACGAGGACCAAATTAAAAATAGTGTTTTGTCCTACCTGTGTAGTCATTATAACTGCCGTCAAGTTCCACGACCTTACTAGATTGACATGTTTTCATTGTTCGTCCTTTAACCTTTGGTGGTAAATCATATATGCAATATGCATACACCAGCACGTGACCCCGTGACACCATGTTTACAGTATGAAGCTACATTTCAAAGACCCAATTCATTTCTTGCTTGATCAAACCGATATGATTTCGGATCATCAAGAATCAGTAACTTATCCATTTTAGGGCTCATTCTACATTTTACACACCCGGCATTTCCAGTCTGAAAATAACGATGCCTTATTTACCGCCTGGATGGACCGAGGAGCGACTGAGGTCGGCGACGGCTGACGACCTCGGGGCTCTTCCCTACGAGGTGAGTTTAGACGCTATTTTGGGTTGTATTCCATACTGATGACTGAGAAGGAACTTCATTTGATTCCAGCGGAAAATATTGCAGCTCATGATGCGCAAGATGTTGTGTTCGGGGCCATCATTGACGAACGTACTCGGAGTGAGCGCGCCCGGTTCAATCTTGAGCCAATTGCCCCTCAATTCAAGCCGGGTGTAGAGGACACCGAAGAAGACCCTGCCAAGCGAGAGGTCACGTTGATTCGGAATCGCCAGTTCCTAGACAAGGAGCGCAGCCGGTACTTTGAAGAGCTGGTAGAGAGAGGGGAGAAGCCATCCACAGCAACAGCGGCATCCGAACAAGCACCAAAGGCACAGCTTCCACGAGATGCGGTAGTGCAAGTCGTGGAAGAGCAAGGCTTCGAGGACTTTGGCTTCCTCATGGTGCGCTTGGTCTACGGCGACGACGAGCGGTGGGACCAGTTCAATGACTCGTTTCTTGCGCCCCTCGAGAGAGAGGTGGCTGAAGCACAAGGCGGCGAGAGAATCGCCGACAATCTGCTGATGCTCACAGTTGAGGATGAGCTGCTTGATGGCACAGGGTTCCAAGGCGCGGTCGCGTAAGTTCATCATTCACTCTTATCGACTGGGCCACTACGAACTGACACTATAGGTACTGCGAGGAGCTGCACAACAATGACATGGTGCAGCCCGGCCTTAATACGAGCATGATTTTGGCCGTTGACGAGCAGTCACTCAAATCATTCCTAGAGCCAGTACCGGGCCAGAAGCCGTGGGTATGGGCGGTGGATATGTCGTATCCCTTTGAGGTGCGTCAACAGCCACCGGTTGGCGACCCTCCGTCCAACGCGTACCCGGGCTACTTTCGCGTTTCGCTATCAGCCGCTGTCTTGGAGCTGTGGCCCTTGCTCAAGACACCTGGTGCTATCCAAGGCAGCCGTCTATGGCACTCTAGCATGGGAGTGTGGGATGGACTGTAATTATCAAGTCATGAGCTTATTCGTCGCGGGACATGTTTTGTTTGACACAAGCTTGGTTTATTAAGTCAAACATGGTGAGGCGGTCTACATGGGGTCCTGCTGGAGATATGGTTTTGGTGATAAACATGAATTACTAGATTCCAGCGTCAAACAAACAGGTGCTTTAAAATCCAGAATATTGTGCTTAATTGAGCCGTGATTGCGGTTGTCAACTGTTGAAACTATACTGGGGTTTACAATTCCTGCTTAGTGCTTGCGTATAATATTTTACTACGCAAGATTGGGAGCTTAGCATCTATGACTTCAGATATCTGCAATCCATTCTATATACATGATACAGGTATTCAGCGCGAGAAATACTATGGATTATTAAAGATAAAATAAATCCTTGACGGTTGAGTAGGAGGGCCGAGCTTCTTCGACTGCCAAGGCCGAACATGATTGTGCCGCACGGGAATAATCACCCGGATTTCTTCCTCCTTGAGAAGATCACAATTTATACCGTTGAAAAGGACAAACAGTACTTCTCACTGCCTTGCAAGGTGCTTGTGAGAGGGCTAAATTCCGAATCCTTCCAAGGCAACAAGGTACAAAGAACAAAGAACGTTCAGCAAGGCCCCACATATCAATGTGCCCCTGTAAGCGTTATTACTAGGGTGTTCTACAACTTCCTATTTAGGCTTATACAACCTTTAACATCAAGCCTTCAGTCGGACGACAATACTCTCCATTCACTATTGACTCTGAGTTGTATTGGTAGTTCCAATTGATTTATGGACACCGACTATAGGGTGCTCGTTATATATTTTACACAAAATTTTACCGTGAGTCTCTTTTAGAAATACAGCATGTCGTAGACTATATAGTCGTTTTAGTCGCATTGTATACACTTTATACTAAATATACTATATAGTGTATGTAGCAGGTCAAACGCATCAACTACTGAAATACATAGAAACTATCAATAATAGAATAAAATCAAAGATCGAAGAAGAAAAACTGAATCTGAACTTAAATAATGGTCGTAGCCGTGGCGATTGCAACTGCGCGTGCAACTTGATCTCCATTTGTCGTACTGTCACCCTGCACACAATAGGCCTCGCCGAGGAGCAAGTTGCTGCAGTCATCTTTGAGGTCGGGGTTCCATTTCTTGAGCTGGTCAAAGGTTATGCCGTACTTGGACTCGATCAAGGCACAGTAGTAGCCACTTACCACCGTGTGGTATTTGTAGCAGTTGGCTGTTGTACCAGAGGGGGTGGGTGCTGGTGCAGAGACATAAGCCAAAGTAGAGCTCATCGACGACTCGGGCTCGGAGATGAGCAAGGAAGAGGACGAGGAAAACATGGACCAAGAAGACGAGGTCGTGTTCCAGTCAGCCGTGGGGAAAACGCAGTACGCAACTCCAAGAAGAAAATTGGTGCAATCGGAATCGACAGACGGGTTGATGGCGAGGAAGAGGTCGATGGAGATTGTGAATTTGATGGCCATGATGATGTGAGCCCGAAGACGCGTCAACTCTAGCTGCGGCGACTAGAAGTAGGGAACGGTAGAGCAGTGATGGAGAAAACATGATGATGAGTAGATGATAGGACTGGCGATACTCTGGGATTTGAAACCCGTGTAACGAAAAAAGCTGAATAAAAGTAGGCGTTCCAAAGAGTCATGTCAATATGAAAAAGTTCAGGTCAAGCTAAGCTTCTAGACTTTGGTAGCCGACTCGTTTAGATACTATCATGACTAGTAATGCAGAGCCAACTATACAGCGCCGAGTCCGAGTACATTATGGTGTGTTTTCTAGTCACGTCGGACTGTATGCTGCGGCTCTAGTCTACGATAGAATCCAAAATAATTTTGCCTGACTCGGATTTTCTTTTAAAAAAAAGGAACAAAAAGCAATGTACGATCCAATGTTAGCAATGGAGAAGTCACGGCACCAAGCTGATGCCACCGGTCTAGACAGTCTTTCCGAGTCGCAGAAGCAGCTTCGCGTAGAATTAACACCGGCCGGCGGTCGCAACGATGGTCATGCCAAGGTCTGCAGCGGCGATGGGCTGTGCTACCACATTGCCGGAGCTAGTGACCTTGACTTCTCGGAGCTCAAGGATCTGAGAGCCATGCTGGAGTTTGAGTCACACCCCGATTGCCCTCGTGAGGGACACCTTGAGGAACGAGCTCGCCAGTCCAAGATTTGCCTTCCCAAAGGCAAAAACTCTGCTTTCAAGGCCAAGAGCGATCCCGGTGTACCCAAGCTGGCGGCCAGGGGAGTCAACTTTCGAACAGCAGCCCACGTCGCCAAATGTGTCACCGGAATGGTGCTGGACAAGGGTTCCCGTGTTTTGGGCGTGAGGTATGTCACCGAGCATGTCTTTGAGCTCCAGACACCAGCCATGTGGGCCAACAGCATGCTCAGTGGTCTGTTACGGAGCGGTGCGGCGGCTCCAGGCGCTGCCGAAAAATACGACTGGACGCAGATGTTTGCAGACAAGACCGGATACATTTTCAAATCCTGGCAGGACCTCAAGACTACGGCACCCAATGGCTTTCCCGGTGCTTCACCCCATGATAGCATCATGGCCGCCCTTGGTACTGTCGACAACATCAAAAATTTGTTGATTCTCGACAGCAAAACGAACGGCCTCAAGACGGCCGTAAGCTTCTCCCTTGTCTTTAGTATCGATATTGAAAGTGCGTGCAAATTCTTACTGACAATACTCTTCTCTTGTCTTTAGGCATGGTCTATCTTCGAGAACATCATCGCAAAAAAGAAGTTTAGTCAAGCAAGCGGTGCCTTGCAGCTAGCATACCTCAACCGGGTAAGCAGCAGTTTCATAACGTCCTTTCGCGTTCCTCTTGCTATAACAACCACTTGCAACTAACAATCACTTGTCGTGTAGCTCGAGCTGTTGTGCAAGTACCTGTCCGACCCCAGTGTAAGTTTATTCATACCAGTCTCAGTCATAGAATAAAAGAATTAAAAAAAAAAACCATTCTAACCTCCTCCCCCAGACCCAAACGGCACTGAAGAGTAGCTACAATATGATCAAAACGGTCTTGGAGCAAATCGATACTGCTGCCAAAAGCAACGCCAATATCCACACGCTTCACTCGCTTGGATTTGCAGACACGTGGAAAATATATGCCGCTGATCATTTTGAGGAGATGAACAAGAACTTGCAGGAGTTTACCCTGAGCAAGGCCAAGGACATGCTCACATATTGGGCGTCATCACAGGCGGTCAAAGACTATAGCAAGGAGATTGCCAACGCCAATCACGGACGTGTTCAAGATCTGATTGATGGCGTCACCTCAAAGATGTCATTTGACTATAGCTGGACAAAATAGGCGAGTCGGTCTGTTCAAGCCATGTGACGGCGCTGGTTTTACCTTATGTATATTAGTTGTTGATTTCTTTTTCATACTTACCTTTAGAATCATACACTCAACTCAACTCGCCCACGGGCTATCGGCGAGATCGAAATGAGACTATAGAAGTCATATCACATTGTTTAAAATACCCGTGCACTGGGTTGACACCATGTTATTGCATGGATGTAAACAGATCAAAACAAGTAACTCATTCAAACCTTGAAACACTAATAAATGCGAAAGATCCTTCCAATGGTATCGTGGGTCACAAAGAGAAAAAAAGAAGAAAAAAAAAGGGCGAGATGATTAAACAGGAAGAATAAAAATATAAATAAATAAGCAAACCACCTGGACGCCGATGGCTATGCAAACACAAACAGACGTCGAACAAGCCGTGCAAGGGATATAATAGATTCGCGACATATTGAACATTGCGAAAGAAAAGAAACGAGTGAAGAGATATATAAACAGGAGAGGCATAAGATAGGATAAGATTGAGGTAGTTTGTGGTGATCTGGGTTTTTTTTGTCTTTTTTGTATTGATTTTTTTGACTTGGGCAAAGCATCCACTAGGGGGTCTTTGGCTTCTTCCAGTAGTATTGCTGTAAGTCGTGTTAGTTTTGTTTAGTTTATTTTGCAAGGCGTCCAACCAGATACTTCTGGAGTTTCTCGCCACTGGGGTGAAAATAGTGTATGAAATGCTTACCTTGTGCTGCTTTCTGCAATTCCGAAGACTGGGTTTCCGCAGACCGTCAACAACGGACCGACGCGACATGTCCGAGTCCTTGTCAGAGACATAGTAGTATTCACTCTCCAGCACCTTGCCGGCAGCGTCCTTGCCCTGGCGCTTAATGACACCAACGCAAGATGTGTTCTCGATAATGCGGCGAAGACCATCGCGGGTCAGGTCGCGTCTCTCTTCTGCTGGTAAGTTGTTCATAATCGTGGAGAGAGGGCTCGAAGACAGGCGCGAGAAAGCCAGCTGGTTGATGAGGTGGTTGCGCACAGCCTCAATGTCAACACTGCTGCTGATGACCGGCACAGGGCTCTCAGGTTCGACTGAGATTCCCAGACCAACACCCTCTGCAGAGCGGCCACCCTCGGGGGTGTGCTCCAGCTTGATACGCTTTGAGCTACCTCCCTCGGGTGTGGATGGTCTCGGTGTAGGACGCACACGTATTGAGTTGGCTTCGGCGGCGAGGTGGCCAGACTCGCGCGACGCTCTGGAACCGTCAACTGAGGAAATACGGCTTAGTGGTGGGCGGCCGGCAATGGGGCTGTTTGCAGAGATCGAGGCCATGCGGTTCGCCAAGTTGGCACCAAAGGGACCAAAGGAGTGCACAATCGGGTCGTTCTCTTCGTCAGGGTAGTTGTCCGCTTCCTGGCTGTCATCGTTGTCCTCGTCATCCGACTGCAGATCGCTCAAGTCGCTCGAGAAGCTCTCGGCCATTTCGGTAACAAAGCTAGCGTCAATGTCGGCGCTCTGCTTGGGAAGCTCAGGCTCGTCTCCGCTTGCATCCTCGTAGATCTGAATCGCCGGGACGTTATCATCTTCGTCGTCACTGCCGAGGTGGTGAGAGAGGAGAGCCTGCAGGCTGGCACCTGAGATGGGAACACCTGCCGGTGTGGGGCTCTCAGGAGAAGCAATACGGGCCGCCCTCCGGAGGGGGCTGGACTGAAGGGCAGAACCGCCAGGTGCGCCAGGGATAATGGTGCGAGTGTTTCTTGCTGACCGGGGAGAGTCCCATGACGAGTCGGACAGAGCCGCCAGGGCCTCTGACCGATCCTTCTTGGGCCATTGGATGCGGACGCGCGCGTCTTGGACATCGACCATGAGCTCCGTGTTCTCAGTCTCGCTGGTAAAAGTATCACCTTTGCTCAAGTCCCATGTGCGGCCCTGGCAGTGCAGCTTGAGGCCGTTCCATCCGCAGCACACAATCTCGACCTTGTTGAGCTCCAATGGCTCGGTAGCGGCAACATATCTTGCCTTGACGTGGACACGGCTGATCAGACGGTTGGCCGAGAGCTGGTAGTGGGAAGAGTTGCTAGACCGGCCCATGAGGACAGGCTCGCCATTCTCGTTGAGCTCGATTGAGGGCACAGCACATAGGGGATTCCGTTCCGAAGCAGTTGACAATGACCTTTGCATTGCTGGCCGGGCATTGACGCGTCCGGGTGGTGAAGAAGACATGATGCCAGTGCTGGATGTGGGCACAGGTGTAGGGTACTTGGTAAAGGCATTGTGAGTGCTGATGCTGGAGCCACCACGCGGCTTCTTGATCAGACGAGGAAGGCCTGGTGAAGATGAAAGAGGCTCAAAGGCAGGCAGAAGGGACGGGGCAGGACGCTTCATGCCGGTCACTTGAGGAAGAGAAGGCTCGGAGGCCTTGCTCCCACGAGGTGAGTCCATTGGGATGGTTGATGGCTGGGTAGCTTCGAATATGCTCCCAGATGATGTCGAGGTCACGGCTGGTATAGAGTTGAGACAAAGGCGTAAATGTGAGGAAGGTTATGTGATGATGAGATGAGATGAGATGAGATGAGATGAGATGGGATAGGGAAGAGAACACAGGAAGCAACCGAAGAGAAGAAGAAAGGAAAGACGAGTCCAAACGGTGAAGAGTATAAGGAATGAGAAAATGTCGAAAAAGTGCCGTCGCGTTTTGGCAAAGGCTTTGGTGGGGATTGTGTGTTGTGGTGGAATAGTCGTGGTTGTGCGTGCTATGTACCGCGTTTAGTATGTGTAAGTCAAGTAGGTAGGCGGATAGATGTCGAGAGAGATATTGGACAGAGAACGAGTCAGGTCAAGAGATATCGTGAGATGCACAGCGTTTGCAGTTTGTTCGACGTCACAAAAGCTCAGAAATAGAAACGGTCTTCAAAATGGTCTCCAAGTTGTCCGTGAGGTCGACCTTTCATAAGGGGAAGGGACGACTGAGAAATTATGAGAAGGGAGGTTTCGGTATTTAAGACGCGGTCAGGTTCGTTCTTGCATTTTGTGTGGGAACGACGCGGGCGCGCCCAGCACAACGCACCACGCATATTTTCTCCTGAAGCCTCGACTAGGAAAGCGCGTTGGCGTTGGCGTTTTAGCGCGGTAGCGCTGTTTCCAGCAGGGAAGGAACGACTGGCAGGCGCTGGAACGCGTCTGTTCCAGCATGTAGCCTGCTAACATTTAGCGGGCACTGAGCCTGTACGCTCCTATAAAGCGTACCGCGTTATGCTGTATTACAGGGAGGTCCCCCTAGGCATCCGCTAGCATCCCTTCTAGAGCCCCTAAAAGCCTCTAAAAAGCCCCTTAACCAGCTCCGTCCATTCCACCCCCTGGAACAAATTCAATCTCGTTGTTTCCACTCTGCCACAGTAACAATATGCAGGATGAAAAATTACTGAGTCGCCTATGACTGCTTGTGTAAGTCAAATCTCTTACAAAAACAGAAGGAAGCACATAGCAGAGGGGTTTTCGTAATTTGATGCTGGTCGTTCTTTCCCGCAAGTCCAACTTCATTTATAAAATGGTCGACATACGGAAGGAACGATCAGACAGATATCTTCATTCTACTGAAAAATGGAAAGAGGCAGAGCAAGGAAACTGCGCATGGCCGCATTTCGATGCAGGAGCGGAGCGCGTATCAACTCCACCCACCCACTATCCATACAGATAGAAGAGGAAGGCACGACCGGACAGATCTTTAATAAGAGGTAGCCCCGATGTACCACTTTAGCCGCCCTGACCCGATGCACATTTTTTGTCGCGTTCTGGGTGGCTTGGTGTCTCGTATGCCAGCACTGTAACTGTCACATAGAGCGTGGAACAGAGTGGTTTTTTTAGAGTTTCGCCAGGCTGGCATTTTATGGCTGGTAAGACAGTGCATTGTGCTAGCTATTGTGTGGCCGGGTCTTTAATTGATTCTCGTTGATTTTAATTGATTTTTCTGGAGTTGGCACGTGCGCTTTGAAGCTGCAACGCATCCTAATTTATCTATCTAGGTAAGTGCGACCGTTGCTTGTATATCCTTAATTGGATGTGAGAAGTATTTGAGAAGGTGCGATGAGACGGGGAAAGTAAACAAACATATTGGTGGCAATGGAGCAAAGTCAAGATACGGTTAAAGCTTCCAATTATGTCACCGATGCAGTTTTGGAGATAGAATAATTCATCCTCATCTCTGAACCCAATATACCTTCATACCCAAGTTATGAACTTCCTCACCATCGCGTATTTGATCGCGTGGATCGTGATCTTGACGCCATGACAGCATGTGAGACCGCCTTCCGCCGTTCACCATAGGGCGACTGGAGAAAGTGGAGAAGTCAGGGCTCGCCGAAGACAAGGCTGATGAAGTTGAAGTTGATTGGCCGCCGTTCAACGTGAGTAAGTGACCCATATTTACCGGCTTGACCGCCTGCCGGCAGTATCTGACCAAAAGTAAACTGACCGCCTGGCAGAAAAGGCCCTTCCGCCTCTCGTTTTTCGGAAGACCCACTAAAAAAAAAAAGTAATACCAAAAAAGCTTCACCATCCGTCTCCTCTCTATCGATCTCTTCTCAGCCAAACGTATATACACCCATAGAGACGGAAAACGAGACTTGAAATCGCAAATCCATCTCATACACACCATCACAATGGCTGACTCAAAAGCAATTACCCGGTCCAGCTCGCTGCCGGAGTCCCTTGTCGACGCTGCACAGGTACGAATTACGAATAGTGGTGGCAGAAAGCAAACGGCGCATTGAAAGAGGCGGGATATAAAAAAAGACGATATCAGATGGACGGAAGATGTAGCCGCAAACATGAAAATCCTAACAGGTGTGCTGGGAGGACGAAATCACGATACTAATACGCCAACAGGTCCTTACCGCCTCTAAGGCTCTGGTCGACTACATCAAGAAGGCTTCCAAGGAGGAGGTCGTCAAGACCGGCAAGCGCAACCTGCTCGCTGCCGCCGGCGACGACGACGACGACGACGAGGCTGGCGTAAACGGCGCCGACACCCCCATCTGGCTGACTGTCAGCACTAAGCGCCACATTGTC
Source organism: Ophiostoma novo-ulmi subsp. americana (assembly GCA_029298975.1). Taxonomy (NCBI): domain Eukaryota; kingdom Fungi; phylum Ascomycota; class Sordariomycetes; order Ophiostomatales; family Ophiostomataceae; genus Ophiostoma; species Ophiostoma novo-ulmi. The sequence continues at coordinate 2,838,500 of JANSMA010000004.1, read as the reverse complement.
GAGACCAACAGCCTGCAGCCCAACAAGATTGCCGTCCCCCACCCGCTCAACTCCAGCGCCAGCGACAGCGAGACGACCATCTGCCTGATCACTGCCGACCCCCAGCGCGCGTACAAGAACATTATTGCTGATGACGCATTCCCTGCCGAGCTTCGCGCGCGCATCACCCGCGTTATTGACCTGACACACCTGAGCAAGAAGTTCAAGTCGTACGAGGCTCAGCGCAAGCTGTTTGCTGAACACGACCTGTTCCTCGGCGACGAGCGCATCATCACTCGCCTGCCCAAGGTTCTCGGCAAGACCTTCTACAAGACAACCACCAAGCGCCCCATTCCCGTCACACTGAACAAGCGTCGCCCCCGCGGTGCCGACGGCAAGGCCGTCAAGACGCCCAAGAAGGTCAAGAAGCCCTCGACTGTTGCTGGCCAGGTCCCCTCTGCCTCTGAGCTGGCCGAGTACCAGGCTCTGGCTATGGAGCAGGCCAATGAGACTGCCCGCACTCCTGAGCAGATTGCCGCCGAGATCAAGAAGGCCATTGGCAGCGCTGTCGTCCACCTGGGCCCTTCACCCAGCACTGCTGTCCGCGTCGGTCTGGCCGGCTGGCCCGCCGCTCACATTGCCGCCAACGTCGAGGCCGTGTGCCGCGAGGTTGTTGGCAAGTACGTCCCGCAGAAGTGGAGCGGTGTGCGTTCCATCTTCCTCAAGGGTCCCCGCACCATGGCCCTACCCATCTGGCAGACGGATGAGCTGTGGGTTGAGGGCAGCAAGGATGTGCTGAAGAACGGTTCCGAGGAGCTCAAGTCGTACGAGGCGCGCCAGGCGGCAAAGCGCGAGAAGGCCAACGTTGGCAAGAAGCGCAAGGCTGTTGCCGAGGCTGAGGAGGCCGAGAAGGCCGAGAAGACTGCTGCTGTCGAGAAGGCTATCGAGAAGGTCGAGACCAAGGCCGAGGAGAAGAAGGAGCGCCCGGCCAAGAAGGCCAAGCAGGCGGCCGCAAGCACCGGCAAGGATCTGGACAAGCAGATTGCCGCACAAAAGGAGAAGCTCAAGAAGCAGAAGGCCGCTGCAAAGAAGGCCATGGGCATCTAAGTGTATATCATACATATGCGCAGTTGTGCCAAGCCTAGCATGATGTTGGAATAATTGTCTTGGGGTCTTTTCCGTTCTTATTTCTGTATGCATTCATCTGTATCATCTTGTTTGTTGTCACGTTTTCACCTTCTGTCTTGTTTCATCTCGCGTCTTTCTCTTTAGACACATTGTTTTTTTCAGCGGCGTTTCGGCGTGCTTTCTTTAGAATTAGGAACGAGGCACAAAAAGTAGTTAAAAGCAATTGCATGTTCTCATTTCATTATATTATAGAGCATTACTATCAAATATGATGTACTGGACTTATTTCTTGCCCTCGCCAAACAAGGCCTCCTTGGTATCGTAGGTGTACTTGAGATCCAAGTGCCAGTATGGCGCCGTGTCGGGCTTGGCTGTAAGCCATGCCTGGTCGACATCATCCAGAATCTCCTGTGGCAGAGGGCCCTTGGCCAGGTCGTCAAGGTTAGACTTGAGGTGCGCGATGCTGGAGGCGCCAATGAGGATACCATCGCGCGTGCCGTTGCCTTTGGTTCCCGTGAGATCAAGCTGGCTGTGGTGCACAAGCCAGCGCAGGGCAATCTCAATCATGGAGATGCCATGCTTGGCCGACGTCTCACGCAACAGGTCGACAGCAGCAAAGGTGCCATTGCGCCAATACCGCGAGCGTGAGCCGCCGTTCATGTACTTGTTGGAGAAACGGCCTTCGGTAGGGATATCCTTCTCAGCCAGAGACGCAACCTTGCCGGACAAAAGGCCACCGGCAATCGGGTTGTAGACAACAACATCCAGACCATAGCGGCGACATACGGGGATCAGCTCCGCTTCAATGCTTCTGAGGATGACGTTGTACATGCCCTGGTAGATGGTAGGCCGGACCCAGCCGTTGTACTTGCAAGTCAGGACAACCTCGGCGACCTCAAACGCTGTAAAGTTGCTGAGACCGAGACGCTTGAACTTTCCGGCCTTGTAGAGCTTGTCGACAGCCTCGAGGGTCTCTGCAAAGGGAACGCTGCGGTCCTGAGGGCAGTGTCAGTGATTGTTTGTTTATAGACTATGAATAAACTGCCACCTTGACTACTTACAGCTGCATGGAGGTAGAAGATCTGCAAAGTTAGCACGCCATGTCCTCGTTCAGTTTCATCGGATCAGTTACTCACATCGACAGAGTCGGTTCCGAGCTCCGACAGGCTGGTCTCAAACAGCTCCGTAAGCTTCTCAGGCTTGTGCGTGCCCGGGACAATCGGGTACACCTTGGTGGCAATAGACAAGCCGCGCTCTTTCCAGCCAGCCTCGCGCGAGAACGCTTCCTGCTTTCCGCCGACGTACAGGCGCGCGGTGTCGACCTCGTTGTAGCCATATGACTGGAATAGGTCGAGGGCCTTTTTGAACTCGTTGATGTCGGTGACCCGGGCGCCTTTCTCGACGTCAGGGCCAAAGGTCATCAGACCAAAGATGATGCGTGACTCGGGCATTTTGATTATTGCTATGTGGATATTTTATGTTTCAATATTTCTGAATTTATGCAAACAAGTATGGTCTGGTCGATAGCTATTTATATGCCCTTGAAGACTGCCCCGCCGTATCACCGACTCATGAATGGTCCCCTCTTCGTGTCTTGGTCAATGGCGTCAACTGGCGTCAACCAACAGCCGGCTTTAGTCCCGCTTTCCGTATTTACAGTGTTTCTGTCTTGATTCGAAGGATGCTAGTTGGTGGTAAGTCCGTTAACCACGAACCATTGTCAATTATCTCAGTTCATTTGCTTGTTTTTCAACTGTCTCGCTTAAAGACGGCAAGTCACCCAATGACACACAGATCGCAGTGGGAACCTCCCGCTTGACTTTGACATGTGTAAGCCGCATCTGCATGCAAATGATGTGTAGCTTAATCTGTTTGTCATATTTTGAAAATGAGATTAAACTAGAGGATGTTGAGTCATGCGTGCATATTCCACGGAAAGAAACGATATGAGTCCAAAACATCACGACTTGAAAGGTAATAAATAACAGCCAAATTGGTGATATTACAATTATAGATTTACTTTTATTTATTTCAGGAATTTAATACTATTTTAGTAAATCGTTGCCATGTATTTATTTATTTTTGACAGATTATCCTTTTATCAAACAAAAACAGATTGACAACTGATCAGAGTTACTTCAGTACAAGTAAACCTCTTATATCAAATAAATTTCCCTCAAACTCGAAACTTAAACGCCGACACAGATGACACTAAATGGAATATAATTATCATGTCGTCAAACAGCTGCACAAGATGCAACGACTTCGATCCTATATGTTTTTGCCAGAAGTCGGCGGAAAGAATGCTGACTCAGCTGCTTACATGATACATCTCCTGTGGTGAGACATGCATGGTTCACTTACACGGTTGTTATTGGCATCGTATTTCACTTTCAACACAGCCAGACTATGCGTCCTATTTAAGGTGATAGTCCTACCATTACGGATTGCACACAGTCTGCAAAACTGATCTTTGTCGCATCGAAATCTCGCTATGTTAACTAAAGCGGGGCTAGCGACCCTTCCCCAACCTTAACGCCATTGTCTCGTGCCTCGGTGATCTACAACAGTCGCATAGCGCATGTGCGACGGTTTCTTAGATTCGAGCATATCTATACCATTGAGTCGCTCCTTCCACACTTTTAATATTGGTATGATTTTCGAATGATCTCTGGAAGCCTACCTGCCAACACCGACGCAACAACACCCCTATCAACATTGCCCCTAAACAACAGATTGCATCTAGCACCTACGACAATGGCTCTCACTATCAAAACCGGACAGAAATCAGTTCTTATCACTGGGTGAGTGTCGCTTTATGTATAGCAATGGATAGCAACGACTGACCAGGTAGCTGCACGCCGGGTGGTATTGGCCATGCCATCGCCGAGGCCTTTCACGCAAAGGGTGAGTGCACCTCAACAACATAAAATGAAGCCAAGCCGATGCTAATACTAATTCACGATAAGGCGTCTATGTGATTGCGACGGCCCGCCGGATTGAGGTGCTCGAGGACCTCGCTGCCAAGGGCGTGGCCACAGTACAACTTGACGTCACCAGCAAGGAGTCTATTGCCGAGTGCAAAGAAGAGGTCACCAAGCTCACCTCGGGCAAGCTCGACTTTCTCGTCAACAATGCGTAAGTTGGAATTAAACTGGCTGCAGGAATAATTAAGAAACTAACAAATGGCAGCGGCCGTACGCACACGGTTCCAGCAACAGATCTCGACATGGATGAAGTCCGTGCCACCTACGAGACCAATGTCTTTGGCCTGATGGCCATGTGCCAGGCCTTTGTGCCGCTCCTCATTGAGGCAAAGGGCTTGATTATCAACGTGGCCTCGCTCTCCGCCATGGTTCCGTACATCTTTGGTTCCGCGTACTGCTCGTCCAAGGGCGCTGTTGTATCCTACTCGCGCTGTCTGCGCCAGGAGCTGCGGCCCTTTGGCGTGCGCGTCACCGTTGTCATGGCCGGTACCGTAAAGTCCAACATTGCCAACAAGGTGGTGCCACTTGTCGAGGGCAGTCTCTACGAGCCTGTTGCCGACCTGTACGAAAAGCGTCAAAGATACAGCCAGACCAACAACACCATGGACACCGCCGTGTTTGCCAACCGCGTTGTCAGCAATGCCCTGAGCCCTGAAGTTCCGCTGCTGCTGCGCGCCTGGATGGGTCGGCGCGACTGGTTCTGGTGCGGCGGCATGTCGTGGGTTGTGTGGTTGGGCACAATTCTGGGCGAGTGGGTTTCCGACATTGGCGCATGGCGGACCTTTGGACTGCAGAAGCTGAAGGATTATCTCGTGAAGAAGCGCATCGAGCGTGAGCAGCTGGCAAAGGTGGCCAAGCAGGAGTAGTCCTATAATCTGAGCAGTTTCCTTCCCTTGTCTCTTCCTTTCTATTCAGTTTTACCTCCTTAGATTTCCTATGGAATGGCAGAAGACATTGATTATCAGTGTGGTCTCGCGAACCGGCTTAATAACAGGTAGTATAATTGATATTCAGACTAGTACTATACCAAACAAACAAATAAGAAAGCACGGTGCAAACCTAGAAACCAGCAAATAAAATTCCACGACTTGTGAATAGACCGTGTTTCAGACCAAAATAGCAAGCATACTTGATAACAAACAAAGCAGACACAACATGCACAGTGGCAACCACAGTAAAGACGACCTTTTCACTAAAAGTGTGGCGACTCCAACGGCTCTACAGCTCGTCGATGACCTGTTGGATCCAACTCTTTGTCTTGGGCGACGACACAAACTTCTTGCTGTAGGGTCCCATGAATTCAGAGAACACACCGGAAAGATTTGCGTGCTTCAACTGCATGTGCTCGCCCGGAACAGTCCGGAAGTGCAGGCCGCCGCGCTCGTCCAGCTCCTTGAGTCCGATCCAGTCCTCCTTGTAGATCGCGCGCTCGCGTAGTGGTGTTACCTCGGTGCCGTTCACCTCGGAGAACCACGACGACTCCTTGGGGATCGCCGTCGTGTCGTCCTCAAACAAGTACATGACAAAGTTGGTCATGTTGGCAATGTTCTCCTTGTAGCGTGGGTTCTGCTGGTTGGGACGCTCGTTGTTGATATCTGCGAGGAAGCCCGAGTGCTCCAGGTACTTTTCGTACTTTTCGGCCGTCGAAGGGTCGCGGAAATACTGTGCCGGCACAACACGCGTCTGCACCGTCTCGGACCACACATTGCTGCGCAGCAGGCCGATAGCGGCGTGGCACGGCACATCAACGAGGCCGCACTCCATGAACTCGGAGATGCCGTTGTGCTGCGAGCCAAAGGTCACGAGGGTGCGCACCGGTGGGTTGTTGCAGCGCTCGACGTATGCGCGCAAGAACTGGCCGCCCTGGCTGAAGCCGACAGCATCAATAGCAGGGGCAGTCGAGATGATGGGGTCGGCTGCAAGGTCGGCGCACAGCTTGTCAACGTGCTCATTTACGTTGCCGATGAAGGTCGCGCTACGATCGCTACTAGCGCTGCCGCCAATATTGACAATGTGGACGAGGGTGCCGGGGTTGATTTCGTTGGCAATGTCACCGACGTCAATGATGCCGGGGTTGTTGTAAGTATCGCCGAGGCCTTTTCATTAGTTTTTGAAACAAGTCCAGCGTAGAATATACTCTGATTTAGCTTACCGTGCCAGATGACAAGGGGAAGCGGAGTGTCGTCCTCCTCATCGCCGGTGTATGTCTTTGCGATCAAGGCTGCTGTTGCCAGCGAGCCAAACGTCATCAACAGCTGTATCTGACGTGAGATACCCATGTTGAGCTAATATAAATTGGTCGTTGATGAGAGTAGTTCGATGATCAAAGTGTAAAATCAATACTGAAAATGTTTGATGAATGATGGATTGAAGAAGGGTGGTGAGGCGTCGTGAGTGAGCGCAGGGCTGCAGGGCTGAGGTCAGGCTGTAGGAGAGCTCCAGGCAGCTGTTTCGCATTCCACAGTGGGTCTGTTACTATGGAGAACGGACGGAAGCCGGGAAGCTTGGGGATAGGGTGGGTCCGTCACGTGCACTGATTTATGTCAACGGCGAACGATGTCATAGTTTCAGAACAGTGCATCGGCCCTTTCCTATATGTTGTATCTCAAAAGTATGGTTCATGGCATTCGGGAAATGGCTCTATAAGCCCCGACTGACTGGAGCTTCTTGGGTATGAACTAGTTTATTCAAAAAGTCCTGCTTTGCACATTGTACAACCACACCATTCTATAAAGATCACGTGCTTTCCCGTTTGACTCACATCGCGTATTATATAATCCGGCTTGAGGCCGAATCCCATTTTTCATCAACACCAGCATAATGAAGAATGGATAAAAGGCAGGCATACTAGCTATTGCCAATTCTGCTGGCCGTTTCTATTGCTGTTCGTGGTCCCAAGTATATCAATAGTTGTTTGCCCGGCCTAGCTTTCGTCTGACCTTTGACCAATTTTCGCCCCTCCATTTATTACATAATCATAAAAATTGACGAAAGTACGTCAGTACTTATCAGTTGGCAGTCTACTACTCTCAAGTCTTCTACTACTCTTAAGTCTATTCCAATGTCTACTAGAAAATCTAATATATAACATCGCATATACGAGACCGCACCTTCACCATCTGCATCTGCCCATATACTATCCTTCAAACCTACAATACTACATCAACCTTATCCCTCAACAGCTCACCTATAACCAACTTCTACCCCTCTAACAAGCTACAAATCTTACTCTCAAGCTCCAACCCCCCCTCCTTTCTACTTAACTCTAATTTCCTCACCAGAAACAACCTATAACTTGACAACATGTTTCCAAATCACCGCGGTCCCTCCCGTGGTCCACCGCCTGGTGGCCTACGGTCCTCGCCGTCTGGGTTCGCACCTCGTGGCCGAGCTCATCGCGGCAACTTCTCCCCTGCCAGCACTTCATTTTTGCCCTCCTCCTCCTCAACTTTAAGTCCCCACGCTGAGCCGATCGACTACCAGGCCTTTACAGACGGTAATTTCGCTGTGGCCTTCAAGTCTTTGGCAAAGAAGGATGACAATACGCGGGCTCGCGGCCTCGAGGACCTTGTCACTCTTGTTAACAAAAGCACTGGCAGTGTTGACGAAGCTGTGCTCGAGGCCTGGTCACGCAGCTACCCTCGCCTATCCATTGACGAGTCGCGCAGGGTGCGTGAACTTGCACACACTTGCCAGCTTTCCATGATGAAGTCGGGTCGCAAGCGCATGGAACGCTTTATTCCTGCCATCATTGGTTCGTGGCTCGCCGGCACCTACGATCGCGAGGCTGCTGTAGCAAAAGCTGCACAGGATGGCCTGTCCACGTTCCTCACAACAGATGAGAAGAAGGTTCAGTTCTACCAGAAGCTGCAGTCACAGATTCTCGAGTACGCCATCAACGCTCTCAACGAGACCCCTGCGACCCTCAGTGACATGCGCTCAACCAAGCAGGATGTTGCCGAGCTCAAGCATGCGCGCGTTCAGTACTCTAGTTTTTCCGTTGTGCTGCTTCTCTTCACCAAGCTTTCTACTGAGAATACTGCTGCTCTTTCTGAAAAGTACAAGCAATTTTTTGCCAGCAACTCTATCCGGACATCCATGCTGTCCATCGATCATGCCCTGCGCCGCATCAGCTACGATCTGCTCTTGGAATGCTCCAACACACGCCCAGAATTACTTGAGAACGTCATTTCCGGCCTCCACCAATTTATCATTGATAAAGTACAGAATGTTAGCCAGTACAGCTCCATTGTGGCACTAGTCAAGCTTCTTCAAACAATCACCAAGAAAACCCCAAGTGTGTGGTCAAACAGCAAAACACACCCGTTTGTCCAGCTGAAGCCTATTCTAGAAAAAGGTTCTCAAAACACACTGTCTACGCCATCCAAGGACTTTTGGGTCGAACTTAACAAGCTTTTTTCTGTCCTGCCTGCTGAGCCCATCACGGAAAGCGATGCAAGCGGTGTACTCACATCTTTGCAGCGTGGCCTCAATGCGCGCGATGAGCCTCGTGCCAATTCAGTAGGTGGCTGGACCGTCTACCTGGCGACAGCAAACCGCTTGATTGATAGCATCACACCTCAAGATGCACGCCAGACTCTTTTCAAGACACATGTGTTGCCTATTTTCAGCCATTTCCTGTCGCCTCCAACATCGGGTGTCTGGGACACCAGTGCACACCTCCCTGTTGTTACGAGCGCTGCGTTCCTTGTCTCGCGCGGAGCATATCCTGATATTCTCAAGTGTGCTCGCGCAGAATGGGCCCAAATTGCAAGCGACTTTTCCGGACGGCTGGCCAACTCGCTCCCAGAGGTGTCATCCAACTTCAAGTCATCACAGGAAACTATTGCCCGGGAGGGTGACCGCCTGTTCTCGCTTATTGCCTCAGTCCACGAGTCTGCCAAGAAGATGCCTGCTAGCAGCCAGACAACTAACCACGTCGAGGATGTTCTCGCAGAACCTGCCATCTCCATCATGCAGGACGCAGTCGATCTGCTAAGAAAGCGCAACTACAAGCCTTTCGGTGCCGCTCAACTCCTCCTCTCTGCTTTTACTCGCACCCCCCATCTTCTCGAGAGCGAACGTGGCAAGGCTATCGTTACGTCGCTTCTTCCAGCTGACGGCCATGATGAACTGTCCCTGATTGCTGCGTCCCCGTCTGCACCGACACTATTTTCATGCCTGCGCGCCATTGCGGACATTCCCGGATTTGTGGAGCACTACCAGACTGTCTACTCTTCTATCTTGTCCAACCTTATTGATAATGTCACAGACACCAGCTCACCAGAGACTGCTAAAATTGTCACCACACTCGTGTCTGATGCCTCGGACTCTGTGCATGCCACAAACCGCCGCAACGAGGATTTCCAGAAATATCTCGTTACATCGTGTTTGGCTGTTGCGCAGGGCAAGTCTGAGAGCTGGGATATGTTCAAGGCTGTATTTGCAGCCAACGAGCTCACTCTGTCCAACACCAAGCAGTTGGCAAAGAACATTGTCGATTCCATTACCCCTGAGAACAAGAACTCTGTTAGTCTGATCACAGCACTCGAGATCATCTCCAGCCGTGTGCCTAATTGGGTGGGTGATGATGAGTCTCTGCAGCTCGATCTCATGTCCAAGCTGCTTGTTCTTCTCGAACTCAACGACAACAAGACGCTGTCTGCAAAGGTGCTGGCTCTCCGCGAGATCCTTGATGCCAACAGCAGAAACAGCAGTGGTGTCTCGGCTGCTACCAGTAGCGGTAATGGTTCTGCACTGGTGACCATCATTCAGAGCAATATTGATAGCACAGGCCCCGATTCACTAGAGGTCGATACTCTGATCCAGCAGGTTGAGAACATCCTCAAGTCGGGTACTACATCCGATGATGACAACGTCAACTTGTTGCCCGACACTGGTGCCTGGATGGCTGATCTGCAGTCCTTCCTTCAGGGTGGCCTGAACACATCGCTGTCCCTGACGAGTGCTCTTCGCGGCGCGTACCTTTTGGTGCCTCCTGCAAGCACTGATGGTAATATCAATGTCGCGCGTGACCGCCATGGCAACTCAAAGGCCGCCCGTATGGCTTCATACACAGTCAAGCTTCTCCAGCTGGACGGCTTCTCTATTTCGTCTCTGCCTCGCGAGCTCCAGGTTGAGCTGCTGTTTGCACTTTACCTTGTGTCTGAAATTGGTTCCGACCAAGTGGCCCTTGACGCTCAGAACAGCCTGTGGGGTGATCTCTCGGCGTCTCTGGTGTCGCAAAACAGCGGTTTCGCTCAAGTTGCCGCCCAGGACCAGATTTCGTCTATCCAGTCTCTGCTGTCGTCTGTTGTCGCGACTCTGTCGGAAGAGACCTCGCAGGCTCTCACTGATCTCCTACTACAGCAGACTGGTCAACTTACACCCTTTGCAGTCTACTCCGCACGTGCTCTCAGCCTTGTCATTCAAACTCGCAGCTCCCAGAGTGGCATTCCTTCCGAGACTTATCTTTCCAAGCTCAACCTATGGAAGGTGGGCTCGTCCGAGACCGCACTTGGTGCTATCGCCTTTTTGACTGGCTATGGCGACCACTTGGAGTCTTCCAAGACGATCAACACCTTTGTCAACCGTCTAGTCAGCGAGGTTTCGGGACTCTCTCTGGACCCTGCCAAGTGCGAAAAGACGTTGACGACACTGGTCGTACTCAATGCCGCTTTGAGCGTGTATGAGATCGGTCAGGTGCCGGCAGCTAACAACCGCCTTGTCTTTGCCGTCAAGCACCTGACGTCGTGGTTTGCCAACCAGGACGAGGCCGAGAAAGAGGATGCCGAGGGTGCAAAGTCCTTCAAGATGAACACCCACATTATTGCAGAGAGCTGCTGGGCCTTGAGCCGTCTGCTCCCCTGCATCAAGGACGTCTATGGACCACACTGGGAGCGCTCTATCCGCTTCTGTATCAACCTCTGGGGTGTGGCCTCCAAGTCTGCTCCGGAGAGTGATGCTCCCCTCGCATACCTGTATGCTTCGCTGAAGCTTGTGGGCACCATCAAGGCTGCCAGTGAAGATGAAGAAGCAAGCAGCGATCTTGCTGACTCCATGCATCTGTTCGGTGAGGCTCTGTGGGCTGGTGCGCGGAACCTGCTCCTGGCTCGCGCACACTTTCCCAAGTCGATTCCAGCGCGCCCCCAGCCACACCAGATTGTTGACAATGCATTGTCGCGCGTGGCCATCCAGACTCCCGTTGGCCGTCTGGTCAAGACGGCACCGTACTTCACCATGGTCTCGTCCGATTCACGTGGCATCCAAATTGCAGGCTACGAGTTCTTGCACCGCGCCATTCCTGCGGAGCAGTCCGATCTGTCCATGAACGCTGTTCTCGAAAAGAAGGGTAAGTCTTTCGCTAATTTAATGCTCTTCTTTAGTTTGATAAATCGAACAAAACTAACAAAATAGTCATTGAACTTCCTCCGTCTCTGTTGGCCTTGCTGGCCGAGACGCCGACTCTGGAGGAGTATCCCGATGAGATTTTGGAAACGTTCCCGATGCGTCTGCGGTCATACCTCCTGGGCTGGAAGCTTGTTTTTGACGCTTTCAGCACGGCGGCTGCCAAACTCCGTGGTCACTACTGTGAGCAGATTTACGATGCCGACTTGTTGCCTGGTCTTCTTGATTTTACGGTCGATGTCTTGGGTCACACTGTTGGTCAGCCCCTGAACCTCGCTCTCGAGGGACTAGGTGAGCCATCTGACATTGTTGATTACGATCTGTCGGCGGCCGACTCCGAGGCCGACGAGCGCCACCTGCACCGCCTCTTGGCCCACGTCTACTTCTTGTCGCTCAAGTTCGTGCCCGGCCTGTTCAAGAAATGGTACATGACCTGCCGCTCAAAGCAGACTACCAATGCTCTTGATTCGTGGACAGCAAAGTACTTTTCGCCCATGCTGATCGACGCGGCACTCGACGATGCCGCAAAGTGGGCTGATGAGCAGACCGAGTTTGGTAATGGCGGTGAATACGATCGCGAGATGACCGTGACTGTGCGCAAGAAGGCGCGCCTGGTGATGGCGAGCTATGAGATTGACGAGACGGATATGGCCATTACGCTGCAGGTGCCCAAAAATTATCCCATCGACAAGGTCGAGTGTCTCGGCACCCACCGCATGCTGGTGAGCGAGGAGAAGTGGAAGCAATGGATGCTGATCACCGAGGGCGTCATTGCCTTTTCCAACGGCTCGCTGGCAGAAGGTCTGGTGGCGTTCCGGAGCAATGTGACGAGCAAGCTCAAGGGCCAGTCGGAGTGTTCCATTTGCTACTGCTTTATTTCCGAGGACAAGAAGATTCCGGATGTGCGGTGCCAGACATGCAAGAACCTGTTCCACAAGTACTGTCTGTACAGGTGGCTGTCGTCGAGTACCCAGAACACTTGTCCTCTGTGCCGCAACCTGATCGGTCTGCACACTCTCGGAACGTCTCGCGCCCGGAATGACTTTGTTTAGAGTTTTATGTTGCTATGGTTTTATGTTTCCATGTTTTTATGTTTCCATGTTTTTTTGTTCATTTCTTTACATCGTTTTCATCATGTCAGGGCCGTCGCAACGGCCAATGGAGTATCATGTCAAAAACGAATTATCGGATTATGGGCGTTTTGTGTTGTTGTTTACAATAGAGCTTTGGAGACTTGCTCAAAGCCAGTCGGTGTCACCCGGGCGGCAATGCTTTGTAGGTATACACTAGAACCAAAATCAATTGTTTGTTTTACCTTTTGGGTCACAGTTGTGAATAATGTCAAACTCTAAAATCTTGGTAGCACATATTCCTGATTCATGGTCTATATTATATCTACAGCTTCCCGTTAGATTGCAGGGCGCGCTCGCCGTCGACGAGGACGCACCATCCTTCAGAGCCACGGCCGCCGTCGCCAGCAACGACAGACTCGAAGCCGTCCGGTCCGCGTGCAAAGGCCAGAACGTCGTCGTTGAATGTGCCCGGCTGCAGCCACACAGCCGAGATGCCCAGCTTTTGAGCCTCACGCAGCACTTCAAGCGTGACAGCTGGTGGCGTGATGACTGACAGCGCCGTCTCGCGCGGGTTGGGCAGGGCGGCCAAGTTGGGGATGGTCTTGTGGTCGGTGCCGTCAACTTCAATGGCAGCAGTACCGGGGTTCACGGGCGTCGCCGGCAGGTTGTGGTATGTATACCAAGCAAAGACTAGCTGTCAGCACCATACTTTCTAGATATTTCAATGTCTAATGATGATAACTAACTCTTGTAGCCAAACTTGGCCTTGTTGGTGGATGCGCCGACGACGGCAAAGTAGGGCTTTGCAAAGAATGCGCGGGCGGTAGCTTCTGTCGACATTTTGCGTATGCTTTGCTTGTAGGGGACTGTAGATATTGAGTATCCTGTACGGGCAAGACTGGAATACATATATATATTTATACTGTGCTGTGGTGAAATTACCCGAGTCGATGATGTGATGCTATCGACTATCGATGAGCAGGACAGCGATGAGTGTGGGATGTTAGTGGTTAGTGGGCCTCGGCGGGCAAGCGGCTGTGGGCGCCACCAATCTGACAACTCCGGGGAACTCGACTTATCGGTAACACAAAGTCCTATTCCTTTCGGTTTCTAGAGTATGATTTCTGTCTTTTATAATTAGGACTTCTCTTCAAGATAATGATTCAATTGCTTTAGTTGACCGATTTTCGAAATAGACGTGCCTTTAATATTTTATTTTTATTATTTCAAATTTAATCTGAAAAATATTTTAAACAAATGCCCTTTTATTAATACGTACAATAAACAGTAACTTCATAATACGAGAAACATAAGTAAAAATAATTAAATAATTAAATTAAATTTTGTTATAAACAGGCCGTTCTTCTCAAATCCATTAAAGCTCTCTCATCGTTTTCGTACATGTAGAGTTTGCATGTGCAATCGTTACCATCAAGGTCCCACTATTCGTGTGCCAATCTCCTTTTGATTAAGCGTCTGGATTACATAAGTCAAAATGGATCCGCCGACCGGGCCGAGGATGCGTGCTGGTCGATAGCGACCTTCTCGAAAGAGATGACTGCTGCGTAAGCCTACATTCCAAGCATCCATCCTGCTAATATTTGCATAATTTCTACATAAATATCTTCAAAAAATAGCAATGCATTGTAGCATTGCGACATGGTTGAGCTGCTTCTTTGCGATTGCCGATTCGCGACGACTGTCTCGTAAGCTGCATGTGGCGCAGATTTTTAAGCCACATCGCGAATGTCTCTCCTGCCATCCTGCTTGCAGCTTCCATTTCTTCCAAATCATCTTCTTCATCTCAGGCCGGCCTCAACTGACGGCCCCGTGACATCAGCGTAGACCCACAGTCTCCACCTGCAGCTCGCTCTTTCCTCATTTTCGCTGTCTGGACTCTGTCTTGCTCCTCTTCCTGTTGTCTCCAGTGCGCTCTTTCCCCGGCGAGACCCAGCCACCCGCTCTTTCCTCTTTCTGACTTTAGCGGCATGGTATCGGTCGAAGCTCCCTCATCCACCTTAGAAAGTTAAATTAAATCAAAAGTAAAGTATATAAATAGTAAATTATAATAGTAAAATAGCAAAAACAAATCGAAAATAGATCAGGTCAGAGAAGGAGCGAGAAATATTGACTGCTCACTGGGCTGCTCCTTCCATTTTACACTTCTACCACCGCCGTCCAGGTAGCACACGCACTTTGCACATCGTCAACCCCGTCTTCCTCACCTTGCCGTTGTCGCGGATCTCCCCTCTCCCCTTCATCCCCTTCTCTCATCACGCTTTTTGGTTTCCGCGTTGTCTAGTCCTCGCACAATAACCGCCATCAACGCGCTCTATTCAATCTTTATATTCGCCACCCGACCTTCATCCTTAGCCGACTCTCAACCGTCAATCCGCATTCGCATCTCCAGTTGCGCCTCAAACATGGTCTGCCGTCTGGCTTCTCTGTTGGCTGCTGAATTGTAGACGTGCTCTGTCTGTCTTGTCCATCCTTTTCTATATTCTCTACCAGTACATTATCGCATACACAACAACTTCTCACTGCGATCCTTGTTCGACGTCGCCTCGCCATTTCGTTCGCTCGCTTGTTCCCGACGCTGCCGGTCCTCGCCCGACCTTCTCTACCTTTACCGGCCTCTTCTCTCGCATCAAATATTATACCGACGACTGGCTGCCACTTATACGCCAATCAATTAATCACTACATATCTATCTGCGCCGCGGCACTGTACAATACTTTATCATCCTAATACATCCGCGCTCTCACGATGGCTGCCCCAATCGACGACTTGTCCAGAACCGAGTACCCGGCTTTGCTGGTAAGACAGCTCCTACCCTTAGTGGCCATGGCGCCAGCTTCGGCGGATCTGAAGTGACAGCTAGGCTGCGTGCCGTGAGAGTTGTTGCCTTCTGCTGGCTCAATACCACGGCGCGTCAGTCCCCGGCAATGGACTCTAATGCTAATGACTCGTGCGCTCTTTAGGACTACCTCGTACCTGGCCAAGCACTTTTTGCTGTACAAGAACGCCTGCGTCGCATTACAAAAACCAACCAGGACATTGCCGACTGGATTCAGGTATGTCGTCTGTCTCAAGTCTGGGCAGGACAAGCTATGCCGAGCTTGCACTTTGGTCTTTTGCTGACTCATCGCGTGATTATAGGAACGGCGAAAGGTTGAAGATCAGTATGTCGCTGGCCTAAAGAAGCTGACGTCCTTCAAGGGACCAGCACACTCAACTGAGCTTGGTGTTTTCCAGCCTGTCTGGGACTCCATCATCCGGTCCGTTGACACTACTGCTGTCGCCCACCATGTCTACAGTGACGGCCTGTACAGGGATGTTGAGACGCCATTGCGCCAATTCCAGAGCAAGAAGGAGTTTGCCAGCATGAACACCATCTCGTCCAACCTTCAGGGTGCGGTCAAAGAGCTTGAGGACTCACAGGAAAAGGCCGAAAAGCTCAGCCGGAAGGGTGGCAAGAACAACGCCCAGAAGCTGGCCGCAGCAAAGGAGCGCCTCGAGATAGCTACACAACAGTGGGACTCGCAGGCTCCCTTCATCCTCGAGACCCTCCAGGCCCTCGACGAGCAGCGCACAAATCACCTCAGAGACGTTCTGACACAGTATGAGACATTCGAGGTCGACCAGACCAACCAGCTTCAAGCCACAGCCGAGGCCCTTCTCAACCAGATCCTCGAAGTTCAAACAGCTGATGAGATCCAGACGTACGTCCAGTCCATCACGCAATCCCGCCCTAGACTCGAGCGCAGACCAAACCGGGGCCAGCCTAGTATTGCCGGCTCGTTTATTGGCAACGTGACGTCGCACACGTCAAATGCGGGTGCCCCCTATATCTCGGAACAAGCACCGCCCACGCCTGCCTCTGCTGGTGATCGTTCGGCTGCAGTGGAGGAGTCTCAGGCCCCGACCCCAGCTACGGCTGCTGCATTTGTTCCGCCAACCCCGCCTGCGCCCGCGTCTTCTTTCCAGGCTCCTCCAGCCCCGCCCTCCAGAGAAGGCACCAACCTTTCTGAACACTCCGTATTTCGCCAGGAAGGTCCTGCTCCTCCCCAGCAGCATCACGGTGAGTATCTTGCTTTATGACCAACTCGAGATAAGCTGTTGTCTTCCACGATCATTTGCTAATTTTCCTAGAATCGAGCTTGCGCAGTCGCATTGGTACTGTCTTTGGCCGCCGCCGCCAGAGTATCCACGCAGGATTCGGTCAGCTATCACCGCCCAAGGGCGTCAGCGGACCGTTTGGCCGCCTTAGTGTTAGTAGCCACGGCCGCACTGTTTCGCCTCGTTCTTCGTCAACCAACCTCGCCGAGACCAATGACCGTCTTACTTCCCTAGCCGAGACCCCCGACTCGCCCAACATCACCCGGTCGAACGCTAATGGCGTGGCATCCCTCCAAAGCTCCAGCTCCAGACCCGGCTCTAGCATCGCACAGGGAGCAGATGCAGCCGGCCCTACTTCGGGCAGTACAGCAGATGATTTATTCGGGGTTGCCCCCCCACCTGGACCACCTCCTGGCCAGCGGCCCACTGCCGTCGAGCCACCTAGAGATGCAGAGGGTTTCTCTGTTCGGCCCGCCGCAAATGACCCTATCTCCTTGGCCCAGCGCGAGGCTGCTGCATCAGGTGGTGAGCCATTAGGTGAAGAAACGGAGGGCGCATTCAAGGTCAGTATCCAGGAAGAGCCCGTGGCAGACGAAGACCCCCATGCCAAGCAAGCCGCACTTCATAATGTTGTGAACACCCTGTCCCTTGGAATGCCCACGCGCAAGACGGGCACTGTTCGCGGCCGTCGTGACGTGAGAAATACGATTTACGTCCCGGCTGGTTCTTCTCTTGCAGAAATTCCATCTCTCGCATCGCCACCAACCCTAGCTCCTTCGGCATCCACTGTTTCCCGCGGATCGACTTTCACTTCGGTGACCACACCGACTAGAGCGACCGCCAGCTTCCCGACAGCGCCAGAGAGCAGCTTTGCCGGATCTGATACGCGCTCTATTCGGTCCACGACCTCGCTTGGCGGTATCTTGAACGTCAAGCATCACGAATCATCCGACCCCGGTCTGAGTGCATCCGTCATCGAAAGTGTATCAGCCACTTTCGATGGTGGCGAGTTGAAGACTGTCAAGATTACTGGTGAAGCCGCCTTCTCCTTTGTCGGCGACGATGCACCAAAGAGTGAGCTACCCCGAATGAATGTCTCAATGTCATCATGTACTAACATTTGCAGCTACCACTATCAAGCTTGACAATTTCTCTCTGCTCGAGTTCATCGGCCCCAACCCCGAACTTCTGCATGCGACATCTGTCCCCAATGAGTTCACTCTCAACTCTGCCGACCTCCACCAGAAGCCCGCCGCTGCCTTTACCTTCCGTCTGCACTCGGAGAATGAGGAGTCCCACAAGACACACTGCTTGTTCCAGATTAGACCCGACTGGAAGCCAATGGGAGACAAGCTGGGCCTGATAATTCATGTGCGCCTGAACCCTGTTGCTCTTGTAAAGGAGCCGATCGTTTTGCGGAACGTTGCCTTTATTGCAAAGTACGAAGGCGCTCTGGCGAGCAGCGTCTCGGCCAAGCCCACGTGCACGCACCTCAAGGACAAGCACCTGGTGTTCTGGCGGATACCCGAGCTGCCTCTAACCGCCGAATGGCAAAAGGTCGTGATTATGCGCGTTATTGGCGACAAGGGTGCCGAGCCAAAGCCGGGCCGTGTCGACACCAAGTGGGAGTATCTTGTGCCTGCGGGTGCCCCCATGACTTCCAACGGTAACGATCTGTCCATCAGCCGCAAGACTGACGCAGCTCCCGTCGAGGAGGAGGAGGAGGAGGAAGACCCCTTTGCCGACGCACCGCTGAGCCCCAAGCCGACTAATGGTAGTGCCGAAGCATGGGTCAGCGTGCCGACGGTTTGGCAGATTGCCAGCGGCCAGTATGGTACTGAGAACTGAGGTTTTGTCCAACTTTGATTACCTCTCATAATGATTGCCGGCCCCTATTCCCCGTGTCTTGTATAACCCTTTTTGTCTTTTACAGTTTGTTTATTGCGTATTGCGTTGATGCGTTTTGGATGGCCCTTGTCTCATCATGTTTGCAATTACTTCCCTTCTAAAACCACTTCTGCATGCTTTGTTTAGGCTTATCGTATTCCTGCATATTGTTATCTGTTATTGGACCCCTTTTTTTGTGTAAACACATTGTATAAAGCCCGCCTTTGTCTAAAAATAAAATGTCTTGCCTCGTCTTGGTCATCCCTTCTTGGGTAGCATCCCATCATAACTATTTCTGATTGTGTATCGCTCGGAAGGTGATATTTTGAATTATTAAGTATGATAAATGTGACAAAGCCAATGCAACTAGAAAACAAGTGCAATTGTACAACCATTACGAAGGTAGATCATGTACGCCATTCACCCCAGACGCCATCTAACCAAGAAGTAACAAGAAAGAAAAAAGAGAAAAGAAAATAGAAACAATCAACGCCAAGTATCAAGAATACTACACTCAAGCTAGTCGCATCGCCACCAGTCCTCAAACCTGCTACCGTCCCATGGCTACAGTTGTCGTACGTGCCTGCTCTTCGCAGAACTCGAGTGTCAGCGCCGCCAAAAAGCCGGGAATGCAGCCCTTCTCGCGCACCCAGAACCGGATCTGGTCGTCGATGCGCTGGGCAAACGCGCTCCGAGGACCGCCGCCCACCTTCATTGTGCCGCGCTCGCCGTCAAAGACGATGCTGTTCTCGTTCTCGTCGGTCTGGCTGGGGAAGTACACACTCTCAACACGCATCTTGCCGTTGGGGATAAAGGTGACGTGCCAGCCCAGTGTGCTCTCGACGGCCTCCTTGAACTCGGCCGACTTGGACGCCCACACCTCTTTGAGACGGCGGCTTGCCTTTTGCGCAGACGCTGTCTCGGCCTGCGCGTCGGCAACTTCGCGCTGGGCGGCTGCCAGAACCGACATGGGAACGGTAGTAAAGGTGCCAGTGCTACCCGCACCAGAGAAAGACGACTTCTTTGCCGAGTTGGCCTGAATGTGGGCCAGCAGCTCCTGGTTCTCCTTTGTCAAGGCCTCAAGCGTGGACCGCTTGACGTTCTCGTAGTCTGTGGTCGGGTTGGACCGCATAGAAAGAATACGGACACCAGACACCTTCTTTTCGCTTGCGAGCTGCTCCTTTGTCACTGACAGCTCCTTTTCAAGCACGCGGTGCGCTGTACGGGCGGCTGCCAGCTCATCCTGCAGCTTGCGTGCCTTGCGGGACAGCTGGTCAATCTCTTCGCTATTTGCAGCAGCAGCAGAAGACTCATCATCGAGACGTGGCCGCTTGTTGCCGACCACCTGGGCGCTGGCATTGGCAGGGCCTTCCATAGAAGAAAGCTCCTTGTGCAGGGACTCGGCCTCGGTGCGGTACTGGTCGACGAGCTCCTCCAGCTGCTGTACACGGTCGGCCTTGATCTGGTCAAACTGTTCGGGGTTGAAGGTCATGTCCTCCGTGTCAAAGGCTTTGAGCTGTGCGCGCAGATACTCGACCTCCTTGACAGCAAGTGTGCGCTGACGTTCTAGGCGAGCACGAGCCTTGGCGTCAAAGGCAGAACCAGGGCCAGAAGAACCGTCCCCGCTAGGAGCGGCAGTCTTGAGACGCTCGACTTCGGCAGCGAGCTCCTTCTTCTGGATCTCGAGAGCTCGGATGTTGGCATCACGCTGTGCTACCTCGGGCTCTAGGGCACCGATCTTTTCTGTCAAAGAGGCAGTCTCGTAGCGCGCCTCCATCAGCGCCTTGGCCACGGCCTCGGGCGAGTCAAACTCGGGCATGCCATTGCTGTCGCTGCTCAGCGACTGCAGGTAGGCCGCCCAAGAGCGATGCTCAGTCTCGAGCCGCTGGCGCTGCAGGCGTTCTTCATCGAGCTCCTTTTCGATCATCTGTGCGCTTTCGAGCTTGCGTAGCAGCGACCGCTTTTCTTCCTCGACAATCTCGACGGCCTTGTGCGACTGGCGCAAGTGGCGCAGCTCTGTCAGCTGTTCGCGGTTTGTGGCCTCGAGCGCGCGAATGTGGTTGACCTGATCTTTGAGCTCGCGCCGGATAATCTCCATGGTAGCCGCATCACCTGTCTGGGCCTTGAGACGGAGAACATCGGCTTCAAGGTGGCCGATAGTCTCATCGCGCTCGACTAGTTGTTGTTGAGCGCGCTGCAGTGCTGCCTCACGGGCGGCCGACTCTTGAGCCAGCTCCTCCAAGTTGCGCTGGGCTGTAGACACTTGCGACTGCAAGTCAGCTGTGCGGCGCTCATTCATGCGCTCTCCCTCCTCCTTTGCTGCACTCAGGTCGTCTAGCTGCTCTTGTAGGATGCGTGCCTCCTCGCCAGCCTCGCGAACTTTGCGCTCGAGATCGCGCTGGCGCGTATCCTGGTCGGAGCGTGCAGTATCGAGTTCGGTATGTAGTGCCTCAATCTTCCGCTCTGCAGCTGCGCGCTCGGAATCGGCAGCCTGGCGCAGTTTAAAGTCATCTTCGGCCTTGCGGCGTGCATCGCGAACTTCGGTGTCGTGCTGCAGCCGGGCCATTTCCTTCTCCTGCTCAAAGGTGTTGACCTTGTAAAGCAGCGTGCCGACCTCAGCCTTGAGCTCTTCGATGCGCCGGCGCTGCAGCTCATACTCTTCGGCATCAGGGGGCGCCATGTTTTCCTTGCTGCTCTCGTGCGATGTTGCGCGGTACGAAGAGGGTGGGCCGCCGCCGCCAACACATTGTGTATCGGGGAGTGGTGCAGCACTCTGTCGTGAGGCGGGACGGTATGCTGCTGCTGCTGCTGCCGGCGCCTGCTGGGCGTTCTGTCTGTGCTGTTGTTGGGGTGTTTGTGCCGGTCGTTGCCTTGGGCCCGTGGCTGGTGCCTCGCCGGTAAATAGATTGTAGGAAGGTTGTGTGTTTGTTGAACGTCCAAGTGTAAACTATCATGTTAGTTTTCCCCGTGACGATCTTCTACTCATTTCTACCACCGTCACTCACTCTCGCCGTCGGCCTCGACACGCTGCCGTTGTTTGTTCGCTGATGCGCCCGGCCGGCTCCGTTCGTTCCCGCGGCTGGTCGACCGTTTCCAGCAGAGGCGCCGTTTGTATTGTTCGGCGTAGGCGCTACCATACTCGTCGCTGGGGGTTGTGCCTGATGCGCTGTGCTCAATGTTGTTGTGTAGATGTTGAGATGTCGTCTTTCGATCGCCAAAGAAACGCGTCCCAGTGCAGCACTAACACCAACAAGACTGATACCAACAAACAGTTGTTTCCGCGTGCGGCCCACTAACAATGGCCGTTTGTTGCTAATGTATGGCTTATCGAAGGTCACGTGATGATATGCTCTAACATATAGACCGGGAATAAAAACTCGACCAGGTTAACGGAGAAGTTGGCTGCCATGTTGTCTGTCATGGAATAGTACAAATAGTATAAATAGATGAAAAGTAATTTCATAAATAAAGTCAAATTGCATAATTAGACGTTTCCTCCAACACCGAGGCTCTATACAACCGTTAGGTACGCTGAACGCTATTCTAGCTGCACCTCTCGGCTCCTAGCTTGATAGACGCACTCTGATTGGCCAATAATATATAATGTGGATACTAACACGAGACACAAGCTTCTCGCAATTCACATTCTTCTGTAAGACGCTGCAGCTAATACTCCATATAATTCCCTCCTCCTCCACCCCATCTGGTCATCTCCATATTCAAACTACGGCCTCTTCTCCCTGTCTTGTGAATGTCTGTCTTCTCCACCATGACACATGGCTGCTGATTGATCGAGAACTGTTGCGGCGAAGCTGTCCACTGACCAGCACATGCATATCCTACGTGGCGACCATCCTCTCCTCGACTCTCCTCGACTCTCCTCGACGACCTCTGAATAGCTTCATCTTTTGCTTTCATCTTCATCGGCAGGGCTTCCGAGATCCCATCAACAGTCATACTCGACACCAACCAACATGCGTTGCACCACATCTGCACTGCGCGTTTTGGTGAGTCGTATTCTGGGCATATTTCCAATAGTGGGATCCAACTAACTTGGCTTGTGAAGAACGCTGGCTCAAGGTCCATACCATTACGGACCTCGCGCATCCTCTCGCCCTACGAGAAGCGGCCAGTTTTTAGCAGCTCTGCGCTTTGCTGCCGGAGCCGGTCCGGACTACAATACACTCGCTTTACACAAACACGACTCGCATCCAGCTCGACAAACTCCGGAAAGACCGAGAATGCAGGCGAAAGCAAAGCAAGGGAAGCCGCATCCGACGGCGCAACGTCCCGGGCCAGCACCACGGCACCGTCGGCTGTGGCTTCTGAAGCGACGTCCTCACCTACGCCCTCAACTATCAAGTCAAGAGAACCGCTGTCGTCGTCCATAACATCCGCGTCCACAGAAGACTGGGAGGAGAACCCCAACTTCAACATTGAAAAGTTCTCGGAGCTGCCACACAGCAATTTCGGCGTCAATCAGCACATGATCATCAACGACGAGCTCAAGGAGGCACTGCGGCAAATTTTATGGCAGTTCCGCGCGCCCATCCGGTATGCGTTTGCGTACGGCTCGGGAGTGTTCCCGCAGAGCAAGTCGGACGGGCGAGTGCCGACGGAAGCCGAGATCAAGGCGATCCACCCCAAGGCACCACAGAGCATCCAGCGCGCGCAAGATGGTACGCCCAAGATGATCGACTTTATCTTTGGTGTAACGTTTACACAGCACTGGCATAGTCTGAACCTGCACCAGCACCGCGACCACTACAGCGCACTCGGCTCGCTCGGCTCTGGAGCCGTGTCGTATGTGCAGGACAACTGGGGCGCGGGCGCGTACTTCAACCCGTACGTGGTCGTCAACGGCATTCTAATCAAGTACGGCGTTGTCAATCTAGATACGCTATGCACTGATCTGAGCGAGTGGCAGACGCTATACCTTGCCGGGCGGCTGCATAAGCCCGTCAAGATTCTGCGCGACGATGCACGCGTGCGCCTTGCCAATCAGATCAACCTGCTGTCGGCGCTGCGCACAGCCCTGCTGCTGCTGCCGCCCGATTTCACAGAGCACGAACTCTACAGCACGATTGCCGCCATCTCGTACCTGGGCGACCCGCGCATGAGCCTGCCGACAGAGAACCCGAAAAAGGTGGCCAACATTGTGGACAACAACATGAGCAACTTCCGGCGGCTGTACGCACCGCTGATTGAGACGCTGCCGAATGCGCAGTTCAACGACAGCCGCTGCAAGAGCCAGGACTGGCTGGACGACAGCGACTCCAACATGCGCCTGACGCAGGACATGGACCCCGTGCGCCGCGCGAATATGGTGCGTCGGCTGCCCAAGGCGTTCCGCGAGCGGCTGTACTTTCAGTACCAGAAGAAGTTTGCCATTCCGCGCGGCGAATTTAACACGATGATGCAGGCGCAGCGCGCCGAGGAGGATTCGGACCAGGGCCAGGGTGGCGGATACTTTAAGCGGAAGCTGGGCGGCGGGTTTGAGCGGCGCATCGTGCAGGACGACCCGGATGCGCTGCGGAGCCAAGTGCGGCAGGTGATCAAGCAGACGATCAACTGGCCGAGCACGTCGCAGAGCATCAAGGGCTTGTTGACATCTGGCTTCAGTCGGTCTGCGCGGTACATGGGCGAGAAGATTGACAAGTACAAACAGGCCAACAAGCCCAAGGAGGTCGAAGCAAAGACCGAGGCTAAGGCGGAGGACAAGGCTGAAGCAGCATCCGAATCGGCTGCTATAGAGGCAAAGCCTTCTGAGCCTACTTCCGCAGAATCAGAATCAGAAAAGAAGCCATGACGATAAAAGGCTGTAAAATATAAACAATAAAAAGCATTACTACACATTCGTTATTCTTCAGGTCCTTTGTCACTTTTCCTTTTGTTGGGTAACTTTTTTTCATTATGGCATTGCATAGTTAGGGTATGAATTTGGGTATTAACAGGAGCAGACGGCCGGAACCATGAAACAAACAGACAACCAGAAGGTCATTTTGCCATCTACTCATTGCTTCTTATTGACCCGTGCCACAAAGTCCACAATCACATTCTTGACTTTGTCCGGCTTCTCCCAGAATGGAGCATGGCCAGTCTCCGGGATCAGCTCCGTCTGCAGCCGGGGAAAGTTCTGTTCCAGGTACGATTGGATGACGTCTGTCTTGACAACCTCGTCGTTGCTGCCGAGGATGTAGAGCGTCTCGACATTTGGAACGGCAGCAAGCATCTTCTCGGGCTCCTGGATGCGGGTGACAAACTCGCGGCGGCGCTGCGTGGCAGTGGTCAGGGAGATAGACCCCATCAAGGCAGTCTTTAGTGTGTAGGG
This sequence comes from Ophiostoma novo-ulmi subsp. americana, assembly GCA_029298975.1. Lineage (NCBI taxonomy): Eukaryota > Fungi > Ascomycota > Sordariomycetes > Ophiostomatales > Ophiostomataceae > Ophiostoma > Ophiostoma novo-ulmi. Next base: position 2,813,589 of record JANSMA010000004.1, on the reverse strand, counting down.
AATAGTGCCGCGGTTCGGCTTATGGAAACACGATTCGACATAGTTGCAGTAAAAGTCGCCGATGGTGTCGGCGTCTGTCAGTGAAGAAGCGCTCATTCGCGGCGAATAGTACTCTGCCGTCTCATCAGAGTAGCAGGTGATGAACTGGCTGTCAATTATGATATAAGATTGATATAAGATGGGATAACATGGGTAAGCTTACCACATTCTTGCTCGGCATGCCGGCAATATAGATGAGGCCGGCAATGTAGTCCCCCAGATCCCGGGCAAAGACATCACATCCAATGATGCAGCCGTAGCTCCTCATGCTGTTAGTTGGCTGTCAATGGAAGCGGTGGCTTTGACTTATAAAATAAATAAAAACTGACCATCCAGCCAAAAACACCTTGGTAGCACCGTAGAACTTGCAGACAGCCTCAAAGTCTTGGGCAACCTTTTCCGGTGTCCACGGGTTGCCGTCGTCGGACACGGCGGTCGATCGGGCCTGGCCCCGGGGCTCAAATGTGATCTTCAATTGGCGGGAGCCATCTATGTAGGAGAGACGTATAAGCTCACCAGACAGAACTCAGAGAGAAGCTCTTCGTCCCGAAATTGCTTCTCAAAGACTAAGCTCGGAAAGGCAAAGCCGGGCACAAAGACAATGGTGGGTGCCTCGGCGGGCGACCGTCCGGCCTGCGCGGCCCAGATCTTGGTGCCGTCGGCGGACACAACCTGCGGATCGGGGCTATCAAAGACGGATGGGGTCATGATGAGTGGGATGGTATAGTTGTTAATTCCGGTTTCCTATTTCCGTGGAGGTGTCCATCAACCTAAAATCTACCTCGTGTCTGCGGTGAGATGAAGGATGCGGTGTTGATATCAGGGTGAGGTGAGACTCGTCGAGACCCACATATTGCTGATATGGACGCTCCTGCCTCATTTCGACAGTATCACAACACGCGAGACAACGGCCAACCTGCAGCAACATGCAAGGAGTGAGCGCTGAAACACGAGAGAGGAGACCGTGTTTAGTTTCTTATTAAATAAGGTTGACAATTCCTGCCACTTCCGCTGTTCTGTAGACTCAGCTTATCGTTCCTTTGGGAAATCAAGGTACGGACGTCAGGCGTACCGTCTTACACCTGATGCTGACCGCTGGGATGCGAATGCTGACAATTCTGCAGAGTGACAACTACAGACTACAATGTGCTTTATGGTGCCGTAGATGATGCTAGGGAGGTGAGATGAAGAATTCTGATGCTCTGCATTTCCTTTGTTGTGCTTATTCATATGTGCTGATGCCAGAAAGTATATATCCATCATCAATACATGGCAGCCACATATGAAAATAAGCAGGTTCCTCATGGCTCACAAATCACAGTGGCAGTAGGATTCAGCTTGACATGTCACACAGCATAGTCAACATGGTCAACATAGTGATGGTGATGGTGATGGTGATATCATCCTATGGGAGGGACAACTGTCCGAGTGCGTACTGTAGACATGGTAGCTAATACTTCAGCCCAATCAACGATCATGGCCAACAGCTGGCCATCCCCTGCAATGCGGCAATATTAACGTGTTGGTTTAGGCAGTCGAAAGAGACAACATCAGATCAACGTCATAGGCAGGGAGAATGGCTGCCAACAGCATTTTTGTGAGATGACAGGATAGTCTTTATATACACGGACACCCAATCAGCTCAGCAGCTCGACTGCAGTCTGTTATTTCATAGATATACTAGATATACTGTTTGTTTACTCTCTGTAGTCATATTCGAGAAGTTGCCCCTCGGGAAGGACCGTCGCTGAATCGTTCCTGTTGATCATACAAGGTTGTTGTTCTAGGAATGCAAATGCAAAGGGAATTATGTTTGAATGTGAGTGATTTGTGTCCCTTTATTTCTCATCATTCCCAGTCTTCTTTGGTCTTTGTTGCCAGTTGTTTACTTGGACATGTTCCCAGATTCGGTCTACAAATCACACGAATATTCTCGTACGTGTTTGCCCTCCATATCGTGAAAACTTGACAAGACACCAAAACACCAAAACACCAAAACACCAAAACACTAAGATAGAGACAAAATATGTGCCCCACTAATGACATATGCCAAGCGGTCAAAGTATAAGTGCGGCAAGGAGTTATCGTACAGGAGGAGGGGACTGAAGTAGAGGAATGGGGGCGGAGGGATAGCGGAAGTGGTGGAGGGGAAGCAAACGCAAACGCAAACGCACAAGCAAAGGCGGAGGGGGGGAATCGGAGGAGAACAAGTGCTCCGTGGTTTCGGATAGTTGGAAATGTGTGAGAGGATCAAATGTGATGGGAAAGGGTACAAAGTGCCCACGTGCTCGAGGGACAACCGCCAACAAGTCTCCGAGTTTGCGAGTCTGCGAGTGAGAGAATGAAGAGAATAAAAAGACCAAGACCAAACAACTTGGCCTGCATGCCTGCAGTGTACTATATGTTGTCTTGGGTGCTAACAGTCACAATCAATAGATCATCATCACCTACTGGCATGGCCTAGAGGGCAGTCGGGCACGAGAGAGCATCAATTCAAGAAATAGGGATCGAGATACGTCTGTAATACGTCTGTAGGCTGTGCCGTAGTCCGACATTATCACCTCTATCTTTGCAATTCTCTGTTTCTTTTCTGTCAACTCATCCTCCCTCGATGCGGAGAACGTGGATCGGCTTCTCCGCTCGTCCAGGATGTTGTTCCGGGGTGGAGAGACTTACACAGTCGAGACAGTCGAGACAGTCAGAGAGTGAAAGGATGTAAAATAGAGAATGGTGATCTGCAGTAAACCGGAGCAAATCCTGGATTGTGTATGCAGTAGCTCCATAGTTTAGTCTTATTACTGAGAGTTGCTCATGGTTCAGATAATATCTTTGATTTCCAGTGGATTTCCAAAGTGGAAGTATTCAACACACAGAGAGATGCTCTTTATTTGATACAAGTGTGTTCATGGGGAAATCATCACAGCGTTCATCGTGTGCTTGCTCAAGTTTACTAGAACTTGCATTTACAGGTCAAAGCATAATCTCGGAAGGATGAGACACCTACGAATAGATACAGATGAACAGCTCGGCATCTCGGGGTAGTCGGGCGATGCCGGCCCCACCGTGGAGGAAGGGTACATAGAGGGAGAAGGGAGAAGAGGATTCAAGAACCGGGATTTATACCGTCGCAACGGCACGGCAAAAGCGGGGTGTTGAGGAGATATGCTGTATGTTGGATATGTGCTGGATATGCGTTGGATATATGTTGTACACAGTATATAACGGAGATGAAGACGTAGAGACAGGACTTTGTCAGTGGCAGCATTGTGGCGTCGGGCGATGAAGACGCGGGGATATCAAAGGAGGGTTGTGTCGAGGGTGTGTGCAAGTATGGGGAAGATGGTCCGGGGAAATCTGTCGATGGGATGTCTCGTGGCAGATGGGCTGTTTCTTTATGTGTTTATGAGTCGGCTTGAGGCAATTGTCTTGATGCAGCCGTGTCAATACTACTTATGAACGATGATAGTCTGGAGATGTTTCTATCAGCTGTCTAGAGACGGGAGCATCCTCGATGACATGCCATCGACGGGGGTCAGTGCACTGTCCGAAGCAGTACGCAATCACCCAGACTGATCATCTTGGGAGATTTTCAATAGTTGACATTTAAATCGTACATTTCACGATAGCTGTCCGCCTCACGATAGGTGGATATGACTTACCCGAACATGCACGACGTATGGAAATGGGGTGGCGAGGCAGCAAGGTGGCCAATCAGGGCGGTGTGAAGAGAGTATCGTGAGGTGTCTTGACAATATAGTTTGGCTTGGCATTATCGAAATAACTGCTGCACTTCTTTTGGAAAAAATAGAGAAAGATAAACTGGCCTCTGTACGGGATAGTCGTTATTTCCATTCATCCAGCCGCCAATACAACATGTAGGGTATGCATTGCAATACAAAGTGCATAAGCAGACAGCAGCGTGCAGGGTGCATCATGCATTATAGCCAACATTTCATGATAATTCGTGGCATTACCAACAAAGAGTCGGGCAGACTATACGCGAAGCAAGTTCTTTCTCGTCTGAAGGTTTGATTGAGCCAGTATCGTCAACTCACCAAACAGCCGCCAGCATGTGATATCAACGGTACCATCGGCACTATACTTTTAATACACTCACTGGAATGAATGCAACAACGCTGGAGATCGTCGATGTCGATTAAAGAACAAAATAACGGAAAGATGAATATGCAGTCTACTGATATGATTATAGCCCAATTGTCAGAAGCAGAGAAATCCTGTGTAGAAATCCTGTCTAATCTAATACATGCTCTGTAAAAGCAATCCTACAACGGGAAGAGATGCAGAAGTAGGGAGAAATACAGGTAATCGCGGTGATTTTAGCGGGAGGGAGCCCTCTTGTACTGAGGTATTCCGAAGAGTGCACACCTCACGATAATAAGATACTTTTAGTACAGTTACAGTAGCATAAGATGGCGATCCTCAAAGGTCCGAGAGGTGGGTCGGAGTCGGAAGATCCACCGTCGGTGCTTGAGCAGCCTGTTGTGTATTCCATTCTGTGTTCCAAGAGCCTATTTGCTTATAGAGAGAAGAGAAGCGGTGGCAGTCGTCATTATGCATTGAGTAGACGATGATATCAAAGCTGACATTGCCTTCTGAGATTCTGACATTCCTGATATGTTTCCTGCCCTGGCTGCACTCTTACTTCATTCTTACGGTCCAGGCAATCTCGCCAGTATACCACATGTGTCAAATCAAAATTAGCTTTTGCACTTTGAATTCAATAGAAATCGAAAATAAATAAGGGATCATAAATCAAGAAAACCAACAAGAAAACCAGAGGATGCAGTCCCTTCTTGGCATTATTCCGCGTTTGGAGCGCTTGACTTGGTTGGCTGATTGGAAGTGGTTGCAACACGGCTGCACCAAGACCCTGCAGACTGGCAGACACAGACATGGACAAACACAAGTAGCAACACCTTGTTTGCACGTCGCTTCCGTAAACTCTGTCAAAAATCAACTCGGCCATCGACTAATCGAGGCAAAACAAGGAACGACACGGCACGGCAGACGACATCATCGTGAAGTGGGCAAATAACAGCAAACATAATTGAGAATAATAATAATAATAAACACACAAGGATCGTACACTACAATTGAGGGAATAACTAATAACGAATCCAGCCAAATTGGCAGACCATCGTGATCCTGAACTTTTTGTCTTCTTTGTCTGCGTGTCGTGTCTGCAGCCCACTGTTTCCAGTGTCCAAGAGAAGATACTTGCAGGCATTCTAACGGGGCAGACGGGCCTATACCCTTACTGCCTGCCTAACGGCCCGTATTGCAATAAGATAAGATACTTTGCAATACAGCGCTCCACAGTGGTGTCTCTTGCTGTCATACTGATGCCATTATCAAGTCTGCACGTCTACCATACTGCAACTACACGACGTCTAAAGTACATCCACGGCATCTTATCTTACCCTGCATTGCCCTTTACCCAGCCTTTCTCCGTAGACCTGCATGAAACGGAATATACGAAATACGTGGACGTGTAATTACTCATTTGAAATATCACATCAGCCGTGTGTCATATTTCCACAAGGCGGTAGAAACGCCGAGGCCACTTCTGCTACAACGCAACACATGCATCTTCTTTGTATATTTATTATATTTACTGACTTGTTGCATATGCTGTATGGTCGTCTACCATCGTGGGTTTGATCATCACAACTACTCGATTCTTCTGCTGCCTTCGTTCTTTGTCCTGGTTCATCGATGTTGGCCATTCGTATCTCAGCCTAAACTACACCAGGAATCCACTATGACGCAACTGTTTCACGCTCTTTCTGTTCTAGGTGTACACGGCCGCTGTATTCGAGTATCTTACAGTACATATTACTTGTACAGAGTACAGTCATTGCACTGAGCCACTGAACCACTACGGCGCTATGCACTCTGTATCAGGGAGAGGCAAACTATGTGGATCTTACAGCGGGTCATCTTCTGTCCTATAAACCAATGATATCTATCTTTATTATGGGTCTGCACTGCCCATTAGCCATCGTCACCCCTGTACCTCAGTAGACCATCTCACTATCGCGTGCTAGCGGCCCACCAGGGGCTCGCTCGTTTAGAGGTTTTTTGAAACTTTTAGTGGTTTCTTACCTCAGAAACCGCGCTGAACGGCTTTTTGCGGCGTCTTTACTGGTCTACGGCACGCAAGTCCTATCGCACTATCTCTCACTCATCACGCCTGCCCGCTCCTCATTGGTCCCTTGTGCAAGTGCTCCACTCATCCTTGGTCTAGTGCCGTTAGCACTCTTAGCCCCATTGGCACTGTCTGCACCGTCCTCCCTTCGATGACGTTCCTTCTCCCCAGAGACGTACCTTTTGTATGGCCCCACAACGTTTGCCTTTCCTCTTTGGGCTACTTACACTCCTCTTCTGTCCTGACGATGCACTATCGCCTGCTTTGCCTCATTATCTCATTATTACATATACTGATGGGAAACGACGTCGTTGTTTCGAAACCCACTTTTACTTGGCCCTTTTCACGAACTTGCTCTTTCCCTGTTCCCTCTTCTGATGTCGCCCTCATTCTACACAAGTACGGTGCTCCTTCCTTTTCTATAAAGTCATTGTCCTCCCACCTGCCTCTTGCCTTTTACCGTTTCTCGCTTCATCATCCTCGCATTTTCACATCTTCACATTTTACATCTGTAACTTTGCATCTTTGAAACCTCACTTTCTTTATTAGATATCGTATATACTGCATATCCTTTCAGATCCTCTTACATCATACACCACACACACATACCCATCATGCCTTCAAATACCTCCCCCAAGGCCGTCCACTTCGGTGCCGGCAACATCGGCCGTGGCTTCGTCGCCTGCTTCCTCCACAACTCCGACTACGAGGTTGTCTTTGCCGATGTCAACGACAGCATTATCGACCAGCTGAACGAGACAAAGACATACCACGTCTACGAGGTCGGTGCCGAGGGCACTGATGACTCCACCATCTCAAACTACCGCGCCATCAACTCCCGCACCCACGAGGCCGACTTAATAGAGGAGATTTCCACCGCTGACATTGTCACCTGCTCTGTCGGCCCCAACATCCTGCGCTTCATTGCTCCCGTCATTGCCAAGGGTATCCAGCGCCGTGACCCGGCCGTCTACAAGACCCCCCTTGCTGTCATTGCCTGCGAGAACGCTATCAACGCCACCTCTACCCTGGCCGAGCACATCCACAAGAACATTGAGGACTTTGATGCCGATGAGCACAACTCCCTGGCCCGCTACGCCAACTCGGCCATTGACCGCATCGTGCCTGCCCAGGACGCCGACGCCGGCCTCAACGTGAAGCTGGAGAAGTTTTACGAGTGGGTTGTCGAGCGCACTCCCTTTGCCGACCACCAGCCCCCGGCCGTCAAAGGCGTCAACTGGGTCGACCACCTCGAGCCCTACATTGAGCGCAAGCTGTACACCGTCAACACGGGCCATGCCACCGCCGCCTACCACGGCTACAACCGCAAGAAGCGCACCGTACACGATGCCCTGCAGGACCGCTACATCCACCACCACGTGCACCAGGCACTGGAGGAGACCGCCGAGCTCATTACCTCCAAGCACGGCATCGACCGTGACGCACAGGAGGCGTACGTGCGCAAGATTGTCTCGCGCATCAGCAACCCCCACCTCGAAGACGCCAACGAGCGTGTCGGCCGTGCACCCCTGCGCAAGCTGTCGCGCAAGGAGCGCTTCATCGGCCCTGCTGCCCAGCTCGCCGAGGACGGCAAGAAGTGCACCTACCTGCTGGAGGCTGCCGAGATGGCCTTCCGTTTCCAAAATGTCGAGGGCGACGACGAGTCCTTTGAGCTCGGCAAGATCATGGCATCCGAGACGCCCGATGCCGTTGTCCGGCAAGTGTGCGGCCTGACCGAGAACGACAAGCTGTTCCCCATGGTCGTCGAGGTTGTCGAGCGTGTCCAGGCCGATGCCGAAGAGTAACTTGTACAACTCTTTTCGTTTTTGTTTTGTTTTATGTTTTGTTTTTTTATGCCTCCTACCAGACCAGCGAGGTGTACAGCGATGGATACCACACATTATTACAGTTTGATTGAAACTCGGGAAGGCATCACGTCTTTTCTTCTACGTCTACAGCATATTATATAGGTTAGACTTTCTAGCGATATGAATCATGAATTTTTACATTATATATTATACTCGTACTCTGATGTGACCTATGAATATTTTGTGTATTTTATACTGACCCAAATTCAACGGAAGTCGGCTCCACGATGTCTCCACGATGCATCTCTTCTTCTACTTTATCATCGTCAGTTCCTTCAATTCCTACATCCCCTCCTTTACAAAGTCTTTCACGCTTCCGATTTGTCATCAAACATCAAACAATCACCGGTCGATTGGTCTAGTTGGTTATGACGACGCCTTAACACGGCGTAGGTCCTCGGTTCGATCCCGAGATCGATCACATTTTTTTTTACCGTTTTGCCTCGAGCTGTTTATCTCTCTGTTCTTTGTCATTACTATCATTTTATCATTTGTTGTTAGTCTTATTTTTATGTCATCACTCAACCACTCTCGGCCCGCACTCGCTACTCTACCCACCACTCGCTAAACAGCTTGTTCAGCCCCCGCTGCAGGCCGACTACGGCCGCGCTCCCATGGTCTTCTAGCTTAAACTCTTGCAGCCACACCTCTCTCAGCTTGCCCGTCGCCGTCAGCCGCTCCGCCAGCTCGCGCGCATTGCCGTTCATGCGGCAGACGCCCTGGAACTGCTTGCGCTTCTCATAGTCCTCGTCGCTCTCGCCCGGCTTGTGCAGCACATCGTCGCCCTCGCCCGTGCCCGAGCTGATGTACAGCGCAGGTTTTGATGTAGATGTAGAATCGGGCAGTGGCGCGCTGGATGAAAAAGCAGCCTCCTGCTCGGAGACGGCACCCTCGTTGAACCAGATGGACGGGCTGCCGGCAATGTAGACGTCAAACACGCCCGGGTCCGTAAACAGCGAAAACAATGTAAAGAGGCCGCCAAAGGAGTGGCCATACAGCACCTTTTTGAGCTTGTCAAAGGGGATGCCCGGCACGATGGTCGGCAGGGCTGCAAACACTTTGGTCTTGATTGTATCCTGAAAGGTGCCGGCACCGCCCAACCTCTGGTACTCTGGGTTACCGTCAGCATCCTTCTTGTCGTTGCTGTCCGCGTCCTTGATGGGCCACTTGGGCAGGCCCTTGGACGACGGCGGCGTCAGGTCCCAGCCGCGCCGCGTCATGTTGTAGACTCCGTCCATCTCGGCGTTGGGGTAGCCGATGCCAACGACGACGGCCTTGTTCTTGCTGATCTGCTGGTGGCGCCGAGCGATATCGGTGGCCGTGAAGAAGTAGGCATTGCCGTCAAGGATGAAGCTGCAAAGTTAGTGTTGGTAGATTTGATTTGCATCAGAAATTAAATAAAAAACAAATACTACATTAAAGGAATGTCAGATACATCATCTGTGGTCGATCCATCTGGTTTCCATCCGAGCGGCCAGGAGACCATGATCTGAAGCGTGCCATGATCGGTCTCCAGGAGGTGCTGGGCCGAGTTGGTCAGTGAGACACTCGGAGGTAGAGCGTTGGCAGTCATTGTGCGATGTTTAATTTGAGAAGCAACGTATTATGACGACTGACGGGGGAAAGAAAGATGGATGGAATTATATTGATAAGATTGACAAGATTGACAAGATTGACAGCTGGTCTTATGCGGCTCTATGACATGCTCGGAGCTAGCTAGTGTGGATGCAGTAGCATCTGCGGTGATAGCTAAAGCTCGGTCGAAGCAAGCTATCAGTTTACAGTTTCGGACTGCCCGAGTATCGGTAGCAAAGCATCAAATTGCCAAGTTCTATGATATTGAAGAAAGACTTTGAACTGTCCTATTATTTTTGATTCGTCGAGTCAGTCTTTTTTTAGTTTTGTATTTATAGCAAGTTTTGATAGAATGATTATTCAAAAGCTCAAGTAAATAATATGTGCAAATAATCTTTAGAAATTCGGTATTTTTAATTCATAACAATCAAGCTATATTTGATTTGATTTTTAGCTTTCTTGAAAATTCAATAAACTTCGCAGCCGTTCAATGAAGCTTTCTACCGTTGTCAATAGAATAAACTACATATATGCATCCGCCAACTTACTGCATCTTCAATCCTTTCGTCCCATGTTCATGTCATACTCTACAAAGTATTACATGCGCCATCGGCCGAATCGAGTGATTACATCAGCAATCTTAATTTTAAAACTTCAACTTCAGCCCCATTCGCCCCGCCATGCCAGTCTTTTAGAATGTTCTACCAAGCATTACGGATTACGGGACATGTCTTCCAGCCGCCATTTGACCTGCAGTGGATACAAAAAAAAAGAATAATCAGATTGTAGATTTTGAATGCAAGAGTGTAAATAGTGACATGGGTAAGGCATTAGAAATAGCATAAGGAACAGCATCAGCGGTCAGAGCTGTTGGCTACACGACGCTATGGAGCCAGTTGAATCCATTAAAATACACTAAGACAAAACGGTCCATTGCGCTGTGACGCACCTTCCCGAAACCCATCACTATCACCTCGGGCTAGAAGGGCGCGTCCTGTCATCTCCCCGAGCCCGACCTCGTCGTTTCTAGCTCGAGCTCTTATTTTTCTCGTTTCTTTCAAATGTGCTCTGCTTTATTATCGTGACTCTCTTCATCTTCCCTACATCTCTCTTTTCTTTCCTCTCTTCTGCCGTAGATCTCCTCATATCTTCTCCACTTTCCGGCTCTTCCGGCCCATTGCTCTTACCTTTTATATTTTCCATCTCTACAACCTCTTTCCTCGTCCCGCCCGCTTGTCACCCCTCAACACCTTGAATTCCCCGTACCTGTATCCGTACATCCGTTCTTCGTCATCCGTCCTCTGTCCGTACCACTTCACCGCCATACCATCGTACCGCAACAATGCCGTCCCACGACCTGACAAAGACGACCTCCCACCAGAGCTCAGTCAGCCATAAGAACCAGAATGCTATTGCCGCTGCCGTCGAGTACGGCTACCCTCATGGCCATGTAGGCTTCCTGACTGAAGAGGAGACCAAGGCTTTTGCCGAATTCAAGACCTATCTCGTCGAGCACAAGATTTACCAGCCCGGTGACGCTTCCACCCAGACTCCGCCGTCGCACGATGACCCGACCCTGCTGCGCTTCTTGCGCGCGCGCCGCTGGATCGTCGAGGAGGCCTACAAGCAGTTCAAGGACACCGAGGACTGGCGTAACGACAACAGCCTCAACGTGCTCTACGACACTATCGACCTCGGCGCCTACGAGCAGAGCCGCCGCCTCTACCCGCAGTGGACCGGCCGGCGCGATAAGCGCGGTATCCCGCTGTACCTCTTTGAGATCCGCCACCTCGACTCCAAGACCATTGCCGCCTACGAGAAGACGGCCAACAACACCTACTCCAAGGCCAAGCCGAACCCCGGCAACGACAAGACGGCTTCGCGCATGCTGCGCCTGTTTGCCCTCTACGAGAATCTGACGCGTTTTGTCCAGCCGCTGTGCACCGAGATGCCCGACCGCGTGCACGCTGAGACCACCCCCATCACCCTCAGTACCAACATTGTCGATGTCTCTGGAGTCAGTCTGCGCCAGTTCTGGAACCTCAAGAGTCATATGCAGTCTGCCAGCACACTGGCTACTGCCCACTACCCCGAGACCCTTGACCGCATCTTTGTAGGTTTCTTCACTCTATCCTTCTACTCGCTGCGTTTACTAACTATACCAGGTCATTGGTGCACCAGTCTTCTTCTCGACCGTCTGGGGCTGGGTCAAGCGCTGGTTCGACCCCGTCACCGTCTCCAAGATCTTTATCCTTTCCCACGCCGAGGTCCTGCCTACCCTTCTCTCGTTTATTGACATTAAGAACATTCCCAAACAGTACGGCGGCGAGCTCGAGTTCAACTGGGGCTCCATGCCCAACCTTGACCCCGCAATCCTGTCCCAAACCACCTGGGAGAACGGCCACACCGCATTTCCCCAGGGCCCGCTCTACTGGCGCCCTCTTCTCGCCGAGGATAAGTACGAGTGCATCGCTGTCGGCAGCGAGAAGCAGGCTGAGCGCTTGGAGCGTGTCTGCACGATCCCCAAGGTCTACCGCGGCAATAAGGCTGCTGCTGTGCCCGAGGAGGTTGCTGCTGCTGCTGTCGTCGCTGCTGCTGCCAAGGCCGATTCTGAGACAAAGGCTGCTGCTACCGCCACACCAAAAAGTGAAGAGTCCCTGGCCGATGATGTCAAGGGTCTGAACATTTCGGAAAAGGCTGATGCTGCAGAGTCCAACGGCACACCCGTAGCCGCGTCCACAGCGGCATAATGCTCAATCGTGTTATCTGATTTGATTCGTAATTTTGTGTTTTATTGGCATTTCTTGGATACTCTTCCCAGCCAACTAGAAATAGGCTGTCGCATATACATTGCTCTGTTTTACGTTTATATGTAATAATATATGTTTGAACTAAATATGGTCTATATCTATGATCTATGATCAGATTGTGAAATTTATCATTGCTTACTGGCTTTGCCCCGACCTCCACGAACTCTTGGCTTGTCGCTTCCGCCGCTGTGCCCGTTCTTGGTACGCCATTCTTTGACACCCTGTTCCATCATCGCCCAGTCCAGCTCGCCCTTGACGAGCTTCATCTTGACGCCCAGCGTCTCGACATTCAGATTGCGCGACTCGTCGTCAAAGAACAAAAACTCCTCGTAGGGGATCTTGGTCCGCTTGTGCAGCGCCGTCATGTGCTGCAGCTTGTTCGACGGGTAGATTTCCAGGCCCGCCGCAAACACGTCCAGTGCGCGCACCTCTTTCTTGGACTTGTGCGGCACCTTCAAGTGCGCCAGGAACTCGCGCGCCAGCTCGGGCGCGTGCGTGCGGCTGGCAATGCCCATCATCACGCCCGCCAGCGGCAGCGCCTGCAGCATGTGCGGCACGTCGGGGTAGAACGCGTACGACTCGCCAAACTTGTCAATGACGCTCGCGGGCCTAAACTCGCCGTCGCTGGAGGTGGCAACGGGTCCCAGCTTGACTGGCACCGATACGTGCGTGTCGACCCAGAACGGCCACAGCGTGTAGTCGAGGTCAAAGATGACGAGGCGGGGCAGCGGGTGTCCGTCGACAAAGACCGAGTCTGACAGGAACGGGTAGGCCGGAGTCGAGGACTCGCCCGCGGAGGCGGCGCCGTCTGCAGTGTGCGGCGGCATATCGAGTTGACGTTGGCAATTATGTATACGGTAGCTCTGGATGAGTTTATCGGTGACGTCGAGTTCTTAGTGACAGGTCTAGACAGTTGACAAACAGTGCAAATTAAAATATGCACTGTACAAAGACCCACTAGATGTCAAGGTGTTTCTCGGTGCCAGCTTGATCCAATAATGTTGTGATACTACCCGAATAGGCAATCACGAATTAAATCTCAACGTCTGCATTTCGGACCACACCCGCATCATTGAGTTGTACAGTATACGTGGGACTCGCACGCAGAAAGTGTAAATATATTGTATATCAACTGCGTGTCTGCAAAAGAAAATATGAGGATCTTGGAGATGCATATTATTCCGCATCTGCCGTTATCAAATGGACAGATGGAATGATTTTGGATAACCACGATAAAGTTACGTCTACATAGACAATTTAAATACTCTTGTTGAACTTGCACTCGGGTTGAGTTATTTACACCGTCATTGTAGTTGTAGTCTGTAAGTCAGAGTGGCCATCAATGCGAATCTGCGATAGTGAAGGAGGGAAATGCCAACCGCACTCGCACTATGTGAGAATGAAGTACCAGGAGGTCTAAAGTAGCAACCCGGCTACTTCTTTACTCTAGTAGCAGCATCCCTACCCTTGACATCACTGCAAACGGTGGCCGTAAAAAACATCCGCATCGCGCAGAAGATGTTTACATCGAGTCTCTGAGTGCTGGACGTAGTAAACAACTATGGCATCAGAGCGAGGAAGCCTGACATGTGACGACTCGTTCGGTTCAAATTCGGTGTTGTGGCCGAGTCCGCTGGCAGAACTGTACCTGGAGAAAAGTTCTACAAAAGGTCCCAAGAGTCTATGATTTTGAAGGGTGAATGACCTCGAGCTGGTGGACGAAACTGTCAAGCTGAGCATGGAGCCATCTTATTGCTGAGATGCCCACAGTGTTGCCCAAGCACGTTAATGGATCAGTCGATAATACTGCTCGGGATCGCCTCGTGTTTACGTGTGTAAAAAGGCTGCCACCGGGCAGAGGAGTAGGCGTTATAGGGGTCACTGAACTGTATTTCATCCCTATCAATGAAGCATGATCTTTGAGGTTTTCGCTGGGAACACCCGTGGCATCGACATAAATCTGTGTAAAGTGGCGTAGAGATAATCGACTTGCTTTGCGGGGAAAATGTGGAGAGCGGGTGTAAGTGGTCGGGTACAAGCAGTCATTAAACCAAGCCTTTGTACCACCTGTGTAATCACCGGGTAACCTGATAAACATTGGCTACTGTCTGTTTTTTTTTTTTTTTTTTTTTTTTTTGAAAGAGGAGAAGAATACGGGGTAGGGTTGTCCGTCCTGAGGGGATGTCTATGTGTGCTTGAAAAGATAACAATACTTGACCGAGACTATTTCTATTTCACATGAAGTATCTTGGGCAAATATAAAAACAGACAGGCTCAACATATCGACAAAATGGTCTTTGGTCATGGTATATTTCCTATTCTCGGACTGTTCATCAGTCTGGGATCTCTCTTTGCTTATATTGTCTACCAAAGATGCTTTCACCCACTAGCAAAATACCTAGGGCCCTTCCTGGCATCCATCACCGACGTCTGGCAGGTCTTTGAGTTTCTCAGTCTCCAGCAACCCTACAGCCTCACACGGCTTCACGAAAAGTACGGCGAGTTTGTTCGCTATGGCCGGGATAAGCTCAGCGTTACCTGCGAGGATGCCATACCTCTGCTATACCAAAAGGGCGGCCGTCACTTCACCAAGACCGAGTTCTACGATGCCTACGGAGCCAAGATTCCCAATGTTTTTGGCATGCGTGATACAAGCATGCACGCGACCCGTCGGCGGCACATGTCCCATAGCTTTGCCATCTCCCATGTCAAAGACATGGAGCAGTATTTTAATGCCAATATAGCCATTTTACGTCGCAAGATCCAGGACCGGGCAAACACTGGTGAGGCATTTAACCTGAAAAAGCTGCTGCACTACTATGCCATTGATGTTCTGGGCGAGCTTGCCTTTAGCCAGTCCTTTGGTCTGCAGGAGAGTGAAGACGAGTCGCGCGTGCCGCCTATCGCCGAGCACAGTCTGCTGGCAGCCGCTACGGGCGCGTGGCCGGCGATGACCAAAACACTCAAGGCGTGGCTGCCAATGGTGCCGCATAGTGGTCTACAGACGCTCTTTCAAGGGCGCAATAAGTGCGTAGCACTGGCTGCCGAGTGTGTGCAGCGCCGCATCAAGGAACTCGAGAATGTCAAGTACAGGGCTGGGCAGAGAAAAGACATTCTGACAAACCTGATCATGGCAACGAACCCCGACACAGGAGAGCGTCTACGTCGACAAGATCTTGAGGCAGAAGCATTCGGGTTCATCATTGCCGGAACACACACGACCAGTGCTACCACGTCACTGCTGCTTTACCATCTCC
This sequence comes from Ophiostoma novo-ulmi subsp. americana, assembly GCA_029298975.1. Taxonomy (NCBI): domain Eukaryota; kingdom Fungi; phylum Ascomycota; class Sordariomycetes; order Ophiostomatales; family Ophiostomataceae; genus Ophiostoma; species Ophiostoma novo-ulmi. The sequence goes on along the minus strand of JANSMA010000004.1, from coordinate 2,797,871 downwards.
TACACAATCCAGATATCATGAACAAGGTCGTCGATGAGCTGGATGCTAAGCTTCCCCCTCTAGGCCCGGCGCAGGCGGCATATTCTGTGACAGAGGCCGAGACATCGCTGCCGTATCTCAAACTGTGCATCCATGAAAACTTCCGAATTACACCCGTCTTCACTATGCCTCTTGCGCGCCGTGTCATGCCGCCCGAGGGTGTTGTCATTGGCGGGCAACTCATCCAGCAAGGTGTAAGTATCTCTCCGCATTAATGCTGACCAGTACGAAAGCTAATCTACAGACATCTGTTGCTGTGTGTAATCATGCTTTCCGCCACAATGCAACCGTCTGGGGGCCTGAACACAATGTGTTTGATCCTGCCAGGTGGGAAATGCCTGAGACGGCGAGCCGAGCTCGGTATTTGATGCATTTTGGTCTTGGCAGCCGGCAGTGCATCGGCAAAACAGTAGCCCAGACAAACATCTACAAGCTCGTGAGCACGCTTCTTCGTGAGTTTGAGTTCCAGCTAGCGGATGCCGACGAGCGCGTGGCTGTGAACCGTGGCGACTTTTACGGACAAATTCCCGCCATGGTCAGTGCTGGGATTAGTGACTTGGAGGCGCCTCTGATGGTGACAGCACGGAGAAGGTAGTTGGAGTAGTCTAGCTTAATGTTGTATGAGTGCCTTTTTACAATAACTCCGTAGCCAATAGTCAAGAACGCCACGGTAGATCGCCAAGGTGCCAACGTGCTTGTTTTTCTTTGCTCCTGACCTAGCCGTCCGGTTGATCAATATCCCTAGCCATGTACGGAGTTTCGACTTCAGCAACGTTCAAGTGATACCAAAAAGTTTAATAATCATAGTTTTGAAAGAAATGAGACCGGGTTTACAACAAGTATTCCCTTCATCTTATATCCGGCTTCCTTGACATGTCATTCCTCATATCTGCTCCCCCCTCACGACAACAGACCAGGGCTTTGCGGGTTATTACTATCCCCTGGACATCACACCGTTATTGATATATCCTCCAATCATGCAATACCGAATGTAATTATCTCCATGGCGAGGAGGGATCTTCACGTAGACAGCTCCTCTTTGTGGAGGAAAACCTGGGGATAGTGCTGTAGCTGAACTCTAGCTCGAATCCACCAGTGCCACCACAACCAGCTTACCCCATGTTTATGAGTCTTTCGGGTTGCAAGTCGGCAATTTTATCAATTTTGCGGAGGGAATGTTTAACTTGATAATAGCGGACCTGGTCTGCTGATTCCGACTAAAAGTGTAGTGTAGTGTCGCATTGTGTAAGTATGTGCTATGGAATAAGTGAGGACAGGGGCTAGGAGTACCCTAAGAAAAAAACTGTTGGTCCGTTCACGCCAAGCTTTAAGGTTTTACAACCAACGGCCGCGTTTATGAGAGCTCAACCTCGTCACTACTCCCAGTGTTGGCTTTTCGCCTCCACCTCGGATGCCCAGAAAGGCGTCTCTATTGTTGTATATATATCTGGCAGAATGCCTCTCCGGATGTAAGAGAAATAGTGTCCTGTGCTTCACTGGTACACTCTTCTTCGAAGCCATTACTCAGGGCCCAACGACAATATCAAATATGACCAAGAACGAGGAAGCCATTATGCCTGTCACGCACAAAACGGAGGACCAGCAGGTCGAGACCGGAGTGAGATTTCTGCCAGTATAGACCGGTGTTGCTGTTGCCAAATACTAATGTATAGTCCTCCGATGGCGAGCCGCGTTTGTCGCCCGAGTACCGCGAATACCTCATCGCCAAACACGGCACCGCCGACCTCGATCCCATGCCCGCTTTTGACGATGCCGACCCGCTCAACTGGCCCAAGCATCGCAAGATTATGAACCTTGTGCTCGTCGCCTTCCATGCTATGATGTCAACATTCACTGCTGCCTCCATCCAGTCGGCCTTTGTCGACATTGCCGCGGATCTTGGCGTGTCGGTACAGCGCGCCTCGTACCTCACATCGCTGGTCATTGCCGTGCTCGGCGGTGCACCGCTCTTCTGGAGGCCCATTGCGCACATCTATGGCCGCCGGCCCATCTTCCTTCTATCGCTTGCGTGTAGTCTGGTGTGCAACATTGGATGTGCCAACAGCCACTCCTTTGCGACTATGGGCCTCTGCCGCGCGCTGACTGCGTTTTTCATTTGTCCGCCCATTGCCATTGGCAGCGGCGTCGTGATTGAGATATTCTTCAAGAAAGACCGCGGCCTCTACATGGGCATCTGGGCTACAATGGTCACGCTGGGTGTACCAATTGCGCCGTTCATCTTTGGATTTGTTGCCCTCCGCGTCAGCTACCGCTGGATCTACTATATCTTGGCAATCACCAATGCCGTCCAGTTTATCCTCTATTTTTTCTTTGGCCGTGAGAGTCGGTATATTGCCGGCGGCCCACAGGCCTCGCCCACCAAGGGTTTTGTCGGAACATACTTGAATTTCCGCCGCATCGATCCCACTCTGCTGACTGCCGTCGAATTCGTCCGTCCTTTGTACATGGTCCTGCGCCCGTGTGTTGTCATCCCGGCCGTCGCATACTCAATGGTGTTCTTATGGGGCAGCATCATGATCAGTATCGAGATCCCGCAGCTGTTCCCGGAAGAGTTTGGGTTCAATTCCCAGCAGGTCGGCCTGCAGTATATAGCCCTTATTGTCGGAACAGTTTTGGGCGAGCAGATTGGCGGCCGCATGTCGGATGCCTGGATGTGGCACCGCCACCGCCGCGGCCATTTCCCGCCGCCCGAGTACCGTCTGTGGCTCAGCTATATCGGCTTTGCCCTCATGATATGCGGCGTTGTGGTCTTTTTGGTGCAGCTCGAGGATGGGGGCGACAAGTGGAACGTGACGCCTCTTGTTGGTGCGGCCATTGCAGCAGCCGGTAATCAGATTGTGACGACTGTGATGATCACGTATGCTGTCGACTGCTACCGCGACGAGGCAGCCAGCATTGGCGTGTTTATTACTTTTGTGCGACAGATATGGGGCTTCATTGGGCCATTCTGGTTCCCGCAGATGCTGGAGAACATTGGACTCACCAAGAGCTTGGGAATCCCCCTCGCCATGCTGCTTGTTTTCAGCATCGTCCCAACTATTGTGTTACAAATGTCTGGGACTCGATGGAGGACCTAATTGGTACCTGGATGACTACGGTCACATTTTGCATTGCTAGTATCCTTGATAGAATCGTTATAAACATTCGTAATATATTTAAAGACTTAAATGCTGTCATCTATTAGTTTAGCTTCTGGAATGAAAAAGTATAAATGGTGGAGCTGTGTATTTTCTCCCGCTTCCCAAACGCCGTATATCATAAATCATTCGTGGTGGTATCGCAAACTCCAGCTATCCCAGGTAGTGTGTGTGTGAGGTGCACATTCATGCAGGCTATAGTCGCTCTGGGCGGCGGATGGCCATATCCCGTGACGCCGAAGTGCAGACACGCACACTAGCCAGCACAAGACGCTTCCAGTCGCCCATTTCTGATGCACAACGAGGAGCAAAGACGGTCACGGACTGCACGCCGTAATTGCCACAGGTCCACGTGTTGTTGGTGTCAGCCTGGGCCCAGCCGTATTCAATTGCCGCAGTGGCATCTGCCACTGACAGGATCATGTGTGTAGTGCTGTCGGCATCGTCGTGGATGTGCAGGTTCTCGCCGTTGGTGTGTTCAAGCCAGCTGCCCAGGCCCGTCCGAGACTCAGCCTCGCCATCAATAAAGATGGCTTTGCTTGCCTGGCAGCTGTGGCTGCACGCCGTTGTCGAGGGGCGCAGACGCAGCATGTCGTGGTTGGCCCAGACGGTAGACTTGACAAAGTCGTTCATGTCGTACCGAATACGCTCCGGGTTGTCACGGGTGCCCCGTGAACGACCGCGGGCAGAAGGGGCTGGCGAGATGGGAGAAAATGGAGCAAGGTGTTTTTGTGACTGCAGGTGCTGTAGGCCCAGTCCACCGACCATGGGTGGCAGACCTGTCCGCCATTCGAGGGAACGGCCGTCGGCTCTGCGGTCGAGGAAGCTGACGAGGCCAGTGTTGATGTTGCCAGACAAGTAGAGTGTCTGAAGGGATTCAGTCGGGTAAGTATTCACCGGTGCCGCCATGGGCAGAGTGGTTTGAGTAGCCATGATAATGATGTAGATTAGTATGAGAGATCTGCGAGATGTAAAGTGAATAGATAAGAGAGCAAATGACACAAATGCAAAAAGAGAAATATGGGAAGACACAGCTTTAATACCTGCCTGCCGCCGAGGCCGCCTGGTCGACCAAGCCCAGGAACTGTGACAAGATAAAGTGGGCCGCTTGCACCGAAAACGAGTCTAAAACGACTGGTCAAGCAGCGACAACCCATTCCAGAATCCACCTTCGGGAACGGCCCTCTCGCCCTGTCTTGTGCCTTGCCAGTCGACTCCACCAGAGACCAGTACTTGTGTTTGGTCGGTGGTAGGCTATACTAAGTATTTGTCCTACTCGTCTCGCGGGTCTAAGACTATATCCGACATCGTCTTACAATGTCTGGATTATTATCAGCTTACGTCTCGAGTTGATGGCTGATGCATTTTTGTCAGTTACGTTGCTGACAGCTCGGGGTTTGCCATCGACGGCTGCCTAGGTCTACGGAGACGCAATATTACAAGGCTTTGATTTTCCAGTTGGCCTCTGGGCCATCTTTTGATTATCTCGGACCAGCCCGAGATACCTTGGTGCTTCAGCATGAGTGATTATCAGATCGTCGCTGGCGTCAGGTCTCGAGTCTCCTCATGGATGAATAACGCATTAGTCTCACCACAAACAGGATCGAGAGGATGGAGGATCAGTAGATGATTTTACTCCTCTCTATTATCAATCTACAGAGTATCATCAGGTGTCATTACTCTTTTACCCGCCGTAAGCATACCATGGATCTTGGCTGCATTGGAATCCCACGCATCAGGTAATGGAAACGCACCCTGTCCTGTGTATCAAGCCATTATGCATCTCGCTCACCTGTTTGAGACAGCTACCTTGCTACTGTAGTATATTTAACGCCGTCTGCAAACATGTGGGGGGCTTCTTTCTCTCTATCTCTCTCTCTCTCACACACACACACCTGCGCCTCCATCGTCATGCACTCGGCAATACTCGTAGTGATGTCCTCCGAGTCAGTCACTCACTCTCCATCGTAAGCATGGTCTTGGCATCTTAGCTGTCTGATATGACAATCCACTTTCAACTGATTATCTTGCTTCGTCCTATGACATCCTCTGACCCATAAAGAGGGTCCACTGGCATAACGTCTCAGTAATTATCCCCGTCAGTGCTCTCTCTAGCACCATTCTAAGTATTCGTAGACCAACCTAAGCTCGGAGTTCCGAATACCCACTATAGTCCACCAGTCCACAATTTCCCGAGCTTTCGCACGGCCGCTTGTCGACTCCGACATTCTAGAATAGCTTTTACAAATTCCCAAATTGTACAGAATTTTTTATTTTAAGTGTCATTACAGAATCCATTTTCACGATATATAAAAATTTCACGTTGTTTTCATCACTCAGCAAGACCCATGGCAGGTAATGGGACCCGCCGCAGTTTGCCACACTTGAGTATTGTCAAATCAAATCACTTGTATATGATATAGTCGCATGCATTGGCTATTGGAACACAGTGTTTCATCTGCACATTAAAGACAATGTGACAGCTCGGGACATACTCGGGATTTGTAATAAATTGAGTACTATGTACATCTTTGAAGACTCATCAAGGGAAGGACTTGTCGAATTACTGATGATGAGAATATGACTACATCTACCTGCTATAATTGCATTTTTTACATTTATGGTCATGGTCGACAATTAAATTTTGGGAGGTACGTCTCTTGTTAGATGACACAGAAATATCTAGTTCGAGAAGGCTCCGGCGTGGTCAGCTAACGACACTTGAGGGTCTAATATTGGAGAGAACCAATTCGTGAAAAGCCTCGTTATTATAGAATTATAGACTCCAAAAATGGATAGGAGATAACCTATTGATTAAAAATTGCAGTTTATAACTTGCTGGTTTTCTGTGAGCTATATAGCCTGCGACATGTAGAACGAAAGAGTTATACCGATTCCAGTTAGCTAGCGTACTATTCTTTCGGCCTCGTGTATAGCTCACAATGGATTTGAGTAATGACCTTGGTATTATCGAATTCTCATCGACGGTGTGCACATTTGACGCCACGGGCATCGTAATGCTGAAACTTTAAAGTATCAAAGACTAAATCATGGGGTTAGGAATAAGAACAGTCAACGCGGTGTGTTCTGAATATCTCGTCTATAAACCCTAATAATATCGACCGTGAGATATTTCTAGTATACTTGACACGCGCTCGTCGTGTCTAAGCTTCGTAGAAGGAGCAATTACTTCCTTGCAGTCCAACTTCCTCTCAAGCATTGTAGATACATGGCGTCAAGTCCAGAGTATACGCCAGAAAGACTACAATGAAGAGGCAAACATGGCATCTTGCCACATCCTTTTTCTTGTCGCCCACCCAACAACCACGTCGTGAGATACATTAATATCCCTCCTCCGTCTTGTTTTTATAAGACAAGACCCGATGGTTCACTTTCCTCATAAAAATGTTGACCTGCTTCTTGTTACACCGAACCAGCAGCGAATCATCATACTTTCAGTCTTAGCCTAAGTATATTTGCATGTCTAAAGTGACAATGGCATCCTGGTATCATCTGCCTACTGAGCTCCGACTCATGATTTTGGAGATTGTTGCCATCCCAAACCCAAACTTTGCAGAGTTCGAACTCAGAGATGACTCGGTGCAGAACAAGTACTGGTGGGCTTCCTATGCAACGGTCTCGCGTGAGTGGCAGATGTTTTTCGAGCGCCGCACATTTGTGTACATTGCCCTGTATAACGAAGACGTGCAGCCGTTTTGTGAAGCCATCGAGCGCCGTGTCGGCCGGCTGGCGTGTATTGACCGGCTTCGGCTCACAATAGACTTGCCCGAGTACACTCGCAGTGAGAGCGAGACTGATGAAGACACGGCCACCGTGGAACGGTATGTTCTCCTGTATGAATTCTTTTGCCGTTAATCTACAAGTTTAGGTGTCGCTAACATGACTCTCAGTAATAATATTGCCTTTACACGTTATCTATTCCCATTGTTGCGCACCCTCGCATTGTGGAAGATCCCAGAACAGCACTGGGGGTCTTTTAAGATGCGAGATAACAAAATATTTCGCACAGGCACGTTCAACAGTGCCATTGGCATCCAGCTGGAGCTGGGTGTCCGTTCCATCAGTGATACCCAAAACCGTTTTCGGGATTATCGCCTTATAAATCCTCACTCCAATATAAAATGGATTGATTACCGCGATCACTGGAGAAAGACCTGGTTCAATGCAGATAGCGCAGAGTATGGATGGATGGGTGGCTTTCGTATTTTACCAGTGCCAAAGGCACCCATTCGTCGTATACTTGGTGCGCGTCTGCTAGAGCTCAACCCAGACGGCTTAAGTGGCCAGAAGCGGCAAAATATAGGAACGCAGCGCGAGGAGCGGTATCGCATGCATCATCAACTGTCATCCGCCGCCATTGTGCGCAAACTCGTGCTTAGCCGACGGTTTTACCGCGGCGTGCACCCAGCCACACTGTCACACCTGCTCCGCGTCTGCTTTACGCAAGTTCAGTATATGCATCTGGAGCCGTGGCGGCCAGTGGACAGCGCAAATCTCCGCGCCATGGAACTAGGTTACATCCCGCTGTTGGCTAATCTTCCGCCGTCTTTACAGCACCTCAATATCTTGTTGGAGTCGAATTGGATCATTCACGGAAGAGCCTACGGCGGTTTCCGTCCCGACGGTGCACTGACCGATCGTCGGCCGAGCTCCCGTCTTGGACGCCAGCTGGTACAGAGCACCAGAAATTGTGTCGTAGTAAACGTGGCATTCCTGGTTGAGGCAGAAGATTTTTTCGCAGAAGCAGTGCGCCCACCCGCCAAAACGTGGCCGCGGCTCAGAACACTAATTCTTACCTCGTCTGTGCTCACACCAACATCCTCTCCAGGCGACATTGAAAAGCTTCTGCTGCTGGCGGCCGCCGCTGTTGCACGTATGCCGCGCCTTCTAGAATTCCAGCTCTGGTTTGCCCGCGGAGAGCACGCATGCGCATTTATGATCCAATTTGGGGATATCAAAATGAAAGCTACATGGGATGTGGCGCCGCTGCTGACAGCTGACGTGGTGCGAGCGTGGCTGGCCGTGACCCGAACATTAAGAGGATGGGAGCGGAGGGTATTGCCTGAGCTCTGGGATATGCCCAGTACCGATATGGCCATGGATGCGCGCATGTTGGTGGTAAGGGGATTCACCGTCATTAGATGCGAAATGTTCAAGCAGTCTATGAAGGAAATGGATCTTGAAAGGGGGGGACACTGGCGGCGATCATAGCAGCTGTTTATATAAATAAATAAATATTTGTTTTACCCTATGATGGACCTCCATGATTATGGAAAGTGGTATCGAGTACTAATTTTCATGCACTTTCCTGAAGGGTCGGCATCACGGTAGCTCTTTCGTGATTTGCAACAGCACCTGCCTCAACTGACATACGTAGTACCCTGGCCAACATTGTTTACACATTGCATTCAAGAGTCAAAGATACAAAGCTCTGGAAAGCAATGTGATGTTTAGTACTACAAATACATCCATCCAAATCACGACAACCAATTCCAAGTCCATAGAATGGCCAATGTACTATTCCCTAGGATATGTTTTTAATTTTTTTTAGAATGCCATACATCTAGCTAACACATACAAAAGCAGACCAACGAAGAAAGAACATTGCGGAGGAAGCGCCGTGCTCACGCACGGCGTCTCCAGGCGGCGGTGCAAGACCGAGAGGCACGGCGACACAGGCGCGAACGCACCCGGGAGCGGGCAGCGGCGGCGGCGGCGGTAGCGGCGGATGTGGCAGCGCGCGATGCTGCAACGACGGCTCAGGAAGCTAGCCAAGAGGTGTTGATGGAGGTTGCGGGTGGGAGCCTCTTAGAGGCGAGGATGGCCCTAGTGACCGCGACTAGGGAGTCGAAGAGGGCGGTGGGGGCCGCCAAAGAGGCCAACAGCTTCAAGGAGCAGGCGGTGGCGGCAGACCCCTCTGCGGAGGCGACGGCTTTGGCGGAAGAAGCAGCCTCGAGGGCGCTAAGGTCGGCTGAAGTCTCGACCGAAGCCTCAGAGGAGACGGAGGATGTGCTACTGGCGTCATTGCAGGAAGCATTCCTCGGGGACTATGAGTAAATGCTCGATGGGTAAGTTCTCTCGCCTTTCAAAGTTTTATGGGCAACTTGATCGCTAACTAGCTTCTGAATAGAACTGTTATTATTATCATCCGACTCCTAAGGTAAGTTACCCCCTGGTTTTTCATGGTCCCCATGCTATCTCCCTTGCCCAAAGTTCCTTTTCATGCTGACTTGCTTAGAATTTCCTCAGTATTCTTACTGCATCCTTACCGCATCCTTACAGCATTTTTATCCGGCTCATGTCGTCTGCCTCCCCGTGGCGGGCCGGGTCCACCTCCAGTAACATTATCTGGAGGGCGAAAGACGACAAATATTTTACCAACACCGGGGCAAATCGTGAGCTTCAAAAATACAAAGTCACAAAGCTATTGTGGCCGCAGTGACGACACAGTGAGGTAGTGACACAGTCAAGTGTCGTTGCATCAAGTGGGGTTGTGATAGTGTGGGTCTGGATCTGAGATTCTACCTCTACTACTGGCTGTCCAGTTTAGCCCGCGGTTGGCTCCTTTACCCGCTCACTCATCACGCACCTAATAAAATCTCAAGCGATCGGGATCAGCAGCAGCCACAAATCACCTTTAAAGCCCCACACATCCTCTATTTTTTCATACTGTCTTACACCAACTTACATCAACAGTTGCATACTTTATGCAAATCAGCGAGTTAGCACATCCTATTCACAGATCTGAACTGCCGAAATGACAGCGACCAAGAACACCCACGTCGAGCTCCCGGCGACCATGTGCGCATGGGTCTATAGCAGGATCAGCGACGGCCTGGAGAATGCCCTGAAGCTCGATGCTAGCTACCCCATCCCAGAGTCCTTTAAGAAGTTGACGCCGCCCAAGTCCAAGGCTGACAGGGGTCAGTTGCTGGTGCGGGTGCTTGCCGCGTCCGTCAACCCGGCTGATTACAAGGTCCCCGAGCTCCCCATCATCGGCAACTTTATGCCCAAGCGCCCGGCCATTCCTTCCATGGACTTTTGTGGTCGTGTCGTCGACAGCACAGACCCTCAATTTGCCATTGGCCAGCTCGTTGCTGGCAAGGTTGAGAACTTGTCACAGCATGGCACCCTGGCCGAGTATACCATTGCACCCGCCATGCTCTGCGCCCTTGTGCCTGAGGGTGTCTCCGTTGAGCAGGCTGCTACGATTGGTGTCTGCGGCTCAACCACGTGGACGGTACTTTTGCCATACATTCGCGAGCTTAAAGCTGGCACTGCCGCCAAGCAGACGGCCGCTATCCCCAACCCCCGCATCTTCATCAACGGCGGCAGTGGCGGTGTCGGCTGTTACTTGATAGCTGTGGCCAAGTGGATGGGCTGCCATGTCACGACAACATGCTCAGCCGCCAACGCAGATCTTGTGCGCAAAATGGGCGCCGATGACGTCATTGACTACCGGTCCGAGGACGTCGCCGAGGCTTTGATCTCGCGGGCTACTGTGACTCCCGGCATCCCCTTTGACTACGCCGCGGACACGGTCGGTCTTGACTTTGGCCTGTACAAGGCCGGCGACAAGTTCCTTGCACCGCACGCGTCGTTTGTGCAGATCACCTTTAAGGATTTTGCCTCAAGTCTAGCAGTCGGTCTGCGGCCATCATTCCTCGGCGGCGGCCAGCGCAGTACGCCTTCCCTGCTGGCCAAGGCCAGCCCAGAAGCCTTTGATTTAATGTTGGAGCTGATGCAGGGTGGCCAGCTAACCGTCCCGATTGAAGAGGTCATTCCTTTTGATGAAGCACCCCGGGCATTCAAGCAGCTCAAGACGCACCGCACACGCGGCAAGGTCATTGTCACGATCCCTGAGAACTGAGTTATGTTGTACCTCTAAAATCTTGTATGTGTAGTGGCCAATTCCACTCAGAGACTACCGTCTAGGTTGATGATCACATTGTACATAGTCTTGCTTAGATACCACTTTTGATACTTCAATTCATTTATTAATCGCTACTGCATGCGCTGCACAGTTCATCCCAGCGATAGCATTTTGTTTTCATTTGGACAAATTCTACGTCAAGAATGTTGGGGGAACGTCCGGGCCTACATGATGTTAGCTTGCTCCTAGATGATGATGATGAAGATGAAGTAAATTACTTACCCCAAACGTGGAGATGTGCATCATTTTCCAAGGTATTGTGAGTCGGCTCGGACATATTGAGCAGGTCGCCGTCGACATAGTGCTCCAGGATAAAACCGGCAGGGTCAAACCAGTAGTCGAAGATCTGGCTGCCCATGACGTGACGTCCGACGCCCCAGCAGTTTGTGTACCCCTTCTCGCGCAGCCAGTCGTGGCCAAGCACCTGTGTGTCGAAATCGTGCGTCTCATACGACGTGTGGTGGACATGCCACTTGGGGCCTTCGTACAAGAAGAAAATGTGGTGGTCCACCTGGTCGGCGCCCCGGTCCAGCCGGAAAAAGACTGTGTGGTTCACGCCCGCCTCGTTGTGCACCAGCTCGCTCGGGAAGAAGTTGAAGTATTTCGAATAGAACTCGTAGCATTTGGCAAAGTTGGTCACGCACATGCCAAAGTGGCCCAGCTTGTGCACGGGCGCCGGCCGCTTCTCAAAGCGCGCAAACTTGTTGACGGGCCGGTTCTTCTCGGCCGGGTAGTTGACGCGCGCGACGGGAAAGTTGGGGTCGCGCGGCTCGACTTTTGTTTGGCCGTGCACCAGGTGGAAGGGGAACCCGTCGACAGGGTCGTAAAAGGTCACCGCACGACCGCCGCCGGGGGCATCGACGAGATCGTAGATGGGAGTGGCCTTGACCTCGGCCGGCAGTTGTGTCGCAGCGCGTTGGAGGTCCTCCTCCGACTCGACCTCAAAGCAGGCGCCACCCCAGGCCGTCTCGTCGGCTGCTTCGACACACACTATAAACGGCTGGCTGCCGTATCCGCGAAAGTATGTCTTGTTGCCGACGACTTTCTCTTCGCTGAAGCCGAAATCTTCGAGGAACTGATTGGCGACCTTGGGGTCCTTGTGTTTGTAAACGACGTGGGCGATGCGCACCAGCCTAATCTTTTGGAAAGCGTCTACCGTCATTGCTGCGTTGTGAGTATTTGTTTGCGTTAGTGTTTTGAATACAATGTATTGATATTGTATCTCCAGAGTTATCAGGTCGATACTAAAGACAATAAAGATCGATGAGACGGTACAATAGGCAAGCTGGCGATGAGGGGAAGGCCCTGTTTAAATGGAAAATGCAGTGAGATATAAATAGGCCGTCACCAACTCACGAATACTTCCGATGGGGAAACAGGAGACGGTGAGGCCTGTTGCATGTCGCCCAGTCCAGTGATGTAGTGTGGCACAATCGGGATCAAGCGAGCGACTGGCGTCGGAGGCATAGATGTTGCATGTTATGGCACCGCCTCTCCACGCTGGATTTTAAATATATACTAGCATGATTCAAAGGCTTCATCTCGGGACGTTTCATTCATTGCTTTGGTATGAAAAAGAGTGTCGAGTCAAGTGTATCCGCACATCCGTCCAGCCAGCTGTGTTCCGACGACGCCGTGCAGCTGTTGTAAGATACAGAGTATTAGGGATGATAATGTGCATTTCAGCTTCCCCACTCGGCCAGTTGTACCATCAACAAGCAAATAGCAAATGAAATGACATGAGCCATGCCAAAACCAGCAGCCAGTACCGCGTCGCTAACCCCGCCGCCTCTGATTTTGGGGAACCTCCGAAGATGCGGAGAGGCTGAAGTGTACTGATCGGGGAGGTCTAGCAGACGTGTAAGTCGGATGGAACGCCCAAAACAGCAAATCTCCGACACGCCTGTTTTGATCGCCACGGCAGTGCTCTTTTTGCGGATCATCTTTTGTCTTTTGGCTGTGCCCGGTGACATTCAAGTATGACTCGATTTTTATTAGTTGACTGGTGTTTCGTTGACTGGGTTTTTATGACTTGCATATGATCGAGTACCGGCACGCACACTACCGGTATTCTGCCATCTGATAAACAGGGTCGCATCCGCGCTGTATGGCATGTGCATAATTCTATGCAATCTGTAAGTTTATAATTATGAGAGAGAAGAGCAGATTAAAAAAGTGTGTTGGATATTTAGGAGTGCCTGGCTAAAACCAAAAATATATTCTCAATGCCTTTGCAATTTCCATGCTTATGCCAACCAGAAATATTGTCTTGATGACATATACTAGGGAAATCAAGCGGCTCTTTTTCACTCGCCGTAAATTAACAGATACTGTGTCAGTCCATCTGGTAGGAGGCTGTAAACTGTCTATGACTACGTTCGAGATAAATGATGCACTATTATATTTCTTCATGCCAAAGTTAAATAGAGGGGGTAGAAAGATTCTCCACTTATATACAGCTCCAGCAGCAAGTCTTTCATCAACTGATCCAATCACAAGGTCTTATAGTCTAGCGGTTAGGACACTGGATTCTGATTCCAGTAGCCCCGGTTCGATTCCGGGTAAGACCTATTTTTTGTCTCCTGACTCTGTTTTTTATTATTTTTTATTTTGAACATCTCATCTTTTATTTAGTTCGTATGATTCAATCCTTTTTTTACGTTTATATTTTCATATTCCCATGAACGGCATCCTTTAATTGATCAGTCATTTTGAAAACACGGCATTTTGATATGCGTCTTCAGTTTCGCGTACTTCTCGGTATTTTTTCGCCGCCGGAGGCAAATTTCTTCCTCTTCTCTTCTCTTCCCTTCGTTTCTGGTTGAGATAACCGTTGTGGAATGTTTATATTCATGTTAAATTCTGCCAATTATAAACCACGGCCAAGAACTAGAAAGAGCCATGAATTAATGAGGCCACACCAAATGTTCATATGCTCCTTCGGGCACCGGTGCTATAATTTGTCTCCGGAATGACTAAGGAGGCAAGATGAGTCTCTTTATGTCGGTCGTAAGTTCCATAACACGTTATTTAGGGTTATTTAAGGTTGGCTCTCCCAGTCAGACTCGATTGTAGTTGAACTCTGTCTACTGAACACGGTAATAACTCGTCTGTTTCCAACACAACACCAAGATGTACTCGATTGTAGCACCTACTGGCTTCACCGACCCGGCTGGCTATGCCTCTGCCCAGGTCTCACGTCCCGAGATCAAGAGCAACAACGCGGTCTTGGTCCGCGTGCATGCCGTTAGCATCAATCCTATCGATGTCAAAAAGGCCAATGGTCTCTTCAAGCTGGTAATCAAAGAACAGTAAGTTATGATCTATGGAATACGGAATATAAGATATAAAATACGGTTCATGGTGTACTGACCATCAGATTCCCGTACCGGATTGGCTATGACGCCGCCGGTGTCATCGAGGCTATCGGCCCAAGTGTGCGCGATTACAAAGTCGGCGATGAGATCTATGTCCGCCTGCCCGAGATCTCGGTAGGATCGTGGAGCGAATACATAGTGTGCACCGACGACGTCATCGCGCTGAAGCCCAAGACAATCTCGCTCAGCGATGCTGCTTCCTTGCCACTAGCTACCCTGACCGCGCTACAGGCTCTTGAGAAATACCGCGGCTCGCTCGAGGGCAAGACTGTTTTCATTCCTGCAGGATGTGAGTGATCCTCTTATTTTTGGTGTCGTTTAAGCTCATCAGAAGCATTGCAGCGCAATTAACACATAACTAACATAGTTTGCTTTGCATAGTGGGCGGCACGGGCGCGTCAGCTTGCCAGCTGGCAAAGAACGTCTTCAAAGCCGGCAAAGTCATCACGACGGTGTCGACATCCAAGATCCCAAAGGTACCCGAGTATCTCGGAAAGGGCGTCGTCGATCAGATTATCGACTACACCAAGGAAGACCCTCTCAAAGTCATCCCTCCGGGGTCGGTCGATTTCTTCTTTGACACAACCGGCCAGTCCATGGCCTTCTTGAGCCTCATGACCCCCAACACGAGCCTCATCGTGTCCATCTCCACTTATCCGTCAGGCTCAACACTGCAAGCATCCGGCTTCATGCAGAGACCCGACAAGCCGCGCCTGCCCCTGTTTGGCAAGCTGTTCCTCAACGCCAACGACGCGGTCCGTCGCCTGCGTGCTCATCGGTGGGGTGTCGAGTACATGTATACCTTTGTAGAACCAAGCGGCACAGACTTAAAGAAGGTAGCGGGATACGTTGACGAGGGTAAGCTGCGGCCTGTCATCGGCACGCGTGTGGACATTCACGATATCGATGCAGTGCGCGATGCGTGCATGCAGGTCTACAACGGCAAGGGCGGTATTGGCAAGGCAGTCCTCGAGTTTGGCGAGTAGACCATGACTATGGTCTCAAACCCCCGAATGACATCATAGATAACCCTCTATGATAAATTGAAACATGAAAGAGCGCATTGGTCAGACAGTGGCTAAGGTATATGGTTGAATTGGTTCATTTTAAGAAATTCTTGATGTTTACGTTTTTTAATGTTTATATATATATATTACTTCCTCATTAGCTTAGTTTTTACGCTTATCTATCTAATTCTTGTTTATCAATTATGCTATAGAATAAATTATCATTATTCGATATATTACGGCTAAATGGCATGCTACTTTATAGACTACGTTTAAAACATAAAAATAATCGCAGCTACTCTTTGTGCAAAATAATAACATCAATCAGAATCTAAAAACACAAAACACACAAAAACACACAAAAACACAAACAAACTGAAATATAGAACAATTTGAAATCACACGAAATTTACAGCCATTCTATAACCTGATCAATGAGAGCATTGCCCTTGTCATCTTGAAAAACGTCTTCATCATGACCGCCAAAGCTAGCCTCAACAGAAGATCCATTTCCCAGTCCTACCATGGGATACAGCCGACCATAAACGCGCTCGAAACCAGTTTCTATTTTGTTAGTAATATTCATGATCAGACGCGGTATAATAAATGGAAAAGTAATCTCACCTAATACCTTGCCATTGACGGCAAAGAAAAGTTTGTGCAGGGTCGTGTCGACATAAACGTCGACAGTGTCGCCCGTTCCATAAAGACCTGCTGTGTCATTACGGAGACCGTGGCCGACCCCATGGAAGAAGCCTCCGTCATCACCGTGCAGGCCCCATGTTCCGTACTCCCACCCCGGCATTCTATTGTTCGGAGTTGACCAGTAGCCCACACCGGCACCAACAATATTGTAAGATCCCTCATCCACGACGCGGAAGGAGAAATGGTACTTGGATCTTGGAGGGATAGGGTAGTCGGCAATGGCAAGATAGCGCGTGTACGGCTCTTTTGGACAGCCTATAAAGAGCTTTGGCACCGAGTCGTCATGCTCTTGTATGAGCTCCTTGACAGGATCCTCGGCTTCATTGACAGGATTCCCGGTGGCTTCATCTGTAGACTCGCTGGATGGAGTCCACGTGAGGGACTTGTTACTCAAGGCAACCGACCAAGACGTTGGGAGTTTGGGGGATTTTGGCCTGTCGTTCATCCACGCCATATCTTCATCAGCCACGGAAACCTCTTCTAGCTTATATAGGAGCCGTTCCTCCATGGGCGGTAGCTCCTCGGGGACTGATGCCAGACTGTCCACGTCGCTGTCACCTTCCGCTTTGGGGCCACTATCAATCTCCTCCATCGTGTCCATCAGCTGGGGGTATGTCCATCCATTATGATCACGAAGCTGGGCCCAAACGCCTTGCATCAGCTGAGGGAATGGGCGCCTGACATGAATATTGTACTGATCGCTCTCCATGACCGCATCGAAAATAAACACGTAAGGCCATGCCTCCCTGCCTGCCATACCGCCATCGTCGCGAGTCTCGGCAAAATCTAGCAACAGTTCCTTTGCGAGCCGTTCCATATCAGTCAGAGTGAATGACACGTTTTGGAAAACAGCCTCGAGAAGAACCCCAAGATGGCTCTTCTTCATATCGTCTGTCAGCTGCTTGACATCATCCTTGACCCGCGCCAGTAACACCCTCGTTGTGTCCTGGAAATTGTTACGAATGGCCAGCTGCAAAGACTTGGCACCCGTATTGCTCTGCTCCACAGCTCTGAACGGGCTGTCCTCAGCCTCCAGTAGATATGCTACCACAGCCGTGTTGTCGGAATTGATAGCCATATCAAAGATGTTGTCGCCTGACTTGGACTTCATGTACTTGAGATTGGATAGTGACGGCACGTTTTTGTGCTTCATCATCTCCTCGAAAGTTGCTCTGTCGTGGTAATATGCAGCAGCATGAAGAGCTGTTTCATGGTTCTCGTCATCCACGATCATTGGGTTGGCACCGAGCTCAAGGAAAACAGATACCTGACCACGAGACGACCGAGATGCAAGATAAAGTCCCGTACGACCCTTGGAGTCTACAGCATCAATTTCCTGCTGGCCTTCATTCACGAAGAGCCTGATGAGTTCTTCGTTTTCATAGGCGTCATGAAGAGGACAGCTATGACGGGATGATTTGCGGTCGTCACTCTTCCAGCCTGCAGACAGCAAAGCTTTGGCTTCTTCCACCACGCCATAGTTTGCCGCAATACCCATGGGAGTCCTGTCGTCATTATTTCTTGCATAGCCATTGACACCGGGTGCCGACGCAATGAGTCGGACAATTCTTACACTGGCGTACATCACAGCACAGTGAAGGGGTGTGTTGTTGGAGCTCGACTCCGGGGTGTTCGGATCCGCCTTGTGCTTGATAAGAAGCTTCACGATATCCTCATTGTTCTTATACGCGGCAATATACAACGGCGACTCGTTTTTTTCGTCGGTCATCCTGACCTCTTCCTCGTGGCCATTTGTCAATAAAACTTTGACAACACGGGTGTGGCCGGACAAAATGGCGTATGCCAGTGGAGTCCGTCCGGTATTGTCTTTTCCAGGCTTTGTTTTCCGTGCTAGGTAGAGAACAAGTCCCACCCGGCCACTTTCAGCTGCATGTGACAAAGCGGTGCGGCCGTCCTTGTCAACGGCATTTAGGTTGACATGGTAGTTCTGCACAAGAAACTCAATATTGCGCTTGTGGCCTACCGAGGCCGCTCGGAGCAACAGCGTCTGGCACAGCGATTCGAGGTCCTTGACCTGATGTTTCACAGTAGGCAGAAGTTTCTGGAGCAGATCGCTTTCTGCTGATGCCTCAATAGGCATACTGCCAGTAGAGTTGTCCACAAGAAGCTCACCACGATCGAAGATGATCTGGTCGCCTTGGTTGCCCGGTCGTTCGACGGTGCTATGCACTGTTCTCTGAGTGCGCGACATGGGACTGATGGACTGCATCACAAAGACTACGGCTTCGTGCGACTTGCTCATAACAGCGTAGTGGAGTGCGTTCTTGCCGTTATTGTCTGTTTCAAGAAGTGCCTTACTTGTCGTCCTTTCCAGTATGGACTTGATGATGGGTACGCTACCGACCGACGCGGCAGCCAAGAGAGGTGTGATACCAGAATAATCAGCCAAGGCAATATCGGCTTTCTTCTCCAGAAGAACTTGTACGACATCAGCAAAACCACTCCTGCTGGCGATGAGAAGAGGCGTGGCAGATTCACCGTCGACTGCATCCGGTGTTGCCCCGGCATCCAAAAGAAGACGAGCTTTGGCAGCACTGCCACGTATTGCTGCATGATGTAGAGCACTGCGGGGACCCGAGTCGAATGCATCGAGCGTGATTCCTTCCTTAACGTGGGCATCAACCAGAAGACGCATTGGTGTAGCAGAATTACCGAATCTCGCGGAGATATGTAGCGCAGTTCGCCCGTTGCCGTCTTTGCAGACCTGCTCCAGTTGTGCCGCAACATCACCGCAGCTCAAAAGAAGCTTAATAAACTCAGTGTGATCATGATTGGCTGCAATGTGAAGAGGGATAGCCATTTGGTAGCCAATCGTCTTCAGCACAGAAAAGCCATCTGTGCCATGTGCCAGCAAACTTCTTCCCACCCTGACCTGTCCATAGTACGCCGCTATATGCAGAGTTGTGAGGGAGAATCGGTCAATCACCTGCAGAGCGACCTGTAGAGGTGTCTGTGAGCTTCCAGCAAGTGTTTCGGATGTATTTGATGTCTCGGAACAACTGTCGTTGGTCTCCAGTTTTGTATCTGGAGATTTTGAGATAGTGTCCTTGGTGATGGGCGGAGCAGATGAGCGTGATTGTAGCTCCTTCAAGATCAGGTCGACCATGTCCAACCGTTCGAGTACGGCTGAAACCTGCAGAGGCGTGCGCCGGCAGTAAGCGTCTGCAAGTAGTGATGGATCTACCCGAGGATCCTTCAATAATGCTCTCAATGCATCAGGTTGTTGTAGAAGACACGAGTAAAAGATGGGACGGTTGAAGTACCTGTCAAACTCGTTGGGGTCAATTGTTTCCTCCTTGAGGAGGCGCTCGACCACCGCTACATGGCCAAACATGCAAGCAATGTGGAGAATAGGCAGATCATAGGGATAGTAGTATCTTATATCGTAGTCCCAATGCGAGGTATCATAGTCGTCGGTCTCCGTCTCATATTCATAGTCACCGTCAACAGTCTCACCGGGTGATATATATGTCGGCAGAAGATATTCGAGAGCTTCAACATTGCCAGTGGCAGCAGCAATCTGAATCGGCGTGTAACTTCGCCAGTCCTTGACAGTCGACACATCTTCAGGTGGGCCAAAGTGATGCAGCAGTGCATTCTGATTTGAGGCAACTGCGACATGCACAGCGAAGCGAGACTTTGCACCAGCATTTTCGAGAAGCTTCACTGCGTCAATGTCACCTTGTTTCACTGCGTATATCAGTGCCCTAGATAGTCCTGAGCTGGTGATGGATGACTTTCTGCTCTGTTCGATAGGAGGCGTGGGCTCAGCCACCTCGTCGTTAGAGGTGTATTCTAGTACTCGGCTGATTAGATCCAAGCATCCGACATCAGCGGCCATGGAGAGTGCAATATTCTCTGCCGGTGGGTTGAGACCGGGGTGTCGGAGTTGATGGTAGAGCTTGGCCCAAAACTCCATGAGCTTTGAGTCGTCAAAGTAACTCAAGCAACTCTTGATAGAAGGGGTGTCTCCATGCGCGGTATTGTTTCGGAAAAGGGAGCCTTCCGCGTAGTGGTATGGCCAGTGCAGAATTGCATACTCGAAGAAAGGCTGATCCTTGATGGTCGTAGATGTGATGCGCGGATATTCATCCTGGCAAATGCGGAGAAATGTCAAACAAATGCATGCAAGAGTGTTATTCGCATCTGGTAGGGAGTACTTGGTGACAGGATTTTCCTCTGCGGCGTCAGCGCCGGGTAAAGCACGGTCTAGCTCAAGAAGATCAATGAGCTCTGCCTGTAGAAGTGGATGGCCGGAGTCATCTGTGTGTACAGCTGAGCCAAGGTGTGCTAGCAGATCGTCTTGCATGTTCACAGGCTTATGAGCGTCGAGCTCATCCATAGTTTTCGCGTGTACGAGAGAGTCCGTACGATCGTTCCCCTCTGCTTCTGGGGCATGATTTACAGCCAGGGCAACAGCAAGCTCGGCTTTGGTCATTGGTCGCTTTGCTAGAGACAGCCAGGCAAGAAGCTGCTGCATGGTGAAAAGCATTGATGGTGGGGTGTAGCTCAGTGTTGCAGCGTAAAGACCAGCCATGCTGGTGGGCATTTTGGGTGCTTCGCGGGCAATTGACGCAATAGAAATAGGAACTGCGCGATGCGTAATCAGCTCCAGCCAAGCGCGCACAGATGCCACGGCTTCGGCATGGGACCCCGAAAACAGCGCCTTGGCATTTTCACTGCTGTAGTCATTGTCGTTGTCGGAGTCTTCTGCTTCAGCCTTGTCCAAAATGATCTGCCTCAGTTTTTCTTGAACAGACTTCATTGCTGGACGCCTTCCCAGAAGTGACGCAAGTTCTCGGTCCAAAATGGCAGGCAAGTCAATGGAACGGTGCGGGAGGCGGAACACGTGAGGCTCATTGGTTGCCCATGTAGGAGCACGAGCAAGTGGGCGGATAGGGGGAATGATACTTGAAAAGGAAGGAGGTTTCGCAGGTGCAACTGGAGTGGATGGCACAGAAGGAAACTCGACATCAGCACGGCTGCTGATGACTGAAAGCTTGAATGCGGATTCAGGCCCCGAAGCAAGTACAGCTAGTGTCGAGACGAGTCCCTGGGGAAGGACTGTTCCCGGCATCTCCCACAGAATACAAGATACACTGCCTTCATATGGGCAGCTGAGAAGACTGCGAAACACGGTCAATAGCTTGTCGAACGGCCAGATTCGCTCCCTGGATCTTTCATTCAAGTAGTAAACCAGCTCACTGGTGTGCGTGAATGAGTGGCGACGCATGCATATAAGCTGGTAGCAGAGAGATGCAAGTAGGGCTGTGGCAGTGTTTGTCTCAGTGTTGTATGGGTCAAAGACGTAACTGATGACGGCCTTGCTGGTGTGGTTTTGGACGATGCCGCCGGGTAAATTTGTTGCGTCCAACTGAGTCTCCTTCTCTCCTTGGTCGACAGGCTTGAGCTGCTCTAATTTTGAGAGATGACTGAGACGGGTAGACAATTCAGCTCTGGAGGAATCTCTTTGAAGCACTTCAAAGAGAACTGACGCCTCATCTTCGTTCCGTACGATGAACCCAGAGAACCCGCTCAGAGTAGCATCAGAGGTCCAAGCAGACACGCCAGGCTCTCTACGCAGGGCAGCCATTCGGGCTCGACGCGGCCCATCAGAGGCTGCAGTTGCAGGTGTGCTCCGCGGCACACCATTGTGCACAAATGCCAATGTGTTTAATGTGCTCATGAAACGGAATGGCGTCCCTGTTGTTACTGTATTAGCTAAGAACGATGTCAAGAAGGAGGCGTAATACTTACGTTTGAGCTGAAAGATCTCTTCACCAAGGCTAGCGATAGCAGCTTGGGACGGTGCGTGGTCAAGGGGGTCCTGCCGCAAGAAGGGCGCAAGATCGTGAGCGCTGCATCTCAAATTAATGACCCGGTATAGCGGCTCGCTGAGACCAAAGTCTGTACACACAGACTCAATCATATGTGCAGTGTTATGGATCCAAGCACTGCTGAAGAGCATTCCCTGCTGAGAAGTGCAGAGCAGCCAGTTGGCAAGACTGTCCCAGGTTGACTCGTGCCCTGTTGAGGGACATGGTGTTTCGTAGAACAGCTGAGTAGAATAGTAAGTAACTGGCACAAGGCTATGCTAAAGCAGCACAGTACTGAGAAGTCTACTTACAACGAGAGTGGTGCACGCGGCAACGAACTGACCCGGTCCCATGTCCGTGCGGGCAATAGATAGGGCCTACTATGTTAATGGTGAGCCATTTTTTCAGCCCTTGATAGCACGTACCTCTTTTACAACCAACCCGCCTAGGTCCTGAGCGACAAAAACAAAATATTGTTGTTCCCCGGGATCTTCTTCGGCCGGAGCCTCCTGACTCTCATCATCTTTTGCGCCCTCTTCCACCACACTTCTGCGTTTCTCGTCATCATCTTTATCGACAGTGAGAATGACCGAAGAGTCATCGGCTGGTATCTGAACGACATTTGACGACGGGGATTCGACCTCAAAGCTTTCCATCTCAGAGCTCCTTTTGGGGGACTCGGGCTCAAGGGCCTGATCCTTGGCAGCAAGAGCGTCGGTGGGCAAGGCCGCTGCTGTGTCGTCGGCAGCTGCACTCCCAAGAGGTAGTGTCTCCGGTCCAACAACCACGACCTGTGGGGAACGCTGAGAGTCTTCAAGTTGGTCAGGATTGGACTCCACGATGGTATCTTCTCTTGAGGCAACATCATCTTCTTTGGATACAGCATCAGCAGTATCGTGCCCCTCGGTGTCATTGATAGACTGGTCTTCAATCGCATGGTTGGCCCCGGCTGGGAGAGTACCTATGACAATGTCGATGGGGTCTTTGGTAGCTTCATCCACGGCAGAGACGGACTTCTCATTATCTGCTTTGGCTTCTCCAACATCATTGGGTTGAATTTCTTCAGCAGTCACAGGATCACCCTTTTCGCCATTCTCTGATCCAGATGACGAAGATGACGCAGATGACGCAGATGACGAAGATGACCCAGAAGTTTCTGACTCACTGTCCACCTGTTTTTCTTCTGCCTCTTTGTCTAGCTGCTCTTCATTCTTGTAGTCATCGACACCATCAATGTCGTCGGCTGTGTCACAGCTTGGGACTGCTTCGTTGATATCACTAAGCAGGTCGCGAGCAACTTCTCGGACCGTGTCAAGGGAGATGCCCTGCCGTGTCTGTGGGACACTGTAGTTGTACACATATGTCTTTACGGGGATCTTCCGCAGCGACAGGTACGACGATAGCTGTGCTGCAGGGCCATCCGGGCTGCGATCGAGCCATGGCCAAGCGTTCGTGTCGGATGTTGCCTGCGCCGTCGTTATCGTTGAAGATCCGCCAGGAACAAGGATGATACTATCAAGTAGAGGCGTATCAGCGGCTGTGGACAACTGCAGTGAATATTGGCACTTGGGTATTCATGATTACTTACTTGCATTTCCATGCCACTAACGTGTCGTCGTCGAGGCCTTTCTTCGCGGGTGTCTGCGCTAAAAGCTCCAGTCGCCCATTTTCAGGCTTAATAGCCCTCTCTTCTGTCGACTCGGCCATTTGAAGGCAGTTTTGGTTACTGCGGGGGTCGCTCCTCCCCGCTATGTTGCTTTAAATGCGGACCGTTCCTTCCCGTGTTGGAGTATTTAGGGTATTTGTTGACTGCTGTCCTGTCGTCGTCGTGCGCCGTACTTGCCGATTTACCATACTTCGGAGTCCGATGAGGTTACTTGGACGATGATGCCGGTCGCGACTTCCTTCTCAGCAAAGCAGCATCTGCTTGAGCAGAATGTAATTAATACGTTTGAATGCACGTGCAGAAAAAAATACAATAAAGGTAAGATCAGCCATTCTCTTAGACAGTAGACTAAATGTGACAGACGCAAATGACAAAATCACCGCCGTTACTGCTTACGGCCTGCAATGACACGTCACGTCACGTCAGCATCTCACCTCCATGCGCCGCAACAAATATTGATTCCCTTGATTTATATTTGATTTTCTACTTCTCTCTACGAAGTAAGCGGCACGCATATTGAAAATCCACACTTCAACCCATGTTTCTTGCATAGTCCTTATCTTCCACCTCCAAGCCCCCCAAGCCCTCCAAGCCCTCGAGTGCTACAAGCTCACGAGCCTCCTCGCGATGCAGCTCGGCCAATCGCTCGTAGAGACTGGCAGTCTCACGCAGTCTCTGGATCCGCTTGGCTGTCAACAACGCCATTGTGGAGGCGGAGCGGTATGTCTGTTTACCGTTAGGGTGGTCAGCAAGTGGGCGAAGTTGCTTCACTTCTTGCAGAATGGCCGTAAGCGTTGCAGCTACAGTGGGGTCCTTGGGTGATTGGGAATCCGCACGGTGCGTGAGCACATCCTCATTATCCTGGGTTTGTTTCAGTGTTGGAGAGGTCTCTGTCACAGTCACTGCTGACGCTGCTGACGCTGCTTCCGTGGTGGTGGTGGTGGTGGTCGTGGTCGTGGCGGTGGCAGCAGCAACAGTGACAGCTCTGGCTGCTGGAGCTGCCGTCACAGGTGTCGAGCTCGAGGCCACAGCCAGCGATGCAGTACCTGAAAACATTGCGTCTTCTTCAGAATCAGCGGGCTCTTCAGCGCCCCCGTCATCATCACCATCTCCAGCTTCGCTGGCCTCATTTGCGTCTGTTTTGACGATTTTGGCCAAATCAATTGACGTTGAAGAAATAGCCCCTATTGCCTGTCAGATTGCCGTTGCAAGATCTCCCAGGGTTTAGACTTACCAGTAATAACAGTTACTGGCCGTGCCAGTTCAGGGAGATGCAGGCCAACCTCCTCAATGCCCCGCATAACGTTTTCGGTTGATGCGCGGTGCAGCTCATCCTCAATGACTCCAGGTGGGATTTTTGCATTTCGACGGTCAAGGGGTAGGATTGCAAGTCGTGTTGGGGGCCGTTTGCGTCGAATCAAGCTGTCTATGATTTTACCAGATCTCTCTGAGAATGTCCCGATATGGCCGTTTACTTCAGCTACGAGCTGAAAAGACGAGCCTCGAGGACGCTTGACGAGCATGGCTACAGTGAACGAGTCACCGATACCCTGTTCCTTGGTAGCCGCAGTGATCTGCCAGCGTGCTCCATTTCGTAGCTGACTCGGGATCGTTGGGCTCGTTTTGACAGCATTTGCCTTGACACGCAATAAATGTGTCCGGGTAAAGGTTGACTTGCTGCCGTGTGAAGCTTCAAAGCCCAGTGATGCGGCCTGAGCAACTGGCACAGTGGCGCTGGCCTTCATGGATCCGGTCCGCTCTTCATTGGTCGTGTAGACATCGACAAATTGGGCGCCCGCTGCGGCTGGCTCGTATGACACTAAGGTTGCTATTTCATCGTCGTCTTCGGCAGTCTCCCCATTCTCAGACACCAGATCAACTGACAGCTGCACATTAAGTTTGCCAAACTGTGCATCTGTCTTTCTGGGGAGGGGCACCATTCGGATGACAAGCAAACTAGCATTATCCTCATCGCCAGGGTCTAGTGCGCCGTGAACCTCATACAGCAGCTGAAAGTCCATTGTAAAGTCATTTCCAGGCGCCTCGCCCAAACTCGGGGCCACGTCCGTCCGGAGAGTCGCTCCATCAGACAGCAGAGATAGAGAGAAGCTTCTCGGCTTTGAATCCATTGTATCGTTATGAAAAGTATATGAAAAGTATATGTTCCTGATTTTGTTGCTATTTCTTCAAAGAGATTATGTGTCATTATATCACTTCTCTTCCGACTTTATATTAGTTCGTCTCTGGGCTGTAATATGCATAACCCTGGTCGAAACACCGTGTGTGCACTGTTGAGGCTGGAGCTGATCACCCCCCCCCCCCCCCTTTCTCGTGAATATCCACCCTGCCTATTTATGTATCCTTGAGCTGTGACCATTTTCCGGCTTATCGTTTAATAATCGGTTCTCAGACTATGAAGTAGCAGGTTCTCCTGTAATACCACTTCTCTAGTTGAATTGTTCTTGTTCTCACCGTCCTACCTTGCATATTCACGAGATACACGCCGGCATCATGAACAACAACAAGGTTGTGCTAGATCGCCAACGGGCTATCCGGGATCTTCTGGTAGATGTTCGTGAACTCAAGAACTCGGCCAGAAAATCACACAAGTCTGTTATTCTCGACAAATTTATTCGCGCCGAGCCCACATTTGGCACAAATGGCGATCGACTTCTGCATATCCTCATCCAGTACGAAAACCCATCCAACGGAGGAGAGTGCGAGACAAGTCTTTGGAGTGATGCCCCAGATACACCATCCACCACCACGACGGACGACCCACGGGGCCGGGCCGTTGGTGGGGATGTTGCACATGCGGCTGCCTACGAATCCCAGCGCCACCTCATGGCTGGCCACACCCGTGATTCGAGCCGGGGTATGGTGCGGAAGGACGTCCGGATCAGTTCTTCGTCGATTGTTGAGCCAGGCAAAAAGAGCGGTTCCAATCAATCGGGCGCCCCGGACCCAGGAAGCCGTAATGATACGGCTGTCGCACAACAGTCTGATGATCGGGGACTTGGACGGCTGCTGCTAAAGTGGCTACTGAAGCACCAGCACTTCAGATCATATTTCACAAAAAAGCCCGACGCGCCTGGAGGGCGAAATGAGATGCTCGACACGCTCCCGTTGTATCTGGCTATTGAGAACAATAATCTCGCTTTTTTGGCGTGTTTCCTTGGCATTTACTGCGACCCAAAATCAAAAGATGTGCGGCCTCTCATGGACACCATCATCGAGACAAAAGACCGTCTAGGCGACGGCAACTGCATTCATGCTGCTATCAAAAAGTGCATCCCCTTCACATCATGTCTGGTCTCGATATGTTCTGATGCGGCTCTTCTGGGCAAGGACATTACAAAACATACACCACTCCACCGTGCTATTGTTCGCGACAACCCACGCAGCACATGGATTCCGCAGCCACCAGCCATTTTCAAAAAGCTGCCAAAACCGCCACTGTGGGAGAAGGCGTTTGAGCCAGAGTCCATATTTACGGCTATTCAGGGTCGGGACAATAATGAAAAGCTAGTCCGCACCATTCTGACGTCGGTCAACAGCGCCGGAAACTCTCCTCTTCAAGACCGCCTGAGTCTGAAGAAGGTCAACTCGAACCTGGCAAATCGACTCAAGGAAACCATTTTCACATCCGTTGGCTCGATTGCCGACGTGAGCACGGCTCTGTATGGTACAACTGGCGCAACAAAGGAGCTGTATCTGAACATGGCCGACTTCAACCAGGCCTCGCACAATTTCCATGGCTTTATTGAAAAGCTCACACAGTCCTCTGGCCGCCGGACCGTGGCACAGTTCTCGGAACCGGTCGCCGATATTGCGTATGCCGATCCCTACCAAGCAGCCCCGCCGCCAACCTTGCCAGCTCCTCCCCCAGAGAACCATTCTGTCAATTTTGAGGAGATTCTCTTTTTCGTTCACCTGCCCGATCTCAACTACGTGAAGCAACCATGTCCTCATAGTGCCATCAGCAAACTCTTCCTATGGCTCAAGGAATGCGGTGTGCACACAATCAGAAAGCTCCGTATTCCGGACAACACACAAAACCCGCTTTCTGAGGCCTTTGTGCAAAAGTATATTCTTGATCTCTTCCGCATTGAGTCGCTGGATTGGCGCAAGCTGGATATCAACACAGATGTCTTGCTCCGCTGTGCGGCGGGCGATAATCGTGTCGGGCGTGGCACAAAGTCGCTGGACATTATTCAGACGAGCAATGTCTTGAAGGAGCTTACACTGTACTCCAGCGGAAATTGGAGCACACTCTATCACTGGTCCAGCTTGGATGGCCTCGTACAAATTCCCCAGGTCGGTTCGAGCAGTCAAGTTTGATGGTATCATTGTCTATACTAACAACAAGTAGCTTACCAAGGTGCAAATCAACATTGTGCAGCTCAACCAGTCCGAGGTACGCTTAAATAAAGCAAAGTCCACGATGGCTAAACGGTATGATAGTTACAGACAAAAACTAACTTTTATTCTTAGGACTTTTACGACGGTGCAACACACAAGCGCCATCTTGATTTGTCCAGCCTCTACGCCACTCGGGTACGTAAGAGGTTTCTGGCAATGGCCAACGACCTAAAGCATACCCATGTCAAGGACTGGGAGGTCAAGATGGATGCCAACTGGGACTACCCTCTCTCGCCCCATGAGCCCGAGGAGCCATCGTCACAGATAGTGAAGCACCAGTTCACTAGCCAGCTGTTGCCGTCGGTCAACGCTCTCCAGCAGCTGGAGGTGGACCAGTCTGCTCTTCCCATCTCGGAGCTGAGTGACGATGAGTTCTCCATCCATGACGAGTCGGGCGAGGATACCGACAACGATGATGAGGATCAGTACTTTAGCGAAGACAAGTGGAGCAAGTTTCGCGACCGAATGCAGCCCTTTGCTTTGGCACCGGAGACTCCAAGACAACTGGATCAGCGCATCCGTGTAGCCATCATCGATAACGGAGCTGATCGTGTGCGGTCACGCTTCCGTAACCAGATCGCCAAGGGACAGTCGTTTGTGTCTGTCAATGAGCTGCAGAGTGACCAGCCTCTTCCCTGGTGGATGGTGTCCGATGCGCACGGGACCCAGATGGCTTCCTTGGTAAGCCAGACGAATCCATACTGTCGTCTTTATATCGCACGGGTGGGCACGCGTCGCAACGACATCCAGGCCCAGAGTGCCATCAACGCAATCAACTGGGCCATGGAACACGATGTCGACATTATCAGCATGAGCTGGACCCTGGACTACGACGACGCCGGCCTCAAGTCAGTCATTGAAAAAGCATCTGCACGCCGAATCCTCCTGTTCGCGTCGACGCCAGATCAGGGCATCTACTCAGAGGCATGGCCCGCCGATTATTCGCAGCACACAATCAGCGTCAGCGCAACCGACCAGTTTGGACACTTGACGTCAAAAGCACGAGCTACAAAGTCTGCAGATGTGCAGCTTCCAGGTGAGAACATTCGAGCAGCGGGTCCGGCGTACATTGGAAACACGCTGGCGCTGGTATCGGGTAGCAGTGTAGCGACGGCGTTGGCAGCCGGTCTGGCATCTCTGGCTTTGCTGCTGCTACAGACTTTCAATGAAGATCTACCCATTGAGCCGCCTGGTGCAGAGCCGAGTACGGGATTGGAGTCAGACACAAAGCAGAAGCGGCACTACTACTACACCAAGGAGGGTATGTTGAGCGTATTCCAGCGCATGGCAGCCGACTCGGACCAGGCGATTCTACTGCGGCACATGTTCCCCTCGGAGAGTGTGCCCAAGGACCAGGTCCTGGAGAAGTTAGCACAGTACTGGGACATCAAGGGATGGAACAAACGGCGACCTGCGATGCAGTAGCGGCGATACTTGGGGGTTACACATATTTTCTTATTTCTCTATACTTATGTTGTATAATTACATTTACTGATAATCTTCTTCAAAACAAACTATCAAAATACTATATAAGTGTATGCTGACTAATACTAATTGCGGCAGTTCTACTGTCATATTAACACTTGAATAGAGACTGGACCACTGCTGAGAACCGCATGACTTTCTCACACAGTCATTCATCAGAGTATTGTGACTGTATTTACTGTGAATAATTCACACGGGTGATATGCGGCTGAAATTCGCAACTGAGCACCACTTGCTACAGTGCTTCTCCACGATTGTACAGCATGGAGTATATAATTAGGACAACTTAAGCTTGCCCATTAGTACTGTCGATCATCAGCCAAGCAGCACTTGGACCAAGCAACTGTCTGTCGTCGACGGCATGGCTGTTCATACTGACGATTACTACAAAGTGCTCGGTATATCTCCGTCATGCGCCGATTCGAGGACAATCCGTGAAGCCTACATGAAAGCAGCGCTCAAGTTTCACCCCGACAAGACAAAAGGTGATTCAGAGTCATCAAGGTTTGCTCACTTCCATTTCAATATATTGTCAGTTTAGTTTTTGTCATTCACTTACAGAAGTTGTATCATACAGGCTCAGCGCGCATACGAGGTGCTAAGTGATGCAAATACACGGGAAGAATACGACCTAAAGTTCTACCCAACTATATCCAAGAAGATGGAGGCAAATAGACAAACTCGACAGCGCAAAGCCCGGGAAAGACGATGCTATGTCCCTGGAACGCCACCAGGTGCATCGCACGAGTCGGGGCCCCGGAAAAGACGAGCGCCATCTCAACACGACGATGAGCCCAACAAGAGGCCATGGCCTGGGGCGCCAAAGACAGGATCACAACCTCGAAAGACACCCCAGCGGCCTCATCAGAAAGCCCAGCCTGAACCGAATCCCCAACAGCGTCAAAGCAACGATCCGGATTTTTCCAGGATGTTCCAAAAGTATTCCGGTAACAGTGCTGCTTTGGCCGTTCTGGAACTACATCTCGTATGGGTACGAGTGGCTTGCGGCCTGGACAGTCTCAAGGAGTATGCTGTTGAGCGAGAGCGAGAATGTCAAGATTGTATGATCAATCACTTGACAACTTCCAAGAAATCCAATGATTGGTGCAAAAGGGGGACCAGGTTGCTCAAACAAATCGAGCTCCTTGATAAATTCGTTGAACAAGTTACCTCTGACCGTCAGTCCGTGGAAGTCTGCACTTGGAATGAGTTTTACCCAGATCACGAGGTTCTCTCTATCGTCGGCAGTGCTGATTTTGATGCGATTGAGGCAAGAATTGAATGCGCACGAACATGGCTCGATGACATCACCATGTGGACAGACCTGATGAACAATATCTGATTCATGGTGCGGTCAGCATTGTTCATGTCAACCGTGCGGTTATCTGTCCTTTTCCCTTCGTCGACATCTTTACAGCTTCTCATCTTTGCTTTTATAATAGTCATAGTTCTACAACTGTTACAATTGCACCTTGCCCGATTTTTTTATTGAGGTAATACGTGTCGAAAGTGCCATGCCATCCTGCAGTTTTGCATCATGTTCCTCGATACTTCCAAAAATGCGATATCTATGCTCTATTACAGAGTTAATATAATCAGTGCAGTTCAGATGGCTCTTATCGTAGAATATGTTGAACAGAGTAATGGTTTTATTTTTAATTATTTCATAGCACAACTAAAAACACGACAAGACGTTGCTCGCTTAGTCATCGAATTTTAGCACCCATTCAATAAGGCCAATTTAGCAACACATCGCATCGTCAAGTAAACAAACTAATCAACATTTTGATCACGTTTAACAGCTTCATTAATTTACTAAATCTGGTTTTAACTTTTTTTTATTACTTATTATGCTATTGCTTAAACTAAATCTTTAGTACCATTCGAAACCCTTAATTGTTTTTGTTTGTTTGTTTTCTTCTTTTTAACTGTTTTTGGTGTTTAGTTTTTTTTTCTTTTTTTTTTTCTTTTGAACATCCCACTGCTTTAATTTCCATCAGGGATCAACCGCAACTGGTATCCTTCAATCACATTGTAAAGAGTTCCCCGGACATCCACCAATGTATGAATGTTTTTCCTGACTTCTGCCATCTGTTGGTCGAGGCCGCGAGCACATGCCAACTCTTGGGATGGCTTCCAAACTTGTGCTGTTGCCCTTTTTTCTCCTAGGACAGGACGATAGTGTGCATCACCTTTTCCTAGTTTATTGATCACAATTTTACTTGACTTGGAGAGTTCAGTAGCTTCTTGGAGCAAAACTTGCATATCGTGAGTGCGGTCCGAGATGTTTGAATCGACAAAGTTTTCACGATCCAACTCTGCAAACCGCATCTGCCCGACGCTCACCATCTTTCTTATTTCTTTAAAGATGCTTTGAGCTATGGAGTTGGCAACCTTGATGAGGCGTAGACGCTCGCTGTCAGACTTTGCCCTCGTCCATTGGTGTTCCATTTTTGTTCGTTGAAAATTCATTTCCCGGTGTTTCTGGTCGTAAGCAAAGCGACGCTCTTTTAGTTCGGCGTGCAGAGGATGTTTGCCACCTTGAGACAGAGACATGTGCAATAGAGTTGAACACATAGTTTCTGTGCGGTGATCCTTTTCTCTTTGTTGCTTGGCGAGCAGGGAAGCTTTGGCGCGGATGTCCCAAAGAATAGAATCATCGTATTTTTGACGAGAGTCCAAATCATTGAGTACTTCCCAAGCTGTTTGAATCTGAAAAGTTAGTAAGATGAGTGCAAGTTTGACAGTCGAGAGATTAGACTTACTTCTTGAGATTTCTTTTCGTCCATGACGGTTTCCATTAGCTTGTTGTAAGCCAAGGTGATATCGAAATGGTCACAATCATGATGAAGGTTGAGGACCGAGTAGTAATCATCAGAGTAGATAGCCATTTTGAGCAGTGTTTTCAAGTATGAGAGTAAAATAAGTGTGTGTTTTGTTAGGTAGGAAGGATAGTTGTGGAAGAGAGAAGAAAAGTTTGAGCCAGAATGAGAGGGGAGGGTGCTCTTATATACCCAAGGAAAGCCGCCACCTGGCTACGCGAAGGCAATGAACGTCATAGTATTGGCATATAAAAATTAAGGTTCATAGATCAAGGTTCATAAATTAGGGTTCATAGATGAAGGTTCGTAGATGAAGGTTCGGGGATAACAAAGACTGTGGTCGTCATGATCATATAAAGATACTGCCTTATCGTGGCGAGTGAGGGTCATGAGGGCGGGATATAAGCTAAGCTATATTTTAAGTAAACAACTACGGCGTAATTTCTCAATAAATCAAAGTTCATCTCAGTAAACCAAGGTTCATATCAGAAAATTAAGGTTCATAGCCTAAAAATTCAAAAAAGCAGTTCTGATATTAGCCTCCATAATAGTCACGATGGCCATTACAACAAGGTTCTGTTGGCCACCCCCTCTCTTTAGTCACGCTTGGGCTCTCTCTCATGCTGAGGATTTTTTCTTGCCAATATGCTGCATCCAAGTGCTCTGGGAAGTTTTGAAGATAAAAACACCGCAATTATGTATCATTAAATTGATATCTTTCAACTTCTAGAATTTCAGTTACTGTTTATCAAAGGGACGGGCTGTATTATCAAACGATGAAAACGTACTAGTAAAATACATATAATAATTTTATGTCAGTAATGATTACTATACTAAACAGTGTGACATTGCCATGAGTTCTCTTGTTTGTTTGTCAATATGGGGGTATTTACATACCATTATAAAGATACCTGTGATCCTGCTTGCCTCAAGATGGCTTATGGAAATAATAGTACGTGCGTCATCATGACGACCCCTGGGACAATGCCTGAAAGAAACATAATCTTTATCATCACTGTGCTGAGTCATGTAAGAATAGAGTTTACACTGATATCCCCGTATGATGGATAAAGTTCTATTGATATGCTTCATTTTTGAACATAGGACGCGGCCTATGTTCTGGTAGGGACCCAGGGTCATCGTCGTCATTGAGGTGATACCTGGTATGAATGATAAAGAACAACCTTTCTCATCACAAAACAAGTCATCGCTAAGTTATTACGATGAAACTGAGTTTATTGAACCCAAAAATATTAGAGTATGCTTAGACGATCTCCTTCTTTTGACAACAGAACGCGGCAGCTTTTCTGTTGAAGACTATTTTCATCAGTGTCATCGGCCTTATCATGGCAAGTTCAAGTGCATATAGACTTTCATCAAGAGTAAATGTTTTTATACAGAGCAAGACTGGACAAAATGACCGTAAGTAGTAAAACACATTTTATTTCATTTCAATAGGAATAGCATCGCGTCTTTGTGAAGGCCGTTCAGCATACCAAAATACCTCTGGTACGTAGTCTACTATGCAGATAATCGATTACAATTCTCTGGCAGTCTACTACAAAATTGTAGATAATCTACTACGAGCTTGGTATAAGGAAACCCTCCTCCTCTCGGTCGTGGTGAGTTTCTTTCTTTCTTTCTTTTCTTCTTCTTTTCTTCACCAGCTACTGTTTCACCACCAAATCCAGCACAAATAATCACACCAAACCAAAGCAAATTCATCTTATCCTCTCACTCGGTTTTTTTTTATTTATCTTTTTCATTTTCATCCAGATCCACTTACTAATCATAATAACAAAAGCTTGTCAAGATGCCGATTTACGTGGACGATTACTACGCTGCGCTCGAGGTGACCCGGGATGCCACTGATGAGCAGATCAAGGCAGCCTACCGCGCAGCTGCCCTCAAGTATCACCCTGACAAGACCAGCGATGAATCAGCCGCTGAAAAATTTCTTTTGGTGAGTGCCCTATTTGTTTGTTTCTTACTAACGCAAGCCGATGACTAACACTTGATAGATTCAACGTGCCTACGAGGTACTTCGAAATAATGACACCAGAAAGGTTTATGATTCTCAGTACTCTAGGATTGTTAACCCGCGTCTGGTCCCAAGACAAACCCAACCCCGCCCCGCTGGTTATGAATCTCGCCCTTTTGAAGATTTTTACATCTTCAGAAACCGTAACTCATACTATAGCCGCCGTAACGACCCTTCCAATTCCACGGCACCACATCCGGTGCCGTTGCCCAATGGTGTAAACCCAGCATGGCTGCAACACGAGTTTGATAACAACGGTGTCCATTATACGGTTTACTTCTCACTCAAGCCAACCTTCACAGTACACATGATATTCAACGAGTAAGTGCACCAGCCTGCTACTCTGCTATAGCAATTACACATCATACAGTGGCCCAGTATGGCTGCCCAGGGGCGTTGTGTTCTGTCTTGTGATTTCTGTTGGACATTTGATGTACTGGAGCCTCGGTACTGTTTTTAGGGTTGTTTTGGTTGTATTATTGGACTTGTCATTTATGTAGTATGTCTTTCTGCCGTACTAAACAGCTTTTTGTATTTCTTTGTTTCTTACCATGTGTTGGTTGGCTGGCAAGGTAGATAGCAGGAAAGTACTCGCCTGTCCTCGCTCTCAATGTATTATAGAGGAAGGCTGCTTTTGGCACAAGCAAGCTACAAAATACGATAGAAATCTACTGAGATAAGAATAGGTAAAAATAAATAATAACAAATAAATAAACAGGACCCCAAACTGCGCTCTGTCCATTTACTATTGCAAGATCAGTCTAAGTACAAGCGCAAATGCTACAATAACGTAGATTTTAATGACGCTTTTTGTAAAACTGACTTGATCGAGAGTGTGAGTAAGAAAAACATATTTGGAAATTGGTGGATTCTACACTCAAACTACAAATGCATTTTCTGGCCGGGGTTGCTCAAGACATGTGCTTTTTGTTGAGTTCTTCTGAAGTCAGACGTCAAGTTGAAGGCTTGGCCGATATGATAGGAAAGCCTTGTAATATTTTCTTGCGATCCTCCCGATAAATATGGCGACATTGATGGACGATTTCCAAACTGTCATTAAGCACTTTAGTACCGATACTAAATCAAACAATTCTCCCAAGTTAATTAACAAAGTTTCTATATACATAGCTACTATGCTGCCTGTTGCAATGACTGGCCTGCAAAGAGTGTCTCGTCTCGTGTCTGCTTGAGAAATGGTAGTAGTTCTGTTCCTCCTGTGCCCGTAAACTTTTCGGTTGGTGACTGCGCCTCGCCGCTCGGCCTTGACGTGTTGTAGACATAGGAAGATGTCTTGCTAGAAGCTTGTGGTGTCCCTGCCAGTCCACGTCCAGCGTGTTGCACAGACCCTGCCCGCTTCTGCTTGGATGGCAAGATGATGTACCGAGTGACAATAGCCAAGTGCTTGTTCCGGAACGCGGCCAGTGCCTTGGTGGCATCTTGGAAAGCGCCAACTAGCCCAGATTTCTCTTCGTTGTTGCCTGGATATCCATCAACACTATCTCTGAGGCTTTGGAGTGAGCTGGCATACTCGAGGAACCGGCGGTGCGGGCCGGGCATATAGCCGCGCACCTCTTCATGGAACCCTAGCGGCGCTACAGCCGCCGTGCCATTGGAGTGATGCTCGACGCCAAGCACAATATCAAAGAACTGAATAAGTGAGCTCTGTCCGTTGCTGCCTCCACGCAGCTGCTGCCAGCTACCCTGCTGCTGTCCGTGCTTGTCAACACCCTCGTTATAAAACACACCATTGGGCAAGCCTTGTGCCGCCATGTTTTTGCTCCCCGCGAGGTACGGACGGATCTCCCAGAAAAACACTTGTGGATCGCAGCGCTCGTGCATGCGGTCGAGCAGCCGGCCGACGTCTTGGATGCACGCTACAAACTGGTGGAGCGCGCTGATT
Source organism: Ophiostoma novo-ulmi subsp. americana (assembly GCA_029298975.1). Taxonomy (NCBI): domain Eukaryota; kingdom Fungi; phylum Ascomycota; class Sordariomycetes; order Ophiostomatales; family Ophiostomataceae; genus Ophiostoma; species Ophiostoma novo-ulmi. The sequence continues at coordinate 2,761,458 of JANSMA010000004.1, read as the reverse complement.
ATTTTCGCGCTGTCGTTCGACGACATGGCTTCCAAGAGAACAGGCATGATTGGTGCAGCGCGGCACTCCATGGCCACAGATACGACATAGAACCACGACTCGGATTCTGTGCCGGTAAATGTGTGGAGGGCATGCAGGGCGTCGAGGTCGTCAAAATGGCCAGACGGTGAAGTGGACGTAAAGTTCCACAAGTTTAGGGCGGCATAGGTGGCGACAGGTGGCAGCTCCAGATGGGCCGCAACCTTTAAAAGGGGCACTCCGATGGGTGGTGGCAGCACATCAGCAGGTGTGTCGCCACCCCAAATGTAGGAGTGAGTGAAAAAGGCCAGGACGACGTAGGCACGCTGCCACTCTTGTTCTGTCGCGAGTCTTTCGACGGACAAGACGGGCATGCTAGTGACTGCAGCTTTGAATGAGTTGTCCCTGAGAAGGGCAGGCAGCTGGGAAATGACAGCCTCCCATGGTGCATAATAGGGATCTGGGAGACATGCGAGGGGAGATGAGGATGGTAAAAAGCCGTTTTGTGTGACGGCGTACTGGTGTAGTAGATTCTGCATGGCGATAAGTACAAGTGCGAAGAGGAAGATGGGTACGGAAATAAATGGGTATCAATGAAATCTGACGAATAGAATAATATGAAGTGATGGAGCTGCAGGTGGGTGGGTGCAACTGCGTGGTTATGCTGGGGGAATAGGTGGGACAAGACAGTAGGACGGTAGGGTGGGACGGGTCTAGAGTGAAGGATGGGGGGATGACAGAAAGGGTATGGGAATATTGGTACTGATAGGTGAATAATGAACAAAGATTGAATAATGAACAAAGATTGGCTGGTATCAGACTTGCAGTCAAACTTGCACATCTCATCTGGCTGCGAGGGAAGAGGACGCACGAGGACATGAAGTAGACGAGCAGCCAACCATGGCTGCCATGCTGCCCTTTGTCGAGGCGGGTCTCACACCAAGGCCAGACACGACCCTGCACCAGCGCCGCCCCGTCTTGAGCCGAGATGAGCATTCTAAACAGGAAACCGTGCGCGATGGTCTTGCTATGCTGAGATATAAATCCCTCATGGTTTATAAAAGTCATAGGTCGCCCGTCCCAGACCTGTCTCCATTTCGTCTTCGTCCATGGCGGTTGAAACGTAACAATTTCAATATCCCCAAAATGTCAAAGATACGAAGCGGCACACGACGGATACTCGACGATAAGAGACTCCTTTTTCAACATCAGACTGCGAGAGATCCCTGATAGCATGCCTAGACCTAGATTGCGGTCGACGAGATGTCATCACAGTTGATTATATTTACAAATTACGACGACAAATAAAGACAAAAACGCATCACTGCACGTCGACGATGCCACGATGATGGATACACAGATCTCAAAACTGCAATTACAACTAATCAAAAGCGACATCACCATCGTCATCAGCCTCCTCGCAGATCTCGTCCAACGTTATTGCATAGAGTTGCCGGGTTTCTGTTACTCCCCGTTATCAATCGACCTCTCACCGCAACTCGGATACGTAATTGTCATCCCAGATGACCTGTTTTTCGTGGTATTATTCATTTCAGTTACACGTTACCAACTGCATCTGACCTCTATGCTCACCGAAAATTTGGTGATATTCCCTCATGGTTTCGCATGTCGTCGGTTATCCGCGGGTGGAGCCGGGCGATGGCGCCTGCGCTTGCCTTGTCTGCCCGGCGCTTTCCATCTAAACCATGGAAGCGCGGACTAGGTCCGCTAAGCACGCGGCGCTCTCCGCGCGGGGAAGCCGTACCTTTTGGGGATTTAAACGACTTTTTAGTGGCGACAATGGTGCTCTAGTGCAATCACACACGCGTATTACAGAGCAGGACGCCAGTAGATACAGGGGGTAATCATTTAGTGGATCACGCTTGGCGTGGATATACCTTCCGGCATAGGCATATTCGGTGTGTAAGACAGACAATGCATGGCTCGCAGCGAAAGCGGAAGGAGCGACACATGGTGGCAGCTCGACTACAAAGTGGTCTCACGCGTCCGGACATGATGAGATGTGATGGACGAAGTATCGACACCTGCATTGATACTCATACCACCCTTCAATATCACACTACTTTACTTGTACCTTTGTGCTGTCGTTAGTCATTTTACTTGACTTTTGACTAATTTCACTATTCTCATATCATCACGCCCTTACTATTCTTCATCACCAATAGCATTGCTGACTCAGCATTCATTATTCATCATCGTCACCAGCACAGTTCTTGTTTCAAACCCACTCATCGAATCTCATAATTACATAATACTTTTAAGAACATACAATGTCCTTTATTGAAGCTCTTGCTGCTCTGCGGGCTGGTGAAAAGCCGCAGTTTCCCAGCTCAGCCAACAGCCGTGACTATGCCCGCTCCTTGGACAGCCAGGATCCCCTAAAGCACCTGCGGAGCGAGTACATCATCCCCTCCAAAGCTATGATCAAGAAGCGCAAGCTTGAGGGTGTGGCTCCGCAGGATGCGTCCCAGAACGATCCTGCCGTCTACTTTTGCGGCAACTCGCTGGGCCTGCAGCCCAAGGCAACACGCTGGTTCGTTGAGGCACAGCTCGAGACCTGGGGCTCTATCGGCGTGCAGGGTCACTTTGTATCGCTCGAGGACAGCCCGCTGTCTGCATGGCAGGACATGGTCGCCACATGCTCTGCTCAGGTTGCCAAGATTGTGGGTGCATCCCCCAACGAGGTCGTCACCATGAACACCCTGACAGCCAATCTGCACCTTATGATGGCCAGCTTCTACAAGCCGACAGAGACACGCCACAAGATCATTGCTGAGTGGAAGCCCTTTCCCAGTGACTCGTATGCGATTCAGTCGCAGCTTGAGCTGCACGGTCTGAGTGTCAAGTCGTCTCTCATCGAGCTGCAGCCGGACGACAATATGTACATCTCGACCGAGCTGGTCCTCAAGACCATTGACGAGCACGCCGACTCTACGGCTCTTCTGCTGCTTCCCGGTATCCAGTACTACAGCGGTCAGCTGTTTGACATTAAAAAGATTACGGCTTACGCTCGCAGCAAGGGCATCGTTGTCGGCTGGGACTTGGCCCACGCCATTGGTAACGTCGAGCTGCAGCTGCACGACTGGGACATTGACTTTGCCGTCTGGTGCACCTACAAGTACGTCAACTCGGGTCCCGGTGGCATTGCTGGTGCTTTTGTGCACGAGAAGCACGGCTCAGTGACCAAAGACGACAAGACTGGCGAGCTCAAGTTCCACCCGCGCCTGTCGGGCTGGTACGGCTGTGACGTCAGCGTGCGCTTCAACATGTCCAAAGACTTCCAGCCGACGCCCGGCGCACAGGGCTTCCAGGTATCCAACCCTTCAGCCATGGACCTTGCCAGTCTCGGTGGTTCGCTGTCTGTGTTTGACAAGACCAGCGTCAAGGAGCTGCGAGACAAGTCGCTTGTGCTCACAGCCTATGCCGAGCACCTGCTGAACGGCATCATCTCTGACAGCACAGCGGACGAGAAGCCGTTCAAGATCATCACACCAGCCAACCCCATGGAGCGGGGTGCACAGCTGAGCGTGTGGCTCAAGGCGGGCACGATGCCAGCTGTTTGCGAGGCACTGGACCAGGCAGGCATCATCCTAGACCAGCGCAAGCCTGACGTCATCCGCATTGCCCCGGTGCCGATGTACAACACATTTGAGGAAGTGTACACGGTCATTGATGTTCTGCGCCGTACTGTTTTGTAGATATTTGTAGATAGATGCAGTTTCAAAAAATGATAATGACCTTTAATTACGGCACAGCTCATGAGTAATACCTGAAAAATATGTAACTTACATCAAAGTACTGAGTCATGCATTGTGGCAGGTATCCGGAAGCAACGTGCCGAGACTACAGCATAGCAGGCCTATCTGTGCTCCATTTCGATTGCTTAATTGTCTCTTTGTAATATCTTAAATCATCTACCACTAACTGCTCCTCTAATATATTCATCATCAGCCCCTAAGACAATTGGAATTTTAGAGCTGCCTAGGGCGAGCTTGAATCTGCCAGTCTTTAGACAAAATGCGGGAAGACTGAGGCTAGCATGAGATCTTTCGGTGGCATGTTTGTCGTTAGCGTTCATACTCAACGGCATGACTTATAGCAGGCGGCATTGTCGGCATTCAACGGGGTGTGGCCGACGATTCTATACTGAAAAGGTACTGCAAAGTGCGCCGGCACATCTGGCACGAGCATACCAATCCCACATCGTCGGCCAATATACGGGGGCTCTTTGAGCCCGTCGACCCAGACGTGCTTGTTGGGACGGACCTGTTTCTCAACATTATCAAGCACATGAGTTCAAGCAGTTCCAAGTCGTTGGGTACAGTAAGTTGCTCTTCACTATATAGCGGTCTTCATTAACACTAACGACTAGTCACCTACGGATGCAATTACCTATGACATGACACAGCACTACAATACCAAATCTGGATAAATAAGATCATCGATGTATTAAATTGTTCTTTATTCTTCAATTGCATTATCATTTGCGAACCCATATCCATTCCTTGATGCCGTTTACCTATATCCCAATGTATCCTTGTATGTTGAAAACCAAATGTGTTCCTTTAAATGTTGAAATTTGTCTCCTAAATTCATCAATATCTTCGTCTTCGTCTTCATCTAAATCTAGATCTAGATCGGCTCATCTCTGGGCTCAATCATCACTTCATTCACCGACACGTGTGCCGGCTGACGCAGTGCGTAAACCACGGCCGATGCAACATCAGCAGGGCTCAGCACCTGGGCGCCCGTAGGTGCACCGTACTTCTCCATGGCCTCCGGATCAGTCGATAGTCCAAGGAGCTCTGTTGCTGTGTTGCCCGGCTGGACAGCCGTCACACGCAGACCAGTGCCTGCCGTCTCAACACGCAATGCCTGCAGCACAGCTTCGACAAAGAATTTGCTGCCTGAGTACACGCCGAGGCCAGGGAATACCTTGCGGCCGGCGTCCGACGAGATAGCCACAATGTGAGGGCTGTGACCTGAGCCATCCGACGCACCATTGATCGGCTTGGCACGTTCGAGCATACCCGGCAGTGTGGCCGACAGACAGTGCAGCAGACCCTTGCAGTTGACATCGACAGTGCGGTCCCACTCCTCGCTGCGCACGCTGGACATCATGGTAAAGTACATGACACCGGCACAGACGATGAGGATATCAATGGGGCCCAGCTGGGTCTTGGCAGCCTCAACGAGAGCCTTAACCTGGGCAGCATCGGTGACATCGGTGGCCTGCGGCAGGATCTTGGTACCGGGGAACTGGGCCTCAAGTGTGGCCTGCAGAGTCTTGAGCTCACCAATACGGCGCGAGCCAAGGGCAATGTGCGCACCGTCGTTGGCGAGGGCTGTGGCAATAGCAGCACCAATACCCGATGAGGCACCGACAACAACGGCAACACGACCCGCCAGGGGGCCCTTGGGAACGGGCACAACGCTCTCAGCAACCTTGGGCACAACGGACAGCTTGGGGCCCTTGTGCAGCCAACCGCGAGAGTAGAAGTGGCGGGTGTAGGTAGTCAGCAGCTCCAGGTCAAGCGAAGGGTGCTTCTCGATCTCCTCCAGTAGACTGTTGGTCTTGGTGCCATCCAGTAGAATGACAAGCTTGAGGAAGTCGACAGAGGGCATGCCGGCACGCAAAATGTCCATGGGTGAGAGGTCGCCATCATCGCGCGAAGCAGGTGAGGCAGGTGGCACATCGCTTTGGTCCTCGTTCCATCGGGCAACCCACTCGTCCCAGTCCACAGGCTGTGTCTCGTAACCCAGGAGGGTGAGGCGTGCAAACAGGTCCTTGGCGAGAATAGCATCAGAGTCACCAATGTGCAGGACGCTGTTGTCAGTGGTCTTGTCAGCGTCGGCATCAGCCAGACTCAGGATCTTGCTGGCAGCAGCATCGACAGGGGTCATCTCAACACGCCAACCGTCCACATTTGGCGAGTAACCAATGCGCAGACTCTCAACAATAAGAGCTGTGACGACATCACGGGGGTTTGTAGCGCCCGTGTTGCTGTGACCACCGAGAGTGCCTGGGCGGTAGATGCGGGCAGGAATACCCTGCTGTGCAGCAGCAATAACAAGCTGCTCCGCAGCCCACTTGGTCTGGCCGTAGCCATCGGGGATCTTGTCAACAACGTCGCCAGGTGTACTGATAGGCGTATCGTCCTCGTTCCAAGCGTGCTTCGCAGGCGGTAGAACACCATTGGTTGAGATGTAGTGGACTGTAGCTTTTCCCTGGGCGGCGAGGCGCAGAACCTCCTTCGTGCCATCAACATTAGCATCACGCAACGCGTCGTACGGGTATACAAGGTTGACATGGGCACCGGCATGAATGACAGCCTGGACCTGCTTAGCAAGGTCATCAAACTGCGTTGAGCCAAGACCCAGGCCCGGCAGGGCCAGGTCGCCGGTCACGATCTCAATGCGATCAACAATTGTGTCGGACCAGAGTCCGAGGCCCAGCAGGTGCTTCCGCAGACGAGCCATGCCGCTGCCGGACTTGGTGTGACCATAGGCAGAGGAGCCACGGACGAGACAGTGGATAGTAGCCTTGGTGGTAGCGACCAGCTCGGCGAGCAGGAATGCGCCTAGGAAACCAGTGGCACCCGTCAGGAAGATATCAGTTGCCTCGCTAATGCGTGCGGGCTTTGCCTTTTCGGAGATCTTAAGCTCGTTGGGGAGGACACTGTCAGACTCGATAATCGCCTTGAGCAGGCTGTTATCAACTGACTTGACAGTTGCCGTGGATGCAGCACGTGCAGCCGCAGCAATGGCCTCAATGTGGCCGGCCATGTTGGGCTTGCTTGCGAGTGCCAGCAGCGGAACATTGACACCGTAGGCGGCGGACAGACGACTCGAAAGCTCAGCTAGGGCAAGCGAGTGACCTCCGAGATCGAAAAAGTCAAACTGCTGAGGATCGATGGAAGTTTCAGGCAGGTTGAGGCATGTAGCCCAGTGACGGCGCACATCGTTCTCGTCGATCTGGGTGGCAGGGTCATTCTGCACGCCACCAGGAGCGACAGTAGCAGAACCGTTGCCCCAGAGAGTCCGGGCGAGGGTGTCGGCAAGAGGGGTCTCTGGCGGGCTAGGGCCAGGGTTGGCGCCACTAGGAGCAGCACGCAGAGAGGGCAGACCCTTGACGTCGACCTTACCAGAGACCTTGTGAGTCGGCAGCATGTCGAGCTCAACCCAGAAAACAGGGATCATGTAGTGAGCAAGGTGGTCGGCAAGCAGACGGCGCGCAAGAGGACTGTGGCCGTCACCATTGATCTGGAGTGGAGAGCGCAGGTCGGGACCCGAAGCAGCACCGCCCTCGACATCACGCACGACGTATGCGACCAGCTGGCGCTCAAGACCCTCCTTATCAGCAAGGACGACACAGCTGCGCACAGCAAGGTGCTTGACAATAGCACTCTCAACGGCGGCCGGGTGGACGGTGTAACCACGGACCTTGATCATGCCACCGACACGGCCACTGATCTCAAGCTCACCCGTAGACGGCAAGATACGGGCCTTGTCACCAGTGCGGTACATGCGACCAACACCGCCAGCAAAACGGTTCGGTAGGAAGACTTCAGCGGTGGTCTCGGGGCGGTTAAGGTAGCCGCGGGCCAGCAAGGGGCCACCGACGTAGAGCTCACCACCAGCACCTGGAGGCAGCAGGTTTCCCTCCTCATCAAGCACATAGGTATGCTCGGGGTCCATAGGCGGGCCAACCGGGCACACTGTGGCATCTGATGGAAGGTGTTCAAGGGCTACGCGGATGTCACCACAGGCGATCTCATGGGTCTCGCTAACAGAGTAGCAGTTGAGCAGGCGCACGGGTGAAGCGCCGGGTGGTGATAGAGCAGCTGTAGCACGGCGAGCGAGGTCGACAGAAACAACCTCACCGTTGAGCCAAAGGGTACGCAGGTGTGGCAGACGCGTGGCAAGGTCGGGGTAGCGCGCAAGCACGGTGGCCAGCAGCGTTGGGGTCATGAGGGTCTCTGTGATCTCGTGCTGAGAGAGGAACTTGACAAGGCCGACAGGGTCGTAGCTAGAGTCGTCGGGCACAGTGACCACAGCACCGCCCTTGAGCAGCGGGCGCAGAATCTCCCAGACAAAGAAGACATTACAGGCGACACGGTCGCCTGGGCCCAGGTCACTGATCTTGAAGCGCAGGGCATAGGACTGGACAGGGGCACTGTGAGGGTTGCAGATGCCCTTGGGACGGCCGGTTGTACCAGAGGAGTAGGAAACAAACGCGAGGCGGTCGAGATCAGTGGCTGCTGGCAGGGGCGAGGCGGGTTCTGAGTGTGTGATGAGAGGGTCTGAAGTGGGTAGTGCAGCCAGATCGGCAACGGTCATGCCGCGCTCAAGCAGAATACGCGGCGTGTGGACAGGCACACGGTCGGCATACTCTGAGCTAGTAAGAATCACGGGAGGCAAAGCATCCTCAATGACGTCGGCGAGGAGGCCAGGGGGGTAGGCCACCTCAAGGACCAGAAAAGCGCCGCCAGCCTTGAGAGCAGCCATGCAAGCAACAATGTACTGGATGTTGTGGCCCATAAGCACACCGACGAGGGCATCACGGCCTACTCCGTAGACGGAGCGGAGCCGGTCAGCAACATGATCAGTTGCCTTGTCAAGCTCGGCATAGGTCCAGCTAGAAGTATCGTCAACGACAGCCACGGCATTGGGGGTGGCCAGGACCTGGCGGCGGAAAAGCTCCACCAAGTCGTGAGTAGTGTCCATGTGTAGAGTAGAGGGTGTAGAGGTTGTGGAGTTGTTGATGAAGAGAATGGAGGTTGGAGAAGAGCTAGTTGAAGAGAAGAAGTAGAAGACGATGTGAAGCTCAGCTGGTAGTGAAGTAGAAGAGGCACTCAGTCGAAGCGGATGTTGGAGAGCGACGAGGTCAGGTGTGAATAAGGAGAAGAGAGAGGAAGGAGAAGAGGGAGGAAGGAGAAGACACAAGGAGGAAGGAAGTGTCGAGACTAAAAAGGAAAGAGACGGGAGAGGAAGGAAGAAGAGGAAGGTACGTAGGAAGCGAGAGTGAAGAGGGAAAGAGCTACGAGGGGGCCGATAAAGATTAATCTACGGATAACAACTAGAAGGAGGGACAAGACACAGGAACGGATACACAAGATAGGAACGGCTAATCAACGAGTGCCGATTGCGTGGCAGCTATCATAGAAGCCGACAGAAGGCCACTTGTTTGTATTTGCTAATATATTGCTGTCGTGGGAGACCGGCAGACAAGCGGCAAGAGCGAATGGCGTATGGAAGAAAGCTGAGTGAAAGAGGAAAGCACCGGGGACAGGCTATCGGTATCGGAACAAGTATATCCACTCGTTAAATAGCAGGAGAGGTACCAAGGAGCTAATCCTACCAGATAGAGGACCATTGACGTTCAAGTCGTTCAATTAGGCTAGAAGCTGATATGAGATAAGAAACGGTTGACTTGAGCCAGAGAGTATTTAAAGTGGCAGTGGTGGGGTTTGTTGGGGATGTTGGGGTGCTAGGAGAATTGGACAAAGTTTAATTGCAGAATTAATGGATAAATCGGGGATTTAAATGGGTAATTTGCAGTCATTTACATGTGATCGAGTGGGTGGAAATATGAAATAGAGTAAAGTGAGATTCAATGAAGATGGTTTGATATTGTTTGGAATGAGTTGGGATTTTTAAGTATTTTAAGAGCAATTCATGTGACAATGGAGATTTATTTACTTTTTTTATAGATATTTGTTAAGAGTTGTTTAAAGTGATTTCGCTCATTTGTGGAAAATAAAATCCCATTTTTGAGAACCAGAAATACAACGAATAAGTTATAATATACTACACTGAAAAACAAAAGCACATAAACACTAGTACAGCCCAATTAGTGCCGCAAACTATATGCATTGGCAAGTGTCAATAATCCATTGGCAAAGGCTGAGAGGCCTGCGCCTGAAAGAAATATTTCACTCAACAAGCTAAAAACAAGGTACAAGAACAAAGACCAGGCAGATGAATAACAGCAAGAAGGAATCAGGCTGCTTGATCCTATTGCTGCAACCACTACAGCCATGACATCACATTAATCGACAAAAAGACGCGGCTCAACGGCGACGGCCGCCCGAGAACCGCCAACAGCAAGATCGATGGCGCGAAACACGGCATGGAGCGGCGCGGGATAGGCAAACTACGGCTCGGCCACGGTCGGTCGGTCGCTAGTTTGATTTATTTAGCAACTGTACCGGTCGGCTTTCTCGACATCGGTCATGTTCTGGCTGCTGATGCGGGATGACGGGCTGCAAGCTTCGGATAATGGAGACGCGGGAGAACGGAGACGGCGGAGACGTGGGAGACGTGGAGGAGGGACTGGTGGATTAGTGGGATCCAGGCGTGGGATGTGGGTGGCAATAGGTAATAGAGTGGGGTGTTTAAGTTGATGAGAGCGCGTCAAGAACGTACAGAGATGAGGCGGCGAGTCGTTGACGATAGTGTAGTGATGTTAGCAGGAAGGTGGCAGATACGCTTGAATTAGTGTGTACCTACATCATAATATCTATTTACACTATACACAGTATGCCCCCATCAAACATCGACAAATTAGTATCAAAGACATCAAGAAAACACCGCATAAATAGATACAATTTATAAATATTCCATAATGAAAACTAAATGAAAGCTAAATGAAAACAACTCGCGGGATGCAATAAAAGTAAGCACGAGAGTTTTACCCAAACTGGAACCGGCCTGGCCGCTGTTTGCCTCTTTACGTGGCTGCTCTTGTGACCGCCACATATCTTGTCTGTATAGAAGGTCTAGACTCCCACGCTCCCACGCTCCCACGCTCCCATATTCCTATATTCCTGTATTATCGCGCCGGGATCCGGCGACATGACAGCCTTAGCTGTGGGCAGGATTGCAACCACACTCTCGGTAGCTTTACTTGGCGACAGATCTGCTTCTCACTGCAGACCGTATGTAGCCTTAATCAAAGCGGCAATCTTCTCGCCCGACGCATACATGGTGGCAGACGGTGCACCTGCTAGAGGGTATGGCCAGTAGCTGATGTCAATCACGCGCAGCTGGCTGTCCACGACACCACCCAAGGAGAGTGGCAGCATCGCGGCTGTGCATACTCGGCGCGCGCATCACTTGTCTGTTCTTCTTGAACAGGGCCTCGTAGATGGTAAGGTTTGTGTCCGTTACTGTCCGGTAGTCGATGAGAGGATTGTCCACGATACTCGTCGAGTTGGTGTTGATCGTGCCCCGGCTTAGCGGCTTAAATGTGTACAGCGTATTGGTATCGTACGTGTTCCAGTGTAGGCCACCGACAGCTGAATTGCCAGCCAGCTGCTTTAAAAGCACAGCCCGCTGCTCACGGTAACCTGCTGCCAATGTCGGATCTGTGCCACCAGTCAGGTAGGCTGTCGCGTTGCGAGCAAGCGCTGTCTTGATAATGTCCAGATAGTCAGGCGTCATATCCTTGAGGCCGTTTTCAGTAGGCACAACCCCAACCCCGACGGCCGTCTTCCCGGAGAACAGGGCGTGTGAGACAGATGTCGAGACCAGCAGGTGGTGGTTGGGCCGTGATGCAACTACGCGCTCGTAGTTGTTCAGCCGCGCATAGCTTCTTGTGCGTGTCGTCGCATCATCAGCCAGAGGCAGCCAGTATACGCCCCTCACTGTGCTATCATTGGGGTCCTTGTCCTCCAGGATTCCCGACTCCAGTACGGCATCATGCCAGTATCCGCTGCCGGGGAAGAAGTAGTTTGGATACGTCACATTCACAGGACCAGCTGTCACTTTTCTTGAAGAGGTCAAAAATCGTCCAATGTCCAGCCGGGGTTCCCAAGAGCTGTCCATCCTGCATACTCGTCTCGATCGCCGCGAATAACGATCATGGCAATCACGGCACTACCACCACCCACGATGCGACCGCAGATTGCAAAGTAGACACCGCCGTTGTCCTTCCTGGGGCACAGTGAACAAATTCGGCCACAGCTACGGGCCCGGGTTATAAGCGCCGGGAACGAGGACTGAGTCTTCACCGGCGTCATATGGGCCGGTTTCAATGAAGAGCATTTTGGCTGACGGGTCCTCTGTCAATCAACCGGCTACGGCCATGCCCGCAATACCACCACCAGCTATGACGAAATCATATGTTGACGAAGCGGCTGTGGCGAAGTCAATAATTGTTGCATGTTCCGGGATTGAGCGGGCAGCCGCAGTGTTTATCAAAACTCCTGTAAAGAGAACTCGCAGGACTTTGGGAGTCAATTTTGAGATCATTTTGACAGCTATATTGATTGTTGCTTGTTACAAGACATTGTGGAAGATTTAATATCAAGGCAGCCATGGCTACAGTTACAAGTTCACAAGCACCATTCGATGCTGCAGGCAAGGGTAAGCTGAGGTGCTACGTGCAGGGGACAGCTTCCGCTGGCCTGCGCTTCGCTTCGCGGATCTGCAGGCACTATTCTGTTTTTGCATTTGAATGACACGTCAAGGTGATCGTCTATGTGATCGTCTGTGTGATCGTCAAATGGGACTGCGCATAGTATGGAATACGACATGAATCCGGCTTGTTTGTCTACTCTGTAAATATCTACACTCGCCCTCTTGCGAGGAAAACATCCGGAATATCGACATGCTTGCACCGAATGTACTCGCACAGATTCTTGCCCAGAGAGTCGAAGCTCGAAGTCGAGTTGAAGCCCCGGTCCAGGTGGTCCTTGAGCAGGAAATGCACCGCGCGAATGTTGGGGAACTCGCACCGGTCAATCTGCCGTCCGACATCGTCCTTGCCGAGAAGCTCGCGCAGCTTGCTCGTGCTGAGAATCGTGCGCAGCCACTCCCACTCGTCGTCGCGCCGCACAAACAGACCAAGGTTGCAGTTGGAGGACTTGTCGCCAGACCGACCCAGGGCAATGTACCCGAGCGGTGCGCGCGTCGTCGGTCCAAATTTGCTCAGGTCAGCCGGGGAGGCCGTGTCGTAGCTCGGCTGCTCGCGGGCAAACACCTGCGTCTTTGTCGGCGACGGAATATCGAGGACGGTGCCATCGGGGAGGTGGGCCGTCTCCTTGACAAAGGTCTGCGGCAGCAGGCTGACCCAGTACTCGAAAAAGGGCCGGCCAATGGCCGTGCGCATATCGGGCGCCATGGTACCGCCGGGGTACGACTGCAGCAAGTTCTCGATGCAGAAGCGCGCAAACGAGCCGCGGTCCGAGTCGACAAAGGACGAGCCGGCAAGCAGTTCCGGGTCGCGCGTCTGGGCAAAGATGCGGAGGTCGACCGTGGCCTCTTCCTGTGAGCGGGGATCGGAGGGGACGTGGCCGGCTGTCATGAACTTGAGGCAAGAAAACTTGTCGAGATACTCGCCCATGCGTGCCTTTGTCTGGCGTTCGATCATGGCGGCCTTTTCTTCGATATCGAGTCCTGTCAGATAGAAATGGAACTCGGCCTGCCAGCCGCCCTTGGCCGTGATACCAACCTTTGTCGTGGGCGGCGGGGGCAGGCCACGGACACCCGAGACGTGGACCTCGTTGGGTGCAGTCTGGACAAGGCGCACATCCTCAATAGAAGCAGTGACATCCGAGTTGTAGTAGAGCGGGCCCTGGATCTCGTAGAGCAGCTGCGACGCGACAGTCTCGATATTGACAAGGCCGTCGCGGCCCTTTTCCATGCTGATGACGGCTTCGCCCTTGTGATCAATGGCGGCAATGGGATAGCCCATGTCGAGGTCCTTGTCGCCGAGGTCCTTGAAGCCGCTATAGTAGCCGCCGGTGGCATATGTGCTGCACTCGATGATATGGCCGACCATGAGCGCACCCGCCAGCTCTGTGATGGAATCCTCGCGCGTCCAGCCGTGCCACCACATGGCCGCACCGACTGTGACGGATGCATCGGCGACACGGCCGCACAGCACAATATCCGCACCGCCAGCAAAACATGCTGCAATGCCAGTGCCACCGAGGTAGCACTGCGCGCAGATGGGATCATAGCCCCATTCGCTGATCGGTTTATTGGCTGGTAGGTTCAAGAAGGGCTCGCCCTTTTTGTAGAGGTCCAGCACGGCATCGGTGACATCGTCGCCGTCGACAACACCGACCTTGAGGGACACACCGTGCTTCTTAATGAGCTCCTTGACGGCGTCAGCGAGGCCGTGCACATCACTGGCGCCGGCATTGACGGCAATCTTGGTGCCCTTCTTGGCGAGCCAGGGAATGGCCGGGTCGATCTCTTCGAGGAAGTAGGGCTCATAGCCCTTGGCGACCAGGGTCGAGCCAGAGGTCATTGTCTTTTGGGCGAGACGGTCGCGCTTGTCGGAGCCGCGCAGGGTCATGTTGCACTCGGACATCCAGTCGCCGGTGATAACATCGACGTCTTCAAACTTGGCCATGTCGTGGATGGCACGCTTGCGGTCGTAGACACCGCCTGAGCAGCCGGCGATGCGGATAGGCCGCTTTGGAGTGGTTTCTACAGAGCCCATGGTTTACTGAGATATAAATGGTGATGATTGGCAATATGAAGTCATAGGTCTGACCTTTTACAACAATGGGATGCACTCTTATATCTACAACTCATCTCGTATCACCCCATCTCACCAATGACCAGAACTATCCGGTCTAACTGCTGCCGGTATCCCTTGTTTATATTGATGTTGACGCTAATGATTCAGACAGACAACGACAGTCATGCCGGGTTTATCTCATGTCCCGGCATAATGGGAGTATCGCGGGCATAGATGCTTCATGACTTGGAACGATCAAAACAAAGAAAGATATAACCAAATCACAGCCTGAGACTGTTTGATAGTCAACATCCGCACTGAATCATCGCTGTTGCGGGGTATGAAGCTGGCCCGGAGGCATCTCCCGCGCCTGCGGGGAAGCTCACCAACAGCATCTCGGCGTTGATGATTCATTAGTCGGATCAAGGATGTCGATTTCCTCGATGACTAATGTTGACGGCTGTGATCGAAATTCAATATGTAGTAGTTCAATAAAACCCAATCAGGAAGGAGCACTGCTGTCGTCTAGCTGCCTCGCAGGGCTTTTCGTATTGCCAATATTGAATTTATATCCGAAGCTTGTCAGCATGGCACATGGAGGCGATGCACATTGATTGATGTAAGACATATGAAATAAATGCCAGACAGAGGCATAAGCTTTCCTGACAGCATTGCTATCTATCTACGTTGGGAGCTCACTTGATGATTGGTTTCTCTTCTCACCTTTCGTGGCATTGAACACATTCAAAGCTGAGATGTATCCCACCGATGTCTCTGATTTGCAAATATCGCATATAATCGAGCATGGCGTGACTAGCAGTGGACTACTAGTACTCAGTAGTAGCAGCTCGATCTACTGCGTCGACGCACGGTATCATGTCTTGGCCACCCCTGTCTGTAACATGTATCAACAACTGTGTCGACCGCAGCGCTTGACTGATACAGGATCTTGTTTCTCTTCTAGAAGTGATTTGCATGCTCAGTGATATTTTTACTTCACTATCAGGCTGCCAACGTTACTGTGACGGGTGATGAGTGGTGGCAACTCTGACTGCCACCTCCTTCTTGGTGTCTTGGTGTGCTTGATTGAATTAGACGCTGGCTCACGCTGATCGTCCATAGGGCCAGACCAAGACCTGTTCGAGATCAGCCAAGGCGGCAACGGTCGAGCTATGTTTGGGTGTCTTCGTTTTGATATCGAGTTTCTTAGAATACCTAATACAATCAATACTGTGCAGGACGACTTCTACAGGACAGCGAACAATCCCTTGCACAACATCTTGCATATTTTCCACATCTTTGCTGTATTTCGACACACACAGTTTTACCCTTTTTCGTCACTTACTGCTTTCAGTAACTAACACCGGATAACTAGCACTGTTTCTTGTACTCAGTACTGAGTAGTTTTGGTAGATTTAACCCACGAGGCCTCTTGACGTTGGTTTCAGTGTTTCGCCCTCGACTAACAATCTATTTTTACATTGGACTTGGGAGAATATAACCCACTACTCTGTACCGTACAGGCCAGAAGACACCGACTTTATCCAGTCAGTCGGCCTATCTGTGAATCTACTCAGTATTGCTGCAGGCATTCAATATTGGAGATGAAAGACGGGATTCCGGGTCTTATCCCGCACGAAGCAGGCATATCTCGTATAACTCACCGACCTGGAGCACAACCCGAATACGCCTATTGCGCATTGTTGGACTCCGAAAGACCAGCGAATTGATAATTACCCAGTAAATAAGCTGTTGACAGTGACTGTTGACACATTCCAGTGTTGCGTATGCCGTCCATCTCATCCGCATCGCCACCATTCCATCGATGACGACGGCACGGTCGTCTGCTCCACGAAACACTTTATTCTCCGTCGTTTGGGTACCAGGTTGACAATCCAAAATCTAAAACAGCATCACTGAACAGGAAAAGATAGGAAGACAACTACTGCGTCGACTGCGTGCACTGCCTCATCGCCCCGTCTTGAAACTCGAAACTGCAGCCAAGAGCTGCGTACAGTCTGTGCACAGTGTGTCAACTGTATACCACTGTATACCAGATATAGGCGTTGCTCCACGACCATGGGCCAACCAGAGGCGAGGTGTCTTGTTGTATACAGAACAAGTACCCCTACACCAGCTTTACATGCAAAAGTACGTGCATAAAACCACCCAGATGGGGACGCCATGTGAAATACCCGCCTTTATCCCACGCCATTCCTGAAGCGGATTGGCCAGGCTCCTCACATGTCTCCCGACTAACGTCAAAACAACCTCGCGACATCCACATCTAGTCCTACGCCCTCTGCGCCATCTTGTCGCCCGCGCTGCGGCGAGTCTCTCTGGTCCCTCACTGTCGTCGCAATCAACTCCACAGCGAGTATTTGTTTGTCTTTTCTACAGTCTGGAGTCTGGAGTATGTTCCTTTTTTCTTTTTCGATCGGCTCGGTTGCGAATAGCGTCACTCTGTCTACTTTCTAAGCGTCGGCGTTCAGCCCTTCCAGTCCTTTCAGCCCGTCTGTGGCCGCCGCCTTTCCTACCATCGTCAAGTTTATCATTCTGATCTCTATTCTTACCATCCTTATTCTTGATCTTCCATCCTTCGCTTCGCTACAACACCCCTACCCCTCGATCGACATCCCACGGCTTCCGTCTCAGGTCAACCTCCTGTGGCCCAACGATCTCTTCCTCTTTGGCTCCTCTAGAGGACTCTACTCTGCAAACTCCACGACTGTACTTGTATACTACGCACAGACATCGGACACAAACACACTCCGAACCTCACTACCAACAGACATCCTCGATACGGCCATCCTCTAACCTCTACTGTTTCCCCTCGGCCTGATTTTGAATCTGAATCTCGAATATCTCTTCATAGCCTGACTCTTTGACTCTTTGACTCTTTCACCCTTCGGCCCTTCAGCTCTTTCGATATAGCAGATATACCTGTAAAATCTTAACTGCACACTATTCATTCATCGACGACACCCCTGCTTGATCCACCATTGCTCCTTCACCCTCTCCCCAGCGACAGCCGTATAACACAATAACACTACGAGCCCTGTTCAACAAACATTGCACCTCCTTCTTGGCTTCTATTGTTGCTCCCTATTCCACATCAACAGCTCTACTTCGTACAATCGCAACCTCGAATATTACACTCTGCGATCCTCGCCATCTCGTATTCGCGACACAGCACCTGGCCAACTGCCACTCAACAAGGCCTTCGCCATCGTCTCTCTCCATCTCAACTTTCCATCTTCATCTTCAACTCTTTAATCCTAAGATACATGACAGCTATAACCACGCCCCATCATTGATTGATCTGATTTGCTACCCTCGATTACTATACACCCACATTCCAAAAGTCCGTCAGAATCGAGTCGCATCGAGATACCGACTATCACCACTATCGCACTTCCGCTCCCGCTCGCAGCGGCCCTGTCGCCGTTTGCTGAGGCTCTCCCCAACCTCCCCTTTCCTTCTCCCTCCACAACCTACACATATACATACATACACGCACGACGCACACACGACGCACACACGCCATGGATCGCGCAGCTGAGGCGCTGGCCATCGCGCATCAGCTCTATGCTCGCGCAAACGAGACCACATCTGCCGCAAACGCAACGTCCACCTCCGACTCGACTGCCACCACCGAAAAGCCCGCCACCTACAAGGTCATTGGCATTTCGCTCGCCGTCAGCTCCGGCGCATTCATCGGCACCTCTTTTGTCCTCAAGAAGTATGGTCTCCTCAAGGCAAATGAAAAATACAATGAAGTCGCCGGCGAGGGCTATGGGTACCTAAAGAATTTTTACTGGTGGGCTGGTATGATTCTCATGATCATCGGCGAGATCTGCAACTTTGTCGCTTACGCTTTCACTGACGCCATCCTCGTGACACCACTCGGCGCTCTTTCTGTTGTTCTCACCACTGTTCTATCCGCCATCTTCCTCAAGGAACGACTCAGCATGGTCGGCAAGGTGGCCTGCTTCCTCTGCATTGTCGGCTCAATTGTTATCGTCATGAATGCGCCTGAAGAGGCATCTGTCGCCAGTATCCAGGAAATGCAACACTTTGTCATCCAGCCTGGCTTCTTGTCTTTTACTGGCGTCATTATCCTGGGCGCAGCTGCCACAGCATTCTGGGCCGGTCCGCGCTGGGGCAAGAAAAACATGCTTGTCTACATTAGCATCTGCAGCTGGATCGGTGGACTCAGTGTCGTTGCGACGCAGGGTCTGGGCTCGGCGATTGTTGCAGCGGCTGGCGGCACCAAGAACCAGTTCAACCAGTGGTTCCTCTGGATCCTGCTGGTCTTTGTCATTTGCACGCTTCTGACTGAGATCATCTATTTAAACAAGGCGCTCAACCTGTTTAACGCCGCCATGGTTACGCCCACATACTACGTCTACTTTACCAGTACCACCATTATTACCTCGGCCGTTTTGTTCCAGGGTTTCAAGGGCACGCCGGCCTCTATCGTCACAGTCGTCAATGGCTTCCTCACTATTTGCTCTGGTGTCGTGTTGCTGCAGCTTTCCAAGTCCGCCAAGGATGTGCCTGACACGGCCGTCTTCAACGGTGATCTCGATCAGATCCAGACCATTGCTGAGCAGGAGCAGTCCGAGACTGAGCCCAAGGCTGATGCTATCCGCGGCGCTGCTGCTATTGTACGTCGTATCTCGACAGCACGCCAAAACTGGGAGGTCTCTGAGCTCAAGCGCATGCATGAAGAAAAGATGCGCGAGCGCATGGAACTGGAAGCTGTCAGCGAAAACGGCGGCGACAACCAGCTGGATCCGAGTACGCCAATGTATGAATGGGACGGTATTCGCCGTCGCCGCACTACTATGGGTAGCATGCGCTCGTACGCGCAGACCGTCTCATCACGTCCCTTCACACCCGGTGCACCTCCGGTACACCCACCTCTTGGCTGGTCGCATATGCCCACCGAGGAAGAGCTTGCTGCAATCGACCGCCCTAACACGCCTAGTATGCTCTCTAGTATTGCCGGCACCATCCGCGGCCGCGGCCGCAGTCGGGGTGGTAGCGTGCTATTGCCAAGTCACAACAACGAAGTCGACGAGCCGCCTACACTCAACCCCCTCAGTCAGACAAAGCTGCAGAGCCCCATGCATCCCGTCCAGCTGACTGAGATCTCTGTGCCCGCCAATGTTTCGTCGGGCAACAACCATAATCACACATACTACGACGGCGATGCACGCTACGGCCTGCCGTCCAATACCAAGACCGAGTACACAGGCGCCGGCGGCTATGCGTCGAGCGATGCCGCAAGTGTCTTGACTGAGCCACCACCCCCACCACCACACCTAGCTAAGCGTCAATTTTCGTTCCAAAACATGTTCAAGCGTCAACAGCAGCACACAATACCCGAGCCCGAGCATGTCTACCGCGAAGAGGACGAGGAGGACGACGACTACCGCCCTGCGGGCCAGCCTCAGTCTTACACATACGCAAGCACCGGCCGGCCGCCAAGTCGACCACCTGTCGCAGGCTCGCGCGGCTATTCGGCGCCGCAGGTCAAAGGGTCGACTGAAGAGGAGCGGCTCGGGCTAGTCAAAGGTGACTCGCGTACGGCGCCGGTTCTACAAGTGTATGATGAAGAGGAAGAAGACGAGGACGATGGGTATGGCCACCCGCGCAACTCGGCGCACCGCGCGTACAATGAGATTATGCGCATGGACCAGCAGCAGCAGCATCAGCAGCAGACACAAGAGAAGCAGGAGCAGAGATATGGTCGTGGTATCACCGGCACCCAGTCGTCTGGTGACAGCACTTCACCTCCGCGTGGCCGTGAAAAGAGCGGCAGTGTCAGCCGCCACGATAGTCAGGCCCAGCAAGGCCGTACAAGACTATCAAAGCAGCCAAAGCGGAGCAAGGACACGACACCACCACCACCACCACCGGCGGGCGGTCGGCGGTATAGTCCACCACGCGGCGGCAACGGAGGGGCCTTTATCTAGAAGGTATAGGTATAGGTATAGGTCTTGGGGTCCGTTGTCCTGTGTTGTATTTGTACATTTTGATTCTCTTATTGTTCGCCTTTTTTCCTGTTTTGTGTCTTGTATAAGCGCTGTACCTGTATATAATTGTCATGATAGCTACGACGGCATGATGGGAATGGTATTGTTTGGTTAATATTGATCTATTTTGTTTACTGTTGATATATTCGAATGCTTACTATGCCCGTAAGATCCGTGCAGAGACATTACTACTGCAAATTAAGAACCTTTGAAGTGATCAAATCTTTTAGCCACTTGGTCTTTTATGTCTTGAGAGTCTCAAAGTATTCAGCCTGATCATGGTGTTTCAGTCTGTTCATGAGACTATCCCGTCGGTCACCACACTTGATCGTCATTTATGCCGGGGAACATGACGACAGAGGACGGAGGACAGAGGATAAGAGGACGACGTGAGACCGCAACGAGTACATTGTCTGCATGACAGTTGGCAGTGAATCAATATTGTACAAGGGGACAGTTATCATTATGCGAATCTCAGGTCTCAGGTCTCGAGTCTTGAGCGGCGCATCATCCTGCACTCACTCTGCAATCACCATGAGATCACATTGCATTGGTTTTTTACTCACTTACCGCATAGATGGCTTGCACCGGATCATGCAGGGGTCACGTCAGATAGATGGCCTTGTAGGACAATAAGACAGAGGGACAGTAGGACAGCCGAGAGACTGTTTGACTTTATAATGTCTCTACAGTGTCTTTTGTGACGACTGCCCAGACTCGAATGTCTTAATATTGTCTCTCTCTGCCCTACTCCTCGTTCCCCGTCCCATGACCTCTTGTGGATGGCATAGCTGATTCAGGATCTATAAGACCAGTGTCACTTGGAATATACAAAGCTTGTCTCTCCCCTCCCTTTCGCCTTTGTGCATTTTCTCTCTCCATTCTCTCTTCTTCTTCTCCATTCTTCTATCCCTGTTGCCTGTCCTTTTCTAGAACATCTGCCTTTCACAAAATGAAGAGATACACACCCAACCCGACCATCCGCATTCTTATGCTTGGAGCTGAAGGCGTGGGCAAGAACTGTATCGAGTCGAGGGTATGCTCACATCATCTGTCCTTTACCGATTTTGTGCTCTTCTAACAAAACAGTTCACCACAAATCTATATCCGCCGCCTTACAACCCAGCCCTGACGCTCAACAGTCGGCGCTCTTTTACCCTCACTCGCCTGCACGGTGACGATGAAGCCCAAGCAAAACACAATGAGCATGGCGTCGAGAGCCAACATGAGACAGACAAAGAGAAGAAGCAAGCCGTGGCCTGTACTGAAAAGACCGTTGAAGCCTCAACGAGCGACCGTCCACCAACAGCTGTATCCAGCAGTGCTGCTTCATCCGCCCACGACAGCAAAAATGCCCCTGACACGCCCTCTCTCGATCTCGACGGCCGCACGCTTGTCAACTCGGAAGGTGTATGCAGCGAGTGTGTCCGCGAGAGCAACACCTACCTTGTCGAAGTGATCAACTACCCTGCCCTGCACAAGAGTGCCCGTGTCCGCAACCAGGTCCACAGCAAGGCCGAGTACGACGCCGTCCTTTTAGTCTATGATGTCTGTGATCGCGCCTCTTTTGATGCCATTACAACACTGCACGCCGAGATCCCCGTGTGCACGCGTAAAAATCACTACAACCATCACCGCAGAGCAGCACGCCACGCGAGCACAACGCGCAGCCGGACGGCAGGCTGGTTCGGCGGCGGCGGCAACGACTTGACGGGCCATACCGGATCGGGTGAAATTGTTGTCGGTTTGATCGGCAACAAGAGTGACGTTGATGAAAAACGCCAAAGTCCCACCACAGCCGAGGAACCCATGCCCGCCATCAAGACGTCGACCGCTACCGGTAAAGAGGCCGCCATCCATGACGGTCTACTTAGTCCCCTCTACCATGAGAGCGTCATGTACGAAGAGCTAATGGCCAGCATCGAGAAAGAAATGCAAAAGATGGCGGTGTTACCTGAATCGCCAAAGTCAAAGAAGACAGTCGCCCCGATTCAACCCCAGGATGAGATAAAGCAGGAGCTAGACAACACTCTAAGACAAGAGGACATCCGAAAGTGGCTTCAGATTAGCAGACCCGAACCGCACTTCGAGTCGGACAAAGAGTCCAGGAGTCTTGTTGATACTGGGAGTTCTTCAAAAAGCTCGAATTTTGGCCAGTCTCGTCGCGTCTCATCGTCTGACGGTGAAGCCCTTGCTCGTCAACTAAACCTTGCCGTCCCGTTCAGGGAAACCAGTGCCAAAACAGGGACGAATATCGAGGTCGTCTTTGAAAACGTAGTGCGAGAAGTGCTGCGCGAGATGGGCCGCGATGCCAGCGGCACCAACAAGGCCGGCAAGACGTGTCGTCACAAGGCTAATCTTGTCAAAATCAAGTCAAGAGATAGTCAGCTGTCTGTCGAACGCAGCCTGTTTCCAAGATCGGAGGAGCATCGCCATCAGCCACCTCCGCCCGGTGTATCAAAGAGCACTGTTATTAATATTGTTACGGATGGCGAAGAAGATTTGGAGCACCGGCCCGAAAGTGCGATGATGTTTGGAGAGGCTCATAGTGCGGTTGTATCTGTACAAAGCGGCGCTGCCGAGGCTGTCGGGACAGGCGACAGTAAAATGAATCGGGTGCGCAGAATATTTATGCGTAAAGGGCAGAATATTGCTGTTTGAGATGGGCACGGAGATCCAAAGATACGAATGCTGATTATTAACAATGTATAATTTCCAGGAAAACAAGAACAACTATAGATAAAACCCAATTAAACTCCCTATATGCCGGTGACTGCGTAAATAGTCTGCAACGCTGCCGTCGAGTCATAAACCGTAATAATTACAAAAAAAAAAAAAAAAAAAAGGAAAAGGGTAGGGAACCCGAGAAGGAAGAAGCAATAAAGGCTGGAGATGGGCTAGCCGGTACCAGAAAACGAAACCAAGAAAGAAAGATCAAACTAGAAGTGCATTACCAGTCATAAGCCCAACCGTTCTCTTCCAGGAAATTTTCAATCGCCTGTCTGAGAACGAGGTTTGTCCGCAGGTCAGCTGCCACGAGCGGCTCTCTTGTCAACGGGTCTGTTGGCGACCGCCGCAGATGCTCGAGGATAGAAGCCCGCTCGTACGACTTGCCCGTCTTGGTAATGACAGGGTCGACCATGATCTCAAAGCTGATGTCGTCCACGAGCCAGTCGGGCACCTCACGCTTTCGCTCGTCGCGGTGCCGCGACAGCTCAAACGTTGACCGTATCTCGCTGATCTTCTTCTCCCAGTCGGCCTTGGCCTCTTTCCAGTCTTCACTGTCCACGGCATACGATGCCAAATCCTGGTCCCGTTTTTCTTCAAAGTATTCGACTGTTTCGTTCTCGAGAGGCTGCGACTGGCGCACACGGCGCCGCTCCTTGTCCTCCCAGCGCTTCTTTTTGCATGTGAGCAGATGGTTTGTGATGTTGGTGATGGATTTGTCCTGTGTCTTGGCACACAGTTCCTGTGCACGCTTGCAGTTCTCGACGGCAGCATCAAACTCGCGAAGCTCTAGCTCAGCCTGGGACAGGTAATAGAAGGCCTTCATGTTTGTCGGGGAGAGGTCAAGGCATGTCTTGCAGTCATAGGCGGCATCGTCCCACCGTTCGAGCTTGAGGCGGCATAGTGCGCGGTTGGTGTAGAAGGCCGAGTTCTTTGGGTCGGCAATGATGCTAAATGAAGAGGTCTAGTCAGCATCTCCGTTACATTGCAACTCCATAGTGGCCGCTAGGAACGACTTACGCTTGCGAGTACCGGCCTTCTGCGGCAGCATACTCTCCCTTGACGAAGTGGGCATTGCCCTGCTCTTTGAAAGCCAGGGCCTGGGCAGACATGGCGAGGTTTCCGTGTGGTGGAGAGTGTATATTGATATATTTTGAGAAAAGGTTCGGGTTCTGTCGTCACTGCCGTCTGATGGCTGTTGATAGAAGTTGATCGGGTGTTGCCGGTATATACTTTGATATACTATCGTAATAGGGCTATATAAACACGATAAAATGCAGTCCCTCGTCACCTTTGGGGATGTCGATGTCTCGGTGCGATGAGTCGCTAGTTCATATGTCGTCAGCCTCGTCAGGTGTTGTATGTCGGCCTTGTCTCGGTCGCAGTAACGGGTAGACAACGGGTCCAGTCGATGACGCAAACAAAGTTGGACACGTTGCCCAGACTTGCTCGGAGGAACTAGGAATGCAACCTAATGGTATGTTTATGTGAAATACGAAGGCCTCGAAGCTATGATCTTAAAGGACTTATGAAGGAAGCGAGAAGAAGAGAGAGGAGACGGCTATGAGCGATCACCAGCCGGGCGTAAAAGACGAAAGAGCGGGAGAGCTCACATGGTGGGGTGCACTTTCCCGAACAGACAGGACCCCTGTAAATGCACGCCAAAGTTACTAGAAACAGCTAACGGCACGTACCAACAGCAGCAACTTGACCCACATGAACCTTCTGAATGCTGCTGCAGGCACCCGGTCGTCCCTGCCAAAATCTCCATTTGTCAGGAGAAGCTTCCAGAATATGGGGGCTAGCACGGAAGGGAGCTATCTTGCTATTCACTGGTGGTAAGGTGCGAATGGTGATGGTGACATAATCTACTCTTTGGACGACCAATCTTGTGACATTTTACCATTTTGAGTTTAGAGGCTACTTTCAGTGTATTTCTACAAACAAAACAGCCATTAACCATGCCGATCACTCATCTACAGCTTACTATCTTTCCACACGGCCTTGCGCCGCTCAACAAAGCTGCGCACGCCCTCCTTCATGTTCTCGGCGCCGTCCATGCTGCCGTACATGCCGCGCTCCAGCAGGTTGACTGCCAGCTCTGGTGCGAGGCCGTCCCAGCCCATGCGCATGCCCTCGCGCGACACAATTACGGCATCTGGTGAGTTGTTGGCCACGGTGGCTGCCAAGCCAAGAGCTTCCTTGAGCAGATCCTGTCCTTCAGGTACGATCTTGTTCACAATGCCCCATCGCTCCATCTCTTGGGCTGAAAACGTGCGCCCTGTGAGCACCATTTCCGCTGCCCGCTGCCGGCCCAGTGTGCGCACAACACGCGGCAGCGCACCGGCAATGGCCACGACGCCGATCTTGACCTCGGGTAGACCAAACTGGGCCGATGCCGCAGCTACGATCATATCGCAATTGACAGCAATCTCCATACCCCCACCGAGACACAGGCCGTTAACGGCGGCAATGACGGGCTTCTTGCCGGTGCGGTTGCTGAGACCGCCGAACCCCGAGTTTGTCCACTTGTCGGCACGAGCCGTATTGTCGCTGACGTCGCTGTTATGCGACTCGTTCCACTGTTTGAGGTCGGCACCGGCACAGAAGCCACGGCCGTTACCAGTCACGACTGCACAGCGCAGAGAGGGCTCGCTGTCATACCAGCGGAACAGGGCATCGAGCGGTGCATGGTGTGTAGTAGGCAGCGAGTTGAGCTGCTTGGGGCGGTTGAAGGTGACTAGGAGAACATGGTCCACGGGGAACGTGACGAGGACGTCAGGGACCTCTGGCGGCGGTGAGGCAAATGACATATTGAGTAATTGTTGCGTAGATCAAATGTAGAAATTTGTGATGTAAAAGTAGGATAACCAGTACATGGGATAGATGAAGATGGCAGATAAAGAGAAACGACGAGAGAAAACCTGGGGTAATCCAATGTAAGAAAGCTCTGGCGGTTGGTTGATTGTCCGGGGAAGCTCTAGCTTAGGCGTTGCAGCGGGTGGAGTGCCTCGGCTCTGTAGCCTGTAGGGTAGTACTTGTAGCGCGGTATCTTACATAACAGACCGGGACTGGTTCTCCGCACATCGATCGACAGCACTCGAGACTCCCCACGTTTTAGGAGACTTATTCTGACTTTGCGTACACTTTCGCATCGAGGTCACGATGTCCAAGTAGTAGATAATAATGCTCAATTTTAATCCCATCCTTTTCCACATGTAAACAAAAATAGACAGACTGGCGCTGAACAATTATCAAATCAAGAATAAAAATGAAAAGTAAACAAAAGTAGATATAGCACCAACGAGACACCGAGACGCCTTCATCTTCACCACACTATGCGGGAAGACCGCGTTTCTCACTTTCGGTAAAGAAGATGACCATCCGCCACAGCTTCTTCACCAGATCCTCGGCCGCCTCGTCCAGCGCCTCCTGCAGCTCCTCCACCAGCTCCTGCGGCGACCCGTGCTTGCGCAGGTGCTGCTCGACCACCTCCACCAGGAACTGCTCCTGCACGCCCAGGTACTCAACCACCTTCTTCTCAACAAAGGGCCGCAGCTTGTCCCGGATAATACTGCTCTCGTCCTTGTCCACAAACGACCACGCCACGGGCCATGCCCACAGTCCCTCGCGCTCTGTCGGGATCTCTTGCGCTAGCGACCGCACGGCCTGGTTCAGCTCCTCGTCGGACATGCGCGCCGACGCCGAGATGGGCTCGAAGTTGATAGGAATGAGCTGGCGTCTCTTGGATGCGTCGTCCTGCTCTTCGTCGTCCAGCAGACCCTCCACCTCGGCCACGGTCCGCCGTGTCGCGGCTCCGCGCTGGGCCTGGTTGCGCTGGGCTGCAGCACCAAACGAGATTGTAATCTTTTGCGGTGCATCATCACCGTTGGCCTTTGTAGCATTCGTAGTCGGCAGAGACTTTCTGTCTGCCTTGCCAGGGCCGTCCTCACGCACATCCATCTCTTCGGCTTGCTGTGCCAGGAACGAGTCGGCCATACCGCGCGCCGCTTCCATCTCAGCTGCCTGCTTGCGCTGCTCGTCCTGCTCGGCGCGGCGGTCGGCGGCATCCTTGGCCTCTTCGTCGGCGCGCTCGTGTGCCCGCTTGCGCTGCCAGGCCGCATGGTCACGGTAGTACAGCACAATCTTACGCTGTGCCTCGCGCTCGTCGTCCCAGGCCTTGTCGTGCGCGAGTGCCTCCTCGCGGTGGCGCACAGCATTGTCGCCCTCAGCCCGGTCGCGGTCCTTTTCGCGGTCGAGCGCCGCGGCGCGCTGCCGTTCACGGTTGGCCCACTTGCGCTCAGCCTCCTGGTACTGCTTCTCTTCTTCGTTTTGCTGCTTGCGCTGCTCGCGGTTGAAAAGCTCGTCGTCGCTCGCGTCAGTGTCAGGGTCTTCTCTGTACCGGCGTGGGCGTTCGCGCTCACGCTCGCGGTCACCGTGACGGTCGCCATTGTTAGCTACACCGCCACGCGGCTTGCCGTTTATCAAGGGCTCGTCC
Source organism: Ophiostoma novo-ulmi subsp. americana (assembly GCA_029298975.1). Lineage (NCBI taxonomy): Eukaryota > Fungi > Ascomycota > Sordariomycetes > Ophiostomatales > Ophiostomataceae > Ophiostoma > Ophiostoma novo-ulmi. The sequence goes on along the minus strand of JANSMA010000004.1, from coordinate 2,733,674 downwards.
CCGTTGCGTCTCCGCTCCAGCTCCTCCATTTCCTGCTCGCGCTTTAACCGCTCAAGATCCCGCTGCGTACTACGGTCACGGAACGAGGCAATCTCAGATGCGACCATGGCACGCATCTCCTCGGGCACTTCGGAAAGCTCGTCCTCCTGTGATGGCAGGGGAATAGTGACAATGTCAATGCCGGCTGCGGCTGCGGCTGCCGACATGTGGTCCAGACTGCCGTCAGCCATGACAATATCACCATTGGCATCCTTGCGTGCCTCCTGCGGAGGTGGCGGGAAGAACAGCTTGTGCACTGCCGTCTTAAGTGCTACCTTGCAGACTTCGCGTCTTGCTTTGGCTTCAGCTTTGGCTTCGTCTGACTGTTTCTCTTGGTGTGCCTCGATGAGCTGCAGGCTGACAGGGTCAACGGCGACTTGTAGTGTAGTTTTCCGAATGTTTTTGTACGGATCCTCGTCATCGCCCTTGTTGTCCTTGTCGTCTTTTTCATCCTTGTCGTCATCCTCCCTTTTCTCCTTCTTCTCTTCCTCCTTGTGTCCATTCGAATCGTCGTTGTCCTTCTTTTCTGTCTTCTCTTTGTCTCCGTCCTCCTCCTTCTCGCCCTTCTCCTTGTACTCTTGTTTTTTTACAGGCACCTTAACCTCCTTGAGCAAGTCGATCGCCGACGCCAACGAGTCAACGTCCTCGTACTGTGCAAACGCAAACAGCTTGCCCTCGTGGTCCGCCAGGTGTGACTTGGCCACGTCAAAGCGCCGCAACCGTCCCACGAGACCCATCAGCCGCTCTAGTCCTGCCTCGCCGCCAACACCGTCGGGCACCTTGTGCACAAAGATCGTCTTGAGTTTCTCGTCGTTAGTCGGCGGTACGTTGGCGTGCATGTTGTCGCGCACTGCAGCGCGCTGCAGTTCAATGTTGCCGTTGGGCGCTCTGTTGTCTCTGTCTCTGTCGCCGCCGCCACCGCCACTACCTCCTGGGCCTCGGTCGTGTCTGTCGCGGTCGTTTCTATCGCCGCGATCACGGTCGTTGCGGTTGTCTCTCTCGTACCGGTCAAAGCGTTCGCCGCGTGGCTCGTAACGGTTGTCGTATCTGTTGTCATACCGGTCGCCGCCGCCTGAGCGGAAATCGGGTCTCATTGGTGGTCCGCCTGCCGACATGGGCGAGTCCTGTTCGCCACCGCGTCTACCTCCATATCCGCCATTGCTGTGTGCTGATTGTGGCGGGTTGGGTCGTGCGGGAAGAGATGATGCGCCGCCGGAGGGTCCTGTAGGAGCACCTGGGACGCCCATTCCCATGCCGATTCCATTTGTGCTGATGGGGCTGCCGCTTGTTTTCGGTCCATTGGCGCCACCGAGGCGGATCACGGGGGCGTTGAAATTGATGTTGGGGAGGTTCGGCGGGGGTTGGAAAGACGGTGGCAGGCCACTCGGACGGTTAGTGTGTGATGCACTGTGCACGCCAGGCGGCGGTGACATTCCCGGAGCCGGAGACATGCCTGGAGGAACTAGAAGTGAACGAGTAAGTTGTCTGTCAGAGTGTAGTCAGTGATGGGCAGTGAGCATACCTGAGCCGGGGTAGCCCATCTGGTTTGCGCCGGGGTATGGGTTGTAGCTAGGCGGCTGGCCGTAGGGGTTACCTAGTGAAGTTAGTACAAGTTGAACACTTCAGAAGCAGTGGCACGTCGTCTGAACTTACCCCCGTAGGGATTGTATGCCATGGTGAGCTGGCGAGGGGCGAGAGGTAAGAGGTGAGAGGCAAAGGTCGAGGTGTGATTTTGATGTTGAGCTTCGGCGGCAGACAGCTACAAGCAAACAAAAGTGCGGTCGTGTATTTGTTTAATGTAATGAAGGACTGATAGTAGTGTCGTCGGGTTTGCGGTCAACTAAAGTGCAGTCGCCAATGTCGCAGTAGTCGTGTCGCGCGCAAGGCTGTCAATTATACAGTCATGCAGTCGTGGTCGTGAGGCGAGGCAAGGCGAGGCAGGCTCTGGAGAAAAGCAAGAGCAAACAGCAAGAGGCTAGAAGGCTAGCGCAAGGAACGCACGCCCAATCTCCACACTAACAAGAAAGCGCAGCCCGCGCGACGGCACTAGCTCCTTCCCTCTATGCTCCTGTAATATATGTACTGAGTTGCAGGTAGCAGCGACAGCCGCAGTACCCAATCGGCCGGATCGGATTATTATATAGCCGGGTAAATTTTGGTGGTCCCTCTCGGTAATGTCACTATTTTGAATGGCAAGCTTCGAGATCGCGGACGCTGCCGATTGACGACTGACCTCGATTAAAGTGTTGATTTTATTGATTTTGTTTCAGTTCATATAAAGTTTGTTTCACGGTTGCCCTGTTTTGTTTAAAGCAATCACTCTTATCAATCTCTAACAATACAGATGGAGTTTCACCGGCTTGCACGGTCCGCATTGGCGGGCCTTTCACAAACGACGACCTCGACGACGACAAGGACGGCGACGACGGCAATGTCCTCTCTCACAAAGACCATGGCACCCCTTGCCAGATCACCACTCTCTTCTTCTCCTTTCCGCTTCCAGTCCGCCCGCCTCCTCTCCACAACCGCCCTCCGCCTCGCAGCGCCACCACAGTCCTGGCCTCCTCCGCGCACACCATCCGGCACAAACACTGCCTCCTCACAATCTCCTGCCGCCCAGAGCCAAAACTCTTCCCCTCAGTCACTCAACAAGGGCCGCTACGGCTCCGACAAGCCCGCACAGTGGGCCATGTGGTCCAGCAACGACTTCAACCAGCGCAACGGCGGTCGTGGACGCCAAGGCCAGGCTGTCGGTCCGGGCTCCTCGTCGTTTGACAAGTACAACGAGATGAACAGTCTCGAGTTCAACCAAAAGTCGCGCGAACTGCCGTTCCCGCTCAAGCCCGAGGCCGGCAAGACGACATACGTGTCACACCGTACAGATGTCAACCAGGCGTTCCGTTTGTGCAATGTGACGCTGAGCTTGAACCGCACACGCAACTACTGGAACAAGCAGCGGTTCCACGAGCGGCCGGGTCTGCGGCGCAAGCGGTTGGCGACCCAGACGTGGCGGCGCAAGTTCCGGACTTGCATGGTGACGACCGTCAAGCGTGTCAAGGAGCTGGCCCGGCAGGGCTGGTAGAAGACACTCCTTCACCGACAAGTGTCGAATGACGAACAAAAGAACAAAAGAGCAAAAAAGTGTCGGGTCAAGTATATAGAAATAGATCCATGTATAATAGAAATGATCATGTCTCATTAATCGCGTACATTGTGTACATCTCGCTGTCGTCTGGTCTATAATTACAATCTTTCTACTCATCGTCTAATCATACTCGAGCTCCCGCGTAGGGCTGGGGATCGGGCTCATCTTGATCTTGGGCCGGCTGCGGAAGATAGCCTCAGCATCGTCCTGACCAATGAGCTCCTCTGCCAGCACAGAGTTGTCCTCATCGATGCTGTCGAATGTCTTGGCTACGGGAGCCGGGGCAAATGAGGGCCGCATCCGCTGGGACCGCCGACGCTCGAGCTGGGCCTTCTGGCGTGACGCCTCGAAGCCGGCCATGCTCCGCCGCGTGCGAGCCACTAGATCCTCGTAGCCAGCAGCCTTGTCGCGGACGCTCTGTGACTCGCGACGGCTCGTTTCTTCGGCTGTCTCCTTGTGTTCCCCATTTTCACGTCCTCGCGAAACGCTTCTCTCCTCTCTCCTCCGCTCGCCCCGAGACACATTTTCTCTCATTTCAGCCTCTCTGTCTTTGCGTGTATCCTGACGTCTAATCATCAACGTATCCTGTTCCTCAAGCTCGTCGTCCCAGATGCCCATAGACATGCGCGTCCTCTGAGCAAGAGACAGCCTGTGACGAGGCCGCTTCATGGGGGATGGAGATGCATTGTTCATGGACGCCATGATCTGTTCGGCCAGATCCTGTGTTGGCGAAGCCACTGAGCCTGGGCTGAGAATATCTTCAGGTGGGTGCACAGTAATAGAGTGTGGTGTAGATACGAGCTGCGGTTTATTCATGCCGTAGCTGTCATATTTATCGTAGGACCCTGGTGGTGAGGGGGAGGACGGTGGTGGTGACCGGTCGGGAGATGGCGTGCGTGGCTGCGGTGGTGGTGGTGGCAGGGTTTGCTGCAGATGGGATGGCGGCGGTGGTGTCGCCCGCGCGCGTGGAGGCCGGATAGGTGGCGACTGCTGTCTGGTGCGGAAGGCAAAAGACTGCCCGTCGCCCATCATCTGGCCAGAGAGTCTGCGGACAGCTTGCGGCATAGGGTGCTCGAAAAAGGCCATCTTTGGTGAGTTCAAGTGCTGGTCCGGCTCGGGCTCGTCATCAGAGTGGAACGACCGCACACTAAAGGTCATACTGCTCTTGGTAAGGAGGACGCGGCGCCGCGTGGGTGAGTTACTGTCTTCGCTGGTCGGGCCAATAGATGAGAGGCTTGCTGATAATGGATTTTTAATGTAGAGCTGGTTTGACGGAACTTGTGACAGTCGTGGGAGCTGCTGCTGCTGCTGTTCCAAGAGGTGCTCCTGCAGCTGCTGGACAATGGGATGCTCCTCGATATCGCTAATCTCAGAGTCGGCATTCTCGGAGTCATCGCCACTGCCGTGACCGGCACCATGACCAGCTGGCGGCTTCCCGCTGACCTTGCGCGCCTGGAGGAACGAGGCCAGCGGCGTCTGCCTGTTTTGTTTGGGCTTACTCGCGTTGGCGAGATCATGCTGGAAACCCTGCAAGAGATTGGCATAGTCATCGTTGTGTGGCGGCTTCGGTTTGGTGCCTTTGCGTGGGCTCGCAGACAGTACGGGGGGATGCAGCTTGTCGTGCGCACCAAAGCCCAAGTCGATTCCGTGCTTTTGCTTCTTTGAAGGAGCTTTGAAGATATTCTTGTCGCTAGAAGCCACGGTATTAGCACCAGCAGTGCCAGAGAGCGGCTTGCCGAGAATGCGTCGACTATACTCATCCCAGTGCTGCATCCGCTGCTTTTGTGCGACCATTCGTCGATCGAGCTGGCTCAGCAACCCGCCAGTGCCCGAACTGGTGCTCCCTCCGTCCAGCTCGCTCAGTCTGCCTGCCTGTACACGCCGCCACACTCGGTCGGGTGCTGTTGACAACAGGCCGTCTTTGCACGACCGTTCGTCGCCGTAGAGAAGAGCATCCATCCACTGATCACTACCCGACCAGTTGTTCTGCACGAGCCGCTGTAATTGGCGTTTTGTTTCGTCAGACACTTGTTCGTCGCCCCTCTCCTGCTCTTCTGCCTCAAGTTGCGCCTCCAGCTCGCGTCGTCTCGCCAAGGTTCTTTCTTTGACAGACAGCAGCTCCGCAAAGTCCTTGTAGCGTGCCCGGGCCTCCTCTTTCCGCCGTAGCTTTTGTGACAGGGACGCCTTGTGTGCGAGAATCAATCCGTTGAGTTGTGTACGCTCTGCCGAGAAGCCGCGCTGTTCGAGAGCGAGAGCGCGCGCTGCGGCGCCTTGGTCCTTTTCGGTCTGCATGACGCGGCGCAGGACAGCCGACGAGAAGACGGCCAGCACCTCTTCAAACCGCTCGCCACGGCACTCGTCTAGCATAGTCTTGCGCAGGATCGCATCGCGGCCGAGGGCACCGCTCTTCTTGGCCTGTTCGAGGCCACGCAGCAGAGCAGCTCTGAGATTGACAGACTGAACCTGGTCGGCGGGCGGGTAAAGAGTGTGCATCTTGCGCACATCCTCGCTCTGGCTGTCCCATAGGCAAAACAGGTTGTAGAGTGCCCATTCGGCGCTCTGTATGCGTTTCTTCTGGCTCTGGTTGGCATCCTTGGTGGTGAACGTGCGGGCTGTAATGTCGGGCCAGTCGGGGCGCAGGTCTAAATCAAGCAGACGCAGGTTCGACAGGAAGATGGCGACAAACGAGGTTGGTATGGGGATGGCGGTTGGTGCAGATGACGCTGGAGGAAAAGAGGCGAGTGTCGGTGAAGGTGCTGCACGTTTCGGGGAGGCCTGGCCGGCTTGGATCGAGATGCCGTTGAGGCCATGGAGTCCGCTCAGGCGGTTTGTAACGATTTTGTTTGGCACGCGACCGGACCTGGTCCGCGACAACACGGACGATGATGGCGGGAGTGTTGCGGCCATTGTGACATTGTGTTTGTCTTAGTGTTGATGTTGAGTTTAGTTTCGTAACGACTTGGTGACGTCGATGTCAGCCTTGAACTAACGTTGTTTCGGGAAATTGACCATGGACGCTTGCATGTGTCGAGTCTCGGTTCAGTCGCGCAATCTCTCATGTTCTTCAAGCCTCTTACTTATACGAGATCAGCAGGTGTTCACCGTAAACACAGTGCTGCAGGGGCAGTTCATGCAAAACGTCAACATTAGGGGGTTCTAGCCAATAGTCGCGCCGCTTGATATTGACATTTACCCCTGTGGAGGACTGAGGTTCAGGGGTCAACAGTGGGTTTGGCGATCTAGCAGGTCACTTACGGGTCATTTACGGGTCATTCACGGCATTTACGGGGCAAGTGCTAGGCGATCGAGGTCTCATGCACTAAAATCGGTACGCAGTAGTTGTCCGTGGCGCATCAAACTTGCTTAGTCATTTGAAGTCGTATTTCTCATGCCTATACTTTACGTCCATCGCGTTCAGGAACAATAGTTGTCATGTCTATATACTTTATGTGATTGCTTTCTTATACTGAACATCTTACAGATACGGATTGCTTCCGTTCCGCCAGATCTCCTTGCTAAACCTTTCCGTCAACCGCTCGTCTTCGCCGTGAAGTTCTTGCCAGCCAACAAAGCCCTGGTCCAGCACATAGACCTGCGGCTTGGCCGAGGACTCTGCTGCTGCTGTTGTAGCTCTCTCAATCTCTCGCGAGTAGCGCAGTGCTGCACTTGGTCCGCGCTGCTGCGAAAGCGCACAGTGGAACACGACCGTATCGGCACCCGAGTCCTGCACTTTGCGGATGAGCGTCGGCAGCATCACGTCAAGGTTTCCCGACGGAAAGTGCAGCGAGCCCTTGATATGGCCACCAATGTGGTCTGTACAGTTAGCATCTGTATTAAGTTTGCCTGGTAGTATACATAAGACATATAGCTCACCGTCGTCGCGGACATCAACGATGGCAAGCTTTTTGGAACCCGACAGAATGAGGTCCGACAGTTGCGCAGCCGAAATGCGTTTCAGGGTTCCGATAGTAGTCATTCTGGTAGTTTGGAAAGCAAGAAGCGAAAAGCGAAAAGGTACATGTAATCCTAGCAAGGCGAAAAGGGATCTGAGAGATGAAAGAGGTGTGGGTGTTAGTAGCTGTAGTGGTGGTATATTACGTCGTTAATAGAGCCTACTGATGTCAAAGTGTGTTAAGTGGGGCATGACAGCCATATACAACCAAAACCCTCATTAGGAATGTCCTTCTTTGGACATCGCCTGTGGTCCCTAGTCCACCGTGCTTGGTGTGTGACAACCCAGATGAGAGCACCATGGATATGTGCTAACAATGGCCGTGGCAAGACTATTGTTGCCCTTCACTATATCTTGGACGAGCGCAAGCCTCTCCCGACGGTGCAAAACAACCGGCGCAAGCTCCTTGATGCGTTCGAGTCCACTGCGAACAGCATTCCAGTCCTGGCACCGATGCACGCCATTCATCAAGAGTTCAACACGATTGGTAGGAGACTCGCGCCATGGCTGCGCGGAACTGGGTCACGGAGCGCATTATGCAGATCATCGAGCGATGATTGGAGTTCGAAGCTCAGAACGGCCAGTCGCCTACAAACATAAGGAGGCTTTTTCGCGAGCTGGGGCGCTTACAGCTCATAGATATTTGTGCACCGCCGGAACCCTGACTAGACGTGTGTCATTGCAACACAGACATCCGAGAAATCTTTGGCTCACTTGCTGTTATATTTATCGTAGTCTTGTATTTTGTTTGGCGTAATGAGAACAATATAGTAGTCCAAAATACGAACATTTTGAGTGGTCTAATAAATAGATAGATAAATTAATAAGTGAGTTAATAAGTAAATAAATAGGCAAATAAATAGGCAAATAAATATATAGATAGACAAACATTTTGTTAGAGCCAACAATCACAAAATATTCATCGTTTACTGTCATACTAGATATGGGCAGGAAGAAATTCAAGATGACGAGTTTCCGTCCGTCGAAGCGTGCACATCCGTACGTTTCTTATTGCACCCCCTTATCTTCGAAGCTGTCACTCTACTAATACTACAACCGTTGATGAAGTAAGCTTGAGTTTAAATGATAGATTTATTTCAAGATCAATATTCAAATTCGCGTGTATAAATATAGACAGCAAACGATTTCTAGAACAAGAGGAAAAAAAGAAGCAAATGCAACGCTGCCCGTGATATTTTGAACATAAACAAAACGCCATAAAATAACTCTAAAAAAAGAATAAAGAATAAAAAAGAAACAAAAATACGGTCGACTGCGTACATCTCATGTCGAACCATCGAGTACGCCGCCCTCGGGGCTGCTCGTCTTTGTTCCGGCCAGCACGTCGAGTGTGTTTGTGCGGCTGGCGCCGTCGGTGGCGTCGCCCTGCACACTACTGGCCCGGCTCACATCTGCACTCGACGGATCCTCGAGCCGCAGGCCAAGCTTCTTGTTGGCATCAGGGTCTTCCTTGTTGTCGCCCTTCCAGTTGGCCGCATGCACCCCTTCGTCAGGGGTTGTGCCGAGCGAATTTGTCGAGCGCCACACGACAGCAATCCGCTCGGCCGCCCGCATCCCCTTGGTTGTGCTGCCTTTGATGCCGTCCAGCTGGTCCCAGTCAATAGCAAAGACGCCGTTGTCGTCGGGCTTGCCCTGCTGCTCGGGACCGTTGCCCTCAAAGTACGTGTTGAACCAAAAGTGGGCGACTGACGTCACCATGGTGAGGCCCTTGGTGAACGACTTGAGCGAGGTGTAGGACGCGCCCGGCTTGTTGCGCCGCTCAATGGCAATATTGATATCGCGGCCGGGCACGCGGATGGGTGTGTCGGGCTTGAAGAGCACAGCACGGCCGCCTGGTTCGCCGCTGGTGGGCGGAGATGGGGAGCGGCTGGGTGGGCTGGCTTCCTTTTGCTTATATTTTTGAATGTCGACATTGCCGCCGTTGATGAGGGTGCCGTCGAGTGCCGATGGTGTTGATGATGTAGACGCATCTTCCGGGCTTGTTGGACTTGATGGATCCGATGGTGTCTTGTAGTCTGCAGGCTGTGGCTTGCCGGATACCTCAGACACCAAGCCGGCAATGCCACCACCACTGGGAGCATCGCCTTCGACGACGTACCGCTCGTTGCTGCGAAAGGTGTGGTAGACGTGGATCTTGCGGCCATCTTCAATGTAGCCCTCCACCGACAGCTTGACCCCAGTGCGAAGACCCCAGACATGAATCTCGAGGATCTCGGTGTCGCCCTCCGAGTCTTCTTCAGCAGCAGCAGTGTCGATGTCTGTAGACGCTGGAATATCTGGCGGTTTCGTCGTAACTGGTGACGCAGGAGAGGTATCTGCAGCTTCGGCTGGTGTGACAGCCTTTGGGACCCCTGGGTATGCAGGCTTACCAGCCCTGGCCCATCGCCCAATATACCCTATCCATCGGACCTGCGATGCTATGCTGACGCCCGGCCCAAACTGCGGCCGCATCCGTCGTGATGTGAACCGAGCAAGAGCGTCGTCTACAGTCCAGCCCCGTTGAGCAATCAGGTATGCGCATGCCATTGTTCCACTCCGGCCCTTGCCTGCCTTGCAGTGCACCACCACAATGCGCTTGTCTTTGGGGATGTCCTCTGTAGTTGCAGATTGTGTAGTCTCTGTAGTCTCTGTAGTCTCTGTAGTCTCTGTAGTCTTTGTAGTCTTTGTAGTCTCTGCAGTCTCAGCAGCCTCTTTAGTCTCTGCAGAATTGGGCGCGTCATCTTCACCCAGCCACTCCTTCATGCTGTCCAAGATCATCGGGACCAGCTTGAACGGCGGCGGGTGGTGGTCTGGCCAGGGGTAGTGTCGGATCCGTCCATAGACTGCTTCGTCGGGATAGCCGGTGCCCTCTGCGCGAAACTCCCAGATGGCCCAGTTCTCGCCGTGCTTCTTGTCGAGAAAGGCCACAAGCTGGTCGAGGGGGTTGCGGTATGCGAGCTGCGGGTAGGTCTGCGACGGGCCAGACATGGCGATAATGTCATCGGTGACGTAGCAGAGATCGAGGCCGGTCTCGTCGTGGCGTGCGCGCGGGCCGGCGACGATCTGCCGGAGGAGGGAGGCCATGTTGTTTATTGGGGACTAGAGGAGTCTGATTTGAATGAATGTATGGACAAAGGAAAGAACTAAAGGAACTTAAGGAGAGAAGAAGAAAAGTAAACATGAGTTGATTAGGAGCACAAGTCAACAAGTGCAGGAATTATTATGGACAAACATGAGACAGCGCATGGTCGACGTCATTAGTGCTCCCTTTTTGGTGCGTCACAGCCGGGCCAGAGCGTTGAGGCTTAGGCAAGTCGCCTATGTTTGCGGTCAATCACGACGTAGTCCAGGCGTTTTTGGTGTAGCGCCAGTCCGATTGGCATTTTAGTGTTTAATATTGCTATTAAGTTTAAATATTCCGAATTAGTAAACGACAGGGAGCCAATTTCCTGTGCGTCATTCACATGCCACGCTGTAACCCTTCACCACCGCAGCGTCATATAATAATCTGTCAGTACTTTGAACATTCGGGCTCAGTGATTCAACAATTTGGCGATTTGTGATGTAGTTAATAGGTCATTGATTCAGTAGCAACTTCAAAACCCTCTGACAACTCATTAAGCTACTATGTGAACAAGACGACAGACCACAACTCCGGCTGACTAAGACGACCCAAAGATGCGTCTTGGCGACGGCAAACACGTAGACGCATAGACACGTAGGAACTCAAGTTGTAACTTGACAGTAAGAAATAATAGAAACAAACTCAAAACAAAAGTGGTATACCACAAGTGTGACGCAGATAAGCAGTAAGGAAACGGGTAGACAATAAAAACAATAAAAAACAATTATAACAGTAAAATCGCAGATACAAGCCAGGTCTCTTCCTTTCCCGTCCATCGCATTCTCCAGCTTCTTCTCTAATTTTCCACCCCTTCTCTCATCCATCTTCTTCTCTACCTGCTAATCTCCCCTTCCCCTTGGTTCCTCGAGTCAATACGCTCGAAGATGTTTGAAACGAATCGTGGACAAGCGATCTCCACATTGCAACTGGTCTAGTTCTATACAGCATGATGTTGTCATGTGAATATGATCAGGTCTCGTTGTTCAATGCCGTTGTTCAGTGCCGATTCAGAGCCGGTTTAGTGCCGGTTTAGTGCCGTTGTTGAGCGCTAGTAACAGTGCCGTTGTCGTAAACACTGCAAGCGCTTACTCGGTCTTGCGGGCAGCCTGGCCACCGACGTACTTGCCGACTTCAGTGGCAGAGTAGCCCTGGCGCACAACAGCCTTGATCTGCTCCCAGACGTTGCGGACAGTAGGGTTGATGCCCTGGGCGCCGGTCAGGTTGTCGATGCGGGCCTCGATCTGGGCAAAGCCGTTCTGGACGTGCGTGCTCTGGGCGAAACGGGCGCGCAGGAAAGCCGAGTAGACAGAAATCAGGATCCACGAGCCCTTGGAAAAGGTAATGGCCGACAGGAACAGGCGGAACCAGAGGACAATCTCGAGCAGAGCGACAATGGACATGGACGAGTCGTAGTACTGCTTGACAAATCTGCCAATAATCTCAGCGACCGGGTGAGCGGGAGGACGGGCAGCTGCGCCAGAGGCATCAGCGGCGGGGGTAGCGACGGGAGCGATGGTGGGGATCAGGTTGGTGCGGGTGTAGGTGGCGACGTGAAAGATGGAGTAGATGGTGTAGGGGAGCAGGGCAAAAATGAACTGGCGCGAATAAAGCCAGACAAGAGCAATCACTGTATAGTTAGCAGCTGTGGATATTGTATTGGTTGGAATGAGTACAGGAGACATACGCAGGTACTGGACGTTCTCGTCAGTCAGGAGGGCCAGAACACCGGCGACGCCCTTGGGGGTGCGGCCAGCCTTGGCCTGGGCCTTGAAGGTCTTGTAGACGACGATACCGTAGGTAGCGGCGGCGGCGACAAAGGCCAGGCGGTACGAAAAGCGTGCGGCAAAGGTGTAGTAGTTGAAGCGGAACCAGGACAGGGAGTAGCGCAGTGTGCAGAGGATCAGGGTGAGGTGGCCGACGAACCAGCCGACTGAAATGTTAGCATACTATTCACGATTTTCACGATATCACGGTCCACGATATTTGAGGTGTGCCTTCAGAAAGTGATCAGATAAACGTACACTGGAGGGTCTTTGCAAGAGTGAGCAGACGCTCAGTGAGCGGCAAGCTCGCAGCAGGAGGAGGAGCCATTGTAGAGGGCTGGTGAAAAGGTGAAGCCGAAAAAAGGTGAAAGTGAAGCTCGAGATGAAGTCGAGGTCGACAGAGCAAATGAACAGATAAGCGGGGTGCTGCAAGTGCGTAGAAGCAGTAGAGATGGTGGATAGCAGGTGTACAGTCGTTGCGGGGTGACTACAAGTCGAGATGGCGAGTTCGTGATGAAGACGGTCGGAGTATAGAGGAAGCAAGAAAGGGATGGGAAATGAGAGAGAGAAAGAAAGCACTATCTCGAGACTAAAGATGACGACGTAGACGGGAAGGTGAGAGAGGCAAAAGGTGGGAAACGTGTAAGGTGGAGGAAAAAGAGGCAGGAGCGGAAAAAGAGTGGATGGCAGTGGACGAGAGAGGGACAAATAAGTGGGGACCTGAAAAGAAAGAGGTGGGCGGCTGCTGGCTGACTGTATGTGTAGTTTTTAGAGCTAGAGCACCAAAAGCACCTTCTACTCGTAGAGCCATTTTTGTCACTGCTTGGTCTGTGTCTTGGGTACTGTGGAGCCGACCTTGAGCGCAAAGAATGCACCAGCACTCTACCTCCAGAAGCCTGTGAGACTGCTGCAAGCCTGTGACGAAATACAAGAGACGGAAGCAGCTGAAGGTCCAAGACTAGGACCATGGGACCCACCCACCCAAGCACCAAGCCAGAACGGGCCTGTGCGTCATCACTCATCAAGTCGCAGCCCGACGAACCTGTTTAGCAGCTGTTTTTAGCACTGAGACAGGCAGCTAGGCAGTCGGGCTAGTAAACCTACACCAAGTTTGGCACGCGACAATGTCATGATGCCCTCATGATGCGCCTGTGTGATCAGTGCTGCAATGGGCTCGTGTTCCCTGGCTACCAATATCCCGAGTATGACCCCGAGGCTGTGCTGGCACAGTCGCCGTTGGCCAAGACACCCTCGAACCCGGCCGGCGTCTACTCTCACAACAGTGACGATGGTCAGCATCGCTACGAGTGCGACTACTATCTGCAAGCATCGTTGCCGTCGCTTGTGGAGCTAGACGGAAACTGTGTCTTTTGCCAGCTCTTGCAGTTCGCCATACTGGCATCTCTCGGGTCCGATCCCCCGCCATATGATGCCGTTAGGGTTCGTCTGGAATACCTTTGGGACTCGTATCCTATGATGTCACAGAGAAGAACGCAACCTTTGGTCACAAGATGGGCTCTTCAAGCGTCTCTCGCCTTTCGTGATCCGCGGATAGCCAAGCGCCGTGATGGCAGGACCTATTCTCGCTGGGTCTCAGGACGGGCTGTTTTCTGGCCGCTCGGACGGATAGACCCGAGGGTCAGCCCGACACACCAGGACGGAGACTACGACTGGAGGCTACGGATACCGCCGCCGACCATGAACGCTAGCTCCATGGACTTACTCCTGGACTTTCTCGCACCCAATATCCAAGAGTGCGTAGACACCTGTGCACATACCACTTTATCATTAGCCACTGGCTTTGTTCCCAGAAGGCTTATCGACGTGCGTGGTAACTCGCTGAGGGTCGTCGATACCCACGTCGAGCCGATATCATCTACAGAGCGCTATACCACCCTTAGCTACTGCTGGGGCACCAGAGAGGAAGGGCTCGCACAGCTGCGACTGACGCAGGAGTCAGTCGCTCGACTGCAGGCCGGCTTTCTGATGGAGACCATGTCTGCCGTGCAGAAAGATGCAGTGACCGTCACGAGAGCACTAGGCGTCAGCTATCTTTGGATCGATGCGCTTTGTATACTTCAAAATGACGTCGCCGACTGGGAACGCGAATCAGCGCTCATGCACATGATCTATGGCCACTCGTATCTGACTATCTGTAATCTAAAGACGGCATCGTGCCACTCTAGCTTCCTGACTGCTTCTGTCCAAGCCACGCAGAGTGCTGTCATCCCTTTCGATATAGATGAGATAGGCGGTGATGAGGAAGAGACAGACACAGAAGGCTACCAGATAGGCCCGGGCTGCTCTCCAGTCCAAGGCCATCGTGGAAAAGGTGAGACTTGGGCGCAGCTGGATTTCAGTAGCTCGTCATGGATCACGCGTGCCTGGACATTTCAGGAGGCTGCCATGTCGCCACGTATGGCTCTCTTTGCCAATTCTGGCGTCTACTTTAGCTGTAGCAAGAGGCTCGTATGGGAATATGGCCGCGTCCAAGAGAAGCCATTTTTTCGGTCTGCCGAGAGCCTACTCACTGCTGAGTCTAGTGACGTATATAAAAGTTGGTATCTCGACGTCGTCAGACCGTTTTCAGGAAGAATGGCAACGAATCTCAACGACTCACTGCCGGCCTTGTCGGGTATTGCACACATGTTTGGTGCTGCCCTCAATGATGAGTATGTGGCCGGACTGTGGAGGAACGACCTGGTAGCCGGCCTATTCTGGAAGCTCGATGACCGGCTGGAGAGCTCGCTTGACCAGCTAGTTGTTGCCCTTAAAGGTCGCAGTGAGTATATTGGCCCTTCATGGAGCTGGATCGGACGATCTAGCAAGACAGGAGCATCAGTGAGCAAAGTAAGAAGCTTTGGCCCCGGTGCATGCAATCTATTCCCCGTTAGGGGCCCGGCGCCGAGTATAGGACAAGAATGCTATGCTCTCGACACCCGGACGACGCTGGCCGGCCTCGGATTGGACGCTTTTGGCAAACTTGCTGGTGCGGTACTCAGTGTCAAAGCACGCTTCTACCCGCTCGCTCTCGGATGCTGTCTGTTACCATATGGTGATGACGCAGATAGACTGGCAGACGTCGGCAACTTTTGCATCAAGCAACCAGCTGGCACATTTGTCTTTAGCTACGATTTTGACTTTTTCCCCAATCCAGACCCAGCAGACCCAGACCAGAGCTGGGTACAGAAGTTGTCACTGGTGCTCATTGGAACTATAGAGTACGAGGAGGAAGACGCCATGCCGTGCGGACTCATTGTGCACCAGGGTAGCACCGATGATAGCTTCTGGCGAGTCGGCACGTTTGGGCCGGCAAGTGTAGAGACTCCGACGGAGATTGCGTCGGATCTTGACTTGTCTTTCTTTGATTCGTGTGAAGTGAGGGAAATGCAGATTGTGTAGCTGCCATTATATTCCATGTTCAGCGCCAATACGCCAGTCATATGATCTCTGCCGTGCTGACGGTTCTTTTTCTCGTAGGTTCATGCAGTCCGTTTCAAAGTTTGATTGGAACCGGACACTCGGATCGACAACACCAACAAGGCAGTCTACATGCAGGTCACCTTGTGTGGACGGGTAAAAATGGAATCTGCACGTCGCGATCGGTCTCGGTCCGAAAGTAGTAAAGAAAAGTTGAATATAGTTTAAGGTGTGATTCCTAGTTTCATCATCTTCTTCTTCTTTTTTTTTAATTGGAAAATATCTGGGACATAATAATTCACTGACACCATAAAATACTCACAATAATCAAATGAGTGGCCTCCCACACTGCTATGCAGTTGTGTGTAAAAAATGACACTCAACGAATGACAAGTCGGAAAAAGCCGCCAGTCAGTGATATGCGACGAGCTAGATGTAGCAACCAAGACGCTGATGTTACTCAATGCATCACTTGACCTTGTCTGACCTTGCGGGCCACTCATGGTTTTGGCGATATTTATTCTACTTGTATAACGGACTTCCCCAAGAGTGATGTGTGATGTGCGTGCAATATCGATGAGGTCGACAAAGTTAATGAGGTCGATGATGCTGCTGAAAAATGTTATAGAATATGCAAGCAGTCATACCCGTCGACGAGTATACTGCCCAGCACAAGTGCGAGAGACTTCTTATTTACTACAAACCGCAAGTGACTTATGACTTTCGATATGACATTATCTCACAAAAGTGTATATGTAGTGTGCTACAGCCTGAGTCGACTAAACACATGCCGAGTGATGATAGATACACGGTGTCACCATGGCTTCCTTCGCCTCTTGTATCTACTGGCGGATGGTCGTATGGTGGCCTCCCTCCTATCACATTTCCCCAGCAGAGCCCGTAAAGCCAGCACAAACATGGCAAGAGCAACTGGGTGTCGTAACCAGTGCTGTGACCGGAGGCAACATGGGCTGATGCTGCAGCGTTTCATCGTTTCGTACGATATATGACATCCCCCAAACTCCTCCGTCTGTTCGTGTATATATAAGTCGATGCCTATGATAACAAAAGTGCAAAGAAGCGCATTGCACTACGCACAGAGTGAATATAATAGTGAGTTTGATAATCTAGATGTGCCAGATATACTAGATGTGATACTGACATAGACAGTACACAGAACAACAGCCAGCCATCCGAAATACTTGCTTCCACGATGACGACCATCCACCTCGCCCACACTGCCCCTGTGAACCCACCGGGTACCGTCGGACCTATCCTTACCGAAGAACAGCTCTACAAGGCCTTCCAGCACAAGATCCGTCGGCCGTCCGAGTTTGTCGCCGCCATCGACAAGGCCGAGATTTTATCGGAAGACCCGGAAAGCGGTATCATCAAGAGGCGCGTCACGTTCAAGCAGGGTGCCGTCAGCGGCCAGCCCACCGAGGTCGTCGAGGTGTGCCGCGAGCTTCCGCCACACCGCGTCGACTTTGAGCTTGAAAACGGCAGCCAGGTCTGGAACATTATCGGTGGCGATGCACCCAACAACCTGTTTGTGACGTATGCGTTTGCATGGAAGCACCCCGAACTGACAGGCGAGGATGCGCGTGTGACGAGTGCGGCCTACCGCGCCGCCGAGGCCGAGCACAAGCGGTTGGCCAAGTTCTCGGTTGAATCGAGTCTCGCGACGACGCGGAAACTGGTCGGCAGCGGCATAATCTAAGTTGACGGCAGCCGAGGCTGTCGAGGAAGTCAAGGCAGTACCCAGACGAGCAATGGCAATTCCGATAATCTACCATAGCCGTGCCTGGCAATAATTTACTTCCTTTACTTCCAACTTACCATATTCTGACGTCTAGTGTGCACATAAAATGTCGCGACTTGTTTGATTTCTTGGTCTATATAGGAGCCCTGGTGTTCGGAATGAGCATCGATGAAACCAAAACGAGTTCGCGATTATAATATCGAATCTGTCGACTATAATTTGAGAGCTACTCATCAATAAGCTGCATAACAGAGTTACATAATGTCGAAGGTGGCTTTCCGATATGTAAACACCCGCACTCTATTCGCTCATGCCTCGCGTGAATACGACGTAGTCTTGTAGACTATATCTTCTTTTCGGCATCGCATCCCGCTCATCTATCATGCAAGTGCATCAATATTCGGTTGATATGACAACTAATGATGATTACATTACTTTTACACAGTCGGGCTCGTTACTGAACATCCCTATTTACACTTCCGGACGTTCCGTATCTTGACCGGCCCGAGAGATGCCAGGGGTGGTTTCTATGCGAGCATGCCGAGTCGCACTGATTGCAATCACCGTCGCAAAGGTCCTGTGTACCTGACTACCCATCTATAAATATCAAGCAGTGCCTATCCTCATACTTTTCTTTATTGCTACGGAGTAGATTCTATATTCTCCCATACATTATTTGATACCTCAATCCTGGACGGCACCGCCCGATTGGTCCTCAGATCAGCCGGAATAGCAGCTATCCACCCCCTTATTCCCTCTTATTCCGCTCTGCTGACAACTCCGAAAGAATCAGCACGTAATACCGATAAAGTATATTAAGAGCCTACAAGAGCCTACAATCAACAGGCGATATTCTCTATTTCTACACTTTAACATTCCACATTTCCGCACTTCTACAGTGCTCATAATCTCTGCCATTTAACTTTTGCGGCTTCATGCTAGCACCGCCGTATTTCCCGTGTCTGCTGTCCTTTTTCTTTCGTCTCGGACTTCGGCTCTTCTCGTAGCAACCGACGAGCCGAACCACTTTTACTCCCTAGCACAGGCCACAGTCTCTGTCTCTTGAGCACCTGAGCGCCAGTTCTCTGAATACTACTGTGACTACAACGTATGCTTCCCATCTCGGGCTTCGCTGTTCAAATTGTTATTACAAAGTACTTCGGGATACTCTAGCACCTCATCACCCCGTCTTATGCGTGTGATACAGTAATACAGTATCCAAACATCCATGTACCCCTGTTCTAGTTTATTTATTTTTACCCTTGCGTCTCCAGTTGTCTTTTTCTTTGGACACACTAATAGTCTTGATGTACTTACAGCACTAATCATACTATCTCTCCATCTGTCTGGATTCTACCTGTGCTGCGCCTCCCCGCCTTTGCATTATATCCGCAGCTTCCGACAGATGATTCAGGCCTAGCAGTAGCATTCTTTAGTACGAATGTCAAGTTCGTACGAAGTGTTGATGACAAAGAAGAGCTGCTCCAATCGGGTTGAATTTACATTATAGAATTACCTCAACCTCAGCTTGAGGACTCCTACCATACGTTCTTTAAGACAAGTTCTGAATCCTGAATCCTGAATCCTTCTCCATTACCTCCGGACTACGGAGTATTGCCAAGTCCATGCCACTCTCCCTCTAAACTTACACTTTGTCCGGGTTTTGTAGAAACCCCGGCATGCCCACCATCTCCTCCCCATTGCACCCATCCGTGCACACTATATAACTTATTATTGTAATTAATTGTTTAAATTGGGCATGAAACACTCTCGCTCGCTCGCCTTTCGCCTTTTCTACACTAAGGGCCAAGAGGATCGTAGACTTGCTGTCTTCCTCGGTTGCTTGATTTTTGTTCCAGTTGGCCATTTCGTAAGATACCTTGTGTATGTGTAAATCACTGTTATTCTGCTGCCTGCTCTTCATGCATTTTTGTATGACTTTATCCGTGTCCCTGTGATTAGGAATCCCTTGATCGGCTACACCACCCGCATGATTTCGTTCCATCCTCTTGATCTCGGCTGTTTATGTCCCCAACTGACCCCGAGAAATAAAATAAAATAAAATATAAACTACCCGGCTTGGCAGAGATAGCAATCAACTCGAAGTAGGGCTGCACGGAACCTTTTTTTTCTCATGTCTAGCATTTCTTCTTACTCATCTCATTCCTTTGTTTTTATGCCCCTACAGCCTTTCTTATACTACAGGTACACAACAGTCGGATATACACTTTAGCTTTGTCCGCAGGTCCCGAGCCACCCGCAGTGTCAAATAGTACAACCTCGATATATGCCAATCAACCCGAACACGCGATAGTCTAGTCTAGTCGTATTATCCAGTCCTGTCCAATATCACAATACTGCTACTGGCACTTCTTTTTGGCCACGACATCTTTTCAACTGCAATCACAAAAAAAAGTGTTGCATCTTCTCATATCTTTCTCTCATTCATTTTCAACCAACACCGCGCACATGCAAGACCTCTAACACAACACCACCCCCGTTGAGCTTGAGATGTCCGAAATCGCCCTACAGACTGTTACTCCCTCCTCTTCGGCCGGGTCACCAGTCGCAGCATCACATACACCAAATAATCATAATTTCTCTAAAAATCATTCACAAAATCATTCCAAAAATCAAAGTCAATCTCATACTCACACCTCCAACCACACGTCAAAATCGCACAAAACATCCAAGTCATCTTCGGCATCGGGCGGCGACGTGCCTCGCTTCCGGCCCCGTGCATGTGCCAGATGCAGCATCTCCAAGCTCAAGTGCAACTGGCCGTCAGAACCCGGTGAAGTACCCTGTGAGCGCTGTGCACGCAGCCGATCAGAATGTGTCCTGCCCAATCTCAAGCCACGCGGACCGAGACGCGGCAACCCTACCCGTGTCGGCCAGCTCGAGCAAAAAATTGACGGTATCATGTCGCTGCTGACTGCCAGCAAACATATTTCAAAGACCGGACCAAAAACGGACCAAAAAGCTGGAGAAACAGAAGTACCACCCACAGCATCCGCTACCGGTGCGACATTGACGCCAGGGAACGGATCAACACCATCTGGATCTGGCGACTTCTTCGCATCCCGAACATCCACCCCGACACCAACACCGCCGACAGCTGAGGCTTTCTTATCGGCGTCGTCGTCATCGTTGGGCGAGACAAAGACTGAAGCCCAGTCGTCCGTGCCGTCACCCGAAAACTATATTCTCACATCATCCGATCGTGCCGAGCGGTGGGGATCTCCACCATCAGCCGGTGTGCCGTCGGCATCGTCACAATCGCCCGTACCATACCCACAGCAACAGCACCAGCAACTACCTCAGTATCCACAACAACAGCAACAGCAGCAGCAGCAACAACAGCTCCCACTGCCGAATAACAAGCTCACTCTTCCTCCACTACCACCAAGTGTACCTGTCTCACCGGCACCAACATCATCCTCTCTCACTCGGGGCGACAGAGCAGAGAGCACTCTGCCACCACCAACCACACCATCACAGTACTCACAGTACCGCCTGCCTCAGCCACAACAGTCTCAAGGACAAACATTACTTCAACAGCAGCAGCAGCAACAACAACAACAACCACAGCGCCCACCTTCACGACAATATCTTCTTCCCCCCTATCCGCCACCGGTATCATTGTCGCCGCGATCATCAACCACCTCGTCTCTTCTCCAGCATCCTCACTACTCTGCCAGCTCCAATGTCAGCACTATTGGCAGCAGCAGTAGCAATGGAAATGGGAATTCCAACGTTACTCTTCCTCCGATCATGTCTGTGGCGCCCATGGAACAGCCACTGATGGATATCGCACCCGGCATCAAGTTGTCGTATTACGATGCCGATGCCGCCCTTTCGGAATATCGCCGGACCTATCAACCGCACTTTCCATTCGTGCCCATTCCACCAGACCTAAGCGCCTATGACTTGTCCCGCCAAAGCCCGCTCTTGTTCCGACTGATCGTGTTAGTTGCATACCCGCAGTCGGCCGGTGCAGATTCCAATGCACTGGCGGAAGCGAGACTGTTAATACGTGAACAGATTGCGCAGCGCGTCGTGGCTCGCGGTGAGAAGAGTGTCGAGCTGCTACAGTCTCTCCTGTTGTATGTAGCGTGGCTTTGCAACCCGATCGATGCAAAGGATTCTACAGCTTCAATTTCGACTTCAACACCAACTACAGTTTCAATAGCAACACCTCTCGTGCAGCTGGCCCTTGGCATCGTCTACGACTTACAACTGGACGAGCAAATCTATGATCTGGATGAGATACGGTCGGTTTTGGGCTGCTCGTATATATGTTCCATGATGTCACTGGTCACGCGGCGCAGTCGGAGCAGGAGCCGCAGTCCCGGCCGTCGTCGGATTCCTGTCTTCTCCTTTACACAGAACATGACGGACTGCTGCGATCGGTTGTTGGCGGCGCGGGACTACCAGTCGGATGAACTCGTTGTAGCCCTCGCCAAGGTGTGCCAGGTAGCACAGCAAATCGAGTCGACACTGTTCAGTAGCAGTAACAGCCCTTCGCCCGCCTTGGGAACGGGTATGGGCATGGGCGTATTTGCTCCCTTGTCTGTGACTATGGCGTCTCTGCGCAAGGAGCTGACGTCGCTCGCCGACAGCCAGCCGCAGCTTGTACGCCAAAACAGCTACTTCTGGGTACACCTATACTCGGTCATGGTCCGCCTCTACGAGCCGGCTCTGGGCGCGAAATCAGGCAGCGTGTCCATGTCCAGCGACCGGCCGCGAACTGAAGCTCTCTGGAGCTGCTTGCAAGCAGCGACAGACTATTTCGACGCCTATACAGCGATCCCTGTTTCTGTCATCGGAGCACTTCCTTTGTCACTGATCGGGCCGCAGTTCTCGTACACTGCATTTACTCTCACACGTCTGTTGGAGCTTGATGACGTCGACTGGAATCAGGACCAGGTGCGGCGGTGTATCAACGTTGTCGGGCTCACTCAGCAGCTCGAGGACCATTTGAAATCAGCCGACGAGTATGCATACAGACGAGACGATGCCGATGGAACAACCGCAGGCGGGAAGAGAAAGCGTACGTTGGAGAGCCAGATCAACAAAATGTACTGGCTACGGGTGTGGTATACAGTCAAGAGCCGGAAGCCGGCTGCATATGCCACGGATGTGGATATGGACAAGACAGTCGTGATGCCTGATGGCCGCGAGATGTCTTCCTTTGAATTCGACGCCGCCTACACCATGGCCATGTGCGATGAGTAGTTAATGATTAATGAACTAGTTCCAGCTCTGTATATTATAAATAATAGAATGCTAGATTGCGCTGCTTGAAAGTATGATTCCTATATATCGAATTAGTAATTGCGGAACGGGGTTTGGTCAAGGTTAGCTAGTATGATGAAATGAGGTGAGATTTTCTTTAGTTTGAATTAAATCAAGTACAGAATAAGAAAATCAAATATAAAATAAACAGTTTGGGTGGCAGACGTTGGCTGATCGCTGGAGCCGCACTACCCCAGGTTGAGGATGCAACCATGCAATAGACGGCACTGCGGTACTGCAGCACTGCACATGCAAAGACCGTATGATAAATGGGAGTAACCATGTTGATCGGAATTTGTTCATTGGCACCAATAGAACTATCGCCATCGAAATCAGTAGCAGCAGCAGTCATTGTGTTTATAATACTATTCAAGTGTGACGTATCCTAAGTTTACACGTCAATCTTTGTGGTGTTGATGCTGGATGATCACCTTGATCACCACCAAAACCAGCTCTAAATACATACAATGGCTGACGAAACACATGGCTGGACGGCGATAGCCCATGACCCTTGAGCAATCTTGCTAGGGAAATATTATTTTCTTGAGCTGTAGCCTCTATTAGTGAAAGACATCAGCTTCCCTAGCAACCTTCTTGTCCAACAGGTGCAGGTATATGCTGAAGATAATTTGGTACCGCAAACATACAACCACTCTATGCGCGTGTACTACTTTGCCGCTGCCATCCTCAAGTAGCAGTTCCATGCCGAGGCGTTGATGCTCGCATTGTACACCCTTACCAGGACCTGGGTCAAACAGGTACAATTACGTTTCTCAGGCAGCTGCTGCAGCTAGCGACAATATACGACAACATAGGTGGCAATCCTGGACTCGTGCACGCCGACACAAAGGTCAATGTCAACCGAGAGTTTCCTCGCAATGGATGGAGCACTTGCTTTGCGGCAACAATTCACGACAAAACCACGCTGAAGCCATGGGCGCACGACAGCACTTGGACAAGAGTTTCCCGAGGGCGTTCTGAATAACAGACTGATGGCAAAATTCAGGTAGACATTATATAGCCATTGCTAAATGAAGCTGTTGCAGAATGTATATTGTTAAGAAAAAAAATATTATTGATTGGTCTATTAGATCAAGTAGCCAATTATAAATAATGTAGAAAGTACACATCAAACTATATTTACAGGGCAGCGACAACACCGAGGACACCGACAACAGCCATGGCGACAGCAGCAACAGCGCCAGTCTCACGGTTGCCAGCGTTGGTGGCAGTGGAACCCGAAGCAGTAGTGGTGTCAGTGGTGCCGGCAGCAGCAGTGGTGGTGGCCTTGGTAGTGCCCTTGGTCGTGGCGTCGGTGGCGCTGGCGTCGTCGGCCGTGGTGGTGGCTTCGGTGGCGCTGGCATCGTCGGCCGTGGTGGTGGCAGCAGTACCGCCGCCCGAGCTGCCCTCGCCGAGCGCGGTCGGGCACACATCACTGCCAAAGGTAGTCTCGCCAACGCCGCGGTAGATCGAACACTCGCTCAGAGCACTGTCAATCTCGGCGCTGTGCGATGTGTACCAGACCTGGACCTCGGACACGTACGACGATACAACCGACTCGATACTGGCCGGGTAGGTGGCGGAGCAATCGTGCCGGTTTGTGGCGGTCTCGATGTATGAAACGATGGCAGGCGGCGGGGAGGGTATGCCGTCGTAAGCGGACTGGAGAACGGTGGCACAGGCGTAGTTGTAATCCGAGCTCTCGGCAGTTTGGCGGGCAGCCAGGTCGCGCTTGATGTACTGGTGGCCGGGGAAGAGCTCGAGAGCCGAGACGGAGACGGCCGAGACGGCCAGCGAGGCGAAAATGTACTTCATGGTAGCGGTGGATTGGTGTTGTGAATTATGAGAAAGAGAGAGTGAGGGAGCAAGACAAGTCAGGGCTACTATGCAAAGGAGGATTCAAAGTCAAAATCAAAATCAAAATCAAACTCAAAAGAATTCGGGGAGAGGGGGCTTATCTACCCATGCCAAGTGCAATGTGCTGTTGAATCCCTTTTTGATCAGCCTTGATCAGTCTTGATCAGTGCTAGGTCTTACATTGGCGACGAGACAGAGACAAACAAAGAATGCAAATGTAACGTCTGACCCAACGAAGAGGACAAGCTCGGGCCAATCGAGGCAATCTATACAAGGTTGACAGGGAAGATAGGGTGTGCGGGAGATGAGCGGGCATGCATGGGACTGGAGACACCCTAGAAGGGCATTCTGTGCGAGACGGAGGCCGGAGGGAGAGCTCCATCAGATGCAAGTGAGTGACCCTGTACCTGGATCTAGTAGTTGTACCTGCATACCGGAGTGTGTTCCGCAGCAGTCCTTGGAACCCTTGCCCTTGTCATTCTCTATATGTACTTTTACTTTTTATTTTGTATATGTTGTTGTATTTCTCGCGTCTTTTGAACATGTAATTATATCGGTTTCCTCGTTTTCCATATCCGGTAAAAAGTAAAGATCGCTGCCTGCCAAGCCGTTGCATCCCTATTCCCAGTCTTTACACCGTAGACTTCTTTGGGCTCTAGTTGGACAAACATTTTAAGCTTGTTTCTATACAGGCCCTACTATTGGTGTCAGTCTGCCACCATTCTTCCCTCTCGCTTCGGTAGTCTTCTTTGGGCATGTAGTGCTGCTTGGCTTTAAATCTCTGTACTTTGCCTCTCGTATTGAGAGATTAAGATGGACACGGAGATGGGAAAGCTGAGAAATGGCGTAGAGCAGTCTGCCAGAAGAGATGACCACGTAAATCAAAGGACTGTGGCTGTCGTTTCAGGGGCAGCCAGAATTAATATGCTATTACGATGCATCTACTGCTACTGCTAGTGGTACTTTTATCATCACCAAATCTCACCGTGGCGTCCTTCTTTATCCCTGTCTTGGTCTTGAATAGTCAGCCTTAGCTGTGGCATAACACTGGCACAAACGCGATCCAACATCTTCATTATTTAGAATCACCGCGTCTTGGCTTAATCTCTTTGTGTCACTTCTTCCTACGCTGTTCTCTGATTGTGTTTGTTGTATTCAACCCGAATGACGATCTCCATGTCTTGAAGCACTTATTGGTCTCTGAAGCTGTCGCGACGAAGCTGATTGGGTTTTGAAGGGGCGTGCCGTGAATCGATATTACGATATTATCACTTGCGAGAGTATTTGTTCCCCTATTGGGTGTCGCAAAATCAAAAGTAGTGCGGACACATTCAGAGTTAGCTCAGATGCCAAGCACCATACCTATTATCTATATATGCACTGAGCATTGCCATTCAAATTTGAGAAGCGCAGCATTGTTGCTGATGCAGATGAAGGCTAGAATAGGGGTTTCGCGCAATATGCCTCGTAGGGTACCTGATAGTAGCGACAGACACTAAATACACTGTCAAAGACTCCATTGACAGCTTCATGTTTCTACAAGAATGGCTTTCATCATCATTCTCACCGCCCTTCCACGGAAAAAATAGGTTTCCGTGGTAGATGATCATCGGACTCACCTGGCTCGGGACAACCTACAACCCGAGAGACAATTATTACACTCACATCAAGGTTATTCACCGAAACAACTTTGATACGACGACGAGATGGGGATGGCGGACACATTACCGTGGTATCGTGGCCATGTCATCACACATCTGCCACCCGTCTTGATAGTCTCCGAGTGCACAATCAATCGGGACTTGGCCCTTCCTGACGCCGTTGACTGCTGACGTCAACCTGTCCAGTATTCTCGGAATTGATCAACTTGGTTGCATCCGTAGAAGCCTAAAGGGGGCTGTGCAAAAGCTGTTGATATCCGATGTTGTATAAGATACTCAGTAGCTCTCCTCTCAGCCGGATGCCCACCAGACTAGCCTCGATTTGTCTCTTTCACCTCTGTCCTCCTACAGCTCCTTTATTCTCCGGGCCTCGTTTCCTCGCATACGGAGTATTTGCAACTTCTGAAATGCCGTCTTCATAGACGCCGAGCCTGACTGTGTCATTTATCTATTCATCTCTATAGTTTCCTTTGTGCTAATGTGATGATCCGAGACCTGCATCAGCGACCTGGAAATACGACGCCAATCACAGCATAAGACTTGCACCTCGTCGTTCGATTCTTTTCAGTTTATCTCGTCAAGTCGTCTTAGAGCACGAGCTAGCTTTTGGTTTAGACCTGTTGCCGTGTATTAAATACACACACTGGAATATCAAGGCTGCCAGCCTCGCGCGGGCTTTGAAGCACACCAGGACGGAGAAACTCGGAGAATCATTTCGATGTGTAGATGCCGCACAACTATTGTCCTTGCATGTGACGTATATATGCCCAGGGATATTAAAGGCCGGCATTCAAGTTCAAATACTCCGTCATGATATGTCGGTCTTGTACCCAAGTTCGTTACTTTTTACGAACAAGTCCTGATGCTCACTTCAATACATGTGGCTTGTACATTTGGGTTGATTTAAATAACACGCCAACCGCGATGTCTTATACTGGCAGTGGCCATCACCATGAGAGACAGACACTTCTTCCCACATAGGAAATTAAAAAAACATGGCCGACCAGGACTGGGATCATTACCTGCAACAGTCGTCCGCGCTGGGCATCCTCCGGCCTGATGCTGTGTTCGACATCTACGGTACTGACGGCGCTGGCGCTGGCGGCGCAGATTCGGAAGCTGACATCTACAACAATCGGAACCAGGCAGCGGCCTCCCTGAGTAGCAGCCCAACACCAACTGTCCGTGTTCTCCGCACCGGCCATACACCAAACGGACAGTCCGTGTTTGTCGCTGACGACTACCTCTCATCCTGCTTACCTCGTCCCGATGGCGCCTCTTTTGCCGTTATTGATCGACGACCAGCCGTACCGGTGACACACTCAAACACTGCCGCAATATCACCACAGTACTCTTCAGGGCCGCCCTCGTCACACTGCCCACCAAACGGTGCTGCTTTTGTTCTCTGTGATATACCACCATATCAGTCAGCCATACCCTTCTCGCAGGCAATGGACAGCACTACCCGGCGCACACTGTCGGTAGACTATGTCGTTGTTGTCTCGGGAGAGGTCGTTGTCTGTCTACATGGCGGCGCCGAGAGGACAGTCCAGGCCGGCGAGGTCGTTGTGCAGCAGGGCACCAAGCACGCCTGGGTTAACCGCACACCAAACCCATGTCGGCTGCTCTACGTTATGATAGCAGGCAAACCAATCACACTGCCAAATGGCCACACGCTAGAGAGAGATGCGTAGATGGGTAGACTGGCATATACTTGACTTTGATTTCAGTAGCACATCATTAATAAATAATACTATCAGTACACCTCGCCGATATGGGATATCACTATATTGTATTCTACCTATCCAAAGTAGACTCGAAAAGCACCTGTAAACAAAAAAAGAAATCGAAAAAAGAACGCCTCCTAGCCTATACAGAAAACAGTATAAAACGCCAAACAAAAACTGATACAGACTTCCACCCCCCAGTTCATTCTTTCTTCATGCCTTGCCGATCCAGCCAGCACTCACAAAGAAATCAAATATCCGTGCTCCCTTTTGCGAATCCAGCCGGCAAATCTCCTTGGCCTGCTTCTTACGCAGCGTGCCGTTGCCGCGCATGGCCTCTTTGAGGATCTGCTCCTTGATCATCAGGTACGGCTTTGGCTGCAGCCGCACAACCTGGCAGAGCTCAATCTCATCGGGTGTCAGCAGCTGCAGGTCCGGAGTGCTGTCCTTTGTCAGCGACAGCTGTGAGATGCCTGCAATCGGCAGAATCGGCTGCTTTTCCCTCTTGGGAAGCACCATGGTGCCGTTGGCGCCGTTAACACCATTCACCCCGTTGGCACCGTTCTTGTCCTGCTTGGTTTCCTTGCCCTCCACGGGATCGGCCACAGCGGCCGTACCGTTGGGCAGTGGTCCGCTCAATGGCAGATCGGGAGCCAATAGCAGAGCAGCACCGCTTGGCGGTTCTGGCGGCGGCTGGTTCTTGCTGTTCCGCTGCGCCGTGGCTAGTCGTTCGCGGTCCATGGAACCCAGCGGGATCGCCTTTTGAATGCGCGACGCCTTTTCTTGCTCATACTTGTTGCCGCTCTCCAGGTCGCCAATCTTGAGACTGCGCCACTCCTGCAGCTGTGCAATCGCCTGTCGGAGGAACAACTCGTGCGTCAACCCGTCGCAAAAGTCCCGGAAGTCGTCGTGGTTCATCATACGCGCAAACGGCTTGGCCTTGTTCATCAGGTCGCGCTCTTCCTTGGTGCGCTTTTTGTCCAGCTTATTGTTCTCGCGGTAGTCCAGCAGGTTATGTTCAAAAATGACCTTTTTCCGCTCCACACGCTGCGTCAGGCGGCAGTTGTAGATCTCCATGACCGTCAGCTTGAGTTCCATCTCCGGCTCAAGTTCGCCCGTGCGCGGGTTGATGCCATCGCCCGGGTCGAACTGCATCAGCTGCACGGCCTCTTCCGCCTCGTTGGCGTACTCTGTCTCAAACTCGAGACGGCCCGGCATGTAGCCCTGAATTTCGTGACACGACGGTACTGAAGCCGTCGGCTTGGTTTTGGGCTGCAGTGCCGGTGCACTCTTGGCTGCCTCGCGCCGTTCCTCGATGCGCCGCTTCTTGCGAGCTTGGAATTCTTCACGCGGGATCTCATTTGCCAACTGGTTGTCAAGCGGGCTGCACCGCTCCGGCAGCGGAAACTTGGACGACTCTATGTACACCTTGAGGTAGTGCTCGCGCACCTCGTCCTTATGCCGATAGCCGCCAATGTGATCGGCAATGTCTGCCCATGAGCCGAGTCCATACATCTCGGTGCCCTCAATGAGCAGCAGCTCCTCATCAGCACCCCATTCTTGGTCAAAGATAGGGAATGAGTTCTGCTCAATTACGCGGTAGGGATGTGTGGCCGGCTGGTGGTTATTGCTCGATGCGCCTTTAGCGAAACAGTTGACGCACAGGTCGTATTCATTGCAGGATGGGTGTGCACATCGTATCCGGACCTGTATACATTGTTAGTATATACGCCAAAAGTCAAAATGCCGTGATGCGACAGTACAGTGCGAAGGGCATTAAATAGCTCGATAGAGTATTGGTACAGTGTTAACACGCACTGTTGATGTGATATCTGCGCTGCACACGTCGCAGACAAACTTGACACCGCCCTCGCCACCCCGGACGGCTGTCTTCTTGCGGATGTTGCCCATCGCGGGCTATTTGTGTCTGGGGAAGCAGCGATGATGGAAATTTGTGTATCTAGATGACTTTGTGCTGCAAAGCTGGAGCGAGTTGGCGAGGCAGGGGTGGCGACTCGATGATGACGATGAGGATGCAGATAATGGAAAGGGGAGGAGGAGCCCTATGCCGAAAATAGCATTTTTCGATTCCGGTGTGCTTTGCAAATCGTTTGCCCCTATTTCTATCGTTGTTGCGATATAAATGCGATGGGTGCGATGCCGTAGATGTTTTGATGGTGCCGGGCGGTTATTGCGCGCGCGTTTGTCGTGCTTGTCGTGTTCTTGGAGCCAGAGGGGCTAGTTCCAGTTTCCAGGTGCTTCCAGTGGAGGTTAATACCTGGGGTAAGCTACATTTAAGCTAAAGCCGTATCACGTGCTAATCGCGGCTCCCACGTGACACACATTTACATACGTTCTACTAACAATCGACCGACAGTAGCTCATCAGCTCACTCACAGCGCGCTCATTCGCACATCAGAAGTACATCAACACATTTTATAAACAAAAGGTCAGAATTTAAAACACCAAATCGCTCACATATCTTCGTAAATGCTATGGAAATAAAATCAGCCTACATCATCATATGGACTACCTCCTGCGGCCTTTGCTTGGTGCAGGCTCAAAGTCATCTTCATCGTCAGAGATCTCGTCCGCACTGATCTCGATCGCCTTTTGTTTTCCTCTTGTCGCTACAGCCCGAGCTCTTGATGCTGGTGGCTGTGATGGAGCTTGCGACTGTGACAGGTCCAGAGTAGTCTGGCGCATTCGGGAGGCCGCTGCTGCTGGTTTCGCTGCTGTAGATCTTGCAGCCGGCTTCACAGCTGGTGCCTTTGAAGAAGATGCTGCGGCTGCTTTGCCACGACGAGCTGTCGTCTTTGGTGGCGGGGCTGGATCATCAAAGGGGTCTTCAATTTCGTCCTCGTCCTCGTCGGCATTCGCAGCATCGCCCATGAACATATCTTCGTCCGAGTCCGAAGCCGAGTCTTCGAATGGGCCCTTGCGCCGGCCAGATACGGTGGCTTTCTTTGACGCTGCAGTAGCCTTCTTTGCTGTCGTAGTAGCAGCTGTTTTCCGCGCCGTAGTTGCTCTAGAGGCCGTTGTTTTTGTTTTGGAGACAGGGGCTAGGCTGTCAAAGTCGTCCATCATCAGGTCCTCGTCAATGCTGTTGGCCGGTTGGCGAGTTGCCGCGGTATGGCCACGAACAGGCAAAGATCCAGCACCATTGTCCGCCTGACTATCCAACTCGGAGTCCTTGTACAGGGCACCAGGGTGGTTTTCCCAGTGCCCTTCCATGTCCGAGTCCCAGTCAGCCGGCTTGGGCTTGAGCTTGCGAACGTGTCGGCGGCTTTTGACCTGGCCAGCCTGGAATTGACGCTCACGTTCGTCGCGCAGTCGCTCAATGGCGCCGTCAAGCTCGTCGTCCTCGGCACCGAGGGCCATCAGATCTTTTAGCTGATTGGCCAGAGATCCGGCCACAAAGGTGTCCATGGCATGCTTGTCGTCCTTGTTGACAAACTGGTTGACAGCATCGCCAAACTCGCCCTGGGGCAAGATCTTGAGCGACTGGGCAGCGAGGTACTCTTCGACCAAGGCCTCCACCTTGATCGCATTGAACTCGGTGCCCGCGGTCAAATCGCGCTCACCTGGCATCTCCAAGCTGGGCTTGTTCTTGCTACTGCCAGCTGTTGTCTTTTTGCGGTGAAAGTAGACTACATCATTGACGTTGGCCACTTTTCCAGCGAACCGATTCGAGAACCGCTGTGGATTTTCACAGTCAAAGTTTCCGCCCTCTGGAGCTGTGTATTCCACCTTGAGACGGATCAGTGGCAGCGGCTGGTCCTCCTCATCTATTTCAGCAGCACCATTCTCGTCGGCATGCACAGCAAGGTACTCGGCATTGGCCTCTTCAATCATCTCGTCCACCACGGCCATAAGCCGGCGCGTCAGCTCGGCCTGGTTGTCTCGCTTCTTTGCCAGCGCCTTGAACTCCTTTTGTTGTGCAAGCACAATCTCGCGGGTCACAAAAGGGCGCACCGTCTTCAATGGGATCTTGTCGACGGTGAAGTCCTTGCCCGTGACACTCAGAATGGCGACGTGCTTGGGCACAGCCTCGCCCGGCACGAGCGACGTAGCCACCGACGAGCCAGGCTGCATAACATGAAATCCCGTTTCCGGGTTCTTTTGCGGGTCGATCAGACACTCATGTTCGTGGCCCCAGACCACCAGGTCTAGCCAGTCCGGCAGGAAATTTTCGGGCAGATAACTCGTTGCCGTATGGGCATGGTGGTTCTGGTGGACGACCATAAGATTGAAGAAGTCAGCGGCCTGCTGGTTGGGCCGAAAGAATGTGACTTTGTGGTCACGAAAGGTGCGGAACATGCGCTCGTCACGCACATTGCCCGTGCCGAAGAGGGCTAGCTTCGTGGCACCCTTTTGCAGAAGCACGGGCTTGACCTTGATGTTGTCGGCCTCGGGCACGCGACCAAAGTAGTTGACAAAGCCCGCGACCTGTAGCAAGTCGAGAGAGCAGTAGTGGCCGTCGCCGCTCGGGTCGTCGTGGTTGCCATGAATGGAAAAAACGGGAATAGAAATGTTGATGTCGGGGTCTTCGTAGTTGACGTGGCCGACGGCGCCCTCAAAGATCTCGGCGGCGTCGCTGAGAAACTCGAGCTCGCAGGGTTTCATGCCCAGGCAGTTTTGGCGAAGGCTACGCATGACTTGATACATGGACTTGCGGGAGGGTTTGTTATCGTGGAAGAGGTCGCCGCCGAGAAGGACCATGTCGACGTCTTCGGTCCGGGCCAGGTTCATAATCTCGTCAAAGGTGCGCCAGCTGTCATCTTTGCGGATAGGGTCACGCTCTGCGTAGCCGACATGGTTGTCTGTAGCCACTAGGATTCGGATCGTATCAGGCTCTAGTTTGTTAGCTTTATTTAGATTTCTATAGCTATTAAAAGCTTTGACTCTGTGCCAAAGTGAGGCTGTACAGATCAAACAGGGTCTGGAATGAGGAGCTGAATACTCAGGGTTTGGCCGTACCGAAAGTTCTCGTCATTTTTGCTCCTAGTTATGACAGACGTATTTTGTAAGCCGCAAATATTACGTCCCGAAAAGCGACGCTGGCGACTGGTTGTGATGCTGCACACAAAACCAGACTGCTCGATGTCGAAAGCTGAAGCTGTGATTGCCGCCTAATGCCCACCCGCTTGGCGTAAAGTGGGATGTCGCTTTAGCACGGTCGCGACGCGCTGGGGTGCCTAAATTTCGTTTCTTCCCCAAATGGAAACGCGAAATCCGACCGTTATCACGTGGGGCGTAACGCTTGCAAGACGACAGAAACAACATCTCATCCTCGCCAGCTTCCTCTTTTTGGTTTATTACTCTACATGGTCTATAATGGATCCCAATAATCCTCTACGAGGCCCAAGAAGGGCGTTGCGGCGTGGCGAACCACCATTACGATACGGCGAGCAATCTCAAGCGTCAGCAGTTGAAGGAGCTCGACGAGCACGGCAAGGTATGTGTACATCGGCATTGGAATTATTTCAATCAGGTCACTGTATTATAAGCATATTTAACAGATAAGCTCGCGGCACAGATGATGGCGGCCCCTTTCAGAACGACCGGCTAGTTATGCAAGCAATGCGCAACGAAATCTGGGATAACAACGACGATGACGACGACGACGACGGCAACCCTGAAGATGATAGCGACGACGATATTCCAGGCGGACGCATAGTATATGACTCGGACGAGGTAGACGACAGCATGCTTGGCCGGGGACAGAACCGTGTTCGACTCGCAAACATACAAGATGGCGATATTGTGGAGGCAGATTCAGATGACGACGACGACGAACAAGACGGAGAGCACCAGCTGCAGCATGAGGAGGAGGAGGATGGGCAGGGAACTGAGTACGAGGAGATGATGGAAGGTGAAGAGGAGGAAGACGTGGACGGCATTGAAGAGGAAGAGGGTGGCGAGGATTATCTGTTCTTGCAAGGCGACCTGCCCGACGGCGACGAGGCCGGTCTGATGGGATTCGACCCCATAGCGCTCGGCCTCAAGGAGATCAACAACCTCGCCCATTTTAGCGTCAGCAGCCACAAGCCTGGCAACGGCGTCGAAGAGCTGCTCAATGACGACCTCGACAAGTTCTGGCAGTCTGACGGGCCGCAGCCGCACCTGTTGACAATCCACTTCCTGCGCCGTGTCGAGATTCGTGCCATTCGCATATTCGTTGACTATAATCAAGATGAGTCGTATACACCGACATCCGTGTCACTATCAGCCGGTACGGGACACCACGACCTGCTCGAGTTCAGTACGCTCGCGCTGAACAAGCCTGTGGGCTGGCAAGATATTAATCTGGCTGGCACCGGCGGCGGCGCGGACAACAACTCGCTGTGCTGCTGGATTGTCCAAGTCAGGGTGAAGGAAAATCACCAGAACGGCAAGGACACACATATCCGGGGAATCAAGCTCTACGGTATCGACGAGAACGCGCTTCCGCCTGCGCCTGCACCATCTGCTTTGGCCAGCACGGCAACGGCTGGCATGGGTCTCGATGAGATGACACGCTTCAAGATGCAAGCTCTCCACCAGCAGCAGGGGGCTCAACTGAGAGGTGCTAACGGCCTGGCTGGAATTGAAGCCGTCAGTCCGGTGATGGACCCCAACGACTACATCTTTGAGCAGCTGCTGATGCAGTCACCCGAGAGGCTTGCGGGGTCGGACCGGTCCGGGTCCAAGAGTAACTTTTTCAGGGACATGGAAATTCGGTGATCTACACACTCTTTTTTTTTTTTTTTTAGGTGTGGCTGAAGCACAGAACTGGACGGAGACGATATGGCAAGGCGTTTGGTATTTTTAATTGCATTATAGGTGGTTTGGGCTTATGCTTAATGATAATCATGATATTCAAAAAAGTTCCTTTTGTGGCGTGCTTTTCCCATTACTTGTGGTGCAACTAGTCTGTTTGTGTGCAGTTATACTAATCACACTAAATCTTATCGTTGATGTCACGACATGCATTAATATCTTGAATCTCCGAAATATCGACTACAAACTCCAAGCATATATTGTGTCTCTTATCGTCACAACTCCAACTCAGCATGTCGACCATTGACAACGTCAGAGACAGCGAAATGGCCGCAGCAGAAGTCACCTATTTCAAAAAGGCATTGTCGACGTTTGTCAAATCGACCGCCAAATTCGATGTCGTGTACTCTGTCCGGGGTGGCTCGGCTGCAGCCACTACATTGCCTCTTGTTCACCCGGGACGGCCACGGTCTCAGATTCATACTCTAGTCATTTTGGATTCGTCCTTTAACCCGCCGACCGTGGCCCATATGCAGATGGCAACATCGGCTGTCCAGGACCTCCAGCAGCATCACCTCAAGACCAGTCAATACCCGACAGCCATGCGACTACTGCTGCTTCTATCTGTCAACAATGCTGATAAGACACCAAAACCGGCTGCCTTTGAGCAGCGTCTTGCACTCATGCTGGCCATGGCAAAGGACATGCAGGCCACCTTCAAGACTGGGCCTACGCCCACCTCATCGGATGTGCCTATCGACATTGGCCTGACGTCAGAGCCCTACTTTCACAGCAAGAGCGCCGCCATTGCTGAGTCATCATTCTACAAGCGGCCAGACGATGCGTCGGCGCCAGACTCCAAGACAACGCCGGACCAGGTCTTTCTCGTCGGCTACGACACTCTTATCCGCATATTTGATCCCAAGTACTACAAGGCGCCGGAGCCATCGGTATCGACAGTGATACCTAAAGGATTACCTACCGATGCCACGCCCATGCAGATTGCCCTTGCGCCGTTGATGCGCCGGGCCCGGCTCCGGGTGACGACACGGCCAGATGACCAGTGGGGGGAAGAAGAATCACAACGCAGCTGGCTTAAGTCAATTGAGCAGCACGGCGGCCCGACGGAGAACTGGGCATCAAAAATAGATTTACTATCAGGGACATACAAAGGCGCATCGATTGTCAGCAGCACAACTGCTCGCACAGCGGCGAAGGATCAGGATTGGAATAAGCTGGCCGAGCAGGTTGGTCCTTCAGTGGCATCATGGGTCGAATCACAGCGGTTGTATGCCTAAATTATAGCGATTTAGTGTAGATTCTAGCGCGTACATAAAACAGTTGGCAGCTCTGCGCTCCAAGCAGTCTGGAAGATAGCGTGCCCCATAATATTACATAATCACGAACCACACTGCCGGCAGCGAGGCTAAACTTTTTTCGAAGCTATCACGACAATCCTGATGTTCCGGTCTTGACGATACTGCACCACCACACCTGCCAGTCCTCGTCGCAACCATGTTCCCGACACGAGCCCTCCTCAAGCGTTCGGTCTGGAAAGGTATGCTCTCCGTAGCCTCCAATGGCTTGTCGTTCCGTTGCTAACTCTTCGTGCAGGCCCGCACATTGTTGCGTATGTTTGATCCGATCCCGACCCGGTTCTCGGCTCCTCGACCACTTGCGCCGATTGAATGTCTTACTAACTATTCAGGCTTCCGATTGTCAAGGCCGAGCCTGGCAAGAACATTCCCCCGATCCGCACACAGGCCCGTTCCGCCACCATCCTGCCCACATTCATTGGCCTGCGCTTCCAGGTCTACAACGGCAAGGTCTACCACGAGGTGACCATTACTGAAGACATGGTCGGCCACAAGCTTGGCGAATTCTCACCGTACGTTTCTTGGCGATCCAAACTCTTTCTACGCCTTTATTTGCTGACAAGTATAGAACAAGAAAGCCGTTTGTCTGGAGCCGTCGTTAAGCCGAGCAGCCGTATTTCTGAGGGGCTGATTAGGGGAGATGCACATTTTGATGAATACAATGGGCGTTGGATTTTGAATGTTATTACTGGTTTACTGTTATTCTCATATCATAGGAAACGACGAGCGATACCAAGGATGGTAAACAAAAAAGCAGGCAGAAGATTAGGGGATGTGGCTGAGGCCACTATATCTACTCCCGTGTATATACTGTACGAATAAACAAGCATAAAGAACACTTTCTCTCAAACGACGACAAGCAGTAACGATGTGTATTGTATTGGTGTCACTGTGTATATGACGTAAAGCAGCCGGACCAAGAACGCCAGACTACCACAAAAAAAAGATGATGAAAGACAAAAAAAAGGGAATACCCAGTCGTGAATCCGCAGCCATAGCCCAAAACAAAGAAGCAAAACACAAAAGCAGCAGCTAGATAAGCTTACAGAAGGCCATACAGCCTAGCGGTAAAACTCGCCGCGCTTGACATTCACGCCGTACTCGCCCACGGCCATGCCCAGATCCTCCATCGTCAGCACCGTCCGGTTCTGGCTGCTGCCCTGGCCACCGCCACCATAGCCGGGACGCTGCACACCCAGTGCTGCATTGCCCTTTTGGTCCTTGCCGCCGGCCGGCACACCCACAGCACCGGGCATGCCCACAACACCACCTGTGACGCCCATCATCTGGTTGTTGGCATTGTTGGAGTTGCTCGCGCGCACGCGGCTGTACTGGTATGCATCGGCGGCGATGTCGGCCACAAACTTTTGCGTTGCGAGCGCCAGCAGACGCGCAAGACGCGCATCCGTCTGCGGCGGTGGCGGCAAGCCCGCCTTTGTCATGTAGTAGTTGGTGACGGCATCGGGAATGATGGGCGCGTAGTCGTCCATCTTATTGAGAAAGTCTTTGAGCGAGATGTCCTTGGCTGTCGTGACGGGGCGCGCATCGAGGCCGCCAGCCACCTGGTGCGGCATGTTGGGACCATCAGCCTCAGCATCGGCAGTCTCTTCTGGCCGGCCAGCAGCAGCGGCAGCGGCGGCAGCCAATGGCGCAGAAGCAGCTCCGGGGGCGGCTCCGGAGGCGTTCGGTGCGGCGCCGGTGCCATTGGTCAGGGGCTGGCCGTTGATGCCTTCGTCGGTATTTGTCGCCATGATTTCTGATGTGTGTTTGTACAGTTATTCGGAAACTATAGGAACGCAATAGGATGGATGGCTAATGGTCGTGCTTCGTCGACAACTTGACCGTGACAAGGTGCTATCAGTGATGTCAATGCAGTGCTGGAGCTCGAGATCGCCTCCACATTAGTGTGGCGCACGTGACTAGATTACTAAGCTTGAATGAAAACAGTGTCAAAGTAAACATCCCAATTGTACAGATAGTCCATGCCATGAAATCTTATTCATAGAGCCGTGTTTCAGTTAAGCTGGTTTTAATTTACTAGATCCATTGTATGTTATGATTGATTTTATTAAAGTGCATCTAAAGAGGTCATCACGGAGGAAGCAATACCGTTGTTTGACCCAGAGAGGCAGTCCTTCCGTATAAGTGATACGACTCTACTTGCGCAGCCATCTGGTCTTTGTTGCGAGTTTGACATGGTTTCTGAAGATGCTGGTGTTTATTGTGTTTTTCTGGTGATTCTTTGATTTATCTTTGTTTTTTACATCTTTTTTACATCTTTTTTTATATCTTTTTTTTTTCAGTCAGAGTTTGTATTTACATGGCATAATTAATGATATGAACAAATAACGATTTACATCCTCAAAATCCCTATCAAGAAATATCACGAATAAAATACACATAACCTGTAAAACTATTTTCCAGATTCTTGTAAACTAAAATGGTTGTAATTTATTTTGCTATCTTTGCCTGACAGTTTTAATTTTGAGTAAATGAACTATAGCCAGCAGTAAATAAATTAGCAACTCCGCCGAAGAAATATCATGAGTTTGACTATTTTCGAATTTTCAGTATTGGAATCAAAACAAACAACTTCACGACCAATCATCAGTAAATATGTCAAAAAGCATAAGGACAAGCCACGGAATGGAAATTACACACGTCAGCAGTGTCTTGTTGTCAAAGCTAAGCGATATTTTTTATATCTTCAGATAAAGCCTCCCTAGACTCGTCAGTATAGGAATGTACACATGGCATCCCTTGCCTCACAAGTGTCTTCAAGTCTGAGAAGTCAGTGTCTGTAGCGCGGTATTGTGAGCCGGTTCCTGAGCTAGTCTTCCTATAGTTAATATATATTGAATCTGTATTCCTCGCCTGGAATATATTGCCCAGTCCACAAGTGCATTCCCCTCCCTCTTGGTTCTCCTGATCCTCTTGGTCTACATCAGTTCAAGGGTTCTCAAGGACCTTCTCACCTGTCAAAGCCCGTTAGACCCCGTTCAAGACCCAGGCGATCAGGGAGATAGCCTATTGGCATTGGCCAGTCTCTATTGACCCCTGGCTAACAATTTAGTAACTCGACTAAGACGACTGACAGGACTAACACATGAAATATATCTGCAGGAATCCAAGGAGATGACGGCTACCCTCGCTAATGAGACGGATCGATAGGACCGCTTACCCAATTCCTGGGCCGTGGCACAGTAGAAATAGACGAGGAAGTAGAGAATAATAGAGAACAATAGAGGTAAAGACAGATAATGAGAGGTCTGCAAGAATATACAAGATCTTTTTAGGAGATGTTCCGGTAGAATAGGGCGGAGCCAGAATCTCCGTCGGGAATGGCTCTGGCGGACAATTTGCCCAAGTCGACGGACGCCACAAGGGGAGTGCTATGCTGGTAGACTGTAGAACTGCCTAGGGGGGACGCGAAGAACAGTTGAGAGATATGTTGACGAGTATAAAGAGTAGAGTATTGCCCGTTGCTGGCATGGACAAGATGAGCGAGGCAAGGGCAAGGAATAGATCAAAAAGGGACATTTGCAAAGCAAGCCACATCACAACAATATGCGGATAATTGACTTCCTTTTGAGCGCGGCGGCCGTGGTGTCAGTCGTGGCAGCGCCGGTCAACTCGACTACGACCCCTACGAACAACACAACATCACCCTGCGTGGCACGAAACATGCAGCGGCGCAAGAGCAAGTTCACCTTTACTGGTGTCAACGAGGCCGGCGCCGAGTTTGGCACCGCGATTCCGGGCCGTCTGGACAAGGACTACACCTGGCCAGTCCACTCGACCATTGATGTGAGCCTTTTCATTCATGTGTCCAAGTGTTAAGTGTGTACTAAGACTAATATAAAAGACCCTGGTTGGCAAGGGCTTTAACACGTTTCGTATTCCTTTCATGATGGAGCGTTTGATTCCTACAAAGCTGACTGGCACCATCAACGAGACCTACTTTGAGGGCCTTAATGATGTGAGTAATTGTCCGCCAAGATGACAAAATTCAGCTATGCCAGCAATGCTAACAAACAGATCGTCACATATGTCACTGGAAAGGGCGCATATGCCGTTCTCGACCCTCACAACTATGGCCGCTACTATGGTGATGTGATTACTGACACGGCCGGCTTCAAGGCCTGGTGGACGACTGTCGCTGCCGAGTTCAAGACCAACAGCAAGGTCATCTTTGATACCAACAACGAGTACCACGACATGGAGAACACTCTGGTTGCCCAGCTGAACCAGGCCGCCATTGACGGCATCCGTGCTACCGGCGCCACGTCGCAGTACATTTTCGTCGAGGGCAACTCATGGTCGGGCGCGTGGCACTGGATCTCGAGCGGCACTGCGACCGGCATGCTGGCTCTGACCGACCCTTCTGACAAGATCATCTATGAGATGCACCAGTACCTGGACTCTGACGGCTCGGGCACATCAACGGAGTGTGTCAGTGCCACAGTCGGCAAGGAGCGCCTGGCTGACGCGACCGCTTGGCTCAAGGCTAACAACAAGAAGGGAATTATTGGCGAGACGGCCGGCGGTGCCAATGCGCAGTGCATCAGTGCGCTGACAGACATGTTCTCGTACATGTCGGACAACTCGGACATCTGGGCCGGCTGGCTGTGGTGGGGAGGCGGCCCGTGGTGGGGTGACTACATATACAACATGGAGCCCCCGAGCGGTATTGCCTACACGGATGTGCTGCCTAGTATCGTCGAGTATATTTAGGAGATATCAGTAATGTCAGTGTTAATGATGTTGACGGCATTCAATGAAAGGGGTATATTGAGTATATGCTATTAAAACAATGATAAAAGATACTAAACAAATAAGTTGAGAAGAAAACAACAGCCAGCCAATCGGACAGATCATGGCCAGAGAGCATCATACATGAACAGCCAGTCATCCCAGTAATGGGAGTAGTCGCCGACGAGCCGGCTGCGCGCGTCGCCCTGGTCGTTGATCTTGAGCGGCCGCGTGTAGATGCCGTCGGCTGCAAGGTGGCGCTTGGCGGCAATAGTCATGCTAAACGAGCTGGGACTGACGCCGAGAAAGTAGTCGCAGCTCACGAGCACAATGTAGTCGATCAAGGCCTGCTGGTCCCAGGTCATGGCCTGCAGCTGCTGCAGAAGCTTGGGTTTGTCTTGGAGCAGCTGGTTCTTGGTGAGGAGGTGCACCTTTTCTTCGTCCTTTTTGCCGGCTGTCGTTTCGTCAAACTTGGACCGCAGCTTGCCGGCCTCGGTAGAGTTGCCCGTAGCAAGATACACCGACGTGAAGCCCTTTTCGTTGACAGACTGCACAAACTGCGATGCCTGCGTGTCAAACGTCGGCCAAAAGTCGAGGGCGTCGCTCTCAGTGCGCAAATGGATGCCCGCATACGTAGTACTGTGGCCTGACTTCCGCATCGCACGAACGATGTCCTTGCCCAGCTCCAGAATATCCTCGCGGAACCGTAGCAGCCCACCGACAGAGTTGGTGTACTCGGCGCCGTCCTTGGCCACGGGCCACTCCCACTGCACGCCCCAGACGGGCTGGAAGACGCGCGGGTACAGCTCGCTCATGGGCGGCAGATTAAACTGGGCCGCCGAATCCTTGATGAACGTGTGCAGCGTGTGCCGGAAGGCATCGGTGTGGCGATTCAGGTCGCGATAGTCACACCCGGCGCGCGTGCCCATTTCCTTGGGGAGCAGCGGCTCGGGCTTCTTGACTTCGAGATTGGGCACATCCTCGATGTGGTTATATACCGTCAGCGAGGGACAGGCCTCAGCCAGGCCGTCCAAGAAGTGCTGTGTGTTGAACATGTAGTCAAATGGCCGCTGGCCGCCAAAGAGCTGGGCAAGGTCGGCCTTTGACCGCGTCTCGATGGTGGGCAGCACAAACCCGGTGGCACCGGCCTCGATGGCATAGCGCAGACAGGTCAGAATAAAGTTGCGAATATTGCCAATGCCACCCGAGTTGTTGTTGCACATAAAGACGAGGCCAGGCACC
The DNA here is from genome assembly GCA_029298975.1 of Ophiostoma novo-ulmi subsp. americana. Taxonomy (NCBI): domain Eukaryota; kingdom Fungi; phylum Ascomycota; class Sordariomycetes; order Ophiostomatales; family Ophiostomataceae; genus Ophiostoma; species Ophiostoma novo-ulmi. The sequence goes on along the minus strand of JANSMA010000004.1, from coordinate 2,691,794 downwards.
CATGTGGTGTCGTCCTGGCACAGGCGGGCCAAGGGCCAACTGATAAACGGCGCATCGACGACAGACAGGTCGCCATACTGGTGTTGGACCTTTTTGTGTGGATTTCTGAGGGGGTCATAGACTGCCGGAGACGACGAAGACGACGACATCAGGGACAGGGTATAAGTGCCATCGTTGCCGAGCGAGAAGAAGAACAAGACAAGACCGACGGCGAGCAGGGTGTAGGCGACAGTCGACCGGACACGCGGTGTTCGCAAAAGAACCATGAGGCGATCACATTGGGAAACGAGTCGGTCGATGTCCATGATGGTATAGAATGGTCCACCAGTTTCTCAGAATTTCTCTCACAAGAAGAGACGTAGATGTCTTTACATGAGCCGTGAGGGCCGCATCGTCTATATAGGGTAAATGGAAGATTAATTATTAATAGTATATGTACGACGATACTTGGCTTAATTAACAGTGCACGGCCAAGACGGACAGGGGTCCACCGCGTACAGACACGGTATGCATGCTGCCCACCTGCCCTGGTCAGAGATTAGAGTGTGTAAGCTGCGTGTTGCACTTTAGTGGATAGTCAGTAGATAAGTGGCTATAAGTGGTCCCTGTAAGTAAGAAAGTGCCACTTTACAGCGGGTATTAATCTGCCGAGACCAGTTGTGTGGCAGCTCGTGGTGATTGTCATTGATGCGCACGGAGTAAAAAGGAGGCGACGAAGAACAGGAGACGCATTCTTGTCAAGCTGATTTCGCATTCATCGTTTACAGGTATTGATCGCACTGTGCTTTACAGGATAGAACTGGGATATATGTCTTGGAAGAAAGGAGAAGCCAAGATGTCGAGAGGGAGCCAACTGTTACAGGATTGAGGACCAGGCATTGACGGATGACAAGGAGGATAAGTGTTTACAAGATAGGAGCAGCGGGATACATTGTTAAAAACTGAAAATGGTGAATGAAATACAATGCTACATCAGTCGACCCGAGCCGAGTCAGTCGAGGAGAACAGCTTAAAAGTATGATGTTAATTCGGGATAAAGCATCCAAGGCTTGACTTAGCTGGCTAAATTTCATATAAAATAAGAAAAACCCAAGCAAAATTCCGAATGTATGACAGCCGAATTTTATCAAGAACTCATCCAAATAATGATATCATGTGAAAGGCGTTGAACAACGGCGAACCGACTTACATCAATAGCGCCCAACACCTTACCCACCTCACCACTGCACCACTACAGCCTTATCGATTGCTTATCGATAAGAAAACTTTTTTTTTTCTGGCAGTGGTGACGGATGGCGGGGTGTTAGTGGCACGCCAATCCCCAATATAGGTAGAAATTGACGTCGAACGTCGAGGCTGCTTTGCTTCAACTGACACAATAGTCATCTCACAACACACTAAAAAAATCACAAAATGTCCAAGCGCACAGCAGACGAGGAGGAGACCAACCAGGCCCTCAAGGGCGGCGACCGGCCCATGGAGATGGATGTCGATAACGAGATGGGCGAGTTCGAGGACGAGTTCGAGGACGAGTTCAGCGACGACGAGATTATCGAGGCCGGTGTCGATGGCCGGCCTGATGCCGAGCGGGAGGCAGAGGAGAAGGCTTCCGGCGCCATGGATGTCGACAACACCCCTGGCACTTTTATTGTCGGCCGCACAAAGCTCGAGCCCGGCCAGGTGCTGGCCCCCGACCCGAGCGCATACGACATGCTGCACAGCCTGAGCACGCCCTGGCCGTGTCTGTCGTTTGACATTGTGCGCGACCAGCTGGGCGATGCTCGCAAGACGTATCCGGCAACCATGTACACTGTCGCCGGTACCCAGGCGCAGTCCAGCAAGGCGAGCGACAACTCGCTGATGGTGCTCAAGTTCAGCAGCCTCGGCAAGATGCAAAAGTCTGGCGACGACTCCGATTCCGACGACGACGAGGGCGACGACGCCGAAGACAGCGACCCTATCCTCGAGAGCAAATCGCTGCCCATGACCTCGACCACCAACCGCATTCGCTCGTACCAGGTGCCCTCGACCGACCCCACGCGCGCGCCCACCACCCTGACGGCCAGCATGACCGAGTCGTCCAACGTCTTTATCCACGACATTACGCCCCACCTGGCCTCGTTTGACACGCCCGGCACTGTCGTCACCGCACAGCAGAACAAGCCCGTGTGCACGATTCGCGCGCACAAGTCCGAGGGTTATGCGCTCGACTGGGCGTCGTCTGTGCACCACCCGGCCGGCAAGCTGCTGACCGGTGACAACGACGGTGTCATGTACGTCACGACGCGCACCGACGGCGGCGGCTTTGTGACCGATACCCGCCCCTTTGTGGGCCACACCTCGAGCGTCGAGGATATCCAGTGGAGCCCGTCCGAGGCGTCTGTGTTTGCGTCGGCCTCGAGCGACGGCACCGTGCGCGTCTGGGATGTGCGCAGCAAGAGCCGCAAGCCCGCCATTTCCGTGCAGGTCAGCAGCACCGACGTCAACGTGCTGAGCTGGTCGCGCCAGACGACACACCTGCTGGCTGCGGGTGCCGACGACGGTGCCTGGGGCGTCTGGGATCTGCGCCAGTGGAAGCCGTCTGCATCGGGCGCGCCCGAGAAGAGCTCGCCGATTGCTAGCTTCAACTACCACAAGGAGCAGATCACGAGCATCGAGTGGCACCCGACGGACGACAGTATCGTGGCTGTGGCGGCGGGCGACAACACGGTGACGCTGTGGGATCTGGCTGTCGAGCTGGACGACGAGGAGAGCCGCGACACGGCGGGCGTGCAGGATGTGCCGCCACAGCTGCTGTTTGTGCACTACCACTCCAACGTCAAGGAGGTGCACTGGCACGCGCAGATCCCGGGTGCTCTCGTGGCCACTGGTGACGAGTTTAGCATCTTCAAGACCATTAGTGTCTAGATGTAGAGTTTTAGCTGACTCGGGATATGATCTTTCGTTTCTTTTGTCTTTTCTTAGTTGTCTGTCATTGGTAAAAGCATTTGGGATAATTGGAATTCAATATAGTGGCGTCACTGCCGGTTGTGTATAAAGTGAGCGCAGTCAGTATGTCATTTTGCCAGCCTGTCATCGTTGTACAAATCAGTACTGGAGTCAAGGAATGAGTGACGTGGTGATTGTAGATTTGAGACGATGCCAGCTACTATCGGGTATATAAGAGGCATCGTCCTTTGAAAGATTCATACCACAAGGTCATTGTAATACCTTCATTCTCAACATCCGGTAGGACGCAGAGTACTCAAAGCCCGCCACACTCTATCGTCTACAATGAGCGGCTACTATGTGCCAGCTCAAACACCGACCCAGCCGCTGTACGGCGGTCTCTCTTCGGGTGGACAGCAAGTCGTCTACCCCAACACGCCACCCATATATGCCGACGTCAACCAGGGCAACAACTACCTCCCACCGGTGAACGTCGTTCAGCCTATCCAGCAGCTACATCCTCTTCAGCAGCTGCAGCAAGTACAGCACTTGCAGGAAATGCATCCCGTTCAGCTGCTGCCGCAGTACGTCTACTTCCACCACCAGCCGAGCGCCACGGCCCCTTGCTTCGGTGACTGCTACCCAGGCCTCTCGTCGTGCTGGATGCATCGTCCGCCTGGCGAGATGATGCATCTACCTCCGCCACCGCCGGGCCGGCCTGGTCAGTGGGTGCAGTGGCATAGCGGTGAAGCTATATGGCTGGCACCCAGTGCATTTGTTTAGACCAGCTTATTTAATATTGTATCTAGCGGATTGACTTTCTATTCTGTAATCTGATTTGGATTTTATTTGTTTTTTTGGCGAGTACAAAAAAAAATGATCATTATTGCCCCCATCTAAAACAGTCCTCTGTACAGGCCAGGTCGAACCAGTCAAGAGTCAGCTGGTCCAGGTGCTCTATATCGTGCGTGACCCCCCCTGCGCTGTAAGCTTCAAACCAGACACGTTTTAAAGGACCGTAGATGGACTTGGTCCAGTTGGTCTTGGGTGTGTTGAGTATCGTCGCCGTCGGTGTCTTTCCAAACCCAAACACAGCATTCCACTGCTCGACCTCTTCGGTAAAGCATTTGTAGTTGAGTATCTCGTCTTCAGTACCGTGGAAAATCTGCATCTTGGGACGCCATCCGCTGTAGCCTGGGTAGCTATTGGTAACCTCAGCTGCCCACGCCTCGGGCGTCTTTGCAACTTTCCCTACCGCGCAGTCCGAGTTCCAGTAATCGAATCGTTGACTATTGTTTCCAGACTGCAGCGGATCTGGTGCACGGAAACAACCAAATGGGACTCCAGAGTAGGCCGACCCGGCAGCAAAAACGTCGGGGTATGCACCCACGAGAAGACTGGTCATCATGGCACCCGACGACACGCCCGTGACAAAGACTCGATGCCTGTCACCGTTGTATTTTCCCAGGGTGTAGTTGACCATGCTCACTATACCCTGGCTATCACCGCCGCCGTTGTGCAACAAGGTCTCGTTCGACGAAACATCCCAGCACTTGTCCACCTGGTGTGGCGAGTCGGGGTAGATGACAATAAAGCCGTACTGGTCGGCGAATGATGAAAACTGCGAGCCGGCGTAGGCAGCCTGGGCGCTTCCATGACACCAGTGGGGGTTGACAAGGATGGCAGGGTGGGATGCTACTTTATCGGGGACGTAAAGATAAAAGCCAACATTGGTCGGGTTGCTGTCGAGCTTGTCAGAGATATGCTGGATGGAAGCAGCATGAGCTGTGATAAGAAGGAGGGCCGTGATAATCATGGAGGCCATTCTGATCACTCTGATCCCGAGTCTTGAATAATTACAGTACTTTCATTATTTCATCATTCTTTGTTTATTAAGATAGACCTGACAGCCTTTTATATCGCTAAATAGTATGGATTCTAATGGGGGAGTTTCTCGCGGAAATGCCTCCTCCGTGGTCTATTTCAGAGGTTAATTTCAAATTTATATTATCCTATTATCAGAATAACAATTTCGATATTGATATATGTTACCGGGATTACATGAGGGGTAGCACACGGGAGGGGAATCGTGCCCGTGGCCGCCTTGGTGTCAAGGTTATAGTGCTCATGTTATGCATATTGCTGATATGACCTGCACATTTCGTGATCAACTGATCTCCAATGATAGCCACCGATAGGAAAGGTGTATAGCGATATGATAACAAAAGATATGTCTTGATAAAGGTTCATCATCCTCGCTGATTGCCAACTTTTCCTGAGGCGGATCTTGACCTTTGAATATTTCGTAGAATCAAATGTCTGTGATCAGAAATGATGTATTTACTTGTCACTCTTCTTGCAGTCCCATGTCTGGGCTTCGTGGCTCCTAGGGCCTCTGCCACAACCACTTCCCAAAATGCATGGGTCACAATTGACTACGAGGGCCATGCTTCCACTGTCACGCCGACCGTCGACGGCACCTCGACCGTGTCTGCGCCTCCCAGCTCCTTGACATCGACGTCAGAGTATGTGCTATCAATTAACGGCCACAAGAAGACAACGACGGCCGCGCCTCCTTTTGCCACTGCCAGCGGAACCACGGGTGCATTTATGCTATGCGAAAGCCAAGATTACGCTTCATTGACAAACACCGGCCCATTTTGCCAGCCGCAGACGGGCAGCCAGCTCACACCCAACTCGACCTACTACATCACGTGGGACCCGGCATACTTTGCCGCACTTGGTCTACAGGCCGTCGAGCTGGAAGCCCAGAACACGTTCACCGGTAAAGGCTTTGCGACAGGTAGCATTGATGCAAGCAGTGGAGTGTATGCATGGGCTATTGGCGACAGATATCTCGAGGAGCAAGGGTCTGTCGATGCTGCCAATATTTCATTATATCTTGCTTTCAACCGGTCTTCTCTGTCGGCTGCGGGAGGAAAGAGGCTCGTGCGCTTGAAAGGGCCGAATGTCATTGTCACAAACTCGCCAGCGACAGTACAGCACCACTCCGTGCCGGTTGCTGCCATCGTTGCGCCGGTGGTTGTTGGTGCCGTTGTCTTGGCCACCATTGCTTTTTGTGCGTGGTCTTACCGGCACTATGGACACCTGCCATGCATTGGCGGCATCGTGTCGAAACGGACATCCTCATTCTCGGCCAAGGGGTACAGTGTCAGTGAAAGATACGGCCAGCCAACGGGCAGTTTTGGTGTCACCGGCCAGCCAGTTGCACCTATCCGCACCACAAGTGGTAATGTATTCAGAGATGAGCTAAAGAGACAAGAAGAGCAGATGTAGTTCAATCATTAATTTATCTATCCTATAAACTTGATTAATAAATCTCAGTATTGTGCCTTCCACTAGTAGTTGCTTGCCTGAGAGCCGGTGGTCCCAGCGGGCTTGCCCATATCGCCCAGAGCCATGGTATTCGTGTGCACGCGCATTAAATTCTCGCGCTGGTGCTTCTTTCCCAGGCGGTAAGCAAAGAAGATTGCTGCCACGATCAGCGAGAAGCCGGCGACTGAACCGACCACGGCACCGGCAATGGCACCCTTGGATATCGTCCTGGAGGACGATGACGTGGACGAGCTGGAAGACGACGACGATGTTGACCCAGTGGCGGTGGCAGTCGAGGCCGACGCGCTCGTCGTGGTGGTCGACGTCGACAAGCTCAGCGTTGCGTTGAAGCAGTAGTCGTTCTCGGTAAAGTCGGCATCATTAATGTAGACAATGTCGGCACACGCATAGTAAGTCGCGTTGGCAGTGCTGTCATCCCACACGGCCTGGAAAGAGACCTGAAGAGTGGCATAGTCGCCGACAGAGATGTTGCTGGGCGCATTGGGGATTGACACACACGTATGGCCTTCGTAGAGATCCTTGATGCGGCTCGATGCAATTAGAGTCTCAAACTCATCCAGAGACGTTGGGTCTGTCGATTAGTAGGTATTAGTAAATGTCTTCAACCTCCAAGTTCAAGAAAGTAGGTACTGACTACTGCTGTAGGAAATGGAGATGGAGACGTAGTAGGCTTCCTCCTGGTCAACGAGACCAACGAAACCGCCAGTCAGAGGAAAGTCTGTGCGGTTTCCAACCTGCGCGACAGAGCCACAGGGTGCGACCGAGGCATACGATGCCGAGTACTCGCGCTCCGTAGGGAAAAGAAAACCAGCAGCGCCCAGGTTCGAGTCAATGTCCTCGGCAACGGCACGGGCAGCAAAGCCGGCCACAATAGTGAGAGCAGTGTAGAGCATATTGGCCTGTTAGTCCTTAGTGACTCTTGGCAGTGTTCAGCGTGGGAATGTTTGGTGGAGATGGGGCCCGAGACGAGCAAGAGCCAAGACGGCAGACACAGAGCCAAGGAACTAAAGAGCGGGAGTAGCAGTGTAAGTGCAAGTGTAGATGGGAGATTTCGTGCGGAGGAACAACAAATGGACAGCAAGAAGATCATGGAGAAAAGAAGCCTCTTTATATCTGTCTAGGGATGCACCTTTGACGACCACAAGGACATGCGGCTTTTCCTTCCAGCCGAGCGTTCGTCCTATAAAGCTGCTAGAGATAGGCTTTGCTAGTATTTTGCTACTACGCTCTCACACACTACAAACTTTGCGTTCACAACCGTGAGAAATACCGGACGAGGGCCCATGTGGGCCTTGCCGTGACTGGAACATTCATACATAGTGGCATACATATCAACACGATAGCCTAGGTCCAGAATCGCATGTGCAAGTGTAGTGGTGGTGGAGAGCCGTTGGTGAGTGGTGACGACGAGAAAAGCTAAAAGACAAAATATTGAGGTACTTCTCCGGAAATGAACAAAGGATCTTCGAAGTGGTCGAGAGATGGCTGGGTGGTATCTCATAGTCCTGTCTCGGGTACTGTTCGCATATCTTTTGACAAACGATGATGCTGAGAAGTCGACGTGAGAACTTCAAGCCGTAACTGGCATGACCTTATCTAGTTGAGCGGCAACAATCTACATAATATTTCTGGTAGGTACAAAATTATGATGTGGGCAATGGCCGTACAACTCAATATGATGGACATGGACCGATAAGAAAAGCAAGCTCTAGCCGACTTTAAATGAGGCATTTCCATGTCGGTAAGTTGGTGGTGGCACGCAGTGGTCAAGTGGAGGGTAGGTTATCTGCTTATTTGTCTGGGCTTCCCTTTTCTTCTTCTGTCTTCCCCCGTCTGTCACGTCTCGTCCATTTTTTTTATATTACGTTCCACTACCACATTCAATGACAAAATTCCCCGGTTGTCGGCCGTGCTCTTCATGAGGTTAAAGGTTTGCATCTGATAAGATCAGTTTTACGGGTCTCGTCCCACCCTAGCTACCGCACCTTTTTGAGTTCTCTCAATTATGGAGGGTTTAATCTTATCAGATGGAAACAGAGGATCTTTACCTCGCCCCTCTCGTAGTCTAGTCTATTCTGGAGTTTGTTGAGGTGGTTAAAATCGATGTGAATTGCAAGATAGTTGAAAATTTCGATGATGACGACTACCGCATGATTCTGAGTGAAACCACAAAACCTAAAGAGCATTACGTACGGCTCACAGCTACAATACAATAATCAAAATAAGAAGAAATAGCAAGGTATCGCTGTGTGTTGTATGTGGTCACGTAGACTTGCCGAACCTGCTCCAAAATATACGTCCATGCGTCTCATACAGTAATCAGGATCTCACTATCATCAGTGTTGTTTTACTTTAAACAATAGTGTTCAAATGTGTTCTTAATGAGCTTCAAATAGCATACAAAGCTTTCGATCCGGTGCTTGATCAATCGCGGATAGTAGATACTCTTGAGTAAATGGCCAGGTGATCGACATTCTTTGTTTCTCTGATCATAAGGGTTGAGTCGTGATTGGCTTTGCTTGAATTTTCCACATTGCTTGATGGATATAATAGCTCATGCCTTTCTGAATCTACAGCTGCACTCGGGTAAATAACGATGCAACCAAATAACTCTACAAGCTGACCGACCGTTTGGATTGTGGCGCATAAACGGGTTCACAGACCGATCAAGTGAGGCTTGGCTCCGCAAGAACGATCCTGCCCAGCAATCGATAGCATAGCTGACGGTCAGATAGACTAATGCTGTAAGATTTGGCTTGGCACGGCGTGTAATTGTGCCTTGAAAGAAACCCTATGCCTGTAGATCGCTGTCTTTGCATTGTAAAGTGGGCTCAGAACAGCGTCCCGGCCAGTGAAATGCGCTGATGTTCGCATTGCTCTTTAGATCCTTGTCATTAACAGAACAGGTTTCCTGCGCAGTCTCACTCTACTTTACACTATGTAACATTAGACAACAAACAATAGGTCATAATAGGCGTTGGACTTCTTTACCCCAGGAAATCGAGTGATCGAGTCAGGCAAGGCAAGGCAGATCCATCGCCTGCCTGAGTACATATATGAACCCTTACCGCAAACCTTATTTTGATTGTTTATTTCTTCAAGGACTACAAGACTACAATACTGCCACATCAACCGCCTCCTCTCATTACAATGTCCAACATCACTTGTCCCGGCGGCAACGTCTTGCCCGAGCTCTCAACCCTCTCCATCCCCCACAACACTACTGTCGTTGTCATCCCTGGCAGTAATGCATCCGACGTGTCCATGGTCAACTGCTGCTACCCAAACCCAGTAGGCGTTGCTGATAGCTGCTACGAGTGGTGCGAAGTTAGACAGAACATGACGCTCATGGAATTCGGAGGCTGTCTAAAGCTCAACGGCAAAACTACCAACCAGTCAAATATCATTGGGCTCAGTTCCGACAGTGCGCCAGGGGCATCTTCCACGACAATCATGAAGCTTGGTCTTTGGACACTACTCGTGTCAGGGGTAGTCGCGTTTCTTTAGGCTGGGGTTTTGACTGTAAGAACAAAAGTTTGGAAGAAGTTCGGTTTCCTTAACGCAAGCACCATCATTATTTTAAGCATAAGCATTATTCAGAGGGCGTTTATTTTCTCGTTATATGTGGTGGTTAGCTTTTCGTACCTATACTGTACAATATATCTCGAATTATCACAATGCATTAAGCGCCGACATGTAAAGATATTGTGAGTGGCTGTAGAGACATTGCTACCGTGTAAATGGAGCAAAAACATCTTAAAAACACGAATGACAGGAAAAGGTACCAGAAGTAGTCCTTGTCATACAAGTCCATATGCGAGTATAGTCTAGGAGACAGCCTTTCATACCTGATCCAAGCATTTGTGCGATCCAGTAAAAGATGCTGTTGAATGTTCTACTGCGTGTGGAGAAATAGTACGAATTCATGTTTGTAAAGAATGCCGCCCTTGGCCGTGCTAAATTTGATTTGGTTTGCTGACTGGTACCCCTGTACAATGAAGATAAAGTTTCCTCCGTCGGAAAAATAGAACATTGGACAGCTAGTTACAAAGCATGAGCGATACTATAGACCACATGACCCTGCGTGACACTTCTAACTTTGGGCAGGATGAAGAGGGAGAGCACTCGGAAAAAAAACATTGAATAGTAAACCAGCAGTGGCAATTCTTTCAAAATATAGCACAAGATTTCCACATACATTCTCTTCTAAAGCTGTCCGATCACTTGTGTTCATCTTATCTATCACGACTTGATTGTACATAAAAACATATAAATCCTCACTCCACCATTATATCATCCATTTGGGAACCTTGGCCAGGGTATGCTAGCAATACATACAACAAGGGTGCGTCAAGTTTATGAAATCTTCTATTGTGTCAATTACCCAAACCTATCTACCTAGTCTAAGCTACCGAAGATGTACATTTAAGTACTGTGATGGCGCAAAGCCATCACTTCTTGGTATATTTATCCTTATCCTCCGGCTCCGGGCTGGGGTCAATGATAAAATATCCCTTCCTTCCCATTGTTGCGTTTGTGTTGTTGTTGTTATTTACATCAATATATTCAAAGTTGGAAACCCTCCGATAATATACTTAGTCATCTTTGTATTCAACTAATATAGTCGTGCATCGCGAACTCCCGTCGATGTAGTTTGCTGCTTCCTAAACAGGAAATTGTGTATTGTGGGGAAGTGCCCACCAATCACCTCATGAACATTGGAATTTTACTACCATTGCCCACCCGCAAGGAAACAAACACATAATTGTCAAACATAACCGTCAACTCACTCCACACAGACATGGCGAGCGATTTTTCAATACCACAAAGCACGATGGAAAAGAATGACCCGTCCCAGATCATGGCCCGGTGGGAAGTCCTCATTGGCGAGTATGAGGCACTCCGTGATGCACTCCGAGAGCATACGCGTCAAATACACTGGCAAGGCGTGACGCCGTATATCACTATGCTCAAAACCGAGGCGGCACTTGCTGATCGGACAATCGAGAAAGATCGCCTTGATTCTGAAGCAGTCAGCGACCTCGAGGGCGGACAGGACCAAAATAGTCGAGGTGACGGTAAGATATCGTTTGCCATGTCTCAGGCCTTTACCAACATCGCCGCTCGTGAAACCATGTGGCGGATCGTCAAGACCTCTCCCGGCGGTCTACTAGCTTTGGACAGGAACTTTCCTCGGTCTGTGAGCAAAGTTGTGGCTGCACAATTGCCTGGGATGGCACAAGGAAAGAGAAGACAGTATCATCGTGGAAGCAACGTGCGTGCTATCAACGCGAATAGCAAACGCGGTGAGGGTGTCTTTGTCAATGCGGTGGTCGACGACGGCTTTGAGTGGCTGCGGGTGCTGACCACAACAACAAAGCAACTCCTTGTCGCCATGGCCGAGAACGGCTGGGAGTGGGGTGAAGAGAGTGACGACTCCGACTCCGATTCCGTTGATGAACATACCTGTTTAGAAGCAGAAGCAGAGAATGACTGCGACTACAAGGATAGCAGCAACAGAGAGAAGCCTGTTGTGGATAAGGCCACGTTGAAGGCAATATCGAAGATCGAGGACATTGCCGGCATTCCACTGGTTGAAACCATTCTGGACCTCGTCGATGTCGCTCGTGTGAATCGATGCAGAGGCGCCTATCCACACATATGTATTGTCCTCACACGCGTCGATGAGAACGGAGATGATCAAGGTGCGACTGAAGTTGTGCGTTTTCTACAAGTGCTACGAAGTGGGCTGATGGCACTTACGTCAACGTTTGAGCCGGACATTGATGGCAACTCTATGCGAGCAACTGTTCACACTGCACGCTCACAACGCGCAACTGCCGAGTCTATTTTCGACCTCGCTGGTACTTTAAAGAGCTGCATGCCGATGACATCTAACTGCCTGACACCGACGCTCAACATTGATACTTCAATTCTGATCGCACTTGCTTCGGATATTTCGCACCAACCGATTGAGATCAAAGGTTGGTTCCCGGTTCAGCGGGTGGACGAAGTCACGCACGAGCGTAAAAACCCTGGCGAAATGCTACGGAGTCTCTGCAACGTAATGCGCGGCCGCAAACTAGTCTGTACGCGGGAGGCAGCGAGTGCTTTCAGAACCATGATCAGCGACATGGGCCAGGAACGCGAGAAGAAGAGAGCCTCTCTCCTTGTCTCTTGTGGCGATGACGAACAAAGCAATACTTCGGATACGGGGCCGCAGTCGCAAGAGTCTCTTGTGCAGCAATTCCGCACATTGACACAGCATCCCCAACATGTGCCTGATGACTTGTTGCTCCCGATCAGAGTTATTGAGGAGGACTGGAACCTTGAGCATATCAAATATGTCACCGAGAACTTGACAAAGGAAAAGTCACAAATGCCAGCGATTGCATACAAAGTTGCACAAGACATGTATGCATCTGCTCCCACGCTGTCTGTGTTTTTCTACGGCTGGTCGTCAGGACATACGATTATCACGACGAACTCTCTGGCTAGAGCCAAGATCACGCGGTTTCTTGAAAAACACCGAACATCGAGTCGCGAGACGGGCCCCCACGTGTGGCTCTCGCGTCCTGTTCGGAGCTTGAACGGGACGAACCCGCGAGGACACGAGTAATCTTACGAGTGGCGTGGGTTGTGTATATATACATGTTCTCGTCTCGATTCTAGATTCTATACTCATGTTATCTTGCGGTCAAGGAACAGTGTGTCTAGTGGTCAGACCAGACATTGGATATCAGCCCTTCGATCCTGACCATTCGGATTTTACGATCTGCAGCCCCGCTACTATTACCACCTCTTCCAGGGACCAAGAAACGCAAATAGCGTGAGCCTTCGATGTGGTGTGATGGCACACTAGCGGTGTAAATAGCGCCTCTCGTTCATCGGTTCTTCCGTTCCCCCGTCAGACCACCGCCACCAAGCTGTCGAGAGCACTGATTGGTGATTCGCGATTAGGGATGGCTCACAGCTTGATTCCTTATCGCATCTCGAAAGGACGGTCGACAATACAAATATATGCAACAGAGCAATTCGTTCCATCCATCTTGTTCCAGTGCCTTTTACTATTGCTTGCATTTGCTTCAACTATTTGCTTTCTCTTTTACTTTTATGTGCATTGGCATCTACACCTAGACTCATATCAATATCTACATTTACACACACAATGACAACATCGATGGCGTTGCTTATGGAGACGCTGCCATCCCTAGATCAGCCACAGTTGCACACAACGATAGACACATTACCACCCGAACTTCTCGATGATATCTGTTCATTATTTCCCACGCCGGCTCTTCTGCGACTAGCTGCAGTCAATCGTATTTTCCATGATGTTGTTGCACGACTGCTGTACCGGCGTTTGCGACACGCCCTGGCATCCTCTTCACACGAGCTAATCCTTGAATGCTATCACCCGAGTGCCAAAATACCGACGCCTTACCTACATTGCGCGTACATGGGCACCGACGGTCTTGACCAGGCAACCGAAGGCATCGACGATGTGCCCGGATCGACCTTGTTACGCCTTCCGGGCATGTACTCGCGCTTCAGGCCAATTCCACACGATGACCGTGATGCGCACGTACGCAACTACCGCGCAATACGACGCACTATGAACTTCTTTATGTTCTCGGAGGCATCTGCGGGCACGGCAGGCACATCGGCGTTGACGGTACCAAAACACCATGACTACGACGGCGACCACGAAGACGACTCACCGCCCCTCGTCTCCTACGACATATACCTCGATGATGGCGAGCTATTCTCACAGCTGTGCACTGTGACCAACCTGGTCAAAAAGGGCCCTAGGCGTGGACTTTTTCGCAGCTGTGCCAATGTCAACGACGGTGTGATTCGTGTGTGGCGAGACTGGCTGTCAAAGAGAAATGATGCTCGTATCAACGAGAACAATGATCGCATGGCCAAGGTGAGGGGTAGAAGGCAGGCACGAGAAGACCTGACCAACCCTAGACAAGAAACAGTGTTGTGGTCATACACGGGCAAGCATGTCGGCATGAAGTTCCGCGTGACGGAGACGACAGTGCCAACTGATGCAGCACCAGTGCCATCTCTGCCCAGCGACGACATTCCTGTCAGCTACCAGCTAGAATACGAAGGTAATTTCGACATCCAAAAATACATGTCCGCAATCACAAAGCTAACTGACAGAACTCGTTGTACGGACATATGAGTATCTTTTGGCCTTGGAAGAGGCTGAAAAGCAGGAGGATACGCACTATGGCTCAGCTATTGTGATAGCATCTCTCTGAAGTTAAGAGACACATGACATCACAGACACTCTTTTTTATTTTATATCACGCTATCGCCTCTACCTGGTCACAGACGGAAGCCGTTTCATGGGGCCGCGATTGCCGGACACGGACCAGGCCAGGCTTGATCTCCTCTGGTCTGACACAAGACCCTGGATCAACCTGGGCACATATACTGGCTTCGCGGGCTGTTTCCTGTTCGATCCTATTTGACAAAAGTACAGGAGGCTGTTGAGCCGCACTGCTCAGATTCCTCATTTTTTGTGTGCATGGTGATCTCTGAAAACCTGGTCACCATATAATAGACCCCGTCTAGAAACGAATTTGATGAAACCGGGCCCTGGAGACAACAGTTGTCTAGGACGATCATACACTAGCATGAACGATACCAGACAGATTAGATAGAATGGGTGGAATAACCGGTTGCAGGGCAGGGGAACGGGTTCTGAGCGGCCCTTTACGGATATGGATATTTGCTATTTTATTCTGGCTTCTCTGTTTTGATTTTATCGCATTAATAGACTTGCTTTTTTTGCTCTTTGCTTTTTACTTTCACCGATGCCCTGCATCACTGCCTCGATCCAAGCCATGATGTGATTGCTGTCTGCATCGACATACTTCTAAAGCCTTCGTGATCATCTTTCTAGTGTGCGACTATTTTTAGACGACATCACCAGGCAGACTTTAGGGTCAGGTTGATTTATTGAAATACGTATTTCCACGTCATTTTATACTTTATACACATTATGGGCAGCTTATACCGCCATGGATGCGACTTCAGTGGGTTATGAGCATGGGAAGCTCTCATCCTGCTCCCCTTTGCAGTCGTTTTTACATATGATGCAATAAATATCATATTTTACTAGATCGAGAGAATGCATAAACATGTCAAACAGACCCCCTCACCAATATTTAAAAATTATACGCATTATCAATTATCACATATTTCCAGCTCAAGGCTGCCAGACATCGCATAACCGTAGCAGCCGTTGCTGTCGCTTTCGACTAGTCGATCTATTAGTCTCTTAATGCAGCAATGGAAGACCCCTGTCGCCAGATAAATCATACAAGCAACTTTATGCTTTAAATTCTGCATTTTGCATGTTGCCAGGCGAGAGGTTTAGGACTGCTTGTCATGCACTATTATTAGGTCACTGTTGAGGAAATTCCGCAGACTAACAGCAATGTGTTGGTGACGATAGGAGACGATCAGAAGCCGAACTGCCACGGCTTTTATTCTGAGTGGTCGGCTTTCAAAAGTAAAGGTGAGAATCGCCGACTTGATGAGAATCAGGAATAACTTTGCGTTGGTGGGTTTCCGTACGAGCAAGCTCTGGCCCGAGCTTGGCCAGCGTGCCATTGCTCGCGTGCTCTGTGGTCCACTTTGATAGAAGCAAATCATAAATCAGAGTGAGCTCGAGCTTGAGTCAAAGAGTAGGAAGTAGAGGGCAATAAGACCACCGCAGACTCCCTTGCTTTGGCCAGACCAGCCTTGGTACTTATCACCAACCAAAGTAAGCCAACAGGTGTTGCTTCAGCGTCGTTTCAGCCCGCTATCCAGGGGTCCGTACACCCCTGTTGTCTGCAGAGTTGAGGGGAGCAGAAGAATAAAGAACCCAGGAACCAACTTCTGGATAAAGATACCACTAGTCACCAAAAGATACCAGCGAAAAGAAATACAGAAAGGCTGAAGAAGAAATACCAAGAAAAGTCTTCAAGACACACAGCCGATTTTATGCCGGTTGATAATAGAGCAGGCTGGCTACTGTCTCTCGACCTCGAAGCACGATGCAGAGGTAGGCTCTGAGACTTTATTATTTTCTTGGGTTTCTTTTTTATTTCTTTTCAATGTCTGTTTGATTTGTGTTTGATTTCTTTTGGTTCGCCTCACTTATGAGTCGCTTCTGTCTTTGATAGACTTGACTCCTTGAATGCTTCGCATGTCCCAACGATCGACTGCTCAAACAACTTTTATCAGTTTGTCTACATCTCCAGACACCGTGTCAAGCCACCAGACATGGCCCAGGCGTAATGGGCGTGGCTGATCAAAAGTAGATCAGACGGCACGTCTAAACGAAGGACTAGACTTGGCCATTTTTGGTTCTCAACTTCTCATCACTCTGATAAAACTCCTACAATCCATGGATTTTTAATCGTGGTGTTTGAGTAGCAAATAGTGGAGAAATAAAAAAACCTTCACTTCCCGGTGTGCCTCGCCTAGTCGTGCTACTCAATGCTGCCTGCCTTCTTGCATGTGTCTGCGGAGTCTTACAACATGGCTGTCAGTGCCGTGCCATCTTTCTGTGTAAACTGTCGTGTCCAATGTCTAGTGGCTTAATGGCCCAGCGCCTCCCTTAACTCGACGTCTTCCTGCGTTCCTGCATAAAGTATCATCCATGGCCCGCTGAACTTGTGCGCGTCGTTTACGTACTGTCAGCCACCAAATAGTAGGTAGATTCAGTGTGGTTCAATGTGACTTGCCTGTGAGTTCTTCGGTTTTTTTTACACGTTTGCTCCATTTATGCATGGTACATCCGTCTGCCATCTCTCGTTCGTCTCCTCTTTACTCCTGCATCTCGTGTTCGTGTATACGTGGAGTCGTCTCTTCTTTCCTGTGCCTTTCCTTTTTGTGCTTTCTTCTTATGCCGTCATCATTTGTTCAGACTTTATCCCACAGGTACATTTCATCCCTTCTGTGACTGAGATTTCTCTTGCTCAAGAGCTTTGACCAGCCTCTGGAATTGCCGTGACAACACCTTGTATCCCTCGCTTTCGCTCTCCCATCGACCTGATTGATATGCCAGATCTCTGTTTTCTTCCGCCAGCCCCCCTCTACTGCATCCCCATCCCAGCACACATCCACACAGGAATCGATCTTTTCCAGCATCACGATGACAGTACATTTTCATCGGGCATTTTGTATGTTCTAGCCTCCAGCCAAGCATTTTATCCCACTCTTCCCATTCATATCACTATCTTTCTTCTTCGACTGAACCACAAGGACCCCAATCATGTCTCCGAGATATTTCATCTCACGAAATTGTCCTTGGACGACTCAATGTAAGCTGCAAGTTCCATTTCACCTGCATGCCCCTATACTATTGCCGTCGGAACTCAACTCAACCCAGCTGCAGCTGCACCTGTTCTCGTCTGTTCCTGTCCGTTCCTGTCCCTTTGTGTCAGTCCTTGCTCACGTCATGTCGTATCTTACATCCAACCTTGCATCCAATATCAATGTAAAGTCTTTTTTTTCCTGACCTGTGGACCCTCAATATATGGTCGTTGTGCATTAAACAAGTCCTGCGCGTTGCTCTGCGTCTTTCGTGCATCGTGCTGGCCCGCATACTCTTTCTGTAAGGTCTTGTGCTTGTGCTTTGTGTCAGTGCTGTATTTCCTGATAGGGCCTTTTTTTTTACTAAGATACTTGGCAGTTAAAGCTATTTGGTATGTTATTCTTTTTTTTGTTTCTTTTGTCCAACATGGGTCATCCCTAGATTCAACCTTGCATAATGCTCCGCTCTGTCCGCGTGTTTGCAGTTGGGGACGAGAGGCCGGGAGTGCTGACTATCCGGTGCTCCCCTCTATCATTTTTATCAATTGTAAAAAAGGTATATTTGAACATACATATGTGCTTCTGTTCTTCGAGGCCGCTTAGACGTTGCAAATAATATACATCTACACTCGCTCCCCCTTCCGACAGATCGCCGCCCTGTTCCGTCCTCGTTTCCGTTCTGAAAATCTTATATTCATTCTTATCATTCAACACTCATTTTCAACTACCCCCATCCGAGGCTGCATATAACACCAACGCTCTTTTCCAATACCGAAACTTGTTTTATATTATTCGTTCTACTTTCTATTCATATCATTCCTTTTCACTACCATTATTTCCTTTTCGATTATTTTACACCGTTTCTATTACACGACTACCTACATGACTACGTACACATCACTGTCTACTCGACACTAGAGTATCACTTGGTATTCCATCGGCATTTACACATACAATTAGAAAATAACTTTACAACCTCGCAATGAATTCTCATACTACTCCAGATACCCCAAAGCTGGGCGAGGCCGAGTTTGCTCACTATGTCGAGCGTGGTGCTGGAGAGGTGGTTGTCATCAAGCCAAAGTCATCACCTACATCACCGTCGTCGTCGGCTTCCATGACATCGGCAGTATCGTCGCCAACATCACCTTCGCGGCCACCAAGACCGCCCAAGACAGAAATATCAGAGTCAGCACAATCACCAAAAAATGCCACCAAGTCACAACCATCCACCCCACAGACACCTCCAAGATCACCTCCAAGATCACCTCCTACATCACCTTCAAGATCACCTCCAAGAACACCCCCAAGGACAGCACCCACGTCACCGTCAAGAATAACAACTCCTATAACAGCTACTCCGCTGTCTGCATTCCCTCCCAGGCCAAGGGCAGTTCTCTTCTCAACAATGCCACCACTGGCAAAACCAGCACCACCAAAGCCATCCTCAGAAACTCCAGAAGATGCAACCATATCACCAACAGCCACAACTACTGTGGGCATGCCAGCCAAGTTCACTACACCAATTCTGAAGCCCGTGGCAGCGGCCACTCGGCCCATGACCAGTTCTACTAAGCGGCTTTCTTTCTCATCTCAATCATCCACTCGTCGGCCTATCAAGTATGGCAAAGGCAAGTACGCTGGTGTTGAGCTTGTCCCTCAGCCCAGCGACGACAGTGAAGACCCTCTTGTGAGTCATTTCATATCTCATCATAAACTTTTATAAAGTGACATGTACTAACAAACTAGAACTGGTCCGTCCTCAAGAAGGAGACAAACTACTGGACACTCCTTCTCTTTGTGTCGCTCATCAGTGTCATGAAAACAGCTTTCATCACCGTCAATAGCCAACTATCAATAACATATACTATTTCTTACACCGCGGCAGCTGCGCTCACTGGAGCTCCCTTAATGGTCTCTGCACTCTCTGGCTTTTTCAGCCTAGTGGCATCTCGCATCATTGGCAAGCGCTCCGTCTACCTTGTCTCTACCCTCTTCCTGCTTGCGGGCACTGTCTGGAACATCAGTGTATCCAGCAGCTTTGCCCAGTGCATGGCTGCCCGCGTCTTTCAAGGTATCGGTTGGGGTGCGTTTGATGCACTCGTGCTCGGGTCCATTGATGACACATTCTTTGAGCACGAGCGCTACGTCCGCCACGCCATATACGATATTGTCATCGTCGCAAGCACGTGGGGCGGCCCTCTTATCGGTGGTGTCGTTTCCAGCCACGGTAAGGGCTTCTCCCTTCAGTTTGTCATCCTATCCAGCTTTTTGGCTGTGGCTGTTCTCGCGCTTGTCCTGGCGGCACCCGAGACCACCTACGACCGCTCCTTCTACTCCATCAACACACCGGCCACGGCATGGTCTACCAAGGACCTGCCACTGCGCCCCCGCGCTCGTACCTGGTCTCTAGAAGGCGCGCGGAACTTTCTGTGGTCAAAGAATCTGCGCCCAGTAGCGTACAAGGCCAACCTGTCAGTCTTAGCCATGGCCTCTCTCCTGTGGCAGGTGCCTCGCGCCATGGCTGCACCCACCACTATACTCCTGGCACTTGTCTCTGTTCTTCCCTTCTGTGCCCTCTGGGGTATGGCCTCGTCGCTCAGCCTCTTCTTCTCGCCTCTGCCCTTTGACCTGTCTTCCACATCAGTCGGTCTTTTGCTGATTGCTCCCTTTGCCCTCGCGACGGCTGTCGTCTGCGCTGCTGCCTACTTCTGGCCTAGCTGGAACCATCGCTCGGTGGCCTCTGCTACGGCGGCCTCTACCTCGTACAGTGTCGGGGCTCTCGCTGCCGGTACGCTCTTGTCCTTTATTGGCCTGCTCACATTTGGCCTTTATGTTGCGTCGTGCGCTGCCCTGTCAGCTTCTGCTGCCGCTGCCCAGCATGGCTCATCCTTTGCTATTGCTGCCACAGGCATGACGACCCTCAAGTTTCCTGCTGTCAGCTTCATCTTGGGCCTGCTGGCAGCCGGTGCTTATCTCTTGGATGCCACAGTCCGGCCCATGGTCCGCCGCTCCACCCAGTTCACGAGCTCCAACCTCGCCACAGCCCAACGCAACACCAACGACATGTCTGCGGCTGTGTCTCTGTGGCGCACTCTGGTTGTCGGTGCATTTGTCATGGCTCTTCCCAATGCAGTCTGGCTTTCAGATATGCTCAGGGCGACGAGCATTGCCATTGTTGTCGCCCAGGTTGTTGTTGCCGTCGCTGTCGCCTTTGTCTGGTGGCGCTGCGACGAAGCTGTGCGCCGCATGGATGGCCAGATTATGCGCTGTGTCGACCTCGGCATTCTCAAGCGCACTGGCAGTTTCTTTGACGCTGATGATTAAATGATTATAATGTTTTCTTTCATGTTTTTGTTTTTGTTTCATTTATTGAGTTAACATGTAGGACCTAGGGTGTTGTGTTTTTGGATTTTTGTTCTCTTTTTGATTTTTGTCTTGGCATTTTTGTATTATTAAAGTTTTTGTTTTATGTTGTATTATTTAGTTCAGGCGCTATACCGCCTGCCCCTACCCCTATTCTTTAGTACTGTACTACTAGTCTCGTCTGTCACTTCCGGTGACAGACATATAGGGGATTATCATGGACCACGCATCACAGAATTGATATTTTTTTTATTTTAGACTTAATATTTATCTCGATTAGTATACTACGAGCCTCTTAGCATACTTTCCAGACTTTCCGGACCGATATTCGTAAAGATACAAATTGGGCCTCCTGCCTACGCGGCTAGCCCTACAGTGCGGTAAAAGAAATACCGCTCAGTTTTTAAATACGCGATGCGTTTTCGCGTTAAAAATATATGACTTCAAGCGATGATTGACGCAGATGGGTGGAATACTAAATATTAAAATAAATAATAGTAGATAGTTGATTTAATTTTGTACTAACTGATATTTTTTTTTATACATAAAGAAGGTGTTGTTATGAAATTAATTAATACGAAGTGTAAAGTAATTTATTTTGGTGTTTTGATTTTATATTTTTCAGATTGAGCGGTACTTTTTGTAAGTGACTGTAGTACTAGAGTGGTTAGTTGTTACTTAGGTAGATAGCAGGACAGTACGCACCCGTCCTCGCTCTCATTATATTTCATGACGTGGTGTTTCTCTTTAGTGTCTGGTGTGTTTTTTTGGTGTCTGTTGGTTATAATCAAAAAGCTATTAAATATGATGTCGAATATGATCAGTCCAGCGTTTTCTTACTTACAGCACACGTTCTCTCTGCTTCATTAAAAAAATGTGATTGATATTAAATTGAGAGGCGATATGTCTTGCTTGCAGTTAAGTATTTACAAGGAGATGTCCGTTCTTTAATAAACGTCGACAGACACAAATAAGCCGATGTGTGACCTGGTGCCAGTTTAAATTGTATTTTTCTTTCGGCAATATAGGAGTTTCGTCTGTATTAGCAGCATAGCTCATGATGTAAATCAGCGTGCACAAACTTTCTAGAATACGGCTTGAGTTCTGTCACAGTTCTAGCATTCCGTTTAATTGTTAAATACACTTATAGTAGATGCAAAATCGAAACAAGTTCGTTAGAAAATTAAAGGGGGGGATAATTGGATTTTTATCTAATAAATTTGTAGGAAAAGAGATTATTTGCATGGGTCAAACCACAGCTGCTTGACTGAAAGTAACAAAATAGCAGTTGCAATTTACTGATATTTTATATACTGCTACTCTAGCTAGGTCTTTTACATCTAGTTTCTAATGTAATAATAAAATTATTAATACAAATACCATACTCTCACGCTTTTCTTACAGGTGTGCCTTACTTGGCTCTGGAACTGTGTCCGCCGCCATCTGCACGTATGCATCTGCCGTCTTCTCAATGCTGAGATCCTCGGTGATCCGCTTGTCCGAGACAAGATAGGCAGATGGGAACCACGAGCTGACGTCTTTTCCTGCCATCATTGCCACAAGTGCCTCACCTGTCATCCAGCACTTGTCCATGCCATAGCCCTGGAAGCCGGCGGCAATCCACTCCTCGCCCACAGAAGTCCGACCAGTCGCACTCTTGGGCAGCTGGCCGACCAGTGGCAAGCCATCGGATGTCATGCCCATGACACCTGACCAGATGCACTTGAGACGCGGCTTTTCAAAGTCAGCAGCTGACGCAGCATTGCCCTTTTTGTTGAGAACGCTAAACATGCGTGGCAGGCAGCTGGGCAGGTCCTTCACCGACGCCTCACTAACAAACGAGTCGTCTGAGCCCAGGCACTCATCAATGCGCTGGTTCTCGACACCAACAAACAGATCCTTGGTGACTGCGTTTTGTTGCAGGTAATACAGGCCAAAGTGGTACATATCGGTGGTGGGGTCGATCCGAATCGGCTGGATGAAGCTCCATGATCTCTCGCCACCCCAGGACGGGAAGCGCTCCGGCATCGCCTGTGTGCTCATGTGGCCGCGGAATGGGTGCAGTTTGCCGCGAAGCTGCGGCAGAAGATGCGCCGAGTAGCCATTGGTGCAGTAGACGACGCGGCGTGCCTTGATGGTGCCGCGCAGGGTCGAAACAGTATAGCGGTGCCCGGTAGCGTTGGCGCCGTGGTCGACGACAGATGTCACGGGTGTGCGAGTTTCAATGTTCAGCCGGGATTCGTAGCGGCGCAGCAGTTCGGCCACCACCTCGGTACAGAAGCGGTAGGGCCAGATAGCACCGGCAGGCTGAGCGTAACCGCCGAGTGGGTTGACAAGACCCCATTCCTTTGAAAGCTCTTCGGCACTGACAAGACGGTTGTGGCTCGCATGCTCCGGGATCTCACGTGCAAACATGGCGACTGAGTCTTGAATCTTCTTCCAAATCACCGGGTCGCTGGTGAAGCACAGCTTCTGGACACGCCGAATCTCACTACGCTTACGGATCGTCTCAGACATGCCGTTGGCCACCTCTTGCACACGCTCCATGTTGAGCAGCGAGAAGCGGGCAATGGCGCGTGCATTTTCGACGCCGTAAGTATCCACCCATGTCGTAAATTTATGGCCGGCTGCCGTGACGCAGTGACCACCGTTGCGTCCTGTGGCGCCCGAACAGAGTGTGCGAGCCTCGAGCACGGTGACTTTGATGCCCGGGAATGAAGCCTCGTCGTCGAGCAAGGCCTTGGTAACACTGGTACCTGTAATGCCGGATCCAATTACGACGACATCAGTTTCGGTCGGAAGCGAAGATGACTGAATGTTGCCGACAGTGTCGTGCATGGGTAGCTGCCAAAAGGCTGCAGTCGGGTTTGGGTTGGGCAGGCCGGGGTCTGCAGCCACGAGGGAGCGAATCTTTGACTGGAACGACATTGTGCACTAGTATTGATTTAGCGGGGGGGGGGGGGGGCGAACTCGAGCGTGGGTGTTGCTGTAGATTGCAGATTGCAGATTGCAGACAGTGTTATAAAACTTGGAACAGAAGTAACCAAATGGAGAGTGTTGAAAGTGAGAATCGGAGCAGGCTGCGGCTGGTTCAGTAGTACGGGGCCTGATAGAGAGATAGTCTCCGATTATGACTGATAAAGTCTGATAGGAGCCGGTCGAGTCCGATTGGGATTCGACGATATAAGTGGTTCATATAGTTTCAGGTTCTATTTATTTTGAGTTTAAAACTTGAGTAGAAGTTTTGTCCGTTAGAGTCTAACAGCTTGGAAGTCGAGTGAGTCTTATCAAGAATCAGTGGATCGAGTCGTTCGAATCAGTGACAGGTCCACAGAAGCACCGGGATGATAAGCTTTCGGAGCCAAGACCAGGATGTCGACAACAGTGTGTTGGCAGTATGGGGCAACCCCATGTTGACTACTGTCCCGATAAAGGCAAAAGATCCCGGCCACACTAGTCCAAGGGCTCCTATCTCGGATGGCACCGAATGATCACGCATTACCCACTACTCTATTACATCCAACCTATCTATTAAATCTACAAGGCCGATAGTCGCTCCGTCTTCTATATTCTGGATTGCTTTAATTTGCGGTAGGCTGTATCCTTCCACCTTGGACCTAGAGTCAGAATGCGTCCTCTCAAGACACTAGAGCTGTAGAATACAAGAATAGAACTCGGGGCTTGCGAGAACCCCGGATCTGTCATTGCAAGATCTGCTGGGATATATCTTGGCATACTATT
Source organism: Ophiostoma novo-ulmi subsp. americana (assembly GCA_029298975.1). NCBI lineage: Eukaryota > Fungi > Ascomycota > Sordariomycetes > Ophiostomatales > Ophiostomataceae > Ophiostoma > Ophiostoma novo-ulmi. The sequence continues at coordinate 2,667,077 of JANSMA010000004.1, read as the reverse complement.
CCGTAGATGGGCAATAAGTGCGGGATCTTGGAGCATGCCGTTGTCGATCGGAAGAACATGAAGTACACTCATCTGCCGCGTTTAAAGTTGTTAGAAGCACTGTAGCGTGGTCTACGCCTCTATTGTGTACCTTTGATACGAGTCATGACGATTACTGCCATTCACAGAGGTTAGCTATTGCGGGGATGTCTCATCGTCGACCATCGGCAGTCAACTATGGATTTAGTCGCTGCTAGTCTTAAAGTTTGTAATTTTATTACTTCATCACTTCAAAATGTTCTATTGCTTTGGCGTTCTATCATATCAGACGCGTCTAATCAGAGCAATTGCTGCTACCAATATAGCTGGTCCTGCTAGAGTTGCCTGGCTTGATAAGAACCGCAGCAATAAAACCACATGTATTGTTCGGTGATTTTCTACTTTGTATTCGCACTATATCCCCATCACAAAGAAAGCCAGGGCCAGTACAAACAATACCACCACAATTCTATTGCCCGACTGTGCAGATCACGGAAGACCAAATGTGGAGAAGAGCAGCATCGGTGCTGTTGATATGATAACAGCGGTGGTTATGCGCGTGTTCATTGCCCGCCTGGCCAGGCTTGTGATATTCATATAAACCAATGCACATGTCCTTTCCACTTTGCTCCCCGCTCCTGGCGTGATCTCTTTGACTTGCTTGACTTGTTTGTTGTACCTGCATCCAGTCAGTGAAAGCGAAAAACAAACAAAAGCCTGCTCACTTTGCTTACTTTTGTCAAGATTCATCCAAAATCATCATGGCTGCTGTTGAGAACACCGCCGTCGCATCGGCGCCAGGTGACTTGGCCATTGATGTGATTATGCCCAGTGATCCCAAGAGCCTCGAAAACCAGAGCACTGTGAACTCGGACGATATGGAGCTGATCCGGATGGGCAAGCAGCCCAAGATGAAGCGAGTGTACAACTTTTGGACGTGTAAGTTGTAAACAGAAGTGCTTCTAGAGTGATCGTGGAATAATTATGGAGTGGCTATTCGTAACTGTCTTGGCTCTTGGCGGGGACTTGTTTACTGATCTCTGTCTAGTGTGTGCATACCAGGTCATGATGTGCGCCACGTGGTCCTGTGTCGTCGTGCTGTACGGCACAATCTTTGACATTGGCGGCCCCGTTGGCCTGCTTTACGGATCGTGAGTCAATAGCAAGGGATCTACATTGTCTTGAGTAGACATCGTATTGTGGGTTACGATGTCTTGGAAAGGCAATGTCTGGAAATATAGGCTGTGACTAACACACACACAGCATCGCGGTGGCTCTTGGTCAGACGGTCCTGATGGCATCGCTGGCAGAGTACTGTGGAATCTGGCCCACGGCTGGTGGCCAGCAGTTCTACGTCCAGGTTCTCGCGAGCCCTAAGTGGCGCCCTCTTCTGTCGTACCTTGTCGGCTGGGCGCTGGTGACAGCGGAGATGAGTGTCAGCGCCTCATGCGCTCTGCAAAACTCCAACATCATCGACTCGTTTGTGCAGACAGTGCACCCCGATTTCAGCTGGACAGTACGTGTTAACTATATTCTATAATCCGCCGGCTATTGTACAACAGACTATAAGCAATCACTGACAGATACAGTCATGGGAGACTTTCTTGGTTTACCTGGGCTTCATCACCCTGGCCCTGGCCATGAACACCGCTCCTCGCATGCTCCCGACTTACAGCTCCATCGGTGCTTTCCTGACCATTGGTGGTTTCTTCGCATGGGCCATCACGGTCCTCGTCAAGGCGCCCAAGTCGGATGCCAAGTTCGTTTTCACGGCATTTATCAACAACACCGGCTACACGAACAGCGGCTGGGTCTTTATTATGGCCTTCTACAACTCCATCTACGGTCTCTACGGAACTGATGCCATGATGCACCTGGTCGAGGAGATGCGCAACGCCGCCGAGGATGCTCCGGTACGTCATATTTACGCGGCCAAGCAACCAAAATTTCAATATTAACAGAATCAGAGAGCCATGGTCTGGTCTATGATCTTTGCTGGTATAACCACCATTATCACTGACATAATTCTGCTATTTACCTGTGGCAACTACTCGTCTTATGCCACTGAGCTGTATGTTTTCTATTTATTCGACCACATGTGTACCACTTGAGAACTTATGACTAACAATTTAGTGCCCCTTACGTTTCGTGGTTTGCCGACATTTCGGGCAGCCTGTACGGCGGCGGTCTCTTCATCTCAATCCTGTTCTGCATCAGCAACTTGCTGATTTGCGCCGGTGTTATGGCCTCGTGCTCGCGCCTGGGCTGGAGAATGGCTGAGGAGAAGGCTTTCCCTTTCTCCAAGTGGCTGGCCAATATCCACCCTACCTTTGGCATTCCGTGGAACATGATGCTGGTCATGTTTGTCGCCGAGATCATTGTTGGTCTTATTGCGCTCGGAAGCGATCTGGCCTTTTATGCCATTGTCAGTGGTTCGGGTGTGTTCTTCCAGATGGCCTACATTGCCCCTATTTGCTGTGTTATTGTGCGCGGTCGCCAGGTCCTGCCCAAGCGCGAGCACTTTGACCTCGGTCGCTGGGCTCTGCTGCTCAACTACATCTCGGTGGCGTGGGCTCTGCTTATAGTTGCCATGTATCTGAGCCCGCTGTATGTCCCCGTTACCGGCCCCGAAAATATTGGCAACATGAACTGGGCCTGTGTCATTGTCGGTGCCGAGGTGATCTTCTCTCTTGGCTACTGGTTCTACATGGCCAAGTACCACTACATGAAGGAGAACCCCTTGCCTGTGCTCGATGGCGAGACGTTGGCGCAGGTTGAAACTCCCATCCCTGAGAAGGAGTGACACCGTTATGCCCTTTATTAATTGATTGATTGCAATAAAGGCCTGTTCATTTATGCAAGTCTTGAGTCACGTGATAGCACAACGTTTCTTTTACCGTCTTCGTCCCGTATACAGTTTATAAGAAGCCCTCAAACATATATTTCATCTTAAATATCCCCGGTGCCCTAAATCTAAAACTCGCCCGTCTTGAAGTCAACGATTGTGATTTTCTCCATCAGGAGTTTGATATCCTTAATGAACTCGGCGTGTGATGGATCCTTGGACACATAGTACTCGCGGTCTTCGAGCGATGCGAACTCAAAGACAAATCCGTGTGTCGGCCCACTGGCAAATGCAGGGTTAAGCGACAGATCTTTACCACCCCGTGCGTCGATAATGTATGGTTTTTGCGTGCTAGGATGGATGCATGTTTTTTCGAGGTCGAGGAACCGTTCAGAAATCTACTCTATTAGTTTCCCCGAGCATGAGCTCATGAGTGTTTGGAGCTAGTACATACATCTCTGACTTCTTTTACTGTCGCACCCGACTTGAAGTGCAAAAGGACCACGTGCGTGATGGACATTATGAGTAGTTGGATTTAGTAGTTGGCGAATGAAAGATTGATCACGTTTAGAATGAAGCAAACTTTTCGAGGTTTTGAGGCTCACTTTTTTGCATATTGGCGGACCCTCCTTAAATAGGTTTACTCTTTCTGCAATGCTATGGACGTCCGAAGTCTTGTGTCCGGATCTAGTGCATCGGGATACCCCGACCACGTCCTTGGTGGCCATTGGTGTAGACTTGTAGCAGAGCTGCAGCTGGTCCAACAAAAGTGCCCCAGCATATTACAATGTATGACAAAAGCTCTTAGCTACATGTGTTAATTAATGCCATACCCTTTTCTAGTGAACTGGCATCCATATGGGGAAAAGCCGGGTTTCGATGTATTTTTGTTGGAAATGGCAACAATGGTGCTGACGACCAAATTGTATGAGATTTGACCAAAGATGGCAAACATGGATAATGCCATTGCTACTTTTGCAATTGACGACGCATCACGCTTGAATTGTATTGGTTCCAATACTTTCATCTGATGGGGCGTAGCCACCACGCTGCATCATGCATCTCAACATATATCTGGACCCAACAGATATGTTCAACAACGCATGGACTTCTTCAACAAATGAAATCCGACTTTCCTCAGTTTGGTGGGGATGATGTGATCCTTCTTTCTTTATATACTGTATAAGAATATCGGATCATCCTCTCGGTGGTTCGAGTTTAAACTCCCATAATCTCGACAGTGTTAGATCTTACTTTCGGTCACTATTCTGGCATATTTCAGTTTGCTTCACGCCAGATTGGCACATGTCCTATTTCTTGGTTTGTAGTTCAATATTATTCAACGAAGCTGTCTGCAATAATCAAAATACTCTATCGGCACAGCCTCGCGACCCGCAAGTTCCCCAGAATCGGAAGAGGTCCATCACTCTCCACGGGGTTGCCATGAGAGAGGATGAGGAAGGCAGTCAGAGTTGATGTGCCCTGAAGTATATCGATGCCATCAAACAATCAAACAGTTACGGCTAGCCGCCGCATATGTTATGGTGTTACATCTTGTTATCATGGGGGGTGACTGCCTGAGGGAAACATTGCCAACTTTCAGCCTCATTACGGAGTCATGAATTAATATTTTAACAGTCACTGCTGGATGTGGAGATGGCCTCATCTTTAAGTCTTTGGTACGTCTGTCTAGTTATGTGTGCTTAGTAATCGCAATTATTGCCTCACCGAGTTGTTTAGATTCTGAAAATATTCGCAATTAAACATGTCCTTTACAATTAAACGCATTTATCTCCCGCATTGATAAATGCAAAAATAATTAATGAATACCAAGTCATTATGTAGCGTTTTATGCGCTTTTTCGAGTCTGTTTCATCAAGAGTGCGTATTCGAGTCCTTATTAGATCAATGCCGGCCGTCGTGTTCTTTCTCGGGTGTTCATGCCACACTCCGACGACTTGCCCGGCATGGACATTACAGCCAATCGGCCAATACATGGTGGGCCGTAGATTTATTTGCTCTTATTTTAGGAGTCGCTTCTGAATACTCCAAGTTTGCTGCAAATTGCTGCAGATATAGCCAATGCTAATGAAGAGCCGGAAGGTGCGGGACAAACGATTGATAAGATAGTCCCGAATTCATTTGCATTTGCGGGAGATTTTTTTTTCCGCTTTGGGGAAATGCCAAGACGTCATGTGAGCGTTGTTCCGGTCGCTCCTACTTCAAAGTCGCATTTCGTCGTTATCTCTTTTGCGCAGTTACGTAAATGCAGATTGCATTCTTCATTCTCCATTCTACATTTGGGTATTACGAGTAATGCATACCAGTCGCACTTGCCCTGAGCGGACAAAATTGCCCGGTCGGCCTTTAGATTCCGTACAAGTACTCGTAATGCCGTAGTGTCTGTTGCTTCCATAAATACACACGCGGGTCACTGTATCGATAGAATTTTATTCTGGTGCTATGCCGTCATAAGGTGGCTATTTACTGATACAGCCGGGCACAATTCCAGCCCAGCAAGGCCAGGTCTCACTGCTCCGTAAACACCTAGGAGAAAGCTGTTTGCAGGAGTTGCAGGGCCAAGCGCTAGTTCCCGATATGGCAGGAACGGCTACTTCGGATTGCCACCTGCTGAGTCTCCCTCTTTACTCTTATTGGCCTGTCCCATTGCTCCTTCTGTTGGCAGCATGTCAGCGTACTAGCTCCTTCCCAGATAGTCAGTCGGCAGAAGTTCTAAAACGCTATTACATCTCCGGATTTTACATCTGGGTTGCACCTTCTTGTTTCAATCCCAATGCCTTAACACATTTGCGATACTCGGTACTTTTTCAATGTGACAGCATGGTTTTCGTCTAGTCTTACTAGCTCGAGGACAGGCTTCTATTTTTCTATTTCCTTCTATATTGACATTCGCACGCTCCGTACCTTCCTTAAAACTTCTTCTGTCTAATTTCCCTCCTTCCGTTTCTACCTGGGTTAATTCGGCCTCGTACCCCTGGTCGCATCCGCTCGTGATATTACCTGCCCATATATTTATGCTCCTTTTTGAGCCTCATGCTTTCGACCTGTCTTAAACCATCCAGTATCCGACCAGTCCAATTCCCAGCTCTCACTGCCGCAGCTGCGCAGCTACCGGCCAATACGCATAAACCGAATACGCCGACGCACACGCACATGCATGTTTCCATGTAACCCTGTGACGGCTGCTTCCCACAATTTTTCGGTTTCTACATCGCAGCTCGTTAGTTCCAGACCCGATCCAACCTGCGGAGAGAAGCTTGCTCTTGCTCGCCGCGACCGCCTCCCTTCATACAGCGATACGATACGTCAATACGCAAATACGCCAAACCGTCAAACCACCAATTCCATACTCCATATTCAAACTCCATTCCGCGCCCAAGCTTACGGCTCACCTCCTCAACACCCAACAACCCGCGTCACACAAACCAGCTGACAGCACGCTATTTTCGCTCTGCTTGTTCTTTTCCTCCCGACCCTACGAGGCTACATCCCACTGCTCATACAGATACAGATACGGCCTTCATCCTTCGTGTCCACACCGTTGACCCGCGACCATTCTCGCCTCCCTCGTCTCCATCGCCTGCCTCGCCTGTGCCGTTTCCACGCCTTCCTATTCGACGCCGACCCTCGTGGCTTTCCATCCAATCTCAATCCCGCCGTCATCAACTACGACTGCGACTACAATTTCCTGCTCTTCCACAACCGTGAGGCTTGAGACCCTTGTGCGGATCCACCGGAACGATTACTCCCCGACCTCACACCGTCCAGCTCAAACACCTGCAGTCTGCAGCCTGCGCATCAGACTCTCTTCAGCGCGCCAAGATCCGCAACTTGTAGCGACTCGTGCTCACCAGTGCTCACCAGTGCTCACCCTGCATCCAGCCCGCCCGCCCTGCGTCTAGCTCGACTGTCCTCCACCTCCACCCCTCTTTGCGACTCGCGAATCTGCTGTTGCTGACTGCTACTCACTGACCGCCTTACACGCGCCTTTTCCTTGTAACGTCTGTGTCACCTGCGACACAGCATGCGCAGTACACCATGGCCGCCTTGCTCGGAGCCATAAAGAGTGGCCAGGACCGCCTCTCCAGAGACAGCTTCAAGGACCAGAACCTCTCCAAGACTACCCGGGACGAGCCTGCGACACCGCAAGCACCTGCGACACCACAAACCCCGCGATCAGTCACCCCGGCAGGGACAATTGTGCACGACCTGGGCTCTTCTCCCTCGACGTCATCTGTCATTATCACATCGCCTCCTTACGGCACGGCAGTCAGCGATATAAGTACTCCCAAATCCAGCCGACACAAGCCAAACAGCATCGCCAGATCCAGAACGCCGACGGCAGCCGATGGTCATGGTAGGTCTATTTTTGTTTTGTTTCGTCTGGTTCACTTTGTTATTTTTAAAAGTTCTATATTTGGCGTTGCAGCGTCGTGCCTCATATGAGCATATCGGCTTTCACTATTCCTTTGTCCTCCATCACCTACCCTCGTCTTTACCGATCCACATCTAGGCTGCACCATTTTACCTCAGGTTTTAGCTTTAAGGTTTTCTCGGCTTCTTCCTGTTGGCGGCAGTTATTTTTCGCATTCTCGTATACCGTTCTTATTTTGTCATCCCGCCCTTTTCTCTGTATCTATCCCCGTCTCGTTCTTCGTCTCGTTCCTCGTCTCGCTCCTCGTCTCGCTCCTCGTTCCGCAGTGTTGAACCCTGCCATGCCACCAACCGTCTCCCATATCCCACGTTTTCCTTTTTTGATATTTCTCAATATTCTCTAATACGTCACACCCCGTCTTACACTGCCCCATAACAGTCACAAGCTTCCCCAGTTTATACTCACCAGATCAACCCTATTTAGAGTTACTTGCGCAAATTTCCGTATTTGCCATATCTGCTGTACTCTCTTTGGCCTCACACACATGCATTCATACCACTGCACGCTCTTGTCTGCATCCTTGTATCTTACCATGATGTGCCTCGATCTCAACGAGTGGGGCGGCGTACGCGTTCATCTCTGTGCTTGTCCTGGCATCTGTCAAGCCGTGCATTGACGTCGTTTGTGTCACTTCAGTGCCTCTTGTGTCTATCTTTTTATGTCTTTTCCCTGCCTATTGCCTCCATTTATAGCTGAAATCATACAGGGCTGGGAACACAGCCTGGCCCTGTCCAATCTCATGTACGCTTGCTGACCACCCTTATCTCATCTCTCACCATACAGCTCGGCCTGTTACACCCGCTTCTACTTCAGTCCCCACCCGCCTCTCTGATCCCGCTGCTGCTGCCAGCTCACATTCACCCAACGGCACTTCCACTCAGCCGCTAGCCATCCGCAAAACCCAACGGTCATCTCGAGGAACTCCTGCCGCTTTAAGAGACCCAGAATCTACTCGCTCACAGGCAGCTCTGGGAACTTCCGTCCAGTCGAGCAGTCCATCCGTCAATGCTTCATCCATTGACCCGTTGTCACAGGTAAAGCCAAGACTTTTATCCATACGATGTTTTGATATCTGCCTAAATCACACGGTCCTATGTGCTTACTGCGCATGTATAATTATATCTCGAGGCTTGATCTAACTATATCTCGTAGCATATTTTCCTCCGCACAAATCCAGACGTCTCCAAGACTTCAAAAGCCCGCATCTCCCCTGGACCAGATAGCGCCATCCCAGATGCTTCTTCGTCTGTCCCCGACTCTCCCATCCGGTTCTCATCACCGATCGCCGATGTAGGCAAAGAAAAGAGGTAGGTGCCCAAATATGCATAAGTGAAAGCTTACCCTAGCTTCTTGGCTTGATACTAACACTCAGCAGAAAGAGTTTCCTTGGCCGACTTAGCATGAGGGCGAGCAAGAAAAAGGACGATGCAAGCGACTATGCTTCCGAGTCCGGTGAGCCGCGCTTGGAAGGCTCGAATGCCCATGTTTTCTCATCCATTGTCGACTCAGCCGGGTATATTCCACACCATAAAGAGCCACCTCGATATATCAAGGTCAAGCAACACAACAAGAAAATAAGAGAGTTTGATCGCATGTTCCTTGCCCAGGAGCTCATTGGCACTCGACCCCGAGAAACACCATCTGACAACCGTGTACCAATTGTTACTGTCACCACATCGAACCAGGGCCGCAAAAAGACTGCAACAGGTGGTGCCATTTGGACGACTGAGTTCAGCAAGGATGGCAAGTTCTTTGCTGCAGGCGGCAGAGACCACATTGTGAGGATCTGGCAGGTGATATCGACACCCGAAGACCGGCGAGCTCAAGAGGAAGAAGAGTCGCAGAATGGTGGCGGCGAAGGAGAGCGACTAAGCGCCCCCGTCTTCCTTGAGAAGCCGGTGCGGGAGTTTATTGGCCACACGGGCGAGATTCTCGATATCAGCTGGAGCAAGAATAACTTTCTTCTGTCCACATCCATGGACAAAACAGTCCGGCTATGGCATATTAGCCGCGAGGAGTGTCTTTGCACATTCAAGCACAAGGAGCTCGTCAGCAAGGTTGCCTTCCACCCCAAGGATGACCGGTTCTTTCTTGCCGGCTGTCTGGACGCCACCCTGCGGCTTTGGAGCATTCCCGACAAATCCATCGCTTATTCTGCGCAAATGTCTGATATGATCACGGCAGTTGCTTTTTCACCCGATGGAAAGATGGCTATATCTGGACTGTTGAATGGGTATTGCTATCTCTTGGAGACAGAAGGCCTCAAGCCGCTGACGAATATCCACGTACGCTCGTCGCGTGGTCGCAATGCCAAGGGCAGCAAGATCACAGGCATTGTGTCGATGGAGCTACCAGAAGCACGGCCACCAGACTCGATCATTCTTGTGACGTCAACTGACGCGCGTGTCCGCATCTACAGTCTCAGGGACAAGACGGTCGACTGCAAGTTTAAGGGCCACGAGCACTCGAGCGGACAGCTTTCTGCCAGTTTTAGTGATGATGGAAAATACGTCATTTGCGGCAGTGAATCGAAAAAGGTGTTCATCTGGAGTGTCAGTCCGTCAGACAGCATCACCAAGGACCGATACCCGTGCGAGAGTTTTGATGCGCACCGCGATGTGGTTACCACTGCTGTATTTGCGCCGACAAAGACACGGCAGCTCCTTGGCGCATCGGGTGATCCTATCTACGATCTCTGCAATCCGCCACCGATCACGCTCATGTCTCTCGAGGAGACGCTGGCCTCGCAGTCTGGTCGGTCCAACAACACCCTTCACAACCACGACGACCCTCAGAATCCCTCTACACCACAAACCACACAGCCAGCACTTCAGCCGACACGAGCAAAGCCAGAAGAGTCCCCGGCATACATTGCTCGCTCCACACACTATAATGGCAATATCATTGTCACTACAGATGATGCTGGTGTCATCAAAGTTTTCCGCCAGGATTGTGCGGCTGTGAAGCGGAAACACGAAAGCTGGGAGACGGGCAGTTTGAGCCGCAAACTGGGTGCAACGTCTGGCCTTGTCGGTCGCAGTGGTAGTATCATCACGCGCACAAGTGCCAGCAGCGCAGCACACTCAAGGCGTGGATCATTGTCTCAGCCAGGCTCGCATCTGGCCAGTACTGTAGGCACACCCCAGATGGGAGCAGACCGGATCAACAGTTGGCGCCATGGCATCGAAGGAGGTTCGAGCCGGCCCAACTCTCTGGTTGGCAGTGGCATCGTCCCATCACGCACCGAGCGGTCAATTTCACCGAGCAAGTCATCACACACGCCGCTTAGTACACTAGCTAGTGATGCGCGAAGATTTCCTTATGCAGCGACAACGAGTTCCCCATTATCACCACACTTTGCCGCCGGCCATGGACGTGGCAACCCACCAGGGAGCCCGAGCACGCTAACATCAGCAACACGCTTAACAGACAAGCCTATTTCGGCGTCAGCGTCTGTCCCAACAATCTCAACCACCAATCACGACAACCCAAGCATTGGAGGCGACCGCGCCTCGACCACTGACAGCCAAGCAACACATACGACCCATGCCACCCACGATGTTCACAATGATGCGCATACGTATTCTCACACAGATACGCATACGAGCGCGGGTGATGGCCGTGGTGCACACCAGGAGGGGGCTGAGCCAAGACGCTCAATTGAGCCAAGCATGGCGTTCAAGTCGGATGCAGGTGAAGATACGCTGCGCCTAGATCCTGCTGGTGCCAGCTACGGTTTCTGGAACTTGAACCGGTGGAAGAATATCAGTCTTCGGCCGTCATTTATAGCCGGAGTCGTGTCTGGGGCCATTGGTGGCTCAGAACCACTTAGCCCGGTTGAGTCAAACGGCTCGCAGAACGACGATGATAAGAGTGAAAATGGCGAGAAGAGCGACAAGGGCGAGGCAATCAAGTCACACCGTAGCCGACTGTCCTTTGGCGTGAATAATATTCTGCCAAAGTCGCCTCTGGGCAAGTCGTCAGAAAATGACGAGGGTGCCAGCAAACCCTCACGGTCCAAGTCATCCGCTACTCTTGGCGGCCGGTCTGGACAACACCTGACACCAACGATAACGGTGAACGATGAGAGTGGCCCGGTCGACCCAAACCGACAACAGTCAACACCAGGCTCGCGTAGCCCATATACGCGCAACGGATCGATCATCAGCTACTTGAGCTCCGAGATGGCGAGTACCGATGGTGATGCCGAGGCTGATGGGGATGGAGTGTCGGAAGGCGACGTGATGCGGTGCACCAAGTGCGGTGCACACGAGTTTAAGGGCCGGCGAGTGAATGGGGTGCAGAAGCTGCAGTGCAGCCGTTGCGGCAAACTGGTTGACTAGTTAGTCTTATTTATGATTCATCGCACATCTTAGATTATATCTTTTGTTATTTATAATTTCATAGCGTCTACTTTGGTTATCTTTTAAAATAGTCACACCTTGTTATAAAAACTTGTTGGTATTCGAATATATTGCTGTAAATCGCTAATGTAATAGAAATAGATAGATCATGCAGAGACAGAGACCCTACACCCCATGTGGGTGGGCCTATGCGGCCGTCTCCTCGGCAGCGGCGGCGGCACTGGCTTTTGCAATCTCGCCAAGACGGGCGGCCACAGCCGTCAGGGCCCGCGGGTCGGCACCCTTGATCAGGTTCTGGACGTTCTTGGAAGCGGGGTCGGCGTCCTCGGACTCGATGGTGGCACCGGGCTTACGGGGAGCAACGTTGACCGAAGCGCGCTGGCCGCCGGCAAAGAAGAGGAACGTGGGCATGGCAGAGACACTGTACTCCTTGGCAACCTCGGGGACGGTGTCGACGTTGACCTTGGCGAAAGCGAGCTGGCCGTCGACAGAGTTGTCGGTAGCAAGCTTGGCGTAGAGGGGAGCAATGGCCTTGCAGGGGCCGCACCAGTCGGCGTAAAAGTCGGCAATGACAAAAGTGTTGGCCTCGAGGAGGGCCTTGAAGGCCGCCTCGTTTTCGATGTGGTTGACAGACATGGCGTGTGGTATAGAGAGAGGATGGATGGTGACGGGGAATACAGATGCTGTCTGTGTGTTGCAGAAGTGCGGTTCAAGATCCCGAGAGAGACGTAGAGTCGAGAGGGCGGTGAAGGATGGCAGACAAAGATTAGAGTACTTGAAGAACAACGTAATTTAGGCAGGAGGCTTCAAGAGAAAGGGAAGGAGCAAAGAGTGACGTTTATGGACGTTGAAGTCGACGGCCCCACGCAGGATTTTCCCCTTTGGCTAGTATGCGATTTGTCAGACGCGATCGGGGTTTACTCTGGTGGTTTTGGGTTTTTTTTTATATAGCTAGTATTACTATTGGTATTTACGGCATTTGTGCTATTCTCTACTGTTCTATTCCATGCATGTTTCTGTTTTGCATTACTGAACATGGACGACGCGTATTGTCGAGTGGTATGACGCAACTGCAGGCCAAGTAAGGCGAAGCTGACATGGGATTTGGTCGAACGGGGGAAGGAGCGATCGAGGGGTCTGACGGTGATTGTTAATCATCAGTATCTGGCAGGAACGCAGTCTCACTAATAGAGGGAAGAGGGACCGGCTTCTGCTTTTGGCCCCTTGGCTACTACCCCGGCCTTGGGCCTTGTCCGGCTCGGTGTTGTAGAGATATATGGGTATTACAGAACAAATCCCCGAATGAGCAATTCACTAATAGCCAGTGCTCCCGCCCACAGCACGATGGCGTCATTTAGGGCGACACGCGATTGGGCCGGCCGAGTGCCGCTCTGTCGGTCTTAGTAATCATCGTTTAGTGTGCTTAGTCATCCGTTTAAGAGGTTGTTGGTTTTCTTTGAATTCATGGACGTTGAATTTTGGTTTTATTAAAAGTCAAGTAACGTTGCCATTTTTTATTGCAGTTTTTGGTTATTTTATTATTTATTATTTTATTCTTTGCGTCTAGGATGCCAATCAGTCGAGTTGTTGTACTTGATTTGGATTTAGAAATTCCAAAAGTTTAGTTTCGATTTTTGCCTCGAAGATAAAAATCCATTTGAGCAATACAAGTGATAAATCAAAACTTAAAAATGATAGTAAAATTGTCATTTTTAAATATTATTATCTAGCTATTATAGTAATCAATTTCACACCTCCTAGACCCTACCTGAGCGCCAAATACAGCCAGCCTTTCCTCATCTAGATTACCTCGAACGTCGAAGCGCCAACTTATGTAGAATGTCAAGCAGAGCGCAGCTTTTCCCAGTCACATGAGGGACAATGCTATCAATATCTCAGCTTTAGCCTCTTCAAAGATTTTGCATTCTTTCCAATACTTAGATACTGCTTTGTTAATTTTCTTACTGCTATTGGAAACTGAGGGTATGTGCTTGATCTGCTGCCAAGTCACCATCAACGGCGGCTATAGTTTCATAACTTTTGTTTCATATTTATATTATTTTAAGCGTCATCGTATCCTTTCTTTATTATTTCTACTGCTTCAATAAACTTACTCTACTATTCATAAATTCACAAATAGCTCCTGTTGCTCTAAAGTCTTAAAGCCTCGACAAATACGCGCCTCGCCGGTTGGGGCTAGCCTTGTGATGAGAGACGGCAGTGACAAGGCAGAGGGGCCTGCGGACAGACCGTCTAAATGGCCGGGCTCACGAGGCCATGATGGCCATGTTTCGAGCAGTGCAGATCCACGTTGTGAAGTATTAAAAATGTTTCCCTGTCTTACTTTTACCTCGGCCGGTAACGAGGTGTACGGTGAGGGTTGTCACCTTGTCAGAGAGTCTTAATATCTTACTGCGACTGATGGTGGTCCTGTCTCCCTCCGGCCCTCCATCTATCCCAATCACAGCCCCGTCTCTTCATCACAGCGCCTCTATCCTTTTTACACTTGTAACCTACATCTATGGCAAACTTAATAGTCTTAGATGTAAGTTTTCTTTCTTCGAGTACGTTTGACTTATCTCTGGGCTCGCAAGTGCTTCATATGCATCTTGCTCCCATTCTCTATCGGCCACCCGGCCGATGCTCTCATAATCTGTTCTGTAGACATCTTCAGGTTTTCTCAAGTAAGCTGTTTTGAAATATAGCTCTTCTTTTTTACCACTATATTGCTATGCCGATCCCTTACTACTACGCCTATATTAAATCAGTATTCCTAGACTAGGCGGCTGCCTGGCGCTTAATGACTATGCTTTATCCTCTTTGCCTCTCTTGCTTGCGCTGCCTTATTGCTTCGTCGCTATACTTACAATTTACAACATCCCCAACCCTCGGCCGAGTATAAAAAATAGTCATGACTAATGCGTTGCTAAAATTTAGCTTACTGTCACTTCCTTTGCTATAGCCGAGCTTTGGCCCCCATCCGTCCCATATCCCAAATCCCCAAGTCGCATATCATAACCATGCGGCCATGTTTCAAGACCCAGTTGAGTCTCGGTGTACATCAATACAAGTCTCTTATCTTGGATTGGCCGTTGTACCGAGCCTCTTATGTGACTGATCCTCATTGGCCGCCGTCCAGAGCAGCCCCTTTTTCAACGACACTCATGATATCGTCTCCTACCGTTTTTAAAAACAAAATATGTTTACTGAACACATTGTATTCGTCTTGTGATTATTTATTATCTCCATTGAGAGACTATAGCACCGGTACACAACGGTATCTTTCTCATAGACCAAACCAACTCGAGGTGGTGATCAAGCGCCCTATATTGACCTGGATATCTGTGTTTTTATATTTCGTATTAAATACCCATCTCTCTTGGTAACCATATATATACTGTACTATATCAGTGCTCGTCTTCAAGCGCCTAACTCTCACCGCTCTTTGCACTTATCACTAGTTGACAACGTCTCTTAGATTGGCTACATCGTAAAGTAGATGCCGAAGCCCGTAGCCTCCTCCGTATTAACGGTTTAGCACACCAGTAGACCGACGAAGCGCCGTTTGGTTTGCGTTCACCTAGTTTGGTTTTTGGTTCCTTGTATTAACACCTCCATTATGACTATCTCGAGCCAAAGACCTGACCAGAGACAAGGTCAGAGACCTAGCTCCTAGGCCGGGCAAGACACCCTCACACACTCTCGGACACGAGTCAGACAGGCCAGGCAAATGTTTTATGAGCTGTGTGCCAACCAATATTGAGTATCTCTATCTTTTTCGTTTCCTGAACCGCCATATAGTGCCTCAAGGCCAGTACAGACCTGATCTTGTTTTATACTGCCACTTGATAGCAATTTGTCTTGATGAGAAGCCTCGATCATGATGCAGAGGCCAGGACATCTGTCCATATCCATCTAAGACGTTGTCATGAGATGGAATACTAACCTTTCCTTACACTATCTCTTTTTCATCTGTAACAGGCCGAATCTTAGCCTGTCATGCTATTTTGATATCGTTTGATGTCCTTTGATATCCTCTTGATGGCCGTTACCAGCTCTTGGTATAAGTTGATATCGTTTTGCTTCTTGCTATGGTTTGCAATGCATTGGATATCAAGCTTCTTTACTTCATCTCCTTTAACTATATTTGCTCATTATTCAACACAGGGCCGGCCCTTAACGGGACCTAGTCCCTTAGCTTTGCTAGTCTCGCTCTTGTGATGATCCATCTTGTCCTGTCATCTACGCTTGCAGATGGTCGAGGCTGCTAAGATCAACCTCAAACGGCGGACCAGGAGACCATCTAGAAAATGTAGCAAGTTCACTCAATCAAGGCTAGTCTGGCCTCGATGTTGATTTACTTGTATTGGAGTTTTGTAGATATAAAAGGGCACGATGTCGTCCATGTAAGTCCCTTCAGATTCAGACAATCATCTCTATCCTCATCTTATACTCACTTCAAATCAATCTTACATTTATCTTAGCCATCTCTACATACTCATCATGTCTCTTCAGTTTGGCGTCGAGCTGGAACTGCTACTTGGCAGCCGCAAAAAGTCGTTTACCTCCTGGAAGTCGCTGGCTGACGATGTTAGCAAGCGTCTGACAAAGGCTGGCATCCGCAATCATGTCAGCTACGGCGGCGGCAAGTCCAAGACGGCCGAGACCTACCTTGAGTGGTCCATTGTCCAAGAAGTCACGATCCCTACTCAGACATCCGGCGATGGTACCTTGTATGGTATCGAGCTTGTGTCGCCCATCTACCCGGCCGCTTGGAGCTGGGCCGCAGATATTGCCGCCATCTATGGTGTCGTTCAGTCCAGCTACGTTGTCGTGCCGTCCTCTCACTGCAGCACGCACGTGCACATCTCGACGGCAGCCGGGCCTTTGTCTGACATGGGTGCCGTGCTCCTCGGCGAAGCCGTGCTCTACTATGAGCAGGCCCTGGATGCCCTCATGCCGCCAGGTCGCCGTGACTCCACGACATACTGGTGTCGTTCCAACCGTGAAAGCCACATGTTCAAGGTGTATGACGAAGTGGATGGTACTCTTGTTCTAGCAAAAGACAAGGACAACAGCAAGAACAAGAACCCAAATGTCCCTCTCGAGACATGCCTCGGTGTCGTGCGCTATGGGTATGACACGTCCTCTTTTGCTGTTCCTGAAGCCATCAATTTGCTGCCGGCCGACTGCCCCTATGGCCGTGCCCATGGGAAGAAGCGCAACTTTGTGCACGGCAAGGTCTTCAAGTGGAACTTTTCCGGTCTTCCGCATGAGAAATCCTCTTCTACCAGCCTGGGAACAGTCGAGTTCCGACAGCCGCCTGGCAGTGTTGTAGCCGATGAGGCATGTGCATGGGTGACTCTGGCACTGTCCTTTGTGGCTGGTGTGCTGTCTGGTGATGGCGGCATGGCCGGGGGCAGTCTGCAGCGTGGTGGTGCCTCGCTTGAAGAACTGTGGCAAGTGCTGCAGTCAGGCTCGGTCGAACTCGGATGGGAGGGTGGTCTGGGTGCTGTTGATAATCTCTTCCGTGGCAGCTCCAGTGGCAGTGATAACTAGCTCAGTTTTTTGTTGATTCTGTTTTGATTTTGATTTTGATTTTGATTATGATCTGGAAATTGTTTGTTTTTATTTTAGTCTATATACACGTTTTTGATTTGTTTGCCTTTTGCGTATCTATATATGGTGATCACAGAGTAGCCGTCTCGACGACAGTCCATGCAAGACCCTTGAAATCAATCTTGTCGCCCTCTTTCAGAGTGGCGGCCTGTGAAAAGATTGTCTCACATGGCAGGCTCTTGTCGTGGTCGCCTGCTGTAAATGTCTGCTTCCATGCATCGCCCTCGGTCCACTGCCACCGCTCAACAACAGTGCCGCTTTTATTCTTGAGAACACCCTGCAGATAAACACCCAGCAGCTCAACGACACCGCGCGATGTCTCTGTCTCGTGCTGTAGCACAACACACCGTGCCGTCTCTCCCGCAGGGCCGACAGGCTTCAAGTCATCCCACACTTCCTCATAGTCGCCAACGGTGCCGGTATCAGGATTCACCATAGCGCCGACCTCGAGCATGCTCCCGTCTTCCTGCTTGCTGCACACGCCCTCGTCAACCACCTCGGCGCCAAGAGGGTGCTGGTTGTCGACCCAGTGGCGCCACTGGCCCTTTTCATAAACGTCGTCAACCACTGCATAGGATGATGTGCCAGCAAATCCCCATTCGAGGGACTGGTCGGCAAGAGTGACGCGGATGTCGACAAAGCGGCGAGCAGGCGAGGTCAAAACGATGGTAGAGGTGGGCTCGCTGTGAGGAGCGGGCAGCCACGCAATAGAGCGACGGATAGAGATGCCCATTGTAAAGACCAAACGAGGTGTGTACGGGTGTGTAAATGTGTAAAATAAAAATAAAAAAGGACGAGCGTGAGGATCAAATAATCATATAATGAACAAGTGAGATAAGTTTCAGAACTGGGAGAAGATGGCCATATGAATATAAAGACGACAAGAGCTCAGGCTACGTCCACCTCGAGCTACACGGGAGCTATGACTCGGTCTTCCTCCACTTGGCACCCCGCCTAACTAATTGCACTACAATATAGTGAAGACCAATACGGTCAATTACCCGACTCGACAGCGCAAGCTAATGCACGTTAGTGCATGCCTATGCATACGACCTGATACCTGGGAAACGTTGTAGAGCTCCGTATTAGGAAGTTTATTACTCGTATCTATTGACGTCAGTACTAAACTTGTTACTAACACTTGAACAGCTATGTCAGCATTTCCGGATAGCTTCTTGCTATCCATTGTTCTTTCCGTCTTAGGAGCGTCGACGCGTCGTATATAGAGATTACATAGCAGCCAGTGAGTCTGTATGTATCGCAAATAGTCTGATTTTGTTAGCGACCATTTGGTGATGCTTCTTATTCACATTATTTCGAAACATGCCTTTGTAGCCTTCAGGTTGGACCTTATATCACTTAAAGTTCGGGGGACTGTATGCAAAAAGTTTCTTCAATAAAAAGCTGGCTTTCTTGTGGTATAAATAAACAAACCAGATCAGTCCAACGCGATGCAATACAGGAAAACAAAAATTAGCCAGCCAACCATTAATAACAGCTCCTTGTTCCTACTCCTCGTCGCTATCGCTGTCATAGCTCACAAGCGCACCCATCGGTTTCGTCTCCTTGGCTGCCTTGATCACCAACCCATTCGACCGCTCCCGCTGCCGTGCTAGGGCCGCCAGCGTTGCACTAGACAGCACACCGGCACTGCTCGCTTCCTCCGCGGCTTCTGGTGCGCCGTCGCCCTCTATTAATAACTGCTCCGTTTGGGTGTAATCTGGCTGCTGCCCCTCCTCCTGTTCGCCTCGTTTCTGCTCATGTGCGTACCACACCTTGTCGGGTGCATCATACCCCTGCAGTCCGAAGCCACCCTCAATGCGCCGCCGCTTGCTCACACCACCAACAAGCTTGCCATTCGTCTCAGGGTCCCGGCCCTCAAGCTCGGCCACATAGTCGGCTGGAAGAACCGCACGGATAGCCGCAGCTGCCTGCTCCTCAACGCGCCGTGCCTCGCGGGCCTGTGCCATGGGGTTTGGGTCCACCGTTGCCCACCGCACATTGAGCACCTCCTCGTGGTCCAGCGACTGGTGCGCCATGGCCTCCTTTGCAAACTGTGCGTTTGCCTCGTTGCTGTAGGTGATAAAGGCAACACCCTTGCTGTTGAGCACACGCGTGCGCTCAATCTGACCCCATTCGGCAAAATGGCGCGCAACAATCTCTTCAATGTCGTCACTGGCATGGATGCGGCCAACATAAACCGTGCGGTTGGGTCGCAGAAAACTGCCGACACCGCCCATGTCGTCGCGGTAGTCGGAGAACTTGTCGCGGCCAAAGCAGTCGACATTGGGGTTAAAAATATCGGTAATTGTCGGCAGGCGGTGGAGGTAGGGGCAGTCGCTGCCCTTAGGGCACAGACCGCGCGCAAAAAAAAGGCAAAAGTAGGAACCGTTGATGCTATCGGCCTGCGTGTACCCCGAGTCCCTGGCGATGTTGCACCGGCCCTTGGCTCCAGTCTGACTTGCAGCACTGCTTTCGCGGTCGCCTCCACTCCATTTGTTATACCAGATGTTGAAGGTCACGCCCGTCTGCGGCGGCGGCTCGGTTTTGAAGGTGGCCGGATCGACCTGCGGCCGTGCTGGCCGGCGCTTCTTACGTATGATCTTGCGCACGACCTTTTTTGTCGTTGTTGTTGCTGCTGCTGCTTCCGCCGACGGTGCTGTCGTCGTGAGCGCGGTGTCTGTGGTGGCCAGCTCGGAGAGGTCCATGCTCGGGAGAGTCGGTTCGGGGGAGCGCGAGCGAACCCTTGAGGGTGCCGGTGCTGGCATGGATTCGTTATCAGCCATTGTGTCTGTGTGTTGTGGTTGGATTGCCGTGCAGTTGCGTTTGCAATCGATAATCCCAGATCACAAGTCAAGACGTCACGGTGGATGTCCACAAGGATGCATAGTTACAGGCGCGTCAAAATTGCCACTACACACCGCCTAATTTATTATCAGTATATGCGACTCATTACCAGGCACGTGACCTTTTGGAATAACTCCACTCGCTCACCCGATAATAAGGAAAAGGAGGGTGTACTCGGCTCGACCCTCTCTGTGCCTCCCGGCTGGCAATCATACGACCAAAATCGGCGGACAAAGAAAATGAAGAAATACCGAACTACAGCACTGCATGTCTCAACTCGGTTCGGCGAGGCAGAGATTTTCATGAAAACGTCCAATATACGAGCAGTTTCAGATATTAATTTGAGATAAAATCTGAAAATAAAAAAGGATAGCCGATAGTAAAACAAACAGGCCTAGACTTTGCAATGTGTCTCTCTTCTAGTTATGCTTTCTTTTGCCCTCCTCTGTTCCCCTGCTTACGCCCTTTTCGCCTCGAGGCTGTGTGCAAACGGCCCAAGTGTCTGAGACTCAGTATGCACGTCGATATTTTTACATTGTGTACTAGGTGTTGTTGTTGACATGTCTTGGATGCGTCGGTCAAAGAGAGG
This sequence comes from Ophiostoma novo-ulmi subsp. americana, assembly GCA_029298975.1. NCBI lineage: Eukaryota > Fungi > Ascomycota > Sordariomycetes > Ophiostomatales > Ophiostomataceae > Ophiostoma > Ophiostoma novo-ulmi. Next base: position 2,646,339 of record JANSMA010000004.1, on the reverse strand, counting down.
GGTCAGTTGTCGTTATGTTTTGATTCTGCTATAAACATGCGTGTTTAATTGAAGCGATTAATGTGGACATTAATTAGGTGTTTATCAAATAACGCGTAAATAACAATTTGAGCATAAGGATAACCAAATGAACAAATATAAAATTGTGCGGATTTTAAGATTTGAAAATAATAATTACAATAATTCTAGCATTGAATAAACAGTAACCAATTTACAGAAAATATAACTCTTCACTAAAAATAGTCGAATACCTAGCATTACTAATTTAGGCGGCTTTCTTCAGACTTGTCCGCAATAACGTGCGATGGACAAGCCAGATATGTCTGTTCAGAGCATAGTAATTATCAGGGCTGTTATCCAACTTAAACGTAGAGCCCGGATGGTACGCAATACAAATGATCTCGAAATACAATAAACCAAAACACGATGCACATGTTGCACTTAGCAACCATGACCATGATTGTGTAGAATTGATATTTAGTTTGGTATGTGACTGAAATGTATATAAAGCAAAACTCCTCCCATAGCTAATAGAGATAGACAGTATAATATCGACGAAACATGTAACAAAAACAAAATCCCAGATAGACGCCCCGAAACCAGTAAAAGAAAAGGAAAAGGGAAATCAAGTACAGGAAGAAAAACAAACAAGAAAAATGAAGAATGAGAAAATATGCCGTCAAAGCCAGTGCCAAAAACGACAACTTGGGTAACCAAAAAACAAATATAAAAAGTAAAGAGATCATTCTGATCCTCAATCCCATGAGAAACCAGATATTAATATATCTGAATCGCACCACCCATCAAGCACGCACCACTGTTGGTGATGACATGTGCTGTTGAATGCCAACGGTCGTGATAGAAAATGATATAAAGCAAAAAGAGGCGATGCCTGAGAACCGTCCGTGGTTTATCGGAATGTCGATTTTCATTTGAAGGGGGCATCAAAGAAGAGGAAGAAAGAATATGCAAAGAAGAGAAGAAGAGAAGAAGAGAAGAAGAGAAGGGGGAGAAAAAAGACCAGTAAGGCTGCGAACAATGCCAAAAGGCCCAGAAGACAAAACAATCCAAAACGTGCGCCGGTTGTCGAAAGCGTCGGGGGTTTCCTATGTATACCTGACGAAGAGAAAAAGGATAGGGGTCGCCCGACGTGACATGTGGTTATGTGTAACCAATCAGAGGGGGTCGCTTCCAGAAGCGGCAAAGAAATCAACAAACGTCGTCTATAAGGGTGCTGGATTGCCCGAATAGGTAATACTCCTCCCCGTTTTTTTTGTCGTGGGAAAAATATCATGTGCTGTGATCATTAAAATTATTTGCCGCCCTCGGCGGCGCCTCCTGACTTCTCGTCAGTCTTCTCTTCCTTCTTCTTGGCCTCCTCCTCTTCCTTCTTCTTAGCCTCTTCCTCTCGCCGGCGAGCCTCCTCCTCTTCCTCGCGCTGGCGCTGCTCTGCCTCCTCACGCTGGCGCTGCTCCTGTCTCTGCTGCTCGGCCTCAGCCTCGGCCTTCTCCTTCTCCTCGCGTTCGTGCTCCTCAATGAGGCGGCGCTGATCGCTCTCCGAAAGCTTCTTGAACTCGGCGACGTCGTGATCCCACTGGTTGACACAGTCATCGTTCCAGTTGCAGCGCTCAACCTCGCCGTATACGGGGTGCTTGTAGCGGGGGTGCCGGCTGGGCCAGTTGGAAGCGTGGTAGTGATGGCGAACAAGGGCAGTGCGGGAATCGTGGTTGCCGGAGTCGGAGTGACCCTGGCCAGCGGCAAAGGCCTCAACAGTCAGGACGAGGACACCGCCGACTAGCTTCGACTCGCTCAGATCATGGAAAGTGTCCCAGGTAACTACCTGGTTACCAGAGCGGTTACGGTTGATGTGCTTGATGATGGCGTTGGTAAAAGCAGAAGGGCCGGTACCAGTGATAATCTCATCGAAGTCAAGAACGACATCCGAGATGGAGACCTTCTGGCGGTCGGCGACACCACGTAGCCAAACCATGATGTTCTCAATGAGGTCCATCATGACAGGGTTCTGGGGCTTGGAAATAAAGGTCCATTGACAGAAAGAGCGCGACTTCTGGCCAAGGATAGGGTGGTCTCTCCAATCAGGCTCGTCGATCTCGACACCAATGATCATGTCAATATCGCGCTTGTTGTACCGTTGCGGCACAAACTTGCTCATGGGCTTAAGGGCCTCAACATCAATATCGGCGTAAACGCCACCCTCGGCATACATAACCATGTAACGGAGCAGGTCAGCGCGGACGATAGTAGCACGGACGTTGCGGTAAAAGTCAACAATGTCAGGACGGTTGAAGCCATCAGGGCCAAAGCGAGACTGCACATAGCTGAACTCGTTGCTGTCAGTAAGAACCTCGTACTGGTAGTCGGGGTTGCGCTCCAGCCAGGTGTAGGCAGTTTGACGGTCACGGTCTTCGAAGTCGATGGGGTTGACCTTCCAGATCTGCCAGATCTTGTGAGGGAAGTCGTTGTAGACTCTGGCCTCCAGGCCGGTGCCAGCGTGGGATGACCATGTCATGTTGGCGAACAACATTACAACACCGATGACGGCAGCGTAAATCATAGCGATCTTACGCATGCGCAGTGGCACGGTGACGGGCACAATGCTACCGGCGACAGCAGAGTAGTGAAGAACATGAGGATAGGCCTTGTTTGTAGCCTGGATAAGCACGCCCTGGCCAGTCTGCAAGATCTGGCGAACTGGCTCTGGGACCCAGGGGGGGATGCTGAGATTAGAGGGGATGTAGGAAGAGAAAGCCTCCGAGTAGGTGTTGCCGGAGTGGCCATTTTGTGGGGAGTCGGAGTTGGCCATCGCCACCTTTTCAATGTCGGGAGAGGACGAAAGGATGGAGGAGGACCGTGAAGAGGGGTGTGACATGGTCTACACACTTTTCAGGGTGAGAAGGGGTGTGGTGAAGCGCGTCGCCAGTAACGAACGCGATGGGGAATGAGGTTATAGTCGAGAGCTGCAATTAGCGATGTGCGGTTGTAGTCGATTGGGATGTCGTCTCGGGGGGTAGCGAGTATAAGGCTGGGCGAGGATCTTTGAGATCTTGCACTTAAATCGAGTTAGAAACTGAATTGTAACGCGAACGAACGAGTGTCGAACAACGAACACGAACGCAAAAACAAAAGCGAGCGTGTGATCCGGTGGATGGAAGCGAATGTATATGAAGACACAAAGGAAGAGGACGAGAGGAAATGGAAAAGAGGAGAGAGTAGAAAAGGGGAATGAGAGGTAGAGAAAAGGTAGATAAGTAGAGGTGGAAAGGAAAAAGAGGAGAGATAAAATGAGGAGAGGAAAAAGAAAAAGAAAGTAGATCAGAGTGAAAAGCAAGAGAGACAGTGGAAAGCATCAACGGATTGGGAAGAGGAGAAAAGAAAAGGGGAGATGAGATGCTAGCAGTATTACGAAGTAGAGCATACTATGTAGGGGAGTAGGTAGAAGAGCAGCACATAGATAGGGGAAACTGAAGCGAATGGCGCACCTGGAAAATAGGCCAGAAAAGAATAGAAAGGTAAAAAGGAAAGTAAAGAGAGTAAAAATGCACTGTACTTGAAGGAATCAAGTGCTAGACGGGGGTAGTGGGACAGGGAAAATAGAAGAAGATGGTAGGAGGAGGTTAAGAGAGAGGTGAGAGGAAGAGACAGGGAAAAGAGAGACTGCGAAGGAGGAGGGGGTGCGAATAGTCAAAAAGAAAAACAGGGGAGTTTATCGAGTGTTTCCTGCAATTGCATGGGAGTATATTTTCCGAGTTATTTTGACATTAAAATAAATACCTTCTTATTCTAGTTTTGGAGGGAAATCGAAAAAGGAAAAAGCTATTCCTTCCTTTTTCCGCATGTAACGACGGTCCGGTAGGTCCACTATGGAATTGAACTGTTTCAGCGTGCGGCGGACGAAAGTGCTGGCACGCTGCTGGCGTTATGAGCTGAGATGAAGACAGGCGAACGGAGACGTGATAGAGACGGTATTAGAGAAAAGAAGAGAGACGAAATGAAGAGAGACGAAAACGGAGAACCGACTGCGAAGAATGGAGAAGAAGAAAACAAAAGCCAAAAGAGAAGGAGAGGTGAGACAATGGAAGAGAAAATAGAAGAAAAGGAAGGAGCGAAGTGTCGAAAGAGGCAAAGAGATAGCGGGAACAAATGGGAAAGAGCGAATTGGGGGGAGAGAAGGACTGTTAATGTTGTTAAAATTCCAAAAGGCCTGAAAGGCCCATGATGGGGAGAGAGGCGAATACGCCAGAATAAGGACGGTCTATCGGTCTATTTGTTGGCGGAGAAGGACTACGGAGTACAGCCAAGGAGTGGCCGTGAACGGGGAATTGATTACTTGACTGCGTGTGGAGAGAAGGCGCATTGGAGCAAGTGGAGAGCAGGCATGGAACGGGCATAAAGTCTAGGTAAGACAAAAAAGGCATGAAGCACTGGGGCACGCGAGACTGCAGAGGACATTCATAGTAATAATGAAATCAAGAGGGAAAGAGCGATGAAGAATTGGCCAATTATGGTCTCTGCTGTTAAGCCTTTGAGCTTCGAATCACTGCAAGAGAAGGAGCGATGCACACTGGGAATTGTCACAAGCTTTTTTTTTCATGTATTCTTTCCTTTTACATATTGCAACGCTTACTTCCTCGCGAATATGCATAAAGCATATGCACGTCGCTCGTACTTTCCAGCTGAACACCATATGCCGCGACAAGAACGGAAAGCGCGACCTGCTGCAATCATATTTAAATGAGATTTTATTTTAAAAACATATAAGATACCATGCCAGCTTACCTACCTCTTGTGCTAGTGTCGAGAAAACGACAGGGCCTACGACGTACAGTACCAGTGCACACTGTCCAAGGCCAAAAAGCAGGGAACGCAGAGGTGTGGAATTAAAGGAATAGGAACTAGAACATTAAATCAGCAAAAGGAAAACAATAAATGAAAGAAAGAGTGGACCCGACAAAAGTACACACCCTCCTCCTCTTTATTAGTCCCGAGCAGTAGGAATAGGAGTGGACATGTACATATCGTAATACCGTGATACGACAGTACAAGTAGATGGAGCCACGGAGTATGGCAGTTTGTAGAACAGCATGCGATGCCTGTGAGCATCCAGTCGGAGGCCAAGAGATCAAGTCGATGCATTGGCAAAGGCGATCAAAGATGGCATTCATCGCCGCACCGCGCGAATCAGCGCACCGACCAAAAAAATATATCAGAAACCACCAAGCATTTGCTATTTAGTTGCCTGTAGAAGATCAAAGCTAGATGCACTGCTGGAATGAAGCGATCGGACGGGCTAGTAATTGAGTAAATTGACCGCGTTCCTGTTCCCCGGTTTCAGATTCGGAATGGGAAAACCCATGCTTATGTAATATTCAATCGACGAGATCACGGATGATCAGGTTCATATTAATATCTGAATATTCAATTCCCAAATATACACCGAAGTGCAATTCGCATATACCCCGTGCACAAACGTCAACATAATAAATACAAGGCGGACGGCTTGACACACACAAGACGCATACACAGACACAAAGGAAACAATATCATTGACCAATAGGCTGTACGGCAGTGACGGTGCTGTCCATTGTCCACATATGCTGTGAGACTCGATATCGAGATGTCTGTCCTCCTACAAGGGTGGCTGTTGATAAAGTAAGATACGGTGTGATGACTGCAAACTAATACCAAAATCCAATTTACACCCCACCAGCAGTGTTGCATGCATCTGTATTGAAGGAATAACATGCGGCCATCTTCGCCGACGTAATTTACAGTCTGCACATCACCCCTATTCCGTGCTTGATGATTTGAGGAAATGGGTACCTTTAAGTTGAAACCAACAGCTAATATATCCCAATGAATCAAACAAAACAGAAGAAAGTAACGAGAATACAGCCGGAGAAACGCCCCGAGATGAGCTGCAGGCCAAACGGTATTGTTTAAGCAATGCTCCCGCATCGTGGGACTGATCTCCCTGCAAGGCAGGGTGCGGAAATAAGCGTTGAGAGTATTACAGAGTATGTAGATAAAAAGAGACAGATGATACGAAGCTCAGACCAGCAGTCTTATCGAACCCTGCAAGTGATGGACAGGACGATGCTCAACTTGGGGACATAATCCGCGAAGGTGTTCGTGATGCAATCCTATTAATCCTGCTACCGGATTCCCACCATCCTCTCCTGACCGTGCCAGTACACTGAGTCGTAATGGTAGCCTATCAAAGTGACAGCCGTTGCAGATTACTGATGAGAGAGTCAGAGATGATGGATAATACTCAGCCGTATGCGGGTTTTAGCACAAGTGAACCTTTGATAGGCCGTAGACGCGTGGCAAGGCCATGAGACAAGCGATCATCCTTAGGCGGTACTTGTAAATGGTAGCTTTCACGCATCGTTGTGAAGTATTTTCTGGGTGGCGAGACTCGCTTATCTACTGCATTTCCTGAAAGCACCCTCTTACTCTTCATAAAACGTTTCTGTCTGTGCATCAGGTAGCTTACCCGTACGCTTATTATTCCTGAAGCCAAGGCTGACATCTGAGATACACGATGTGCAAGATGTCAGCCACCCGCGGATATAACGCACAACTTGATTAGTGTGCGCTACGTACAGTGTTCTGTACACTGTCTAGTGCCTGGCCCATGGATCCCCGACTACTTGTTGTAATTACGGGGTATTGATAGCAAAAGAAAAAGGCAAACCCAGGATTACAAGGATGAACGAAGGATTCCACTCCGAACCCTGGTGTCTCCGGCTGCAGAAGAATACAGAGGAAACATAGCTTGCCCCTATTGTCAATGAGGAAACGATCAGTTCCGGAGACCTAAGAGAAGCCTTTGTACCCCCGTAAAGCAGCAGCTACTAGTACCGCTAGCAAGAATGCCCGTCCACTATGCTGCATATAGCCTGGTCCAAGTAGATTCTTTGGGTCGCTCATTTTGCAGCCGGCCAAAGTACCGGTACACATCTGAATGGGAGAGGATAGCAGTAGGGAGTGAAGATAATTTAGTGACTATATTAGACGGGCTGTTGGGAATATTTCAGCGAGTTTAGTGATGAAAAAGGGATATTAGAGAATCAAAGCGTAGATTTACCGTGTATTAATGCTTTTGCAGCCATTTACCGAAGTAAGAGAGAGATATAAATAGGCGTGGAGTATTGCCAAGGCGCTATATTTCTTGACTTTTCTTGACTATTGTCGCCAGTTTGAAGAATTTCGAGATTGCTTACGTCTGCTTGGATGGTCTTCTTGAAATCTGTGGCGAGGCGAAGCTGGGCTTGAATATGAAGTTATTGGCGACAGCGAAGCGTTGATATGGTTTATAACCGATATATTAGAATTGCTAGCAAAGCAAAAGATACAGATTGATAAAACAAGATCTATGCTGTGCCACACACGGTCCAGGGGTGGGCACATGAAAATAAACATGTAGCTGTGTAAATAGGTAAATCCAATCTACTTCTTCGAATAGACTTGACAACATATCTCGATAACATTATGGTTTTGTGTTTTATGCTTCCTTTGGCTTTCCTCCATATGGTGTCAATTTACAGTAATTTCCGCCTTTGCTGTCTATACACGGACGTGTATGCCATGTCCGACATACAAGTACATGCATTGGGATAACAATAGTATTTATTGTCAAAATGCAGCCCTCGGTCCTTGTGGTGAAAGCATATCCATGCTGCATATAAGAACAAGCAATATGATATCATGTAAGCATGGAGCATAGACGTCAAAGTCTCATGATATTTCCTCCTTGACAGTGACCCGCGTATCTGCTAATAAGGCCGAAATCACTACCCTGGTCTAGCTTTTGCAATTTCTTCTACATCGTGGTTCTCGTCGGAGTCTCTGTCCCCTTTTCTTTGACGAACCAAAGGCGGGGTTATGAGGAGCCTTTATTACTTTTGGTTATCTACGGAGTACGAATATATTGTGTGATTACTCCATAGTTATTCCATTGATCTTCTACTACTTGGGGTAATACTGGTAAAGCTTTTTTTTGTTGCCCGTTTTGCCCTTGTCAAAGCTCTTCCATCGGTGGTTTTCAGGCACTACGTGCGATACTCTTGCGCTCCCATTTATCTTCAGTATGATCAGAACGTCTGTTTACAATGTGCAATTATGCAAATATACAATAATACATCCAAAATCTTAGATGCACGGAGCCCTTTCCCAGTTACGCAGCCTCTCCGTAACCAATCCTACCCTCCATCTTGGTTCCGTTCTGCATACGTAAGCACGACCGAGGTGTTAGGTGGTGTGTGTCTATCTAAGCCATCTTCGGCTGCCGTCAGTGGTGTATGTAGGTCTGTCCTGTTTTCACAACGCCTTGGCATTATACGACCCTGATCTACTCGATCCAGTTTCTCATGTTCATTCTTGTAAGCTGTAAATATGAATTCGATGCTATGACGAAGATAACAGTAACAAAGTGAATTGATTTTTGTAATGAGCATTTTGATTGGACATGTTGTCGATTTCTAACCTCTGCAATCTATTCTCAGTGGTCGTGTGCTCCATACTCCTACTGGACGCAAGTAAGTATACGCGGTGACGCGGAAGATTAAGCTTGATACTGGAGACTCTAGGACGACTATTTCTGGTATAGGTGAGGCACACTACCTGACCTGCCTTTTGTAGACGCGTCGTGCTTGCGCCCACAACAGGGTATGAAACGACGGAGCAATACAACCGCACGCCGACGCCTTGTCTCGATGCTGAATGCTGATTGATTGATGTGATTGATAGCTGTTGGGGCTGTGATTTTGGCCCTGGCATCTGTTGGCAAGCGACCTGGCCTGGGAGGTTGCGATCACCATCTGTATGCGTGTCTTCAACTCGGACACCATTCCACCCCTATCTCGTCCCCTATTTTTATTTTACCTGTAGTTCTACAGCCCTTATCGCGGTGATTGACTCTCTGGAAAATAGGATATAGTGCTCCGATTACACCAACATTGTATCTTAGCATATATATATATATATATATATATATATATATATAAGATACTATTTTCGACGATTGACTGCACAACTTACATCGTGGTTATGAAAAGACAGCATATTTCACTGTAGCTGCAGTGCCCATCTTTGGTATCGCTAGTATCTACTTATAATAATACTGCACTTTCGACCGAGTTCATGTTATGCATTTTGCTGTAAACTTGGGTGATGCCCACCATGGCTGGGCTTCTGGAGTGGTCAGACAGTGGCAAAACAGTGCGAAATGCCTTTGCCTTTACTTGTCAACTTCTATTTGCTGGCCCCTTTTCAGGTACCCATAGTCCCTAGCCTGCAGGCGAGTGGCATTGCCTCTCTGTCCTCTTGAGGTCTCTAGATCTATCGTCTTTTTGTCCCCCTATCTCTAGAGCCCCCACACAGATAATACCAAACTCTGTTCATACTGGTAATTTTTTTTGGTGGCGTTTCTGGGCTAGTATATTCATAAGTAGAAAGTGCATCATGTGCTTACAAGTATATGCATAAGCATACATAGCCGTGACGGCGACAATGTCTCTAAGAAAAGACTGCTGGCGAGATCCTTTCTGTTTCTAGATCTTATGTCTGCCAAGATCGTGCACGTATGTTGCATGTTTTACATGTGTCAGAATAGCTCTTTCCTGATGTAAATAGTGTTTGGGTCGCCGCTTCCGTTTCCGAATGCACCTTCACTTGGCACTTCGTTCCTTCTATATTGGTCGCATTTAGCTTGATATTTTTGTCATCAAATTTGGTACTGTTCCATTTGTTCTTTCCTCTTTCCTTGTTCGTTGTGATCATCTGCTCAGGTTAATCTCATTGAGACACTTGAGTAGCTCTTTCCTGTTTCTCCGCGCTTTCCGTCGCAACGTAAGATAATTACTCCATGCCAACTGTGCGCTTCGTCACCTGCTATGTCTTTCCCCGTCCTTCCTAGAGGTACTCGGCATTACTGCAATAAAAATAAGGGCATAATTAAACCCAAAAATAACACTAGACGCAGCCAACGTATTTTTGCGCCCCCAGATCTGTCCAACGCTAGTGAGCTATTCGACCACTCATCACTATTCTACCCTGTAGCTTGTGTAATGCTGCAATCCCCTTTCCCAGCTCACCCAAAGAGGAACTATCCGTCATCATCTCCCATTGACCTTTGACGACCTCCTCTTCTTTGAACCTTTTATCACCACGTCGCCGGTCTTTTTGTCTCTATGCCTCACCCCGCGTGACCATTTATTTCTTTCATTCTGCGTTGGCCTCTTTCTTTTCTGTTGCTGCCCTCTGAGGAGCTCGTTGGCTTGACGCTCGACCACCGTCTGCGTCTTCAGTTTTTGGATTCTTGTAAGCAGCTGCCCTCTTTGCCGCCTTCGCCCTTTGCCCTCGCCCTTTGCCCTCGCCCTTTGCCCTCGCCCGGTCCTGCCCTATCTACTCTTGTTGCTTTGTTGATGCGGTCCGGTTTTGTGCCTCATCTTGCCCTACTTGTGCCTTCCTGCTTGCATCGCGCCCGCACAGGCAATTCTTGTTGTTTCCCAGTTTCCTAGGCTGCCTCATTGACTGGCCCACCAACTGACATGTGCTGCAGCAAAGCGTGACACTTCCTGTTTAATTCGACCCCAACCTCGATCTCGCCTCTGATCTCGTCTATCTCAACATTTGCATTGCAACACATGCTCTCCAGCCAGCCGCCGATTTTGCCTTAACCCCCCCTCCCCTCCGCGGCCTTGTCATGCGCCGCCCAGAACTGCTTTAGCTGTCTTCCATACACGGTTTCGCGATCGCACAGAAGCATCTTTACTCGAGCTTTATCTTCACAACATACCCTACCACATACCCATACCACCACATCAAGCACAAAAATGACAACTGGTATCTTGGACAGCGCCCCGACGGGGGGCGCGTCTTCGATGAGCTTTGTGGGGAAAGTCATCAATCTATTTTCAGTCGACAATCCCAAGGACAAACGCATGCGGCCTACAGCCTATCTCGATGGCTTGCGCGGCTTCATGGCTCTCTTGGTGTATATTCACCATCACCAACTTTGGGCACACGGTGCCCAACCCAAGCCGCAGAACGCAATCTTTGAAAACGGTTTCAATTACGAGGGTGAAAAACATTTTGCTACGTTTTATTTTGTGCGTAACTTTTTCACCGGCGGCCACATGGCCGTTGCCGTGTTCTTCGTCATCTCGGGATACGTGCTGGCAGCCAAGCCGCTGGCACTCATCATTGACAGGGATTATCCGCGGCTCCTTGAGAGTCTAGGGTCGTCCATGTTTCGCCGTTGGTTCCGCCTCTATATTCCTATCTTTATCACGACGCTGGGCTACATCACCACCTGGCACCTTTTTGGGTACACCGTCTCCAACGCGAAGCAGGAGGGTAGCTTCAGGGCCGAAGTGTGGAACTGGTACACCGAATGCAAGAACCTTAGTTTTATCTACAAGGAGGGTGCCATTTGGTTGTCCATGAATGTTCATGTGTGGTCTATCCCCCTCGAAATGCGCGGCTCGTTGGTGGTGTTCACATCGCTCCTGGCTCTTCACCGCGCCAGTACGAACAAGCGGCTGCTTAGTATGATAGCGCTCACAATCTACTCTCTGTACATTGCTGATGCTTACTACTGCGCGCTGTTTTGCGCAGGTGTCATCCTGTGTGATATTGATTCTTTGCACGCGCGCAACAGCAAAGACTACCCATGGGTGGTTGCCGTTTGTAGCAAGTGGAACGTCTTGATGAGCACGGGTTTCTTTATAGCCGGCATGTGGCTAGCTGGTGTGCCGTCTTTCAACAGCGACATTAACAACCTCGCCAAAAACCCGGGCTGGGTTTGGGCATCATACTTCAAGCCCCAGGCTGTCTTCGACTACAAGTGGTTTTACTTGTTTTGGGGTGCTTTGTTCATAGTGGCCAGCATCCCAAACCTCATTCTCAAAAAATTCTTCGAGACGAGATTCTGCCAGTACCTGGGCCGCATTTCATATGCGCTGTACCTTGTCCACGGCCCTATTCTTTCTTCGATTGGCGACCGAGTCTACTTTATGTTTGGCTGGGTGCCGTTGGAAATGGACGAGTCGATGGAATACTGGATGAACTGGATAACGATCTCCAAGGCAGGACCCATGGGTCTGGAGCTGGACTTCTTGGTCCCACATCTCATTCTGGTGCCGATCACGTTTGGTCTGGCCAATTTTGTGACCAAATACGTCGACGATTACGCTGTCTCATGGTCTGGCCAACTCTACACTTACGTTGTCGGTAAGAACGGCGGCGTGCCCGCGGCGGCACCCGTGCCTGCAGACCGTCATTTGGCATAGATGAGCTTGCTTGTTGGGGTAGTGGACCACAAGTTCTGACACTATCGTTGTTATTTTCTAATTCCTTCTTTGTTTATCTGCCTCTTGATAATCCTTGTTGACTATATCGACTACTTGGATACTTATCCACATGGAATTGATATATGGGTCTGCCTTTGAGTTTCTATTTCTGCTTTTTGCTTTTATTATTTATTTGTTTATTTTCCTTTGGCGTTAAAGTCTTGACTGGGTCGGCTTGGGAAGGGTTTTGGGATAGGTTTCAATTGCTTTTATTATCTTCAAAAGCTTAAACTGAATTTATCATTGAGTTCATTGTGATATCCAACAAAGTGATCTATCTATGGTTTGTGCGCTCACATGTGAAACCCCCTCTTTGGCTCACTGCTCGCACACTAGGTTGGTCGTATCTAACGCCATTGCTGTCCGCGCCGAGAATGCATAGAGCATGCAAGAAGATGGAAGGAGAAAGCAGTCGCGTGTTGTTGTGCTTGCTGGACCAATATCAAGACCTCGTATTTAAGACTATTCAATGGCGTACAAAAAAAGGACATTACCCCGTATTTCCCCATACTCTCACTCCTATCAGCATGCCAAGCCAGGTTACTCTTTACTGTTTGCAACGCGCTGCCCTTCATTGGAAGTTTGGACTATTCGATCTAAGCATATTATTTCCATTTAATCCATTGATTCTCTTTTCCTACTTCTCCGCACCGTTGTCTTTATTTTTTAAAGTCTTGCAGGGTTGCAGACCTCCCAGAAAACCCCCGCAACTAAAGAGAGTCTAGGACGGAGTCCACCCCCTGCGATTCCTCGGTTGAAGATTATCACAAGCTTTTTTCCTTTACAATTGTCAACCCAATTTTTCACTTTAGACAGCTTTGACCTCACTTCTCCTCTCCTGTCTCCTCCTTCCCCGTACCTTCCCCGGACGAGACGAAATCAATAATTGCGGAGAGAACCATCATAATAAAATGCAAATAGCTAAAGGGGGTGTATTTATCATACAGTGCGTAGAACTACTGGCCAATGCTCGATACTAGGAATACCAGAAAACGGGAATGCAGTGTGCGGAATGGTAAATAGTGAAAGGACTTGGTGAGCAATGCGAGTGTATTGAATACGAGTTTTACAATTTGACACATGCACAACTAAATGTAACGAGAAAAAGCGTGACCGAGTTAAATAACACTATTATTAATACGGACCACACTCCGATGGAAAACCCTCTTCTCACTCAGCAGGTAAACTGTTTATTAGCAGTGCGCTCATCTTTGATTAGTAAATTTGTATTCGAACAGTCACATACCACGTCGGGTCCGGGAATTGTGTATGACTGGAAGTTGTTGTAGATCTGTTCTGTCAGCGCCTTGTCTAGTCGTCAAGTAGTTGCCGGGCCTTGGCTTGCTCCTCACATTGGCAGTGTATCCGGGGTCGGTGGCTTTGATGAACCCCGGGATTTGGCATGTCGGTGCCGGCGTCTTGGCTGCCGTGCCGCCAACAACATTGACCTGAGCACAGCTGATATAGAACTGCGGCGTACTACCCGGGTTGTGAATGCCCAGCGATTGAATACGCAACAGGTATTCTCCGTTCGAAATGCACCGCGGGATGTTGGCCGTGTACGCCAGCTTCATCGGCCACGATGCCTGCCCGTCCGAGAAAGTCGGACCCCAGTCCTGGATCTTGAACCACGCGCCGCTGCCGTCATACTCGACGGCTGTAGTGGGAGCCTTGCTCATATACACAGAGATAGGCCCTTGGTGATAGACGGCCGTATCATAGGTAAATGTAAAGGGCGCGCCGGCCTGAATGTTGACAGTAGTGGTGTTGGTGCCCGACTCTCCACCAACATTGCAACGGAGGTCATTGGAAGTGAGTGATGTGACGGGCGAGTTGTAGTTTGAGTTTGGACGAATGTGCTCATACTTGCCAAACTTGTCGGCGCCGACAGACAACTGGATGGCAATATAGTGAGCACTGGCCACGTTGGCTGACAGAGCAGCGGCGATGACTGCAGAGAGGAACTTCATTTTAAAGGCTAATGCTGCGATGATGGTTTGAACTTATCCCGAGAGCAGGTAGGAGCAATGACTCGAGGGCAGTATATATATACATATATTTATTTGCATATACGGCTACATGGTCGGGTGGAACGGAGCGGACGCGGCGTTCTGCTTGGTGAAATAGAGCACGAGGCATCAATTCGAAAACAATTGACTTTATCCGTAGATATTGAGCAAACAATTTGTACCAGCTCATCTCTTTGGCGAAGTGATACTATGCACGGGAGGTAATCATCCGCCCTCGGGAAATCCTGGTTGTCTGCTCTATGCGATCTCCAAGCCAAATCACTCGGCATTATAGTAGCATGTATAGCATGATAAGTAAGCCTACCTTACTGAGACGAGCATCTTGATACGTCCAAAACAGGAAAGCCTTGTGTCAACAAAGTTCTTTTTCTTCGTCTTGTTGGTTGATGGATGACTAACATTTCTACAATAGGGCTGCACTTATACGCGGGTGGGGCCGATACGACACGACATCGGTCTGGTGTCGTCTCTTTGAACGAGCATTTCCTTTGAACATCATGTTGTTGAGCCACTTGAGTTTAATGCTACATGAGGAAGCCGTGGCCATTCGCAAGAAACTGTGCCACACAAGCCAGACCCTGGGGTGCTATCATTACTGGGACAGAAGATACGCACCCCCTCTTGATTAGTTTAACGATGTCGATAACTTTTCCAGGCACAGCTTTAACCACTCAGAACAGCTTCTGTAAGGACTGGGTGGTTTCTTTTCTTTTGATTTGGGTATTTTCGGGCTCTTATGGTATTCTGAGGTATAAAAGGGAAAGACTGAATTATAGGGCACATAACAAAAAAAAACTACAAAATCTGAAAATCTGACCAGACGACCTCAGCCATCTCTCTCCATCTTGTATATCGTGATTCCAAAACAGATATGCAAAATGTGACCTGAGACTTACACTAATTTAATAATCTATTGATTAAATAAGGAATATCTTATGTTGTGTGGTATTAATCGATTTGTTTAACCTTACATGGCGAATTGACAGTGCAAGTGCAAAGATGACTAATCAAGACTCAATGTGGAAACTTTCTGACTACAAGCGCTCCACCCTCAATTCAACATTCTCACCTTCGTCTCGATCAGCCGTATCAACATCATCATGGCGTTCTATGGAGTACCACCAGTTCGAATACTGCGGCCCGCGCTGTGGTGCGCAGGTACCGTGACTACAATCTATGTCGGCTGTGCTGCATATGAGACGCGTCATGACTACCGCATGATCCGGAAGCAAGAGCGTATCCTCGGCGTCAGCGACCATGGCGAGAAACCGCTGCCGCTCGCATCAATGACCTATGCGCGCCTCGCTGTCATGGCTGAGCCCACAGCTAATCCATGGACAGACGAGAACATCAAGATTCGCGCCAAACATATGATGTCAATGTGGCGCGGCGACCGCGAGAAAACCCAGATGCACGGCGCCTCCATTGTCGTGCCCGAGGCCGAGCTCGAGTTTTCCATGTCGGAGACCGAAAAGGTCACATACGGTATTGTTGCAACAAATGTAGGCATATTTGCCATGGAGCGGCTACTCCCAGTGACATCTACGCTCTTCTCGCACGTGCCTGCATCAGGCTACAACTTTACCATGCTCACATCGAGTTTCGGCCACGTCGGCGTTTTTCATTTGTTATTCAACATGTATGCAGCTACCCAGTTTATGCCGATTGTGACGTCCAACAAGACGTTTATGGGCAGCGGCAGTCACCTGCTGGCCTTTTACCTTTCATCGGGTGTTTTGTCAGGCCTTGCTTTCCACCTTGCGTCGGTGTGGCCACGACCCCTCGACCGAGTGACACCCGCACGCGGCGCCAGTGGAGCAATCATGGCTGTCGTGGGCGCCTTTGCGACAGCGAATCCTGATGCACAACTCGGTCTCATGCTGATTCCGGGCAGTCTTCCGGCGTCACAATTCCTGGCCGGCGTGGTAGCGTTTGAGACTTATGGTCTATTCGTTGGTTTCAAGAGACTTCCTCTTGCACACGCATCCCACTTGGCTGGACTGGCCATTGGGTCTGCGTATGTCTACTTTGATTTGCGGAGCAAGCTGTGGGAGCCTATCAAAAAATCAACCAGAAGACAGCTGTCCAATATGGGAATGGTCCATTTGGAGGGCGTTGATTGAGAGTATAGTACAGGTACAGGTACAGCACAGGCACAGGCACAGGCACAGGGCGAAAGTGCAGGTATACCAAAACATGTGTGACGATAGAATAGAGTTTTATCATATACAAGACTGGGCACTGAGATGTGCATCATGCAAGTCATAAATGTTATTCGTAACAAGGAAATTGCTTCACAACAAATGAGCAATTCTACAAGTGATGTATCGCGAAATGCAGAAGCGGTTAAGGCCGTGACAAAGTGTGCTATGAAATATTAAGCAACGTCAAACATGAAATATTGCAACATCATGAAAAAAGCACGAATAATAGACATGTGAATCCGTGCAAAATAAAAAAATAAAAACAACTACAAATTAGCGGGCAGGAAAAAATGCTCGTCATGGCGGATGAACACGCGCATCGGAACTGTGGTTGACTCGTCGGGACCAGGGTAGACCAGGCACAATTTGGTATGGCCTATATCTGCCATTTCCGAGGCAAGCCTGCGCACTTGCAGCAAAACGCTATGAAGGCGGGCCAAGACATCTTGTTGGCTGTTCTCCCACTGCCGTAGCGTCTCTGTCATGTCTTGAACCTGATCAGCGTCGGTGCTGCCGCTGGCCTGAAAGCAGCCAAGCCTATGGCCGGTTCTATAAAGCTGCTTGGTGCGCCCAAAGTATAGCTGCGGCTCAGGTGGGATAAGAAGTCCCGTTCTCCTGGTCTTGCTAAACGTCTTAATCTCGATATAGTTCTCGGTTGAAATGGTGCGAGTACCGAGATTGGGAGTGATACTCAGGGTGTCCGACTTGAGCATATCTGATTCACCAACATTGGTGTCATCATCTTCAGAGTCTTCACTGAAATCCGGGTCAAGGAGTGCAAAACGGGAACCCACTGACGACGGGATTATCTCACGAGGCATCATGGGAGGGGTAGGTGGCATAGGAGTCCAGACGTGACGGTCAGGGCCAGAGTGGGAAACGGTTCGGGCAAAGCTTTGACGCCGCGTCGGCGGGGGTGTCAAGCGGCCTGCGTCCGTCATTGTGAGATCTACACTCGGTGTACAAACCGTGCCGGCCGGCTCATAAAAGCCGTCGGCTTCGCAATGAATAACACACTGAAGATTGCCAAATCCGTAGGATAGCACACGGTGATGCGTGAATGAATCCTTGAGAAACTCCGGCGTATCGTCCGGGTACTTGCACGTCATCTGGGCAAAATTGTTACCGCGGCCAAAGCTAACCTTGTGGTCCGGGTCGGCGTTCCACTGCTGCATCAACAATGTACCACCATCACTACCATTACCGTTAGGTCGCCACTCTAGATCGAAGCGGTGGGACGAAACAGCATCGCCGGACAAATAATGGAAGAGCCGATATAGCGAACCGACATTTGCCACAATGTCCGTCGAGTCGAGCATATGGTTGGCATTTTTGGTCATGCACTGCACGGCGCAGACAAGCGGCTCCAGATTGTGGGTGTATGTCGGGTAGGCTCGGCGGCTGTCCTTGACGTTCTTGGGATCGACATGCTCATCAGCATCAAGTTTCACGCTGAGGGTCTCGGTAGGCGGCACAAACTGCTGTGGGAACCCGGGAACAGCAATCTTATTGTCGCCGAGCTTGTTGTAGCTGGCCAAGAACTTCTCATTGGAAATTGAAAAGTGCTGTGGGATTTCGAAGACGCCAGGAGAAGCACCAAACGGGCCATTGACTGAGAAATCAACAATAGACCGTACAAAGACAAGGCCATCCATCATCCGCTGTTGGCGCTCGACTGGGTTGATCCGGAGCGTATAGTATTTGCTCTTCTTGTTGCGGTACTTCGATGACGATGGAGAAGACGGATGGTCATAGACGCACTCTTTCGTGATGAATTGGTTGCACATGGGCCCATTTGCACAAGGTACGAGGCCACGGCTGTCTCGCCATGATTGAATGTCGCGCGGCTCATGAGAAAAGTGACAGCTCTCAACATCAGGACAATAGCCCGTGTTGTACATGAGACCGCAAGGTCTTTCTCTTCGTCTTCTTCTCCACGGTTGAGATTGGGAACTATTATACATTGTGTGAGGTACAGTGTATATGGTTAGTGTATAATAGTAGTATTGTAAAGCAGAACTGAAGCTTGTTGTTTGTACGGCAAGTAATTGCTCGTAGTATAAGTATGGTAGATGCTGCTAGGAAATAAATACGGTGATGGCGAGTTGATAGGATAGTGAAGATAAGTTGGCCGTCTTTAATAAGTTTAAGCTTTCGATATCTTGGAGCTGGTTGCCTTGTCTAATCTCGACCTAAGGCTGCTTTGACATGAATCAATAGATATTGCCAGCTTAAGTTAGTAGGAACCAACATATACCAATTCATGGATTGTATCAGCCAAAGTGAACATTTGTAATTTAATATGCAGAAGTTGTAAAAATGCCTTGCATAATTCCTCCTCTGTATAAATACTATCATTCAATGCAGCTTACCCGTCATACGCCTTCTAACAGGGGCAAGAGTACTCCCAGTGCGGCCCGTTATGAGGCCTTCTATCATCAGATCACCGGACACTGGTGGTTGGCCTCGATATATGAATCAATGTAATCTGGAATTAACTTTTTATATAAATCAAAGTAGTTCAAACGAAAAAGGCTGATTATCTAGCCATTTTTTTTGCATTTCTAGCAACCATCTCTGAAGTGGTGGTGTCGGGCATCAATGAAGTCACCCGTCGCCTTTTTTTGCACATGTAAAGAAGCGCAAGGTTTGGCCTAGGTCAAATCGCCGCAGTTAAATGCTACCCATACCTGCAGATCAAAACACCAACCACCAGCATTCGCGTGGCATATTTAGAAGCCCACGAATTGGCCTCTTTTAACTATCAATTCTTCAACCACTCCAACAGGGAGGCTATGCTAGGAACACTGGCTGCTGCAAACTGTGTTGATAGTCTGCCTACAGACTGAGGTGGGAGTTGAGTGAGAAGCTGGGCCTCCCTTTTGGTTGCCTTGGTGGAAGGTTCGCCTTCTTCTGGCTCCTGTAGTAGGACGGGAAACCAACCAGCCGTCTGAGCGCCCACTACATCTTTATCCCATTCGTCTCCAACGTACATTCGATCCCAATCATTAAGGGAGAATAAGTGTCTGTCGTGGCTGTTACATGTTTCGTGGACTTCCTGCTGGCCAACGCCTTGCTGATCTGCATGCAATCCCTTCCCTTCAGATTGGCTGCCATTCGAAAGCAACAACATGGGCAGCAGCTCTTCTGCAGCTTTGAAAATGCGGGGATCCGGTTTCTCGACACCTACATCGTAAGACATGCAATTAAAGTCAATGTCATAGGTGCGGTCTGGCGAACGCTCCATGTCTCTAGATGCCTTGTTTTGGCCATTGGGACCTGGGCTTCCATATCGCAAGTGGCTGACATGTAGACCCATTGAGCGGAGAATATCAGGTACACGGTCGTCTGAGTTGGTGATAACGCCAACAACAATCTGGTCGTATCGCCTTAACTTTTGTAGACGAAGTTCGCGCAATAGTGTTATCAGCTGAGGCGCCATTGTGTACGCCTCGCTCGATGCGAACCGTTCAATCAGACGAGGCGCCAGGCCGCGAGGCGGATCACCGACAAAGGGTCTGAACGTATCCTCAATTACATTTGTCCACCACGCAGTGGCGCCCATGTTGCTGGTATGGCCATAGTTTGGGTGCTGTCGTGACGCGGCTTTGAATGCGGCGTGGAACGACGCGCGAAGCTGGTCGTCGGTAAAGGCAGGCGATCCGTCAAAGTTAGTGGTGAGGCCAAATTGACGGCGCGCAACTTCTCCGTACTGTTGCTCAATTGGTTTCTTGATCTTGAACAGAGTGCCGAATGCATCAAAGCAGAGCAGCAAGTTGCGAGCCTTTGCCATCGTAATTGAATAGTATATGAATTGTCTGTGGTGAAAGGTTGAAGATGAAGGTGTGAGTGAGTTTACGTAGAGTCGATATGGCGGGGCATGCCCTGTAAAGCGATGGCGTCTAGTGGATGCTTCACACTGTCAAGATACAGTCAAGATAGGCGACCTAAACATGAATCTAGGATGTATTAAAAATGAAGCAAGCAAAAGTAGAAATTCAATAACGTTGAGACCGAATACGCCCAATTGAACACTACATGAGTAAAATAATTCAGCATTGCACAAAGTCAGACGCCGTTAAAGGATTTAGGACAGCGAGATAATTACAGGAAATCAACAGGAAATCAACGTACAAGGTAAAAACAATAATGAATCTAATGGACTAAGAAACCAAATACAGACCTATTTCACTCGAGCCTCTGTTTTTTGTTCCCTCTTTTTCTCCTCCCTGCATACTTGGATGGACGCCGCTTGAACCGCCGCCATTCTGGGTCCCAGAAATCAAGCAGCCGCAGTGTCAAGTTGTCCTTTTCTCTGTCCATCTTGCTCTCAGCCTCATCAGTTCCATCGACACCCCTTGACAACAGAAACTGGACAATCTCATCTGCTTTGGGGTACTCGACTTGCGTTGGATGGCAGTCCCACGACCGTCCACGCGGGTTATGCGCAAATGACTTTAGGCGCCGAGCATCTTCCAGAGCCGCAAGAATGGGCGTGCACACCCGCGACGATGCTGACAACACAGGAGCATTCAAGTCTGCACCAGCATCAGCGAGGCACCGCATGAGCTCAACTGGTCGGCGTTTATCCTGCATTGCTCGCGCCAGCAGACTTGTATCCCCCACACTAACTAGAGGACTAGCCTTGCCTCGCTGCAAGAGCAGCCTCATTGTAAAGACATTGCAAGCTTCAGTGCTGTGCTGGCAGTGGTCATACCGTAGGTCGTCCGAGTTGGATCCAGACGCTCCGGTCCGTCTTGGTCGTGGCCCATGAACCTGCACGAGCAAGAAAATCATGTTCCAAACGGCACTCATCTCTACAGTACTGGACCCCTCCTCCAGGCTATAGCCGTGCTCAAGGAAGCTGCTGATAATTGGCACGGGACACCACCTCGGTGGATGCAGGGCAGTGTCCAGGATCGTCTTTAGCATTGGCCAAAATGAGGCCTTGTCTGATGTAGACTCGTCCATGACGCCTTTGGACAGCAAGTACGCAACAGTCTTGTGCGCATGATCGCCGAGGATTGCAGTCTTGTAGAGATGGGCTGGTACCGACGGACACAAGGCAACACAATGCAAAGCTGCAAGGTTTCCTTGAATACCAGCACGCAAGCTCAACTGTCTGCCCTCTGTATCAAGATCTCGCTTATATATGAAGCCGACAAGGACATCATAAAAGTAGTGGGCAGTAATCATCCAGTGGAAGAGCGACTGATTTTCGAGATACCCGGCGATGGAGAGGAGTATCTCGATGGGGAGTTGTTTTAAGGAGAGGTCGTTCATCGTGGCTTCTATCGAGATGGTCTAAGAAAAAACAGTGAGCAAGGCAGTCTCTATGCCTTTCAAAACGCCACATGGCCCTGGGCTGTTATATATCAAGTCTTCATACCTGCCTGCCTCACTCGGCAGCCTCTCGTTGGGCAACAATTGCTCAAGCCTCACATTGTCTTGCATCTTACACCGTGTATCGGCACCAACAAGTTTGCACTGCTGTCTCATCCTATCTTCGGGAGAGCCTCGTCAGAGCATGTACTTGCAATACCTACATCAATTGCATCACATTTATTATTCACTTGTACTAAGCAAGAACTCGCCTCGTCATGCAAATGCAAGCTATTGGACAATGACTGCTACTTGAGATTACATGCATGATGCACTATGAGCTGTCGTCAGTTGGCCAAAAGTGCCAATAGACGCCTCGGTGTTAGACAGACATTGAACACACATAAGTGTGATATCAGGTGCATCAATGCCACCGCTGTTTACCCACCACCACCCTCCACCATGCAGAGAATAGCACATTGGCCAGCGCATCACTCAATGGCACGGCGCCCACTTACAATCGATTGCTCGCCTTATTTTATTATTATTGGATCCAATAGTTCGTCAATGTGTGCAATTACCGTGAAAAGTCGTAACTATTATTTTGATTTTTATTCTTGTTAAAAGTATAAAATTTTTTATGTCATTATAACACTGGGACAGATCTCGCTGATACGTCTACACCAAGTCAACCTCGATTTATCTCTGGCTCACTCCAATCTCACCTCAGAACAGCGATCTTCCAGCCGCGCAGACAGTTCCATGTAACTTTGAACATTTGCCAGTTGTCGATTTCTGTTTCCCAACGACAATCTCTCCGAACCGAAACAGTGGCTTGCGTATCATTGGCAACGCAACATGACGAAAGTAATCAATTTATATAGACACACAACTAACCGCTCACGCATCCCTTCCAGGTCTAAACGCTTAGCTTTGCCAGTCACTTGTAACGGGCGGATGCTCCGGATAGTATACAAGCGGACTGCATCACGGCCTCTTCGTTCATAAAAACAAAAAAATTGTATATAGTGTGCCATGTAGATGCGGTTGGTTCGTCGTGTTGCACGAATATTCTCGGGTATCTTCCGTGCTTCTTCCCGTTCAACTCAGGTAAATCCCTTAGTTATAGCTCAGTGTCGTCAAAGTAGTGTATATAGTCAAATTCAGATGTATCTAAACTACTGGCACCGTATCGAATCAGGCTAATAAGACACTGTCAGGGGCAGTAATACAGCACAATACACACGTGACACAGTACGCGCAAGTGGCACCGTGCATCCAACTCCTAAGGCGGGAGCACTGGAATACGGGGTGTAGTCGGTTTTAATATGGGGCACCGCTACAAAAATAGAGAGAGCAAGAGCCTAAAGAGGCAAAGACGCGACGAGAGAAGTAGCGACCCAGCAACGCCAATATCCCACTTTTCCTCTCTTGCCCTCTTGCCCTTACGCTATTGCATGTTTATGCCACCATCTGTCATATTACTGAGAGCACCACGTTTTCTCGCATTCCTGCCATCACGGGACCGTTCCCTGTTTCCTTGCTTAGAGTTGCTTGAGCCTATACCACTCTGTTTCTGTGCTTTTTCTATTCTTCCTTGTTTTGGTGCACTCTCTTCAACGACTTTTCATCGACTCTCTCCCGCTTTCTTTCTTATTGTTTTGGATCACGCTCGTTTGTTTCGCTGTCACCCATTTCCGACCGCTCGTTTTTGTCTCGTCTTCCCGACGCCTTGTGTACTCGGTTTACCTCAAGCAGCCTCAACCTTTTACCTCGATCATACCGACGACATCTTACTACCTCCACCAGAGTAAAACACCACACTCGGCCATGGCCTTCGGCGACTTTGACAGCATCTGCCATGAGGCACCCGTCCCGCTATGCGCGTCCGTCGGCGCCATAACCACCATCTCCTTTGGCAGTGGCATCGAACCCGACTGCTTTGCCCGCAACATTGAGATCGCCAACACCATCATCTTCCAGGGTGCCGCCAGTGCCATGCACATTGTCGCTCTCGTCATGACCATTATCATGATCTTCCACGTCCGTGGCAAATTCACCGCCGTCGGCCGCCGCGAAATCACATCGTTCTTCTACATCTACATGCTCCTCACCTTCTTCTCGCTCATCATCGACGCCGGCGCCGTGCCGCCTGGTTCTAACCCATACCCCTACTTTGTCGCCATCCAGTCCGGCCTCGCCTCGGCCCTCGTCACATCACTTCTGATCAACGGCTTTGTCGGCTTCCAGCTCTACGAAGACGGCACGCCACTGTCGCTCTGGATGCTGCGTCTGTGCTCGGTTGCTGCTTTCGCCATTTCTTTCCTCATTGCCCTCGCCACGTTCAAGTCGTGGGCCGGCCTTGGCCCGACCAACACTGTCGGTCTCTTTATCGTGCTGTACCTGCTCAACGGCATCCAGCTGCTCGTCTACATTGTGCTGCAGATCATGCTCGTGATGCGCACCCTGCAGGACCGCTGGCCACTGGGCGATATTGTGTTTGGCGTCTTGTTCCTAGTCGCAGGCCAGGTGATTCTTTACGCATTTAGCTCGAAGATCTGTGTCGCCCTTAGCCACTACCTCGACGGTCTCTTCTTCGCCACAACATGCAACCTGCTCGCCGTCATGATGGTCTACAAATACTGGGATTCCATCACGCGCGAGGACCTTGAGTTTTCTGTCGGCCAACGCATGAACAACTGGGAGGTCAAGGAACTGCTACCCGCAGGCCCGACTGATGACCATGATCGCCGCCAGACCGTCTACACCGAAGACCCCTATGCCCAGTCGACCTCTTACGACCACAACTACTCGCCACCAGCAGCGAACCGTCAATCCAGATACTAGACAAATACTAGTCGGGCTTTACATTTCAGCGGCCGTTTTTTTCTTCAACCTTCAGCATTTTCTTTTGCATTTACATTTATTATTGATACACGATTTCCTGTTGTGCTGTTTCTTTTTTTTGCCCTGATTTTCTCTTTCTATTTTATTTCACTTATGATTGCTTTGTTCGGAGCCTAATCTCCTGATCTGTCATTTTTTATCCCCTCTGCTCCGGATAATATGCCGGAATATGTCGAGATTCAAAACACAAAGTGTCTAGCTTCGTTCAGCCTCGTTGCGTTTACTGTGTTTTTCGTTTGGCGTTTAACAATGGGTATCTTGATCGGGATTTAGGGGTATTGTTTTAGTTGACGGGATGCAATCAGATAAAAGGTGTTTGCTATTAATCAAACTGTATTATTCTATCAATGACAATTATGCTTTTTTTTTTGTGGTATATATTGTTACACATTGCTGCTTTTTGTATGATTTTTCTTTTTGACTGTTTTTTTTCTCGCATTTTGCTCGAAAACAAAAATAAAGCCATAATTAGAATTAAATGATATGTGCGAAGAGTCAGTTACAACATATTATACGATTCAATTTATGAAGCCCAATAGTGATCTTAGCCTTGGGAAAATATCAAAGAGACGCGATAAATAATGGCAAACGAACAGACTGCATCATCTATCGTTGTCTATATAATGCGCGGAATCTTTCGGTGGCGGGCTTTACCTGTCCGATCCAAGCCAGTGCCATTGTGCGTTCTGTGCTATATAGACACCAATGTCAATAGTGGATATTGACTCTGAATAGCTCACTGAAGTAGTGCCGATAGCCAACCCAGACCATGCATCTTACAGTAAACTATATCAGTGAGTTCGCATCTGATGAGTTTGGCAAGACCTTAAGCTGAAATCGCTATAGTTAAAGCTGCAATTCTGATATCCTTGGCTGATGTTCTTTCCTCTACAGATACCGTGGTAGCCTATGCCTTTGGAATTATGTAATTTTCCCCTTCATTCTTTGGCCGTTGGTTTTAGGCTTCCTGCCCGACCCGATCTTTGCACCCTCGATCGCACCTTCCTCACGAACACATCTTGTAGTCCGCCGATCCTCGTTCTTTCCATTTCGGAGCGATAAGTATTAAGAACAATTCACAAGACTTTGGCTACTATACACTGATTCAAGAACCCACTCGTTTCGCCCTTTCCTTCTGCGAAAAAAGTATAAACGGAAGGAACAGAGTCTTAAACGGAAGGAGCGACTGCCACGAACTTTCGCCATATATATAGGCCAGCACTTCCCATTTCGCCCATATATATTTCTACTTCCCTTCTCTCTCTTTAGCAACCTCACTCTCGTCCTCATCACATTTCCGCCTTGCTCAACCCAATTCCACCCCATTCTCTTTACCATATCTCTATTACATCTTCACTTGAGATTCCGAAAACGATCGCTGAGCGAGACCCGGTCCTTCTGCGTGGCCAGATTATTCCGATTTAACTCGGACATATAGCGACATATCCTCCCATCTATACTGAGCCTTTTGATTTTATATCGCTGTGGTTTGCCTTACCAAGGACAATTTCCGAACTAGAAAGTTAAAAGGTCCTGGTTTAGTTTTTGTCGCCTTCATTTTCTTCTCTCTTCTGTCATCTTTCATCTTTTCCCATTTCGCCATTTCCCGTACAACCCGTCGTCATTAAAAGAAAGAGGAGTAAGTGCGGCTGCTACATGGGTGGGACTAGAAACTGACAAAATTGAGCCAACCATAGCGCGTCGCGTCTTCGCTGGTACACCAAAGTTTTACTTCTCCAGTCGATCTTAGATACCTCTGGATATTCAGACTTGCCCCCCGAGGCCAAAGGCTCTGGCACACTCACCAGCACTCCCACACTCCCACACTGTCACGCCTTCACGCTCACACGCTCTTTCACGCTTTGACGCTCCCGGCGTGCTCCCAATAGTAAGTAATCAACGGGACTGGACACGGCTCCCCTAGCCCTTTTCGGGCCACGCTAGCCTAGCCTTGGGGCCTTGTCAACAACCACAGTCCACCAGCTATTTTCGCATTTTCATTCTTTTGTCCCTTTTAATTGCTGCAAATTTTCCCTCATGCCGCCCGATTTGCTAGCTTCCACTTGACAGCACACATTCGCGATCCTAATTCTGCCCGGCCTCCCCCCAAGTACCGGCGCTGCTTTCCCTATTTCTTGATACCCCCTTGCTGCCCTACAGCTCCGATCGCTGCCACGGGTCTCCGGTGGTACCCCCTGATCCGTCATTTCGCAGCGTCTATTCCAACTCCCCGTTTTTCATTGCCACTCTCCTCTTATCGCCCATCCTCCCTCTCATCACCACCTTGGCGCATCTCATCTCGTCCGCTTCCAAACTCATTGCATTTATTCAACTTCTCACCTGGAAGTATCTCGACTCGCTTCTCTTCATTCGACACTAGCTAATAACACGCTTTGGCTCTCAGTATAGAGTTGGGACCCTATATCGTCCGATTACGTCTCGGCCATCTATAAGCCTGGGCGAGCTTGATTTCGTGCCGAGACTGTACATTTTTGGCACTTTCAATATTTCCAGTGTAATCCATTTTACATAGGCAACGCATCTCGTGCCAGCCGATGTCACGGCCGGCAAGCGCCTAGCCTCATTTTCTTTTGTCTTCTCCCCCGTCATTTCTGGCCTCTGCTTTGGACACCACTATGGTGTACGTCGTCTCGGATGCGGCGCAAACCAGGATGCCTGCCATGACAAATGGAGACAGCCGACAGAACGGACACAATGGCCATACAGGATCCAATGGATACACAAATCCCGACAGTCGTGGCGAAGGCTCTGATTTTACCGCGACCATGAATGGTGAGCGCACAGCCCGCTCACATAAAGGCAAGGAACCGGAACGTCTCACGCAGCCTATGGAGGTTGATGAGCTCAACACAAGAGCAGAGGCTTCCGGCCTGCAATTCGAGCCAGCAGTCCATGTACACCACAATAGCAACTACCATGCGATGGGCCCGGACGAAGCCACGGAAATGATGGCTACAACCGATGACCCGGAAAAGCACGATTGGGATACTATTGAGGAGAACTGGAACAGCCAGATGGCAGAAGTCTACAAGAAGGAGAATGACACGCTATTCAGAGCCTACCAAGCCGAGGAGGACGTCATGACAGAACAACTAGTGAAGGCTATCGCCGACCACAACCGCATTCTCGAAGACCTATTCCAAGCCAGAGTGGAGGTAGATGGCAAGGTTGACGCTCTTCATTGTCTGTTGGCAAAGTACCAGAAAATGCAAAATGAGATGGACGATGCCCGAAATGTCAATGAGCTGCGTGTTCGGTCCTGGATCGGAAAAGGCCGAAAGGCTGTCGCAGAAGCAGCCGCCCGCCGTACTACATACCTCGATCATGAGCATACCATGCCAAGCATATTCAATGAGAGGTTGCGTGGTTTGATCGAGCGCGACGACCAGAACAACAATGGCCGCTCTTCCAACCGTCGCCGCTTACCAGATCAATCTACCTCTCCGGATGGCAGCCAGGGGCCAAGTGCCGGCCAGCCCCAGTTGGAAGGCCTGCCTTGGGATGGCACGTATCCCGACTTCGAGCCGATACGGATCACCGACGTCGTCACCTCAGATTCCGGTATCAAAATTGGTGATTTGCATTCCATACCCCTTGTCAACCATTGGATCGATTCGCTTATGCACTTTACTGTCCAGCGAACCGTTGTGATTCGTCGAGGCCGCAAGTTTACCCCGGCCCATCTTCTTGCGGTGTATCAAGGCCCGGACCAAAAACAAAGTAAATGGCTCAGCTTTATGATTCAAGCTACCGGCCAACAGCAAGATACCCCGTGCCACACATGCGCCAAAGGGCAAGGACTTTTCTCCATGTGCATCATTGTTGGCGGTCCTGACTTCCCCCGCTGTGGCAACTGCGAGTGGAATAAACATGGCTGCCACGGTGCGTCCGGGCAGACCAACGCTGTGGTACCCGATTTCCATGGCCAAGTCAGAAGCCAACACCGCCCACGTCCCGACGTTGTTGAGCGAAACAAGCTAAACAAGATCAACAAGTCTGCCCTCGGCGCTAAGCCACACATCAATTACAAAAAGAGTGTGGCTCATTTTACTAAGGCGATGAATCTTACGGAGCCTCCCAAGCCACCACCCGCCAGCCAAGCTGAGAACGACAATGAACAATCTAGTCAATCGCTAGCGTCAGGCCGGAAGACAAACAAGTCTTCAAAGACGGGGAGTAATGGCTCAGCACCAACACGTGGCAGTGGTCGGCGGCAGAAGTCCACTGGTGCTTCTACACCTGGAAACAACCGACCGAGCACGCCGGCCAATGGCGACCAGTCGTTCGCCAAGGACATGTCACCTTTTGATGCTACCGAGGAAATCACTGAAGACACACTCGCGCTCCGTCACGATGGCATGATTTATCTAGAGCCCGAGTTGATGTACGGTGTCCCCCGCCGCAAGATCTCTCCAGAGCATGCCTACTGGGATCCTTCCTGGAGATCGTTGGAGACATATGTGCAGAACAAGTACAACGAGTGGATCAGCAAGCTTAATGCGCTCAAAGCAATCCCCGAAGCCAATCTCACGGACAAAGACCGTACAGCCATTTTCCAGGCTGGTCGCCAGATCAACCGTGGCACAGCAATTCTCAAGTATCTCGGCAATTGCGACTCTCATCCCTATCAGCTTGTTGGAAAATCATTCCTCACAACGTCTTCCACCCACTACGACACCCTTTTCCGGATGGTGGCCACAATTGACGAGCTTGGTAAATTTAGACTCAGTGTTACCCCAGTTGATTGGCTACGGCAGCGTCTCTACGAGATTCATCGCGAAAAGGGAGATGCCTTCAAGCTGGACAAAGTTCTGGCAAAACTGTACCACGACCCCAAGCTCTCTTACCTCCGTTCTAAAAACGGGTTTGGCAATATTGGCCGTCCGTCAGTCTTTACAAGGGGTGGTATCAATGGCGTCGAAGGCAGCGGCGGCGATGGTACTGGGCAGTCCTCCGGCACCAAGCAGAGAGGTGATAAGCGCAGACAGCAACATGACTCTGCCGCATCGACCCCTACCCGGAGAGCTTTCACTGAAGCAGATCAAGAGGCGGCTACCGGCCTTGCACCCCGAAACAAACGACGTAGGAGGACTGCTGACGCGGCGGCCGCCACCGCCGCTCTGGCCCCTGCATCTGTCACTGCTTCAAAACGTGCATCACGACCAACGACATCTTCACGCCCTTCCAAGAATGGTGGCCGAAACAGCGCATTAGCTGCTCTCGCCTCCCGCGCCGTTAGTGCATCGCCGGGACCATTTGTCAGTTCTTTAAGCGACAATGGCTCTCTTCTCTCCACACCTGTGTCCTCGCGTGCTGTGAGCCGCAACAGTCGGATGGAGATTGATGATGACGGTAGCAGCCGACATGCCAGCCGCAGTATTGGTCAGCTTGATGGCATTGATGACTCCGTAGACGATAGTCACAACACTAGTCGGGAGTCTGGTACAAACGATAGCCAGATCGAACACATTGAAAGTCACCACGTGAGCCACAATTACGGAGGCTACACAGACAGCGAGGATGACGAGAACGATGACGATGAAAGCGATGCCGTTACTAGAGGCCGCAACCGCACGCGCAACGGTACTCGGAACAATAGCCGCAATGCCAATGCCAGCCGCCGCAGCCGGGCCAGCCGCACCAGTCGTGCCACTCCCAACGAGGAGTTGGACTTGGACTATTCAGGATACACCTCGCGCGACTCACTCACTAACGATGTTGTCGTTAATAAAGACTGGCGTGTGATGCAAGTCAAGACGCGTGAGCTCACGTCCAACGGACACACGACACAATACTGGCACTGGGTTGATGAGCAGCATGCTCACCAAATGTCTGGCCCTGGAGGTCCGGCTGACTTTGACCCAATGTTTGAGCACCAGGTACTCAAGGAGACAGAGCCAACAACTGGCTGGGGCGTGTTTCGAGAGCCTATCAACTTCCACCTTCGCCTGCGCGAGCTGACAGGAATTCGCTACGCATCTGGTAGCAAGGTCGTCGTCATTGGCACGAAGGAGATGCCCGACTTCCCTCACCGTGGAGACGTGCTTGCACTGTTTAAGCGTGAGCGTACAAAACGCCGCTTTTTGGTTTTCATGAAGAAGAAGGGCGTTGCGCTGCACAAAGTGTCGAGAGATGAAATCGAGGAAGATTGGAAATCTTTCTCAAACTCTCAGCTTATGCCTGGCAACGAGTCTGACTAGCGGTGCGAGAACAACCAGCACATACAACAAGTTGTATCTGCCGATATCTAATTTATCTAAATCTCTTGTTCCACCAACATCTTCGTCCTCGATTTATTTGGCCATTTTTTTTTCTTTGGCACATTTCCTTATTTCCATTCTTACGTTGCATTGATTTTATGTTGCCCCATAACATAATTCGCATTTGTTAAGTTCTTTTTTTCCCCTTCATGATGGCATGGTGTATTGGTTTGGATGGCATCAGCATTGACTGGTACCCTTTTTGAAATGGATTTGGCGGATAGGGTGGAGTGTATTTGTATAACTATTACAGTGCCTCGTTCTAAGTCATAGAGCTATAGGCCGTATTTAGTGCATATATGTGGTGGACATGATCATGACAATTAATAATTCTTTTTAATAATTTATAGAATGCCATGTGATAACTATATTCAGCGGGTGAATTATAAAGCTAAAACTAAAGACTCGGGCTTGTGTTACTTTACTTATTTGTTCCTCGTTTGTATTTTGTTTGTCACTTGTTCCTTTTTTGCTTGCCTTTTTGTTAGCAGTTGGTTTCCTTATCGTTATCGTGCGTGGCATCACCCCACCCAATAGCCTTGGCTCGAAAGCCTGGATTATATAATACTACAAAAAACTCACTTACGCATTCTGACCTCCAAAAGTTTACAATTGGAACATCATCGACATCAATCAACCACGCAACCATGCTCTACGAACTAGTAGGAATTGTATGTACTGGAATACTTGCTGTCATCCGATATGAATGCAGCAGCTAACTTATGTCAAAACAGGCCCGCCCCGGCAACGTCGGCGAGGTGCGCGACATTGTCATGTCCATTGGCCAGACCGTGCTCCGGAGCGGCGGCGTCGTGCGCTCGATTGCCAACTGGGGCGTCTTCAGCCTCCCGCGGTCGGTGACGGCCCACCAAAAGACACACGTGCGCGGTCACTACTTTGTGATGCGGTTCGACAGCACGTCGGCGACACAGACGACGATGCGCAACACGCTGAAGCTGGACCCCCGAATGGTGCGGTCTGCATTTGTGCGCCTGGCAGGAGCCGACGGCAAGCTGGAGAACACTGCCAAGTTTGGCGATGTGATGTGGTCACGGGCTACTGGCCGGTCATAAGAGGCATCTGACATGCACGCAGGCGGTGGAAGGACAAAGGACAAACAAACGGTCTTTCTTTGAATCCATCTCGAATACCAATGGCCGACAAGACCCCTCAATCGTCCAACTATATGAAGGAACAAATCGGACTACGGCTAAATTAGGCCTATCCTGATCTTGACTGCATCTGTCCTACCTAAAGCGAACCCGGCCGCCGAATCGAACTTCTACCGACTGCCACCCTGGCCGCTTCTCGATCACACGACAACCCCCTCCCCAGACATCATATCATAAAACAAACGAAAATCATCAACTTCGAGGCCGGCTATACGACTCGTTATACCCACAATACATCATACGCACATACACACACAAAATCACATACTGTACGATATCAAGACGAAAAGACGGAGGAATACTGGCAATCCTTTAAAAGCATAGTGACCCTTGCGGTATATTCCATTGTGCACATGCGAGCTACACAAATCAAGCAATAAAAAAAAGTCATAAACATATTGAAAAGAATGAACATTGAATAAGGATATGATACATATACTGCGTATGCTACAAAACTTGGCTTGTCTATTGGCCAGTCTCCCACCACCAGTCGCTCTTTCTGAACTATTGCAACGACCACTCTGTACAGGTCACCAGAACCTAATCTCTGCTGATATCCGGTTGCGTAGCATGTCCGTTGGCGCGGCTCCAGGCGACAAAGTCGTCAATGACGCTGGGCCAGGCACCGTCCTCGTTCCAGAAGCTCAGAGAAGGGTCAGAGATGGTCTTGTTGGCAAACTCGAGCGTCTGGTTCCACATGTCGCGGTTAACGGACCGAGTCCATTTCTCGGTGAGGAAGTTGATCCAGATCGGCGTCCAGTCCGTGCCAGTGGCAGTCGAGACCCAGGGCCGGCCGGGGGCGGCAAAGAGGACCTTCCAGAACTCAATGGCGTTCTCGAGACTCATCGACCGTTGGTCGGCCTCTTTGCCGGCGGCAAAAGTGAAGCGGTAGACCTTCTTGAAGAAAGCAGGGTCTATGCCAAACTGCTGGACGCGCATAGCGATATAGCTCTTTTGGTCTTCAAGGGTGAAGCAGGCCTTATAGGTAGCGCTGGCTGCTTTCCAGCCGTCGACAAAACCCTTGCGGGTGATCTCGCCGAGGCTAGGCGCCTGGACGATCTCGAGAGCGACGAAGACGTCACTGGTTTCGGGGTTGAGACCGAGGGAGGTCAGGTAGCCCATTGTGGATTCAACGCCGAGCTCATTCTTGGGGTCTTCTGATGGGTCTGAAGTTTGTTAGAGGGGGGCCCATCAAGATTGGAATTTGTAATTTTGCAGTGCTTACTTCTTAATTCGTCAAAAAGCTTGTCGAGTTCAGCCTCGGCGGCCGAGGATTTTTGGCCAGCACCGCCACTTGCAGCGCTGTTAAAGTACCTAGAATGGTGTTAGTAGGGGTTGGCAGGACTGCACTTGCAGTATAAGGAATTGAAATGCATCAACGCAGAATTGCGACATAAAAAGGAACGAAAGCACAATAAAGTTGGATAACAAAAGGGAGAAGGAAATGCGCTAAAGATGAGAAGGAAAAACAGGACATCGCTAGACAAGCATACCCTCCGGACTCTTTGCTATTGTTGCTATTGTTGCTGTCCTTGCTCTCTTTGCTTCGCCCTATCTTGGATGTTTTCGACTGTAACCCCCATGATGCTGATGGGGACTCTGCTGATGTGTTTTTGGAAGACCGCAAGTTCCATAATGAAGATACTGATGATGTTGCTGTATGTGATGCTGCTGCTGCTGCCCGTGGCGTGTTTGCTCCCGAGGTTGCTCCTGAACTCGCTGCATGGTTGTTTGTATTTGAGTAGCCGTCACCCTCGCTGGGGGAGTCTGTATCTGTCTGATTTGGACTCTGATTCTGCGCGTTTCTCCCTTTGCCTTTGTCTTTGCCTTGCTTGTTCCTATCGGATATCCGAAAGATTCTTTTGACGTCGAAGCCCATGCTGGCGTAGAAGGGTGGGTGACTGGACGCCGACAAGTATAGGCAATTGGGAGACCGACTACCCGTTAGGGTATACGGCGTGAAAGAACAGGGTTGTGAGGTCTTGGTAAGGGAGTCTAAGAGACTGGCGGGAACAAAAAGATCTTGGAGGTAAAGCCAACAGATCAGTTCAGTGGCAGGATCGGGATCATGCCGGTAGTTGCGAAGAACCAAGGAATCGAAATGCAACAGCCCTGGTATTTCTGTTGCCTGTTGTCTGTTGTCCGTATTTCCTTGATTATTCCCTTTCTCCTATTCTCTTTTCCCTAACATCCGGTGGTGTTTCTGGAGAAATGTGGAAGAACAGTACAGCAGACCAAGATTGGGGAAGTTGGGGTTGATCTCTTGGTTCTGTGATGTAGTGCTGTCTAAGTGTAGCTTTGTAATTTGTATCCGCAGGTAAGAAAGTGAGTCTAGAATGCCCAGTGTCGGGGAAGAGGGCTACTGGAGCTGCTGGCAATGCGATTTAAGAAAAATGCAACTGCAGAGCGGAATATAGCGAGATAGGGAAGAGGCGAGAGCACGACAGTGCAGATCTAGGCAGAGTGCTGCAGAGCGTTGTAGTAAGGAGAATTAAGGTGCAGAAGCGCAGCAGACAGGCGAGTACGCGGAAGTGGCGTCGCAATGACGGCGATCTCGAAATGTAGTACGCCAATCGGACAGGGGTGTCTTCAGTGGGATAAGACGTCACGGGGACGGGGACGAGAGTCGAATAAGAGAGCAGAGTTGGTAGTAGTACCGAAAAAAAAATATGCAACGACAGTGCCAAGACGGGGCAGTACGACGTTGAAAGGAGACGGGCCCGGAAGGAGAAGGAGAGCGGAGATCAAGTTTTGAAGAGGAGTAGAGTATAATAGAGTGTAGACAGATGGAGAGTGTGGGCAGTCAGATGCCAATTCGTTGGGGTAAGGGGCAGACAGAGAGGAGGATGGCAGCAGAGGTCGAAACAACGTTGTAGCGGACAGAAGCCGACATGTGGATAATTATATACTTGGCTGATATTGTGGTTGTTGTCCAGGTTCAGATGATGTTGAGGCGAGGCTGAAGTCGTAATCAAGGCCGAGATGCAATCCAGAGCGAGCAAGAGAGGATGACAACAGCGACAACAGAAAATAAATTAAAAAAAAAACGAAAGGAAAAAGAAAGACGAAGAGGGGACTTGAGGAAGATGAAAGAAAACAAAAGGGAGGTGACAAAAGAAAAGACCAAAAGATGGGACGTGAAAATAGATGTGGAAAATCAGCCAGTCTAGCGGAAGTCGGAGACTGTGGGGGGGTTCGGAGAAGTAGAAGAATGAATGTAGTGCCATGTGTAGTGTGTAGAAGATAACAATAAAATAGCAGAAGGAACTAATAAGAGAGAAGCCCCGAGAAGGGAGCGATACAAGATACAGAATGGAGCAGAGAATAAAACAGAGAGTAGATCAGAGACCGATGGAGAGGAAGAGATGCAGGAATGGATGAGACAGCAGAAGAGCAGGGAAAAGCGAGACATGGATAGGTAGAGGTAGAATGCAGGAGATAGAAGATTTGAGAGCAAAGAAGAGCAATAGACAAAAAAGGACAGCAAAAAAGACCACTTACAAGTCGGCAGCAAGTTCTAGATTAAAGTCTGTGCTTCGAAGGACCTATTGAGATTTACCCGAAAGTCAGCGTAGCTCTGTCAGTAAACATGGTAGGGAATTAAGATGAAGACATGAAAAGCAGTCAAGTGTACAGAGTAGAACAGTGCATAGATAGGTCTGTGTTTGGGTATGTCTTTGTTGAGTGTTGTTGTATGTTGCCAGTGACGAACGTGGGCTAGCAGGGTGGAAAGACAATGCAAGGTTACAGACGTGATGCCAAAAAGGGGAATAAAATCAATAAATGGACAAGACAATTAAAAATAGACACAACAAAACAGTAAAGTATAAGACAAAAGATAAATGACAAAAGACGGGTTGACGGACGGGTTGGGAATGGAGTTGACAACTGGAGCAGCTGGTTGACAATAACTACCGACAGTTCTAGTTTAGTTGACTTTAGTTAACAACTGGCTAACAACTGATAATAAAATGTTAACAACTAGTTAACAACGGCCAATAAGGAAGGAGCGAAGCCGACAACTCCGCGAGGTGGATAGAGCCACGGAAGAATGAGGCCATGAGACCATGAAAACGGCAAATTGAGAGAAAGGGGAAATAAGACGTGGATGGATTTGGGCCAGACAGAAAAGACGCCGCAGAGACAAAAGACAAGAAACAAGAAAGAGACAAGAAAGAGACAGACAGCCAGCCAAAGCAAAAATGGACCGTGGTGATCCGCCCAAATAGGGCCGAATAGCGTCATGCAACCTAAAGCGCTGCTGTCCGCTGTGTCCGTATTGCGTGTGTTATGCCGACGTGTTTCTGTTGTTGTATTTCTGTTGTTCTGCTGCGGGATGTCCCTTTTTTTGTATTGTGTATGTTGCTTCTACAGTGCTTCATATCGATTGCTGTTTTTGGTCGTGGTCATCTGCTCTTAGATCTTTGACAAGTTTGGTCGGAGTTGATGTGATGTCGGAGTTTCCTGTTTCTCCGGATGTCTGCTTCCTTGAGTGGTCTGTCTGTCTGCTTGTCTGTCTGTTTCTTTTCTCATCTTTCAACTTCAAAGATCCCCATCCCTTCTGGCTATGCTTTTGGCTTCAACTCTCGATTCTTGCAATCATATCTCACCCCTGCAGAGTTGCGGCTGACAAGGTCCGACGAGACGAGACAAATTGCAAGAAATAGAACACAAGACAGGGAAAACAGAGAGAAAAGAATTAAAAAAAAAAAAAAAAAAAACAATGGCAAGAAAGGCAGGGGACTTCTAAATCGGGGCAGAAAAGGCGAAGGAGCTAGGGTCAGTGCCTCGGTGTCGGAGGAATCTCGAAACACACGGCAAGCAAGGTCATGCGGAAGCGGTCTTGTCTCGGTCGGCAACGGTCAACAGCGGGTCGGCCTGTCCTCAGTCTGGCTCGTGATTGTGTTCGTTCCATTCATGGCCGCGTATGGTTTTATTTGATGCTTTGTTCCTTTGAGCTCCAGCACTGTCCTTTTTTTTGTTCTCTTCTTCTCTTTTCTTCTTCTTCCCCGTTGCCATCTCCCCATCTCCAGTCTCCACGTTTCAGCTGACGTTGAACCCTGAGTTGTCTCAAAGCTCAGTTCACAACTGTTGTCTTTGCTGCCATGCCGTATCCCCTTTCTTTTCTTTTTCTTGTCATTTTGATCTTCCGCTCTTGCGCTCTTGCGCTCTTTCGCTCTTCCTCTACCCCTGTTTGTTCTTCTCGTAATGCAGTCTCGACCAAGTTCGACTCGACGATAGACCGATTGCCCGGCCGCTGCGACTGACCCCGTCAAAGACGATAACTTCCACATGTATTCACTCGACGGTAAAGGCAAAATGAAAGAAACGACGGGCCAAAAAAAGGAGGGAAAAAAGAAGAACAATCAAGACACACTGACCTTGGTGGCAGAACGCTCGCTGGCACCCGTTGCCCTCATAAATTTGGCAACGATTAACCGTTGGGACTGCGTCAATGGCGCTGCAGGCATGGCGATGGCGTCTGGGGTGGCAATATGTCGACGTAGCGGGTATTAGGAATGGTATCCAAGCTGCTGGCCCAGGCGCAAGGCTGAAAGGCGAGATGTCTCGGGTGTATGTCGGGAAGCGGTTTGCGCAACTGTTGCACGTCGGGTTGTGGTAGGTTTGTAGAAGGCTGTGACTGGGTCGAGCTGGGTATAGCTCGGAGCTATTTGTATTGTTTGACTGAAATCCAGAATCAGATCGAGCAGACGAGAGGCAAAGGTAGACGTCGGTCAAAGGAGGTGGTCCAGCTGTCGTGTGTCGAGACGTTGGCAAGGCAGAAAATGGCGTGGATGGAGTATTAGGCGCGGCACGATCAGTGTCTAACTGCAAAGGCGGTGGGTGATCCCTGTCAGCTGGCGTCAACGGTCAACAACGGCGAATAATACTGTCAAAAGAAGATTGTCGAAAAAAAGTTGTTGGGAGGTTGAAAATTGAAGGAAGAGGTTGTAGAGTAAAAGGGGAAGGAGTAAACGAAGGGTGGGAAACTAATATCACCACAGCAGACTGGGGGAGAAAAGGAGTAATAGTGAGTGGTCGAGACAGAAAGGGCAAGAGCGAGCGAAGCGGCCATACACCAGTGATGAGAAGCGAGGCAGGAAGAGGAGGAGTCTTGGAGAGAGAGAAATGGCGGGGTTGCAGAGGCAGCGCCAACTATAGTGGGCTTCTTGGGCTTCTTGGGCTGCGATATGCTTCGGAATTCTTGCGAATATATTGACACGTGACCATGATTAAGGCCATTCGGGGTTGGCTACCACCCCTGCTTGCATCACCACCTTGTCACCACCCTCTCGATGTGGCAAGAAATATATGATGGTTTATGTCACTTATTAGTTGTTGTGGTGTCAATAAACTGAACTGTAATTGCATTTCAGATGATTCATTGCAACAATATACAATGTTGAAACTGGAGCTACTATGGCCGCCCTGACTAAATGCACTGTCTGCGACGGGGTTGGAAGAGTTGATCACAAATGCAGCAGTGTAACTTGGTTGTAGTGATTGATAATGCGGTACATATATTAGATCGAAGCGGTGATAAACGCTGGATATGTTGTGGATGGGAAAACAATATCCTTAATGCTCGAAAGCAAGACAAGACA
This sequence comes from Ophiostoma novo-ulmi subsp. americana, assembly GCA_029298975.1. Taxonomy (NCBI): domain Eukaryota; kingdom Fungi; phylum Ascomycota; class Sordariomycetes; order Ophiostomatales; family Ophiostomataceae; genus Ophiostoma; species Ophiostoma novo-ulmi. The sequence continues at coordinate 2,607,441 of JANSMA010000004.1, read as the reverse complement.
AGCAAATATAATGCAACGACGGAACAACACAAAATAAAAGACAAAGCAAAAGATATCACATTACAATGTACAACAGGGTAGTAATAGACAGCAGGAAACAGGAAAAGCAAATGGCAATAAGAAAACAGAGTAAACATGGTGCAAACGTAAAACGCAAATCGCAAATCGCAAACTTGTAAATTAAAGATGGACGGGCCCATAAAGGTCGCCATGGCTGTACGCCAGACGTCTACTCGCCAAGGGGCATGCCGTCGAGCTCCTCCAGCAGCCGCCGCCAGTTGTCCGCCAGCATCTCGCTGTACTTGACACGCTCCTGCGCCCAGTCCTGGTTCCACCGCGACACGTGGTACTGTGTCGCCTGGAAGTAGACGAGCTCATCGCGCAGGCACTCCTTGACAAACACCGAGCGGTTGTGCTGCTCAACAATCGACTCCTTGTCCTTGACAATCGCCTCGACGACGCGCTCGATATCGCCCGGTTTGACCTGGCTGGCCGTCTCGGGCGCCTGGTGCTTGGCGCGCAGCGTCGCCAGCTTGGCTTCATTGCGCTGGATGCGCTTCTCGAGGACCGGAATGTTGTCGCGGTCGAGGCGCTCACGGCGGTCAAACAGATCCCGCAGACCAACAAGGGCATCGCGTTGCCGCTTCAGATCCTCCAGAACACCGGCGTCCCATGCACGCGCCTCGTCCTCCATGAGCGTCTGGCCCGTGCGTAGGTGCTTGCTCATGGCGATGAGGCCGTCGTTGAGCAGTGGCACAAGGTTGGTATCGGTAGCATACACCTCGGAGCTCGTCTCTGTCAGCGAATGCAGAGACAACGCCATGCGCGCATGGTCATTGGCCACGCCCTCGCCGCGCTTCACCAGCCGATCCATGATGTTGCACGTCGTAATGTACAGCTCCGTTGCCCGCCGAACGCCTGCGCGCGTGCGGTCAAACAGATCCTTGAGCTGGGGCGACAGCGACTCCTCTAGGCCAGGCGACAGAGTTCGACCGGTGAACTCGTCCTGTACCGAAATAGTGGCCTGCTTGCGCCACACAGACAGCTCGGTCGGCACTGTCAGGAACATGACCACGAGCTGCTCTGTGCTGATCACAGGGTGCCGCACCAGCGCACTCAGGAACCGTGCAAGACCGCGCCGCCGCTTCTCGATAAAAGCCCCATCGTTAGACAGGTGGTTACCGTTTAGTGCCACCCGCTTCGGGGGCAGCAGCGGCAGCACGCGGAACGGGTACCGCTTGTGCAGGCACTCCAGCAGCCACACAAAGTCACTGTACCGCCGCACCACCTTGCTGCCGCGCCGTTGGCTCGACACCTCGTAGTTGTGGTGCTGGAACATGAACAGACCTTCCTTTTCCGGCAGCAGCGTCACCAGCACATTCTCCTCGACTGCTGGCGCAGTGCGAGCACCTCCAACGGCAACACCGCCAATCGCACGCTGTGCTGACGTTGGCACCTGCTGTCGTGACGAGTCGCCGTTCAAGACCAGGTTGTTTCTACCGAAGCCGCCATCGCCATACACGTCCCAACCACCACTCGCAGCCGAGGCACGCGGCGACGACACTGTCGGTGCCGATCCGCCCTGCAGCGACCCATTCGCACTACCGCCACCAGTGCTTCCACCGCCAACAACAGTAGCATCCGGCGTCGTCGTAAATGTGGATGTTGTCCTTATCGGCAGAACCGACGATGATTCAGTCGGACTGGTTCCAAACAATCCATTTGATCCCGTAGGCTGCGATGTGGTAGGCACAGGCGTTGTTGACACGGGCTCATCGGCACTATCGGCACTATCGGGGGCTGCAGGTGCAGGCGTGATGGTATTATCGACGGCTCCGTTGCTGGTTGGTACACTTTCCTCGTGGTGGTGGTCCTTGTGCAAATCGGGCGTACCCCAAGGGTCGTCGGAAGTGTAGTCCATCGAGGGAGAGGTTGAGTGTGTAGGAAGTGGTGGCTGGGGCTTGTTTGTGTCCGACTCTGGAGCCGGCTTAGTTTGGGGAAAGGCAGGAGGCTGTGTGTAGGAGGAGGCAAACGGGTCGTCTTTGGAGAAGGGTTCCTGTTTCACCTTCTTGGGTGAGGAGTCAAGAGCTTCGGTATCGGTGGATTTGATGGACTTGGATGGAGGAGACGAGACGGCGGCGAAGGGGTCGGGAATATAGCCAGGGAGGGTCGGACGGGGGAGGTCTAATTATTATCAGTATGATGACGCGATGAAGGAAAATAAAAAATTGAGAAAAAGAAAGCGAGGCAGGAAAAAAAGACAGCGAATAGTGATGCAGGTGGCTAGGACAGGTTAAGGCGGCTGCTGTGCTACCCAATTCCCTCTTTAATCCGTGGCTGGGCATGCATCCAGACCAAACCATATAGCGCCAATTGAGACCCACCAAATCTCGCATATCGCCATTGATTCGTAGGAGCAGCAACGTGATAAGATAGTGATACAAGTGATGATAGCAAAGAATAATTTTGAATCTTGAAAATAAGAAACAAAAGATGGGAGTACAAAAAGAAGCAAATGGGGCGATGCTAAAGAACAGAAAACAAGCAATAAAAGTCAAATAGAACAAACTTACTTCGCCGCCGCTCATCAACACCGTCGAGACTCGGCACGTCGCCCTCTTGCGCCAGACCAATCAGCGCCAACAGCACATTGAACTCATTGCGCCCCAGGCTCAGCCCAGCTGCTCCGTCCGTGTTCCCGGGTGCAATCACGCCCATGATTGTCGTCTGGCTGTCGGCATCCAGCTTGGCCGCAGCCAGTACGCGCGCAACACCATGCCAGGATAGAGCACCCGTCGATGCTACGCTCTCCTCGTCCTCCTTGAGCGATGTGTCAAATGCATCAATGTAGTACTCGGGCACATCTGACGACGGCAGCAGCGCGTGCAGTAGCTCGGCCCGTGTCTTCTTCTTGCGGGGTGTCGGCAGGTCCCACTGGCTGTTGGTTGCGCTATCGGAGCGGGTGGCTTCGGGGCTGCCGTTGCCAGTGCCGGGTCGGCTATCGTCGTCGTCGTCGTTAAATAGCGAGTCCGAATTGGTCCGTCTCAGGCCATCATCGTCGAACAGGCCGTGCCGGGAGCGTGCAAAAGACGAGTACATCGAGGGGTTGATAGGGCCCTCATCGGGCGGCGTGGTGCCGAACAAAGACATCTTGACCGCCGCTTGGTTGCACCGAGGCTGTCGCTGTTTCGCTTTAGAGTAATAGGTTTGTAGCTGGAGGAGAAAATAATATCAGGCGGAAGCAAAGAAGGGGCTGAGGTAGAATCAACAAAAATAGTCCAGACGGAGGGAGGCGCAATCGACAGCGCTTAGTGACGAAAAGAGAAGATAGTGACACAGAGACGAGCGGAGTCGAGTCGCAGGGGTAGCTGGAGGCGGTGCAAATGAGCTAATGAGCAACTGAGCAGCCAAACCGGTGTAAGAGGAAAAGTGAAGCAAATGTAGGCAAAGCTCAACGTGTAGTCACAGGTCTGACCTCGATGCAGAAACAGAAGGAGAGCTCATATATCGGATGGTTGGGGAGTTCTACGAGGGAAGGAGCAACACACGCACGCACTGTTGCTATGCCTCCATGCTTCCTATGTCTTGACTTCGTTTGACCCACCTCTCTACTACTCAAATGACCTAGACTCGTTGTAAACTGTCAGTTGTCAGTCCCAGCCAAGGGCCCAGGCAGCCAATCACAGAGCTGTATTTTACCATGTCTCCTCCAGCATCACACCCCAACAAGGCAGCCAAATTCAGGATGACCCCAATTCTGCAAGGATGACATAATCAGTGCATCCAATTTCTCAGATCCATAGCAACATATTCACAAGCACACCGACGCCAATGCATACTTTGATCTAACGAGTAATGCTTCATAATATATCATACAATATCTCTCATATTGAGCATTGATAGCCAGTCTAGAAGAGAACATCCTCGGCCTTCTTCTGCTCCACGACACGGCCGCCTGCGCGCACAATGCGCTGCTTGCCAGGCACCTTGAAGTACAAACTGGGCGACTCGCCAGGTGCCAGCTGGTGGCTCAGGTAGCCACGGTGTGCTGGGTCGCGGTAGTACTCTATGTCCCAACGGCTTGTCGGGTCGGGCAACCGCCGAATGTGTGCGCCCTGCTCCTTCATCTTGGCCACCTCGGCATCCACGTGCTCAGCTCCCACCGGCAGGGGCTCGCGTGTCAGCGTGCTCTTGCCCTGCAGCAGCCACATGATCGACTGCTTGGTAAAGTAGCGCGTCAACACCTTGCCGCCTGCTGCCTCAATCGCCTCGATGGCGCTCGCCGATGCGCGGGACACCACAATATCAACAGGCGTCCGGAGCTCGTCCTTGCCGCGGGCGAGAATCTTGATGCCGTCGCGCACGCGGCTCACGAGGCCAGACTGAACCAGCTCAACAGGTGTGATCGGCTTTGTCGGGTCGATGCGGCCGGTATCGATAAAGGCCTGCAGACGGTCCAGATTGATCTCTGTCATAACATCCGCGCGGCTGTTTGTTAGTCTCGTCTCTCCTACTTCTAGTAAATGCAAGCACTCGTGACGTACTGGTTGACGAAGCCCTTGGTACCCCATGTCCGCACCAAAGGCGTCTGGCCACCCTGGAACCATGGCTTGACCTTGCCGTGCTGGCCCTGACCCTTGTGACCGCGGCCAGACGTCTTGCCCTTGCCCGCCGACGGGCCACGACCGACACGAATCCGCTTCTGGTGTGCACCCTTGTTGTCGCGCAGGTTTGCCAGGATACCGGCGTTGCGCTGCTGCTGTGTTGGGCCGAGCGCCAAGGCCGCAAACAGAGACGACAGTGTCGGTGAGGATGTAGCAGCAACGCCGGCAGCAGGTGCTGCTAATGGTCGGAAGCCGGATGGCCGGCAGCAAGCAATAACGCCTGCAAGCGCTGTTCGTGGTGCCATTGTTTATTTCGTGTGCAGTGCTGTGTTTTACAGAATCACCGTCGTTCAAGCTTCACGGAGTGGCTTTCTTTTGGCGGGTAGTCTTGGTGGAGTCGAAAAAATTGACCACCAATAATTTGGGTCAACTGATCTACCACGTGATCACATATATGTCTTAACTATGTGGGGCCTTCGCAGCCTTGTCAGCAACAACTGCGGTGGCACAACTTTTGGTTTCCTCTTTCGAGAGTATACTTTGTAATACTTTGTAAATGATCTTGTTTTTATGGCAACCCAGTAAGGAGCAGATGCCTGGAATATTCCTTATCTGTTTTATTTTAAGAAAAAAGTTGTCGGAAGTTCTTTTTATATTTAACTTATAGATTGTACTAAAGTTTCTACTTTGCGGAAATATTAAATACGAACTTGAAAGTTTTAAATACTGCAAGTTCATTCATTGTACAACTGAAAGAGCTTATAGAAACTATTAAATTATAATATATACTTAAATTTAGAGTGTTCTCAGTGTTTTAAAAGAACAATCCTAGATAAAAATAGAATTTTTGCTGGAAGATTATAAAACGTTTTAATTACTTTAATTTTGATAGTAATGATACTGATACTACCTCTATCTTATAATAATAGTAGTTTATTTCTTTTAAATTCAATAATACCTTAGCACTTGCAATCTAAAAGACAATGCCTCTATGCCAGTTCTTTATGGCGAGCCATAAGCAGGCTCTACCTGACTAGAAAATGGGAAAGCTTAGACGTAAGGCTTACCATGCGAGAGGGTTGCCTTGTTCTTATCACCGAATGCTAGTGCTGTTAGATACTACTCCGTATTGCAGAATTAGTTGTGTGGCCGGCCTGTGATATTTATGTTAGCTGCTTTGAGCTGAGAAAAATTGAGACTTGCCTGTATATGACTCTAGAGGGTCGTTATTCAATGAGGTACTTAGTAGGGAGCAGAGAATGACCCACTCCACTGGCCCAGTCTTCTTCTCTCCAATACGAGAGTGCATTCGGATCCTATCTCTCAGGTCTATTGATTTGGGCAATCTCCTAAAGGTATTATCGAAGCAGTTCTTAAAAAGTGAGCTCCCGTAAATGTTGAAGTAGAAATAGTGCCAGATACTTGACTAAAGTTGGGACTTTGAGTAGTGACTTCTGTGGTTGACGATAGAGTTCCCTAAGCAGACGACAGGCTGACTACCTCTTTAGCTCTTCATAGAACGTGATGTAATTATGTCATACTGGGATTTCATACTGGGATCGTATATATTTTCCACCCCTTGCGCACGAGCTAGTATATGCAGATTCAGACGGGTGTAATGCGTAAAATACCACAATCGACGGGCTTGTTGACGCCCCAGTCTCAAGAGTAATCTTACTGTGCTAAGAAGCCCCTTCGTTTCTCTTGTCTTTTATTCTATTTTACTCGGTTTTATTCGAGTTTATTCGATTTTTCTTAACAAGTTCAGGGATGCAAAAGATCCACATTTGAACTTATTTGCACCTTGAGATTTCAATTACAGTCAAGAGTTGAGTGTTGAATGTTTTGTAGTATTTACTACTTTTCCACTGAGAGTCGGCTATAAAATAAGAATTTCGTTACATAGGAAGAGGATAAAGTAAGAAACAAATCAACGCTGTCAACTTGCTGATAGTTAATTAAGAAAAGTACAACTCTTCATCAGTATGTTTGTAATGTCGCGAGAGAACGAAGGACTGGTGAATCATGCATTCTTCAATTTCTGTTATATATCAAAGAAATCAACAAATTTTGAATGGCTGATCTATGAATTAACAAATAGGCAGAAAACCTATTTTTGGTGATGTAAATGGTGTTCGTCTGTAATTCACCATGCTACTGCATTCTGCGCATATTGAAACAAGATTGGGCGGAAGAGTGATGTGTATTGTCTTCCTGCACAACCTGGAACTCCCAAACTCCATGTCCATGCTCTCCCAACCTTCTACACTTCCCTCCATCTTCCCCGCCGCCCACCCGTAGGACATCATCGTCTATTCTGCACCCCTCGCGGCTACTGCAAATATGCCCCTCCCTGCCAGCGAGATTATTTTCAACATCATATTATCTCAACTATCTCATTTACCTCTTTGATCACTTCCTGCCCGAGTTGGATTGGCGAGCTGAACAAATGGTAATGCTACCCTAATAGAAACTCGCATCCCGGCCACTAACCCAAAGACCCCGGTCCATAAAATAAACGATTGAATTTCATAGCAAGCTGCACCGAAGCCCGATAAAGGAGAATGCCTACGTATGACGTCTTGGAACAATTCTGCTCAGGACTACTTGTGCTTAGTCTATTCAAAACATGGAGCTTGACCGCTATCAGACTCACTCTCCTTACAGTGCAAGAGGTTATTCCCATCCCCGACGACAACTTTTTCTTATTTAGACTGCTTTCACCTAAATATTGTCGCAACCGAAAGGTGGCTAGAGCGGTCCTGAAACAGCCTGCTAACAGAACAATTACTTTATTTATTTTAAGACATGCAATTGCTTCTAGTAGCTTAGAAATTGAATCGGCGATAGGAAGGCTAGGACCGATGGTAGCCATATAAGACGTATAAAGGAAATATCCTAGGATATGTTTCAGATACTGTGCGATATGTAGCTTAAGAATTGTGTATCTCGTACTGTCTTCAAAATGTTCTGACGTTAACGATCTCGATATCGATCAAGACAGTTATGTATTTAGTAAAGTGAGTTTGTATCGTAGATGGTTGTACAGTTCACCGTTCATGAAACTCCAAAACTCTAGTGTTATTGTCTGCTATAATCATTTAGCAGTAGTTGTCATTACTTATTGGCAATAATCTGGTCCTGGGTCTTGAATTTGGTGTTGTTCTCACTAGCCTAACGCTAATGATGTATTAATCGTCTCAATTTTGATAGCGCCAGCACATAACAGTCAACCAGAAGCTGTAGAGTAGCCAAAGTTATGGTGCTAAAACTGGACTGTCAACACTGTTTTAGACTGAGGCAGGTGCTGTACCTGTATATCTGCTGTGTGTTACTTAAAACATGGAGAGAACGATTGGCCATTGTGGGTGCCATATTTGCGGACAGCATTGGCCAATCGTGTACTAAAGAAGTGCACTTCTAACTCATATATATAATAGCCTGCCATATAAGAAACTGACATTGTGGAAGTCGTTTTAACAATATCACACATCCTCTCCACAAACACTGCCTCTGACCCTTCATACACTAGATTCCAAAATGGCGTACCCTTACGGCACAATAGACACCTCTCTTCTCTTACCGTTTGGATCTGAGCATTCTTTTCAGACTACCCTTCCTCATCTGACCAACGCAGAGACCGGGAGCGAGGCCCCATCGTTTGACGAGCATTTCGATAACGTTCTTGAAATTGACTGTCCACTGAGCAGTCATGGAATGCTTGACAGTTTTGAAAATGCTTTTTTCACCTACGACGGCGGCAATAGCAGCACGCATGATTCAGCCATGGATGATTCTGGCCAGGACCAAGTCTCCATGAGCGACTTCTGGGTCGGACCGGGAAGCGGACCTATGGACTTGCCCCAGCACATAGAGGAAACTTTCTTGGAGGAAATCTGCTACCCCAATACCCCGGCATATGATATCAAAGCACCGCCAGCTCCCTTTCTCGGCGGTGCTACAAGAGACTCGAGTCAGAATGAAATTACAATTGGAAACGCGTCCGGATGGGGCAGCGCACCATCCAGCCCCAGTCATTTTTTTGACGTCGTCGGAAGCAGTTTCTCGGCGTCTACACTACCGACCGCCACAGAAACAACACCACAACAATTCCATACGACAGCCGGGATAGCCGATGACTATGAGCCAACACCACATCCACCACCACCTCTAACAATCAGTCAAGGCGTGACTGCCGCTCTTAGTACGACGAAGAAAAGACAGAGAAAGTCCAAAGCGAGAACACCCATGACCAGCAGTACTCACATTGTTCATCGCGTACTTTATCCAAAGATAGAGTCGAGCACGAGCTCGAGCACGAGCTCGAGCACAAACGATGTCAAGGTTAGTTCATCTCCAGATTTCCATTCTTTTGATCTCGACTCCACTCATAGCCGGCATGCGGCGGGAGCTTCCGCGTGCTATGCTTAATTTGAGTCAAAGAAAGAGAGCGGGTACTTCTGGGAGGCACAACAAAGAGTGTAAAAACTAACAGCTACCCTAGAGTGTCACATCAATAAACCACAGCCACATCAGCAGCCATCATGTGCTCGCTTCCCAAATAGAAACCGGCAATACGAACTCTCACAAGCAAAGGAAACTGACAAAGGATCAAGTCTACAGACAGAACAAATCCAGGGAAAAGGGTGCATGCACGCGCTGTGCTCGGAAGAGGAGGACGGTAAGCAAATATCATTGCAGCACATGAAATAGTTATTTGTGCTAACAGTTTCGCAGTGCAACCTCTGGGAGTCAGGGGATAAATGCTCAGAGTGCATAAAAGAGGAGAACCAGTCCTGGAATGCAGGAAAACCCTTCCCCCCGTGTGTTTCCCGGCATGATAAGAGAAAGACATGCCCCCCATAGGTTTCCCAACTGGATTCTCTCTGGTTGTATGGGAGCGTCAGACAAGGGAATCAGAGTCTCAGGGCAAGGCGAGTTAAACAGAGATTTGTGGATTGTTTCTATTATTTATTTTTAATGGATGCTAGCGAGGAGGGAGAGTTTTGTGTTTTTATCTAAGCGGACAGTGGCATATACATTTCTTGTAGATGTAGGAAAGAATGAGACACATTTGCATTTATTAGTTGCTACGATAAGTCCTCAAAATGATTTATTTTACACCTACTATTAATTCTTTGTTATACACCGTGTGCACTGTGAGATACATAAGGATATATATATGCTATACTATAGAATGATGATATTGTCGACTGTATATAGGCATTGTCTATCTCATTGTGTGTGTTTACAGGTATGTTTAAGCTAAAGGATAGTAGCTCTCAAATATTCAAACTTTAGTTTTAAACAAGTCTCAAAACCCACCAAAAATAGCCATTTTCGTACATCTTAAAATCAACATCATTTAGGCAGTAATCCAATTTACTTTTATTCAAGATTATAGAGTGTATTATAACTACAAATTGCACCTTTTACTTTATATAATATATTTCATTATAACTAAATGGTGGTGTAGGGTGCGTATAAAATTTGAGAATTTGAAAATTACAAAAATCGCCAAGAAACTTTTTTATTTTATTAACAAAAACGAAATTCAATATTTTTGAAAACTTTTAACTTCTAGAGCACTACGACTACTAAAGAATCACGAATTTTTAAAAGAAGGAAAATTAATACAAGTACTTATTAGCTATTTCCTATACTAAAAATATTATAAATAATTCAATGCGCATGATTGTTGAATATTGAAAAGGTAGCAAAATGGAACTTTTACAGACTGTAGGTGTTTTAATAGAATTGTCTACTAAAAATACTTTTTGGTTTTTGTCGATGTTCACGTGCTGATGTGGCACACTCTGTCGTCGGACTGATGTCTTCCACAATAAGCTGCGGTATGCAAAGAGAGGACGGGCTCGTCTTTGCCGCTAAATGCGGTGTGTATAGAGACGAATCGAGCCACTTGGTTATTCTACAGACATATTCAAGCGGCCAGGCGGGGCTGTCATGATAACTATTCCTACAGTTTCTCGGGTTGTTTTCTCTACGAATCTATTCAATTGTATAATGGCTTAGCTTGGTAATGCCAGTCACAGTTAGGTATGCTTGTCTGATTCACCCCACGGCGCCGTCTTGCGGCAAGTTTTAATCCAGCTTGGTAGTGAACCATTACGCACTAATTTAGCTCTTTGTTGGACATCATGTTTCAAAAATCGTGTACGTTTTCGATATAAAATAGTAACTGTGAATAGGTTTGCTGAGTTCTCAAAGCAATAAAGAATGAAAAGAATTAAGTCTCAAGGAGAGAGACAATCTAAGAAGGCAGCCTCAAGCTACTTTGTGCCAGACTTCTTCTTGAACGCATCCGTGACTTTGATAATGTCCTTGATAATGTCGGCACGTCTGGCAGCCGGAGACGGCATCGCGGCGAAAATATGGTCAGGGCTAGATTTGCCCATGGTCTTGACGGGAGTCTTGTACTTGTCGGGACCGCCTTTGGCAAAGGCGACGTCTTGGTCTTGGGAGGTGTTGTTCTTGTCGGTTGAGGCAGGCCCGGGGGCGGCGCCTGTTGCCTGCGGGATGGCGTTGCTCAGCGTCGGCATCGTCGTGAATCTTTGGTATGGGTTAGATTCTTTCTAGAAAGGAGCAACACCGGGTTGATTAAAGGTCTTATATGCGTAAGTTACAGGAAGACTCACAATCACCGACACTATGCAAAAAAGGTCAGGCAAGAACGTTAAAAAATACGTCGGTGTCTATTGTAGAAATATTACATAGGTCGTAATTACTGACTCTCGGTTCAAAGTGTGGAACACAGGACAGAACTACAGGAAATCTGAAGGAAGACAATCTGTGGGAGGGCCGTAGCCAACACATTGACTGGAAATCGATTTTGCGGTAAGCCTACAGGTTTTGATTCGTGCATGGTTTACTGATTAATTCCTAGATTAGAGCACAGTAAAATAATCACAAAATAGCATTCAGCGAATTACCAATACCGCACCTTGGTTTTAGTATTTTGGATTGTCACTTGTGCTCAACATCGTTCTGACACCGTTTTAGTTTCTGTTAATATTACGACAGATGATGATTACTGGGAGTATTTAGCCACCAAATTTCTAGACTACCTTGCATTAAAGAAATGAAAAGACTTTATTTTATGCCGCTTTGGAACTCAAATACACCACGAATATGAAAGATGCAATTCTAACAATTACATTAACAAAAAGCCGTAGATTTCAAGATTCATATTTAGTATACCAGTTATTAGCAGCCTTGATAGCCCGGAATCTATTGGGAAGACTATCGATAAGACGTTGTGGGAGGTCTTCTGGGAGTGCTTCCTACGCCTTTCCGAGGCAGCATCATGACCAACTCCCTAGTAACCAACTCCTGTATTTGTCGCGGTTGTTATTAGAAGAAAGACAAAAAGAAACTCAAAAAGGGTGATACTGACGTCCAGATATAATGGTAGTATCGATCAGCCGCTCCGGCCAAATACCAGGGTGTGAGCGATGCAAGTTTGCCCTCAACTGCTAGCAGCATATTACATATTGAGCTCAATATTTGCTTGCATTGCTAAAGCCCGAGATACTGACTAATCTGCTGCCCGTACCCGATCTGCGCGCAGCGAGATACACGGGTAGCAGCAGAGTACACCCTCGATGCATCGTTTTGATTGTCTATGCTTGGCACACTGGTCGCAGGGATCGTCCCCTGTCTTGCTATGTAGATTGCATTTTTTTTCGTTAGTCTTCTCTCCGGTTTTGATGCTACAAGGGATCAAATTGTAAAGGAACGCACTCTCTTCTTGTTCTTCTCGCTGCGAGCACAGATGCCAAACTCTCTGCTCCTTCTAAAGTTCTCACGCTCGTCTGGCGTCATGGTTGGCTTTGCAATGCGACGGGATGGCGTTCCACTGCAGAACATTGTATCAGTAATCCTGCGACTGTCGTCGGTTGTGGGGCATTGTGCTTTAATCATCTGTAGTGGTACCTGTCAGTTATCACGATCGTTATAAACTACTATAAATGCACACCAGTGTAACTCTGAGCGGGCATGCACAGCATAGCGTGGCAATCGTGGATACACAGAGAAAAGATCCGATGAAGACGGAGTGACACAAGTGGATTTTGACTTACAGCCATGCAGGGCTCCGCTTTCTATGGGGATGATAACGGTACTCGCTAGCCGCTCGGCTGCTTTACTTGGCTGCGACGTCGTGCCCGTGAGCACTGGCCTGGCTCTCGGGACAGTGTGCTGTAGTTTATATTGATGAACATCCGTGATGATTGAATGTTTATATTGGACTTGGCTATGGCGAATACAACTACCAGGTTCTGCTCCTGGTCAGTCTGATCAGCCAAACCAGCATCGTACTATTCTGCTTCTGCCTTGATTGACGCATTGAGATGGACTTGTCATTTGAGTTGGGTTGTGGAATATAACGGTGTAATTGTGGTCTGTCTGGGTGCTGTCACTCATCTTAGAAGCATTTGTCTTAGCCCTTGATAAAGTGTGATCAGGTCGATCAGTAAAATAAAAGGTATGATTGGATTTTGGTGGTCGGAATAATGACAAGCAAACAGAGACAGCTCAATAACATTTGAAGAAAAGAGCAGAACCAGCTAGAGAATAAAACAATATCTGGAAGAAAAAAGTGTATTGCTTTGGAAATAAAAAGAGAAAAGAAAATATATAACGCAGGAAAAGAAGAGAGTCCTCTGTACACAGCCAGGGCGACATGCAGTTGGAAACTTCCAAAAAAGAGACTCGAAACATTCTTGCTGATTGCACATTGCAATTGACGTCGATACCACCTAAGGTTATATCGACCTCATCACACCTGACTGTGAGATTTGCGCCGCATAAGGTATGCGACTCATACTTGAGCGAACATTCACACTACTTGATATGTCATACAATGACATGTGGCATATAGTGTCGTAGCAGGCTGTGTGACCTTCAGCTCTTGTAGTGAGCTAGCTGAAGTCAGATATTCGATTACGTTATCTACGTTCTTTTTTAAAGTCATTCAGTGTACACGCAATTTCTTCATTTGTAATTACATATGCGATTGCAATATGTTCTGCCTGTCATGATTTCCATCTGGTGTCTCCATTTTATCTCATAACGCAGAACATCCTTGTTAGAGTCTATACTCTGCACGTTTCCGGTAGCTCAATTTGCCCAGGACCTTGATAAGTAAATCATAACAAAAAGAAGGGTCAATCTATTTTTGTAACCCGATTTCATACCCTCAAGCGCACAAACTGCGGCAAAAGTTAAATGTCAACAACCGGCCAGGCGAGCGCTTCAAGCCCGGCCTTTCTTTCTACTTCGTCATCTGGCAGTGTCGGTATTGGTGTATCAGAAACGGTTGCAGCATCGCTAGGTGTTGCCTCGTCGTTGAGAGCTGTGTGTGTTCCATCTTCGGTAGCGTCTGTCTCCGTAATGTGCGAGGGCTTTATGCTAGTGGCAGAGGTTGCGTCCTCCCCGATTTCCCCGTCTCCCACTGGATCATGGCCATATCCACCTGGCCAACATGGATCCATTCCCATCAATGATGGATCGGGCTCTGCGAATACTGGCCAGTAGCTGGTCCAGTTGCTGGCTGATAAATTGTTCCCGTGTGCCTGATTTTCAGATGTGTTTAGAGTATCTTGGAAGTTTTGTTGAAGTCTGGTAACATCAGAGAAGGGTAGTACAGAGTGGCTTCTGCGCATACTTTGCCAATATGCCCAGTCGAAGCCCATATATGGGTCGTCATTTGTCATAACTCGACCCGCCAGCACACTAGCACATCTCCCTTCTTTTATCAGGCAGTGGCCGGTAGGGAATCCGTGATCACAGTACATGGTGAGTTTAGGAAAAGCTTGCAAACTTAAACAGAACTTTGAAAATAATGTAACGATAATACGAAGAATAATAATGACAAAAAAAAAGGTCCGAGAGTATGTTAACAAAATAGGATGAGTAGTAGTAGGGGGGGGGGGGGGGGGGGGGGGGAGGTCTCGCACACAAAGCACAGTGGGATGAAATTGATACAGATATACAAATAATGGGAACCATGAAGATGGGTGCGTGAGAGAGTATATATTAAGAGAGATCAAGAGAAATCAAGAGAAAACTGGAAGGGTAGATATATGAACTTCTTAAAATCACTTTTATATACATCGGACACTATTGTACGTGACTTCTCGCCGCATTTGCTTCTTATTCGTTCATTGACACCGCAGTTTATCCTGATATCCTGATTTTCCATTGTATACACCGGATTCCATGGAGAGCATCTGGGCTACAATCTTTTGGCAGTGTTATTTGAGCTGCGTATATGTCCAATTACTATTTATTAATATTAAGGTGAATCACCACCGAAAGATCCGTCACCGAAAAAAATGATGCAACCAATCCGGAGGATGTATATCATGCTTGAATATATAATATTTGTCCCCCATCATTGACAGAAGTCACACGACTGAGCCATTGTGCCATGAGGACGTACTCGGATGACGTTATTTTATTTTTCTTTAATTTGCACTAAAATTAATTTATTCAGCTCCTGCTGATATTCTGAACCTACCGTATCTCTGGTGCGTTTCGATTCTACCATTCTGTGTCTTAAAAACCCACTCTACACATCTTGTCAATTTTGTTTTGTGCGGCATGTATCAAACATAATTCAAATTTTGGAATTGAGGATGCTCATTGCAAGCTCGTTTAGATATAAAAAGCCTTTATTTAACTATTACACGGTCAGGTACTCATCCACAACAAATGAACCGGCATTGTATCACAGCCGTTTAATTGTGTAACGAATAAGCAAACTCATACCGATAGAAGATAGGTCTCTTGTAAAATATAGTCGCAAACGTGTCCGTACAAGAGAGGGTGAATAAACTACAAAATTCATCAACAAAATTCCAAGATTAATAAATGGCGACATAAACACCGAGGAGATCAGGTACTCGCTATTATGGACTCACCCACGCTTGTAACGTTATATATTATTTCCTTTTGTCTTTTATAGATTAAATTATGTAAGTAGTTCAGTAAATTCTAAAACAATAAACGTATAGATGAGTGAGATAAACGGGTAGACATACCTAGATCTCTGGTAAACTATGGTTCGTACACATCGCCAAGTGAGAACACTACATATAAAACTGATTGCATCCGTGAAAAAATCCCTTGAACTAGCCTTTCCATTGGTGATGCTTTTATTGGCCCAATTCACCCATTCAAAATGACAAATTGAACGGATTACAAAGATAAAACAACCACATGTGGCGGATACCAAGCCAGGGAATGAATTACGATCATGAAAACAGCGGACGAAAAGTAGAAACAATGAAACCTCGAAAGGTAATCAAACGGGGGGGGAGAAGGAAAAGATAACAGATGAAGAAAGTGAAAGAAACAAGAGGAATGCAAAGTAAACGAAACCCCGTTATAGAATATAGGGAACAAAAGGTACTCTGAAATATGCAATATGAAAATTGAAACCAAGACGAAGTACAGCTGGTTGCCGGCTTATTAACTAGCCTGACGTTGCTGCTTCCAAGACTTGCAAATTATTTGCGTATCTTGAAAAGCCGGCGAGGTTTTTGGGATTGTGGACGCAGCAGAGAGTGACAAAGTCTTTGAACCCTGAGAAGAGAGTTGCCGGCTGATCTTTTCTGCACAATTCGTACAAGGCGAGCCAGGTGCCACTTCGGCGATATCACACTGTCCCATTACGAAACAACATTGATCAGAGAGTGTTTTAAACATTGGCAATGGTTGACAGTTCATGAGGCCCACCTTCTTTTTTGCCTTCTGGCAGTGTGTGCAACTACCTACTCTTCGGCAAGCACTTTGCGATTTTTTTTGCTGAGCATCGTATTTCTGTCTCTGTTTCCGATTTCTGTTGAGTGGTTTTGTCTGTGCTGGACCTTGATCAGGATGTGCTGTATGTGCCTGGGTAATGTTTTGATCGCCGGGAATTCGATGATCATTATTTTGCCCGGTATCCTGATTTGAGCGTCAATGTCAACAAAATTCATTATATCGAGAATGAATTTTGTGAAACTTACTGGGTTTGGCCTTATGGCTTTGTATTTTGATCCTAATTCATTAGTATATTGTGCTTTCTCGTGCCCACCTACAGCGTCTTGTACATAGCTGTTTCGCTCCAGCCTCTTCGACCCATCAGTGGTGGTGTTGTTGTGCGTAGGCTTTGGAACTTGAGGAGCGGATGATATATCATCCACTGCGCCACCTTGACTCCAAGGCGCGTATGGTGTACCAGCCAAGGTCACATCACTGGAGACGGTATCAGCAACTGTGCTGCCGTCTTCTGCTGCCGCACTGTCTTGATTTGTAGGCGTGTCTAGCGGCTTGTTCAGCTCCATATTTGAGCCGTATCTAAACACCAAAGCACCGACATCTTCATGCTTATAATCAAAGTCCAGCTCTGGCAGACTTGCAGCCTCCATGGCCGTTGGTAATTGGTAGCCCATTTCTAGTGGCTCTCCAGGATTGCTGATATTGGTGGTGAAGCAAGAAGACCGTTTTAGATAATGGAATTCTGAGGTTGCAAATCCGTGATTCTGAAGTTGGGGACTGAGAATAGAATATGGTATAGGCTCGAGAGTGTAGTATCGATTGCAATGCTCGCACAGTTGAGGCGGGTACAAGGATATACAAGGCTCAGCGTATACAAAGCATGAGCAGGTTGTAAAATCGGGTACGCAGGGAGTGGTGCTTGAGGTATTGCGAGCACATGTGAGTGCATCGAGCTCTGAGTTTGGCTGGTGATTCGTCATTTTGGTGGAGTGATAGATGAAAAGTAAATAAAAGTAATAAAAAAGATGAACCAAGGTGTTTCTCAACTTGTGAATGTATAGGATAAGTGTAAATGAGAATGAGGTGAGAGACGAAAAGAATGGTAAAAAAAGTTTGAAGGTCTGGATAAGGCTATAAGATATGTATGAATGTAGTGATAGCAAAAACAGCTAGGTTTTCAAAGCTCTATTCTAAAAAGCAAAGTCATACCGTGGAAGAATAAGCGAGTAGTTATAGACGAAAACAGATGAGTAGCAATAGAGCGTGCGAACTTTCTTTAGGTTTGCAAAGTAGTGCGTAGCATCAATGCTCATAGAATATAACTGCATTATCATTTGCTATGTCTATCCCCACCCTTGACGAATAAGTCCTAAGCTACAACTGGCAACTGCGTTCTTCATTAAATCCAACGACGGAGTATCTCCGCGTCTCTTTTACAACCAATAGCAACATCACCGCAAAACAAAAAGGCTTCCGGCTTGCAATAACTAACTCGGAAAAAATCAACACGTAAGAAAGCAAGGTTTAGGCAGAAACTGGTGTGAGCCTTGTTACTTGTGATTGGGCTTTCTACACACGAATATTGGCGGTGATAGATAAGCAACAATCTATAGGCTCTCAACACTCTTCACCATCTGTTGATGCCCAACCTGAGTTTATCAGCTATGTCGAGTTGACACCGCACAGTCCATTTATATATATCATTGACGAGATGTGTTTGACAAAACACCGATTATTTTACGTTCTCCTCTTGTACACTTTATCTCTATTCTATTCGCTCCTGATGATGAGGCTACTCGCTATTCATCATAATAAACCGCCCCCATTCGCATGGTCCCTGGAAGCTCATTCTACAGATCACTGTATTATGGCGGCTGCCGCAGAAAGTTCAAAAGAATGGGCGGTATTTGAACAGCTGTCTAGATGCTTTTCTAATGCCAACTTTACCAGAACATCACACAGCGGGTCGACAAAGAACAGGCATACACGCCGGCTGACACATAGCAAGATACAACGGGAAGATGAGAGTGTCGCTGCCTACTGGATTGATACAATTGAACAAGAATTAAGATGCCAGGGGTCTTGGATCTCTCAGCGTGCCTTAGCCAAGCCAGCTTCTATTGAGGTTACCAATCATGAGTTAGGAGGCTTCATAACGGGTGCAAACTCACAAAGCGATATTGAAGACAGAAAAGAAGGGGAAATCAACCAACTCATGACATGGGTGGATTTACACAGGTATTATAAGCGACAAGATACGAGTGTTGGCTTACACGCTGCTCGCTTTCGAGATAATCCTACTCCACAGAAGACAAGCAAGGTTGCTAAACTGCTTCACCGACCTCCATTACCGCTTCTGGTGTGTATTGCATAATATTCCAAAATCAACCATATGCTAGCTAACACTTTTAGGCACCACGAGAGCGCCTTGCTTCTAATCAAACAATTTCATTGGTACCGACAATGCCATTCCCGCCAATCAGCCTGCCAAAAACACGAGCACCGAAGCAAAAATATACCCAAAAGCAAAAGGAAGCTCAAAGGGCTTGTCGAAGCGTAGGCAGCTGCACGAACTGTACAAAAAGCAAACGCAAAGTAAGCTGTGGCCCTGGTCTTTTGTGGGTTGAAGATGATAATACTTACTACGATGTAGTGCGATATTGCCCAGAAACCCAAAGGAGATGCTTGCAGTACCTGCACATACAAAAACGCCAAAGCCAAGTCTGAAAGCAAAGAACCTCTGGTCTGTGTTTCACGCAAAGGGATAATGCAATAGACTCAAGCTGTAGGTTATTTTAGTACACACGGCAGACTCGCAAATAAAGTGTAAAATAAACGTTTAATACCCCTGATTTAGTGTAAATAATTGTCTGTTAAAGGCTTAGTGTAACAGTGACTGTTTAACTCCACATTTTGAGGCTCTACCGCCGAGACTACACAGTTCCGGCCTATCGCACCCCTGACTTTTCTCCCAGATGTACCTTTTATGGAGAGCCTTCTAAACTATACCAAAAAATCGTATAGTTCATAGAAAACGCGACATCTTCGTTACTTTCATCCTTACCTTTATTGTAAGCATATGAAACCTTATAGCAGGTATTTTAAGGGGAAATATAGGCGGGAGATCACTATATTTATATAAGCATATAACGTCTTTCTAGAATGTACTGTAGTTCCAAAGTTGTAAGTAGTATTAGTAAATTCAAATATCAGTGGGGAAAAGTGACTTCTCTAGAGGACGCCTGGGGTACGTTACGAAGGTATCAGGCATAAGTAAACCCACCCTGTCAGGTACCTCTCCATCAATAGTTACACTGTTATCATACTAAATGTACTTGACAGGGTGCGCTTATTTACCCCCATAACCTCAGTACTTATTAGGGGGACTCTGTATTCATCCCGTTGTAATTTTTTCTCGAAGAAAAAGAAAGAAATTTGAATTATTTCATTTCGAGCCGACTTTCTGTAGAGAAAGCACTAAGCCGTATTTGTATAAAAAGGTAGGAAAACAGTGGATTAGTCGATGCCTCTGCCAACCTCAGGTGAGCTGTAACCAGTGCCGAATTGCGGTGATCGGGTAGTGCAATTACTGAGTAGTGTTTGACTGTCGGACACCTATGGATAAGGGCATTTAACGTTTGACATTGACTGTTTACCAACGGCAAAACCACAACACTATGTAATAGTCTGTCCAAACCTCGTATAGCTGCACTGTAGTCAGAAACGCATTGCACATCCCATCTTGCTCGCACACCGTCTACACATTAATTCTCATATCATTAAGGTAGATAGTAAATCAACAATAAAATTTTCGCCCGTTCAACGTATTCAAATTGCAACTATCGGTTTATGTTAAATATACGAGAATTATCTCAGCCTGGTCTTTGTTCTTAGCTCCGGGCCGCTCCAGGCCCAAGTCCTTGTTGAGTTCCAATTTTCTACTTGTCAAGTAGATAAAAGTAGACTAATTGAATTGAGAGGGAGTGCACAGACGATATCAAGCAGCTGGCGGTAGCTGCGCCGAAGTATGCTTGCGCGACACGCATCTCAGAGGTTCTTTTCCCTCTTTTAATTTGGCGTTTCTTTTGGCACAGCTGCCGCAAGCCTCGCCTGGTCGTTTTGATGCAATGTCACACTATTTGGGGTGTGAGCAAGACATGTGCCATGATTGTACTGAGACACATCTGTCAAAATTACTCACCTTTCGTCTGCTCGTCTCGCAGTTGGTGCAACAGCCCACTTCCCGGCAACTGTTCTGATGTGCCTTTTGTTCTTCGGTGTATGGTCTCTTTGGTCTCCTAACTCTGGTTTGCGTTTGCGAGGGAGGCGTATTAATAGAAGATTGAGTTTGTTGAGGGGTCAGTGGCTATCAATTGGGGTTAGTGGCTGATCGACGGACAGGCTGCAATAATAAAAGGTGAACCTACCGGCATTTGTTGTGGCCTCGGTTGTAACCATGGTAGCGGTCTGGCCTGGACCGCCAGGCCATCGTTCTCGTCTTGGTGGTAAGCAGGACTGCCAATGGGTGGTTCCATTTCCATGGCAGCATGATGTCGCTTGTTCTTTATTTGGTCGTTGGGATGATCGTTGCGACGTCGTTTGCTCGGAGGATTATTTAGCGTCATCTTTGGGAACTTAGCGGTGACGATGCCAATTGAATCGCTGGATTCATCACCGCAAGACCCCAGCGAGCTAGGCTGTGGACCTCCTGGAGGCATGGGGATGGTTTCTTTAACGTCTAGCGGCCGGATCCCATCTTCGTTCTCGAACTCCCCCTGCTGCTCCGACTGCCCACGCGTCTGCCCGGCGTCTTCTGTGACTTGGGTGTCTCGGGTATTCTGGGCGACGGCATGGCTAATTGCCGGGAGCGTGGTCGCTAGGTCTACGTCGCAGACCTGCATATCGCCTTCGACAAAGCGTCGGCTCTTGTGTTGGTTGGCGTCCATGTTCTCTGCAACGGAACTGCTGAACAATGATCCAGTGAGCATGATATCCTCAGCTATGCTAGAGGAACTAGCACTGGCTATACTTGAGAAATCGGTGCTGTTTTTCTTTTTCAAGCTATTGCTTCGGCTGCCTTTGCCGGTCTTGTGTGCATGCCATGCGCAGGCGTGTTGGAGCTCGTCGGTAGGGTGGGCACCTTCGAAAATCAGATCTACACTTGCAGTAGAACTGCGGTGATGATTCGCGGCATCCTCTTTTGGAAAGGGCGAGATGAGGGCGAAGTCGCAGTCAGGAAAGAGATTTTCTCTTTCTTTTCTGAATTTAATCAGCTCGGCATATTCAGAGCCAAATGAGTTGCGGCGACAGGCGAACGCGTTGGGGTCGCCAAAGACCTCACAAGGGAAATCTTGTCCAGACGCCATGAGGGAGAATAGGGTGAGAGATGGGGAGGTCAAGGTAAATTGCGTAAAAAGTGTAGTCATGAAACAAAAGTTGCAACGAGAACAGGCGATCTATGTAAGGACAAGAGATATTTATGAGTACGTTGTGTGTGCAAAATTATATATACTTAATGGGCGGGAAAGAGAGGTGATTGTAGTCGAAGACTCAGAATTCCTTAAGGCTGGCTGGCGAGATGGGGTGTCAGAGTATGAACTACGATGTGGGTATGTTAGTCAAGGCACCCCGGACCTGCTACCAATGATATCGGGTCACTTGACGAAGTCAGGTAACTATACGTGCGCGCTTCGCTGTTCGCATTGTTGGCCGCTCATCGACAAGACGAAGAAGATTTCCAACATTACAGCGCCGCACTGGCCGCCGCCGGCACCGCCGCACAAGCCTTCTTATCTTTACTTACAACTAATACACCACCGGAGTGACTTTCTCGTTACTTGCAAAAAAAAAAAAAAACCAATCCTTTTCTACGCGGCATACATTTGTTCATTCATTAATTGATATCTTACTTCCCAACACAAATTGCACAACAAAATTTCGCACATTTTCTTATCATTCATTTTCTTCATGTTCGCTCTCTGCACTCGTTCTCTTCATGTTCGTTTTCTCCATGCGGCGGGACGCTGCATTTTCTGTCAGGGCCACTGTCAGACAGTGCATGTAATGTCCGACATACAGTACACCCACACGGTGCACTCCGGGAATATCCTATCCCTGGCCACAGACAGCCCTTAGCTAGATAGAAACAATGAACGATAATTCTATCTATAAACCTTACAACTAGGCTGTGCCTAGTGCCTCTATCTGTCACCTAACATAGGGGGATTACCCCTTTGTCGGGCTAGTGTTGTTAGTCTTAGGATAGATGTATCTACCTTAAAGATCTGCCTCAACTCCCGTATACGTACTGTCGTGCTCTTGCTGCGGAACGATTCATTAGTTTAGGGTCAACATCATAAATCAAAGTAAGAGTACGGTAGGAAAAACTTAGCAGAAATGTCCAATTTGCCAAAAAGGTACTTGCCGTACCACGTAAAATGCACCTTTTTTCTGGTACCGGGTCGGTCACCTCGGGAATCTTTTTTAACAAAGATTATTTTTGTATATTTTATTGAATGACTTTTAAATCGCGGTTTTAGTGTATTTTGGTATATTCTAGCATATTTAAAGACGATAATAGACGAATAAAAAGAAAAAAAGTAGTTGTCGAAATTAAAAAGTCGATATATAAAAAAAGCGGCTTAATAAAAAAAGTAAGAAAAAAATAAAGAAAGGAGAGCCTTCTCTTTTAGTGTCTTTTATAATAACTATTATAAAATAATGTCGTGATATTTTTATTTAGCAAATATATATAAAAAACGAGACTTTACTATTTTCTTATGTTAATCAAAAGAAGCTTCTTCTTATCTACGTCTCCTTATATTATTTACTACTTACTATTAATTTAATCGTCTTCCGCAATCGTTTTTATCAATCTTCTTTTTTCGTCTCTACGCGCCGTCGATACAGTCAAAATTCAAACGACGATTAAGAAAAGTACGAGAAGTCACTGCCAAAAAGATACTTCTGACGGCTATGCATCGCTACACAAAAGTAGGTTCCCGTCAGCCACGAATTTCCTATGTATTTCTGAAAAAGTGGACAATTTTCTGCTGAGTTTTTGCTATCGTACTCTTACTTTGATTTATGATGTTGACCCTTATGATGTTGACCCTTATATTGTCACCGTTGCTGTGTTTTTTTTTTTTTTTTGCTAGGGCAAGGATCTATTTCCTCCCAGATTCTATTAGTTATAGTAGAATAATAAAAACTTTTATTGAATTAACGTACAGAGTCTCGATATTAAGTTCTTAGCTTTATTTTTGAGTAAAAGTAATTTCTTGGCTGCTTTATTTCGATAGCCTTACAGATATTAATTGTAATACAGACGTAGATTATGGAGGAATAAAAGAAAGATCGGCGTCATGTTGAAGCTGATTAGAACATTCAAGCTGATCTCAGTCTGTCTACCTTTCTCAATAGCACCCCGGCCTCCAGCCCACACGCCTAGTCCTAGTAATAGAGTGGTGTGTTGGTTGTTGGTTAGGTAGATAGAAGGACAGTACGCACCCGTCCTCGCTCTCAGTATCTTCTTTGATAAAAGGCAATAGTCGTGTTACCCATGGGCCATGGCTCATCTAGTGAACGATTTGATACGCCATGCCAAGAAAGAGCAAAACGGGATGAAGATCAAAGTCAAATATAAGAAAATAAGAACTACCTTGTAAAACAGCGAGCCCTACTTTTAAAAGGAACACCATCCTATTATCTGAAACACCATAGCCACAAGCGATCTGACTTTGGACGACATCATTGTCCCGCAGGCGTCATCGGCCATTTCGCCGTGCCTGTCCGTTCTCCTCCCCAACCCCCCCACACACTGCCCCTCATCGACTTGTATATATATATATATATTCTTTATTACTCCTTTCTCAACACCGCATTCCTCCCCGTACCCCATTCTTTTACCCCATCAATATGAATTGCCTGCTAATCCCAACATCCTCGTGGCCGCGAGTACCATGGGGCCTTACCTCAGCTGCGTCGGCGGCGGCATCCACGACCAGGCCTGCGGCGGCCAGTTTGCTCCTTCTGGCATGCCCGGCAAGCTGAAGCTACCGATACCACCAAAACCTCCCAGCCCGCCATAGCCCACGGCCCCAAGATTGGGGTTTGGGTAGATTCCGGTCGTAGCAGTCTCCGTCCCTGCACCGCTGACATCCGCACCACTGACGCCTGGCACGACTGTACTGCTGCCATCGTTGGCAAACGCCGACCCGGGGCCACCTCCAATAGCACCAAAAATGGACGGTGTCAATGTCGATACGGGACCAAAGTTGAGCAGCCCGTCCATCGACAGCCCCATGTCGTCCAAGCCGGCAGCGGTCTGACTCTGACTCCTGGTGCTCGCTGCCGCTGCCGCCTTGCTAGCCTCGATCTCGGCGGCCAGCTCGGCCTTGATCTTGACGACCATCTCGGGCACGGGCTGTGGCTCGCCGGCGGCGCAACACCGCGCCTCACAATGGTCCCAGGCTTGCAGAATGGTGCTGGCAAACATTTTGAAAATGTAGTGGTCCTCGCTGTCGATGGCGGCAAAGCGGGCCTCGTAGTGAGCGTGCATGGCCGCCCAGGCGTCAACGGCGCGCTCGCCGCTTATGCGGCGGGCCAGGTCCTGGGTGACAAAGATGTAGGCGGGCATAAAAAAGTAGAGGTTCTGCAGCCAGCGGTATGACCGCGTCAGGGGTGAGGTCATAATGACCGTGTCACTCTTGATCACCGTAAGGGCGTCGTCAAAGGCCCTGTCCTTAATAGACTCGTTCTCGGCGGCCTGGTTTGTAGACGGCGGCGTGGATGCAGCACTCGACTTCTCGGCCCGGTCAAAGTTGGAAAACTTGGCAAAGTACTTGATGAGGCGGCCTTTGGCAATGACACCGCGCGCAAACCACATGGTCATGTAGTGCAGACCGTTTTCCGGGTCGCAGTGCTTCATGTACTTGTCGTTGATGAGCGAATCAAGGGCTTCAATGTCGGAAAAGTCGGGTGTCGTCCCATTTGCAGTAGCAGAAGCAGCAGCAGGCGAAGGTGTCGCCGATGATGAGGATGGCAGTGATGATGATGCTGGCATGCGCCGGGCCATGTGCCGCAGGGCTGGGTTTGACAATGCCAAGTAGAACTCCATGTAGCGCAGAGCGTTGCCGAGCTCGGCGCGCACGACGGCAAACACCGCCTCGGACGTGTACGTCTTGCTTTGTATAGACAGTGACGACAGCGACGACTCTTTTATCTCTGCACGAAAGTCCGAGTCGTTGGCATTCGTCGGCACGCGGCAATCCCATGTCGGATCCAGCACCGGCGGGCTCTGTGCGAGCTCGCTGATGCGCGCGTCAAACATCACCAGCGCCCACCACAGGCGGCGCCGCAGCTCGCCCTCAAGCGGCGGCAGGCGTACATTGGCTGATTCCTGGTCGATCCGCATCGTTTTGGCGAGACGCGTACAGACGCCGAGCATGGAGTAGGTAGACCGTGGGTCGAGGTGGTGGCCGAGCGACAGCATATACAAGAAAAAGCCCGACAAGCACTCGCGGTCCGTTGTGCGCAGGAAGCCACAGTTGAGCAGGGCCCGTTCGCAGGCCGCGTGGTAGGTTTCCAAGAGATCGGACTTGCTGGTGCCAAAGGTAGCCTTGCAGTCGCTCGGCGCCATGCTGTGTACGGCGGCGCAGTAGATGCCAAACATGAGCACCTCGAGACTGGCATCAATGCCGGCGAGGTTGTTGGCGGCCTCGGCGATGCGTTTCTGCAGGGTTGGCGTGTGCGTGATCTTGAGCAGCGGGTCGACATTGTTGAGATAGGTCTGCCAAAGCAAGAAGATCTGGGCCGGGCCGGGATGAAAGGACTGCAGGTTCTGGCGCGACACCATTGCATGGGTCTGCCCAATGCAGTGGCTAAAGTTTCGCCTCAAAAACAGGCTGCCAGTGCTGCCAAGCTGCCGCTGCCAAAGGCCACGCATAATGTGGCTGCGGATTTCGGCGTCGTCCGAAAATGAGCTTTCATTGTCGTCGTCGTCTTCATCTTGGTTTCGTTCGCGGTCGCGGAACTGTCTGTTAGTTGTGTACATGGAATTGCTTTTGTATAAGCTGAACCTACCCCATTGCGGATGGCTTTCCAAAAGTTCCTATCATGTTAGTACCTGCCCCGCATAGCTCACAAGTGTTGACGAGTGTTTGATAAGGCTCAAGAATAATATCTGATACGTACACTGCTTCATTGCCTTTACTCATGGGAACGAGTGATTGAGCCTCGGATTCACCCCGAGCATCTCGGCCCTCGCCGTCCGAGTTCATGTCGACGTCCTCGCCATCGTGGTTGCCATGTCGTCTGTCTATTTGTGTCTTGCGTAACCGTGTCTCGTTTGGTGATGCTGTTGTTGTCGCCGTTGCATCGTCTTCCACAAGCACGCCATCGGCCGTCTCTTTCTGGAAGAGCGACTCAAAGCGGACATTGTTCTGCTTCAAGAGTGCTTCATAGTCGCGCACACGGTCGAGCAGCTCGCGCTCAGGGAACCGGCGGCGTCGGCGACGTGGGTTGAGCGTGGCAGGGACACAGCTGACGCCGACGCGAATGCAGTTGTTGCAGGGAAACTTGCGGTCGCACTTGACCTTGCGCTGCTGGCACATGACACAAGCGAGGATGCGGTTTTGCTGCTGCTCTTGCTGCTGTTTTTGCTGTCTCTTGTCCTTTTGTTGAGACAAGGGCTGGGATTGGGAAGAAGAGGGCTTCGTGTGCGAGGGCGCGGGGGAGGGGGGCAAGCCGTGGGAGCTGCCAGGACCGCCATTGTCGAGCACGTCTTGCACAGGCGCCATAGCTGTGCTACCAAATTATTTCTGGTTTTGGAGTGTGGTGTTATACAGCCTTAGCTACCGGAGAGAAGTGAAGCCCGAGAGCAAAACGAAAAACAATGTTGTGGAAATTGGTGACGGGATGTAAAAAGGTCGACGAATGGTATATAAGCAGTGTGTTCTCTGCAGCTCTTTGCCCCAAGTATGCCTGCGCCTCTTTTGCGAATATCTCGTCAACAGAGCTCAATCGATATCCCGTCGTATCTTGCCTCACAGCTAGTCTCTTACATGTACTGGATCGAGTATGCCACCAGGCTGTGCCTCTGTCCAGGCACCAACGTTCTTCTATTATTTGTTGATTTGCAGTTAAAGTTCGTTATGACCGTGGTACTGTTTTACAAGAAGAAGAGATGAAGAAGATATTACTTTTGCTCACTTCTCTTTAAAAATCTTACAATATCAGAATTTCAAAAGTAAGAAGGTTCTCACTCTCCCCCTGCTCAACGTCATCTCGGGGTTTACGAATCCCCGCTTACGCCCAGTCCTAGGCGAGATCGTCGGGGCTTTCTATTGTCCGGTCTATTGTCCGTCTACCACCCGTCTCTAGTAAGCGGTTAGTGCATGTATCTTAGAATGCGCTATTCTAGTCATGCCGGCTTATGGATTGGGCAGATGTTTGAATTGTTTATCGTTTATTGGTTTGGGTTGCTTGGGCCATCGTCTCAAGATGAGTCTGGCTGCCTACTCTATATCAATAACTTGAGATGCTTGAGCTTACTCGGTAATTTCGCATGATGTTACTGTTAATCGTATCTTTTGTTGTTGATATTCTATTTGTTCCAAGTTTAAATTACATATTGCCATCAGTCCACTGTCTGCTGCTGCTCACTGAATAGTGCCGCATGAATCGGCGATACAACACAGCATCACCCCTGGTCTACTCCTTTGCAACTTCACGATGGTTACAGCTATTTTTCTTCTTCATCTCCCTCTATCATCTACTCGCTCTCGGAACACTTCTTTGATTGTATCTTTTCTCTACACAGTGTTTCATCTAAACCTCCTCATCTTCTATGACACCATCTAGTGCAGATATCTCCTCTTCTGCGCCGCATTGCCTCGACCACTTCCACTCCGCCAGTGATACTCTTCCACAGCTAACAGTTCCGCCATATCTCTACCTATCTCTACATGGTCTGTATCTATGGGACCGGCATTCACTATAAGACTCCCGGTGCATTTCTAACAAGTCAAACAAGCTTCTCACGTTGCGCTTCTTCGTCTTTATTGGTCTTTTCGTATCGGAGGCGTACGCGTCGTCTCTTATTGTCATCTGCCGTTCACAGAATTCATTAAGCACTCTTATATCTCGCACATGTCATCGGTATAAATTCGGCTTGGTATCTGGAAGTGGCTCTCAATATGTAGGCTGCGACTCTATATATTTCTTGTCTTGCCTTGCCATCCTGTCCACCCACCTTGCCATCTCTACGTTTACATCGTCACCTTCTTCTTTCAGTTCGCTACGCTTATCTATTGGTCTCTGTTTGTCATGCATCAATCATATGTCTATCAAGCATTAATGCCTCGGCACGTGGCTTTCTCGTCGGCCTCTACGTCAACCTCATACATCATCCCAGTCCTCGATCAGCATCACCTCTCCAAACTAGGAAGGCCTCCAGAGCTCGTTTACTCTTCTCTACCCACGATACCCTGTGGCGCAAAACTGATCGACACATCGGGTCAAAGAAGGAAAGAGGTTTGTCGAGCCAAGACTTGTCTCAACCACTGCCAATTAAGCACCCGAACAGCAGCAGCCAAGCACTATACCGAGCTGCCAAGGACTGATCCTCTGTCGTAGGTAGTATTTTTAAAACAAGGCAGGAACAAGGTAGGTGATAAACAAGGTAGTTGATAAGTAAATAGAGGTAAACATGAAGAAGTGATGATTTTGGTCTCGTCGGATGTCATCAGTTGAGCACTATCCAAAGCAGATGATCAAAAGGAAAGGGTTAAACATGAATGCCGTGATAAAATAGAGAAAGAAAATAAAAACCATCTCGGTAAATTGTGACAATATCAACAAGGCCTATAAAGAAAAGTCGAGATTCGATATGAGGTAAGAGAAACGCATAATTGAAAGACTTTCTGCGGGATATGCCATTCTATGGCACCTCGTGGCACCTCGTGGCCCCCAAAGTACATGACATCCTCAGTGTCAGACCGACAGCAAGCGGATATAGACCATGGTCACGTTCAACCCCATACAGCTTGACAATAATACCTCATTGGCTTAGAATATGCAATTAGATAATTCGTTTCACTTTGCTTACCTCTTCCATCTCTGCTTCTATCTCCATCTACTTTTATTCCCCCAACTACCACCTCATTTAATTCTCCTGATCTCCGTCGGGTGTGAGCCTCTCTTGGCTTTAGCTTAATGGCTGCCGTACGCAGAAAGATGCTCGCCGATCTGCAGCTATTGCAGGCATGTTGTAGGAATAGCACAAGCATATGTAGGCAAAGTATTAGCTGTGGGAGCGCCAAGCCGACTACCAAGACATTTACTCACATCCGCATTCCTCTTTAGGAAGGAGGCCCTGAATTATCAAACTCACCTCAATTACTCGGTCGACCTCTCAGGACACTTTAAACAGCTTCAGCCTCTAGAATATATCCGTACAACTCCGATATGTAGAAATAAGATGAAACATCAATATAATAGTTGTAAATGTTGTATATGTTGTACATCTAGCAACACATCTACATATATAAAGTAGCACCGTGATCGGTAGAAGCATGACCAGCATCTTTTTATGAGTCTTGAAGCTTGCGACAGACAAGAGACTTTAAGATCATAAATTATCAAATGAGATAGAATGAAAGAGGGGGGGGGAGGCACAGCTTGCATCTATGGTTACTGTGATTTACATATTATCTGCATTTGCACTTATCGATCATGTACTGCGTTGTATTTATACTTTTGTATTCGGCCGAGACCAGACCATTACGGCGAAAAGCAGCGAGCATAAGCAATGAGCAACAGTAGACTATATACCGAACGGAGTAATAGATATGAAAAAGGTACAGCGCAATTACCAGATGAACACTGGGTCTGTGTCGTACCGTGATCACTTGTACCCAAGGGAGCAGCACACCAAGCGTAGCTATCATCAAGCATCTTTCACATGTGAACCACGAGGTGGAGAAGTAAACAGTCTCTGTCGATGCAGTCAATACCTAACCCTCCCTGTCAATGTCGGCCATGTCAACCTGGTCATCACCTCATCCTAACTTCTCCGCCAATCCCGCTTGTCCGACTATCATCCTTCATTTACATTTCCTAACCTCTTACACTAGACGTCTGATTCCCTTGTTCCCTTAATCTCATTCCTTTTGAGCCATAGATCGTCAACCTTGGCAGCCTCTCTGCCCCCTCCTTCTGCCTCCCCTCTTCTTCTTCCACCTCTGCAACGGCGTTATCATCTTGGCTCGGCCAACCAAGATGTTGGACACACAATGACAGCGGGACCGTACGTGCTCTGCACTCGACATGCCTTGTCAGGAAGGTTCTTTTCGCGGTCTGTCTTGGCGATGATTGCAACAAAGGGTCACGGACAGAAGATTCCTTGATTCTTGTTGCCGACAGATGATGTGATGGCTCAAGTTCTGGATGATGAGAAGAAGATGTCCAGAGAACACTGGCATTTGCTCGTCATCATCTGAAGATAAATAGCTGGCCGTATCCCTCTCCAGTTTGTCGATATTCTTTCATCCTCATCAGCATCAGCATCAGAATCAGAATCAGCATCTTCATTCCATCATCTCATTTCTCATCTTCACTTGATTAATCCATCCACACCTCTTCACATTCACTCTCAAATACCGCCACAATGCAGCACAAGCTCGCTCTCCTGTCCCTCCTGCCTATGGTCCTGGCGGCTCCTGCCACCCTTGTCAGACGTGATCAGCCTGCTCCCGTCCTCCGTCCCCGTGGTGTCAACCTCGTCGAGGGCAAGTACATTGTCAAGCTCCGGGAGGGTGTTACCCTTGCCACTGCCGGTATCCAGGCCTCGGTTGTCGCCGATCTCCCAGGCGACAACCTCGAGGACATCGCTGACTTTGTCTACAGCGGTGCCGGTGGCTTCCACGGCTTCGCACTGTCCCTCAACGAGACTGAGCTCGAGGCTCTGCGCCGGAACCCCGATGTCGAGTACATTGAGCAGGACGCCATAGTGAAGTCGACTGCCTTTGTCACCCAGAAGGATGCTCCCTGGGGCATCTCGCGCCTCTCGCACAAGGACAAGGGCTCGTCCGACTATGTCTACGACGAGTCCGCCGGCGACGGCACCTGTGCCTACATCATCGACACTGGTATCTACACTGCCCACTCCGAATTTGGCGGCCGTGCTACCTGGCTGGCCAACTACGCCGATGACGGCAAGAACACCGATGGCAACGGACACGGCACCCACGTTGCCGGCACCATCGGCTCCAGCGCCTATGGCGTGGCCAAGAAGACCAAGCTCTTTGCCGTCAAGGTCCTCGACAGCAACGGTGAGGGCACCAACGCTGGTGTCATTGCTGGCATGAACTATGTCGCTGACGAAGCCCCCAAGCGCAAGTCTCAGTGCCCCAAGGGCTCTGTCGCAAACATGTCCCTGGGTGGTGGCACCTCGGCTGCCGTCAACAAGGCCGCTGCTGCCCTGATTGATGCCGGTGTATTCCTGGCTGTCGCTGCCGGTAACGAGTCCGAGGACGCCAAGAACAGCTCGCCCGCGTCCGAGCCGAGCGTGTGCACGGTTGGTGCCACTGATGACAGCGACTCGCTGGCCTCCTACTCCAACTACGGCTCGGTTGTCGACATCCTGGCCCCCGGCTCCGACATTCTGTCCACCTGGATCGGCGGCACCACTGCCAAGAACACCATCAGCGGCACCTCCATGGCCACGCCGCACATTGCCGGCCTCGGTGCCTACCTGCTGGGTCTGGGCAATGTCACCACCACTGACCCCAAGGCTCTGTGTGCCTACATTGCCAGTACTGCTCAGAGTGGCAAGATCAGCAGCGTCCCCAGCGGCACTGCCAACAAGCTGGCCTTTAACGGCAACCCCAGCGCTTAAGCAGCTTGAGAAGCTCCTTGAGGCTGTCGGTCTATCAGATCTGATTCTAATCTAGCCAGCCAAAGATATTGATGATGCTATCAGCTCGTGGAGCTTGATATACATGATACTGTTGCTGTTTCTTCTCTTCTTTTCTGTCTTTATCTTTTCTTTTCTTTCATATTCATGGCTCTCTACTTTGTATATTCTTTTCTTCTCTCCTGTACATATTCAGCCCATGTGGCTAGTATATTACCTTGCATATAATGTGCACTATTGTGTGTGTTGTATGATGCATATATTTCGATATATATACTCCTTTGATAAGAACTTGCAGTTCCTAGAATGTGGCTTAAATTGCTCCTACCAGCGCTACCAAACTTGTAGTGGAAACAGCTCGCTTCTTCTTAAAGCGTATCAATTTATAACCGCGTATTTCTCCTTGTTTCTCTTTCCGATCTAAAGTTATTCGTCTGTGTTCTGTTTATCATGGCCTGTTGTGTATTGTTTCACTGTAAGAGGGCTTGTATCATCTCTGTGTGCATTCTGTTATCTGTAGTATCTCAGCCAAGTGCTATTGCTATTAATAACTCAAAAAACATATTAGCAAATCTAAAACCTAAATCTAAAATCTACAAACGGAGGGATCGCCCCTTTCCTTGGGCTTGGTCGTGTGTCCTCCACAGTTTCATTTCCAGAAGATTACCAGAATTACAATGGTATGGAGTGCGACTCGATTATGTAAGTCTAGTTCCACTCAGCGATTCCTTATCTTTTTTCAGAGGATTTCTGTGTGTGCGTACCTCCTTTATGGTTCTAGACCCCACTAGCCAATCACAGTCCGTGCGAAGTTGTCTCACGCCAATTAGAGCTGCCCTTGCCTTAATGACGCGTTTACGAATGCTAGCGTGGCATAGTCGGGAACAAATTGATAGTGAATCAGGGAAGTGCAGCCCGCCATTTTTACTATTTTGCTTCTTTTTGCTATTAAAAGGGAAAGAGCGTTGCAGAACCAGACACAGCCTTCGCGTTGTCACTTCACAAGTCACTGTTGTTGATAACGAGTTGACAAGGAAAGAGCCACGGATGATAATACCGCTCTTTCCCTTTTGTGGTTGCTGTACTTGGCCCTTTCCTACGGCCGCTCCACTCGTCTGGCGTCCATTCCTTCCTCCGCGCCTCAGCTCTGGCTTGGAGCGTCTTGGCCCCATAGCAGAGATCTGGACCGCTCCGTCTTTCTCTTTACCATTGTGATTCTCTTAATGTCTTCTTGCCCCTGTGCTCTTGCCACATTTGGCTCTCGCTGTTCATTGTGGCCACCTCGATCAATCCGACTAAGCTAGCACTTTCCGTTTTACTTAGTACATCATGTTGCTTTATTAATTATATTATAGAAAGGAAGGAGCTACTTGTCGCAACTGCTTCGATAACTGCTTTGACCTTGTGCCCCGTGTAGAGAAAGCTCTGTGAGGGAAAGAGCCTAGCCGTTGTCCCTGCCGGCGTCTCACATTAGCGTCTGGCCCACTGTAGCTCCTGCTTACCGCATCTCACCTGAGGACACTTTTCACTGCCTCCAGGCTGAGTAAGGGTTGACGACAACGACGACAACCAACAAGACAACGATCAAGAGCAGGTATTTCTGTACTGGATCAGTCTCGGTTGTTCCTGCATTTAGACTGTAACCAAGTTTCGTTTTAACCCTTACGCGCTGTCCCGCCACTGTCTGAATTGTATGCCTGTCTGCGAGCCGCCCCAATCTTGCTTATATAATCCGTATAGCTTCACTGGTTTCCCCCTTTCCCTTGTTTGCCTCTCTGACCTTCCCTAATACCTGTTCACTACTCCCCAGAGCCTATTTTCCCGTCTTTTGCTCTGTGTGATCCTCCGAGTCAAAACCTCCCTCCTCCACCATTCTCTCCCGATTCCCGACAACCCCATCGGCCACCACTTTTGCGTCGCCCCGGCCAGCCTTGCATCACTACAGCATTTGGACGCGAGGAGGGCTTTGTCATCCATTGATTGGCTTCGTCCTTTTCTGTACTTTCCAGTGTTGCTCTGTCATCCCCTTTCATCTCGACTCGGCTTCTGTCTGTACTTTCGTCATCGATCTAGTTGGCAGACGTTGAACCTCGAAGATCACAAGAAACTACAGAGACCACCAGCAACTACCCACCCCCATCAATTAGCGATCGTGTCTTCTTTGCCGCGCTGCAAGACACCCCCTTTTTACACATTTCTAGTCGCTTGCTTGCTTCACATGACAAGAGGCTGCGTCTCTAGTCTAAGCGTCGACCTGAACTTTTAGACGTCTTCTTCTCGTCTTTGGTTTTTCTGTTCTTCTGATGTTAGTCTAGGCTTCTTTGCCTTTTTGGACCTCAACACCTAACACCCTTGACCAACCATATACAACGTATCGAGTCAAAAGCGAATACTCTATCTGAACCAACAACCCCTTCTCCCTCTTCGCCCCCTTCGAGACCGCCACCATGGATCTCGTGCGGCGGGTGTCGAGTCTTATCCCGGCCGGCCGGACGCCTCAACTACCGTCCGCCGACAACAACAACAAAAAGCGTAACTCGCGTGGTGGCCGTTTCTGGGCGCGCCTCGAGTTCTTCCGCCGCCCTCTGCGGTTAAAAGGCAACTCAAGCATCTCCGTGCCGCTCGGTGTCGTCATCCTCTTCCCCTTAATTGTTGTCATCCTCATTCTCGTGCTCTTTGTCAAGCACCCCAACTCACCCGGTCGGATATTAATGCCCGCCGGCTCCCCTCCCGCTATACGCAAGATCAGCGAGGACCATGACAAGGTCTTTGTTTCGGGCTGTCTCGAACCCGACACCAGCAAGCCACGTGCCAATGCTGCGTTTGTCGTGCTTGCGCGCAACAAGGAGCTGGACGGTGTCATCCAGTCCATGAAGTCGATTGAGCGTCACTTCAACCGGTGGTACAACTACCCCTATGTCTTCCTCAACGACGGCGACTTCAACTCGACCTTCAAGGAGACTGTTCGCAACTACACCAATGCCGATATTGAATTTGGCAAGGTCGGTCCCGAGATGTGGGGATTCCCTGAATGGATCGACCCCAAGGTCGCCAAGGAGGGTATCGCAAAGCAGGGTGATGCTGCCGTCATGTACGGCGGTCTGGAGAGCTACCACGCCATGTGTCGGTTCTACTCTGGGTAAGCCATTTCTCGTACTTCTCGTACATCTCGTACTTCTCGTACATCTTGATTGGACAACACTAACAGTTTAGATTTTTTTACAAGCACCCTCTTCTGGCGAAATACGAGTGGTACTGGCGGTTGGAGCCGGAGATCAAGTACTTCTGCGACATCACCTACGACCCTTTCCTGGCCATGATCGATGCCAACAAGACGTACGGCTTCACTATTGCCGTCAAGGAACTGCGCGAGACTGTGCCCAACATGTTCCGTTACGCCTCCGCCTACAAGCGCCTGAACAACATCAAGTCTCAGGGTCTGTGGGAGATGTTCGTCGAGCCCCAGCCCGAGAAGGAGGAGCCCGTCATCGACCCCAAGTCGGGCCTGCCCGAAGATATCCTGCGCCAGGACCCGGCACAGAACAAGCTGCCCGATATCGATCCCGAGAACATGGAGGGCGAAAAGTACAACATGTGCCATTTCTGGTCCAACTTTGAGATTGCACGCCTGAGCTTCTTCCGGAGCAAGGAGTACGAGGATTTCTTTCAGATGATGGACCGCAGCGGTGGTTTCTGGATGGAGCGCTGGGGTGATGCACCAATCCACTCGCTGGCCGCCGGTGCTCTTCTAGCACCGCGCGACATCCACTACTTCCGCGACTTTGGATACCGGCACACGACGATCCAGCACTGCCCGGCCAATGCGCCGGAAGGTCAACTGCCGCGTCAACCGTATCTGGAGGTGACGACCAAGGACGAGCGCAAACGTCTGGAGGAGGACAAGTACTGGGAGACCTACGATGAGCCCAAGGTGAACGGAGTGGGTTGCCGTTGCCGCTGCGACACTGATATCGTCGATGTCGAGGGCAAAGAGGGTAGTTGTTTGGCGGAATGGGTTGATGTTGCCGGCGGCTGGGCTGACTAGGTGAACTCTGTGAGAGCTCTTGCTGCCCACAAATAGCAGAGCCTATTCAAGTCCCAGTGCAGTCTTCTTTGCTGTCATCATATATATCATCCATATTTTTCTTTTTCTCATTACCCTCTCATTGTCCTCTCACCATCCCCGCCCCCCTCCTCCTTCTCAACAACAACAACAACCTTCCCCCTTTTTAACGAGATGAGCAAAAGGAAATAATCATAATGATGGCGTTTTATATTTTCGTTTTCTTTTTTCTTATTTCTTCACTCCTATTTTTGCTACACAAGTTGTCAAGTTTTGTCCTATTTCTTGTATTTTTTTTTTCTTATCTTTTCCAGTTTATACTTGCAACCCGAAAAATCAAACACTATGTACAACATGAGAAGGCCGCGTGGAAGACACAGATTGGGTTTGTGAATGTCTTGTTTGTGATTCATCTGCTTTGAATATTTTGCTTTGGACAGTTTTGCAAGATGAACTAATTTATTTTGTTAATTAAGGTTCATGGCTCTTCATCCCACTGTTGTCTACTGATTCTTGTTTAGTGTGCGGTAAGAAAGACAAGACCAAGAAATATAGAAAGACAAAGGAACAAAAAGCCGAAAGCTACCCTACCCTCTCTATGATTCAGTGTATGCCTTCTATGCCATCCAATTCTAACCATCTATGGTCCATAGTCGATCGTGCCGGCGTCCATGCCAATGACGTTACCAGTTTTTCGGCTTACCAGTCAGCCAAGTCGCCAGCGGGAGCCATGTCAGTGACAGCACCGTGGCTTGCATCGCCCACGAGACGGGCATACTTGGCCAGGACACCACGGGCTGGCATCAGCTTCTTGGGCTTCCAATCGCGGCGGCGCACGCGCAGCTCCTTGACCACCTCGTCGTTGGACTGCAGCGTGGCAATGACCTTGTCGGTTGTGCCTTCAAACCCGCTGGCACCGCTGCCCAGCTCCTTCTCGATCGCATCGACCGTCGCCAGCACATCAATGCGGTTGCTAACCGCGTCAATCCGCACCAGGTCGCCGTTGCGGACAAGACCAATGGGACCGCCAGTGGCAGCCTCGGGCACGACATGGCCGACAATGAAACCATGGCTGGCACCACTGTAGCGACCGTCCGTGACGAGGGCGACATTCTTGAGGCCGGCGCCAATGATGGCCGCACTGGCATTGAGCTGTTCAGGCATGCCAGGGCCGCCGCGGGGGCCTTCGTAGCGGACAATGAGCACCATGTTGCCCATGTCTGTGCGGATCTTGCCCTCGGTGAGCGCGGTGTTGAGCTCGTGCTCCTTGTCAAAGACGCGTGCCGAGCCAGTGAAGCTCAGGCCCTCCTTACCAGTGATCTTGGCGACGGCGCCTCCAGGTGCGAGGTTGCCGCGCAGAATGCGGATATGTCCAGTGGGCTTGATGGGGTCGGACAGCGGACGGATGATCTTCTGGCCGGGGTCAAGCGACGGCCAGGGACTGCAGTTCTCGGCCAGGGACTTGCCAGTGACTGTGGGGATTGAGCCGTCGACGATGTTGGCGGCGATGAGCAGCTTGAGGACAGAGGGTGTGCCGCCGACCTTGTACAGGTCCTCCATGTAGTGCTTGCCAGAAGGTGCGAGGTCCGCAATGAAGGGGACGCGGTTTGAGACGCGTTCGACGTCATCGATTGTCAGGTCGACGTCGGCGGAGCTGGCCATTGCCAGGAAGTGGAGAACGCCGTTGGTGCTGCCACCGAGCGCCATTGTAATTGCGAGTGCGTTCTCAAAGGACTTGCGGGTGAGCAGGTCGCGAGGCCGAATGTCACGCTCCATCACGGTCTTGATTGCAAGCGCCACGTTCTCGCATTCGCGGGCCTTTTCGGGGGACACGGCCGGGAACGACGAGCTACCCGGCAGGCACAAGCCCATGGCCTCAATAGCAGTTGCCATGGTGTTTGCTGTGTACATGCCGCCACAGGCGCCAACGCCAGGGCACGCATGCTTCTCAATATCCTCGAGGACGTCCGAGGGTGTGGGGTCGTGGGTTGTGGTCTTACCAGTCGCAGCGTCCACCTTTTTGATCTTGCAGCCCGGGGCTGCGTGCAGGCGGTCGTAGTTCATGGCGCCGGCCGCCTCGTAGCATGTGGAGATATTGATCTCCTTGTTCAGCAGGGTGGAGTGGCCCTTGAGAATGGTGCCGCCATAGATCATGATGAACGGCCGGTTGTGACGGGCGGCGGCCATGATGACGCCTGGCATATTCTTGTCGCAGCCGGGGATGGAGACGTTGGCGTCGTGATGCTGTGCAGACGTGACAGTCTCGATGCTGTCGGCGATAACCTCCCGCGTGAGCAGCGAGAAGCGCATGCCGTCGCCGCCCATGGTGATTCCGTCGGACACGCCGACTGTGTTGTACTGCCACGCCAGCATCTTTTGCTTCTCAACACCACGCTTGACAATCTTGCCGAGCTCAAGGAGGTGTGTACTGACTTGTTAGCCCTGTTCATCAAGCGGCACAAAGAAAGAGGGAAAGAGAAGACTCACTTGCATGGGTTGCCTTCCCACCAGACTGTGGCAATACCTACATGGGGCGCGTTCTTCATCATATCCCGGTCTGGCACGCCTGCCGCGTACAGCATGGCTTGGGCGCCTGGGTGGTCATGCTCGCGTGTGAGATTCTGAGACCATCGGTTCAGAGGACCGCCAGGTGGAAGTGTGTTGAACTGGGTGTAGTCACCCTCTTTGGGGAACCGGCTGTGTTCAGTCTTTGTGTTGTTGCCATTCGAGTGCCCATTGGAGCCATTAGAGTCACTAGAGCCATTGCTCGTGCCGTTCTCAGGGCCAGCCATGGTCGAATATATGTGTGTGTGGTGTATAGAAAGGGCCAGAGTGCACAGTGGTAAGAGAAAAGGGAAGAGACTGAGCTGGTCATTCGTGTGCTCTGGGTCTCGAGCTGGATTGTTGGTGAGAGAGAGAGAAGAGAAGGCCAAATGTCGAAGAGAGACGGGGTATATATAGTCGAAAGAGGATGCAGAGGAGACAAACAAACCAGACAAGACTCTGTGCAATAGAACGAGGAAGAAGCAAGATGGAAGGTCGAAGTATTGAAGATCGACGACAAAAGGGCACAGAAAATGGGTACTCTTATACGGCCGAGAGCAATAATAGCTGAGTAGAGAAAGCCGAGTTGTGAGTGAGTAAAAGGATGTAGGGGTGGTGTGAAGGTGATATACGAGTGGTGTAGATGTGTTGTTGGGAGTGATCTCAGCCT
This sequence comes from Ophiostoma novo-ulmi subsp. americana, assembly GCA_029298975.1. Taxonomy (NCBI): domain Eukaryota; kingdom Fungi; phylum Ascomycota; class Sordariomycetes; order Ophiostomatales; family Ophiostomataceae; genus Ophiostoma; species Ophiostoma novo-ulmi. Next base: position 2,567,860 of record JANSMA010000004.1, on the reverse strand, counting down.
GGTGTCACTATTGTTGACTCGGTCCACTGAGGCCGGCTGGATGTTGACCTCGCGGTAACCTCACTTGTGCTGAATGGCGTTATATGCAACTCGTCATGTCAGAGTTTGTCTTTGTCTCTCGTGGTGTATAGTACTGTGGCCGGTAAGATGTATAATGTATGAAGTAGGGTTGTCGTGATGGTGTGTGTTTGTTTTATTCAGTGCTTTGGTTGCTCGACGTTGTCCATAGATGACTGGACTGTTATTATACATTTATTATTCGTTGTTATTTATTGAGTATTTTCTGTAAATATTATCAAAATTATCTAGTCTGCCGTTGTGTAGTATTGCTAGTTGATCGGCTCGGCTTTGATTGTCTAGTGTGGTCTACTGAGTATTTGTTTAATTTTCTTATTATGTATTCACCACTATTTGGGTAGACTAGTATGATGCAAGCCTTTACTTCGTATGTTTTTGTCAATCTTTTTATATATAGTTTTTCATTGGCTATCGTATGCATGTATGCAGCTACCTCGTGCTTCTGTCACCTTGCTGTCCCCTTGATTGTTGACAGGTAGAGACTTGCTTATACACCGACTGATGGCTGAGCAAGGAAATGAGAAACACAAATATGAGCAAGATATAGATGCATCCGCTTCAGAGTACCGGCTCGGAGCACGGAGCACAGGCACCGGTTAGAATCAGCAACTCGGAGGATCATTGCAGCCTGACAGGGGAAACAAATATAGGTGTACGATATGAAATTCGGATATGCAAAAATCAAACAACGAAAAGAACGAAAAGAACGAAAAGAACGAAAAGAACGAGCCGAGGCCTTCCAGGTCTTTCCCTGCTTCCATCTCAGCTCCCTCGACGAATAAAACACCTCTCAATGACGGTGACATTAATAGAGTTGTTACTTTAATACATTTGAATATGCATGGATATACGTCTCCTCTTTGCCCCTCGTTGATCCCTCATCCCCTCGAATAAAAGAGAAAATAAAGAACGAATTAGAGATGTAGGCCGGAAACAAGACGGTCACGATATGCAAGTAGCATGTTGCAATAAATAAAAAATAAATCTACTAAAAGCAGAGAGAAAGGATCAATATGAAACGATTGTCGATGGCGTATTATAACCAAGTAGAGCAAGGTCATACAAATACATAATCAAAACTAAAAACGATAATAGTAGTCACAGACGGTTCCGAAGACATCAGAAAATCCAGGGACGTTTCTTTTTCTCTTCTCTCATCCTCATTTTCTCATTTTCCCACCTCCTCTACCCCTCTACACCCCTCTATATTTACATTTTGGCTTTCTCATTGTTGGGCAGCCCAAACCCGATGCGGTATCGCACCTGCGGCAGTCACCAATTGATGGGAATAAAACAATAGGAAACAAAAAGACGAGACAGAACACAATAAAACGGCGACAGGAACCGGGTTTCCAGACCGAGATGAGTAGAGGGGGTAAGAGTGCAGATGTCCATGCAGCTCGGCAGGCTCTAGTCTTGTAGGTGCGAGCAGTTCCCGTGGTTGAGCATGAGTGGTAGAGGAGTTGGGTGTATCAGAGTGGCAGAGGAGTAGCGCGAGAGACTGCGAGTGCACATGCACCCATATGCAGATTGCAGCAGCTGCAGACACCGTTGTAGGAGGCAAGGACTGGCAAAGCCTTAATACTTCTTCGGCCTTCTTCGGCGACATTCCGTCAGTCACAGTCGCCCGTTGCTCTTACGAGTCTGGTCTAGACTGCATTGGACAGATTGTCTCCTTGCATTGCTCCGGTGTGCCGTCTTTTGTCGGGGTCTAAAGAATAGGCATTGAAGGTATTAAACCGCTGAAAATTAATTGCTCAATCTCTTCTCCTGGTTGTGTTATGGCTGCCTGCCTCCATCATCGGCCACGGTCCGGTTTGCGGTCGGTGTCGGTACATTTACTATCGAGTTTAGAGATTTAGATGATAGAGCAAAGAACTGAAAATTCAATGCAGATGAACAAGATACTGCAAAATGACAATAAACCAAAGGTGATGCCCAACCAGCCAAGACAACGAGTCAAGTTATTGACGTTCTAATGTGTCTGTGCTGAGAGTGAGTGTGTTGATATTGTCACAATTCGTAGTAAGACGTCATTTTCAATGTACCGGAACTGCATTCAAGACAATAAAATATACAGCTAAAATTACATGTAAATAGGAGAACACCACACGCACTCCTGTCTCTATAAACGGCGTCTATTCTCATCCGCGCCCAACCAGAGGGCGGGCAGCAGCGGCAGTCAGCGGGAACGGCATCAGCGCGCAGGAGCATCCACATTGGGCACTCCTTGTCCGTCTTTTATGAGAATATATGTGATAGAATGGACTATGGGTGGCGAGTGATGAATGTCTGAATGATGGGAGTGTGATAGACTGACTACATGTGCGTATGTGCTTCATGTGACTATGCCGCCACGCCACTATCTCTCGGTAGAAGGATTGGTCGGTGTGATCTGAAGGAAAATTCAAATGCGAGGACAGAGGTAGAAACAATACGTGCATTAGAGATTGATATGCATTTCGGACTACGCTTTATACGTCAGATTCAAAATACTATTGCATCATTGTCGATACAGATGGATTTGTTCTCATCTCCTCATTGATCATCGACCACACGTAGATATTGAAGAACATTGGAGCGCACAACATGAGACACACAAAAGGGGAATCGAAAAGTCAAAGAAAGCCTCGAGACATGTAGTCTGGTAGACTATATACCGAGAGGAGATTCGTAGAGAGAAAAAAAAGTATAGAAGAGAAGGAAAAAGAGAGAACAGTAGAGGTAAACCATACGGGACAAGACAATAAATCAAAGCCGAACAAAAAAAAACTCAAAATGAGAATACAGATACAGGTGCTCTTGCAACGAAGAAACAACAGGGAGCCACACAGGTAGCAAACACAAAACAAAAAGCACAAAAACGCCAGTACATCCCAAGTCAGCCGTCAAAATAAAACCATACACTTTTCTAGGTCTAGAGTCTTCTACAGGCGAGAGAATGAGAGTCTAGATCTATGCAACCGGTGGAACAACGACACGCTCCTCCTCCAGCCGCCGCACCATCTCGCGCTCCTTGGGACTCCGCGGGTTGGCGTCAATGCCCAGGATGGCCGAGATTCTGGTCTTGTCCTGGCCCAGGTTTTGGCCCAGGTTCTGGTTCTGGATTTGATTCTGCATCTGGCTCTGGATCGGGTCCTTGCCATAGGCATTGTAGTACAGCTCGCGGTCGTCCGGCGAGGTGCCCGGCGTCAGAGGGGCATTGCTGCCGGTCGACGACATAGCACCGCCAAAGCCAGTACGCCATGCTTGCTCGAGCACGGCTGGGTTGGCACCGTGGCCGTAGTCGGAAGCAATGGCGGACCAGAACGACGCGCGGTGTGCAGAGTAGACGGCATTCAGGCGGCCCATATCGACGGGGTGGTGAGGACCAGCCGACGCGAGCGGTGCAGGTGCAGGCAGGCCGCTGCAGTCAAGACGCAGGCTGGGGACGCCGGTGCTGCTGCGGGGGTTCTCGGAAGACGTTGCAGATGTGGATGAAGTAAAGGTGGCGGCCGGCAGCAGAGGCGCGCTGTGCGGGGCGGGGGCAGGAGCAGTCACAGACACGGCCACGGTCGACGGCGACGGCGACGACGATGGCGGCGTCGACAGAGACATGGGCTTGGGCAGGATAGCCGGCAGCAGACGAGGCGAGGGCGTGGACATGTTGGTCATGATGGCGGGCAGCTGGACGCCACCCGACGACATGGAGTAGCTCGAGGCCGGTGGTGACGGAGTGCGAGACTGCGGCAGAGGGAGCTCGTGGATGGGCGAGGGTACAGCGGCCTGGACGGGCGGTGAGTGGCTGCCGTGGCCGGTGGTGGCCGACGACGAACCGGAAGACACGCTGGTGGTGCGCTTGCGGCGGTTGCTGCCGTGGCTGAGCTGGTGGTAGTGCAGGCGGCAGGCGAGCTCAGTCTTTTTGAGGTGAGCGGCAATGTGCTTGTAGGGCATCTTTTGCAGGCGCGTCTGGAGGAGGTAGACCTCTTCGTCGTCGCTCCAGGCGCGGCCGCCGCCAGTGGAGGAGGAGCTGCTGCTACTGTTGGGCTGCTGCTGTTGGGACTGGGCGTGTTGAGACTGAGCGTGGTGGGAGTGCTGAGAGTGCTGAGCATGAGCAATATGAGAGTGTTGCGGGTGAGAGTACTGGTGATACCGCTTGGTGATGCCATATTCGTGGCGTTCCATGGCGTCGGACGTCGGGGTGTAAGCGACAGGAGCCATCTGGATTGTAGGGGACATTATGAGAGATTTGATGTAGAGTCGAGTGTAGTCGAGTATAGTTGAGAAATCGAGAAAGAGTGCCAAACCAGTTGGATGTCGATGCAGATGTGTAGATGTCAATATATCGGGAGAGACAAGTAAGTATTGAGTCGTAAAGAGAGGCCGTGACTGTCAATAATAATAAAGAAATATTGTTTAAAAAGATGAAGATCCAAGAACGACAGGAAGAAAAGAATGTGTAGTAAAAAAGTAAAAAAGAACGAAGTAGTAAAAAAAAAGTAAAAAAGTAATTGTTAAAAAGAAAGACCAGCTATAAGAAATGAAAGTAAACTTGATGTAAAAGAGAGTCAGAACACACGCAACGGCGTCGTGATCGTAGAAGAAGTGAATGGGGAGAGAAGAGAGGAAGAGAAGAGAAGAAGAAAAGAGAAGAAGAAAAGAAGAAAAGAGAAGATTAAAAGAGACGGGGGAGGGTTGAAGTAATAGTAAAACAGTAGATGGAAAGGTAACGGTAGAAAGCAAAACAAATCGAGTACACAGTACACGAGACGTAGCGGCGTAAAGGCGTTTAGACGTATACAGCTGGACACACTGACACATTGGCACACTGGATGACAAGACGACGAGACGAGGAGACAAGAAGAAACCGAATCAGGGAGAGAAACAGTAAGAAGATGAAAACAAAAAGGGGAGCACGGGGCAGAGTGGTATAAGAGGAGAATCATAAGAAACGAAAGCAAAACGGTGATGGTTATTGATTGTTGATTGATGATTTATTGATTTAATGAATAAATACGAGTACCCAAAAGACGACAAAACACATCAAAACGAGCAAGGGGTGGTGGTGGAGGGGGGTGCATTGTGTACCCCATTGTTGGATCTAGATAGAGACGGGGTCGTCTGGATGGGTTCGATGTTATGATTTATTTTTTTTTATTTTTTTTGTGGCGTTGATCAAGTGCTTTGTAATATGACGAGCAATGGCATGACACGAGTGAGAAGAGACCAGAGAAGCCATCAACATCTTCATCTATCTACATCTACATCTACATCTACATCTACAGTCTTCAACCAGCTCGCTGCCTCTTAACCAATGTGTTACAGACCAACACACAAAATGCAACAATAGCATAAATGGCAAGAAGAAAGACTAGATTTACTAGATATAAACGAGAAACGAGAAAAGAAAAGAGAAACCCGAACACTGAAAAAGAAGAGAAAGAAAAGACGGTCTGTATCGAGTAGGTCTGGGCCCCTTCAAAACTGGAGACAGCCTAGCACGGAGCATGGCCATGGCTCATGGAGTCAACATCGGAAACTAAAAGGCAGGGTAGGCAGTGTTTGGAGAGTATGGGTGTGAGTGACAGGCAGGGCAGTAGATAGAGGTAGAGCAGAAAAGGGAGAGAAGACGATCAACAGAAGACAAAAGACAAAAAGAAGGGACATCAAGAAATCAAGAAATCAAGAAATCAAGGAATCAAGGCAGAAACCGAGAGACATGCAAGATCCAGACTCAAGTCAGAACTTATATTTCTATAATAATCAACGGATTAAATGATAATTAAAATATTATCTTTATAAAAACACGCCGCAAAAGAGTTCATGCATTTCTTGGCTCAAGGTATTTCTTTGCATTTATTACTAAACTCATTGTTGTTTCCGTCTGTTGTCGACCAAGGCTTGGCCGCTTGGTGGCCTCGTCCCTCGTATCAAGAACAAATCAGCACTCAACACTCATACCCAGCAGCCAAGGTTAAGTGCAAGCGAACCCGAGCCTTTGTAATCAGTCTAGCGTTAATCAAGATCAAGTCTACTCTGGCGTCAACCCTACCCAAATTAACAAATTAACAAATTAAGGACGGGTGGCTGCATGACGGCGGCTCTACTTGCCGATGCAGGTCTTTGTTGTATGGATTTGTTTCTCTTACGGTTTTTAAAAGTTTATTCAGTCTGCACTCGTCCTGCCATCCCAGTCCGGTACATTGTAGTAAGATGTAGACAAGGACATGGTAGGCAAGGTAGAGGCAAGGCAGAGGCAAGGCAGAGGCAAGTCGGCATACAAGGCAGAGCAGGAAATACATGCGTGTAGACAACAAGGAAGGAGCGAGACTTGGTGCTACCTCTCTCCTCTTCCATTTCAACATAATCTCACACGCCCACTCATGGTCCACAAGTAGCCACATGTGTTTTATTTTTATTTTTATTTTCGATTTTATTGTTCCTTCTCAAGGCCCGCTGCCTCACATGTCACCCTTGTCGTCGGTTGCATCTTGCACAGAAATAACAGACAGTACAGAGCTACAACGTGTTTGACGACGGGTTTCGAGGGTCGTTTGTTACAGGTGGGGCCTAATTTACCGTTCTCTGATTGGCCAATTCAATAGTTGAAACCGGAGGTACTTTGTACTACCACCTCTGATGGTATGCTCACACTGCTCACATGGACTCGATAAGCTCATAAACTCATAAACTCATACGGGGTGTTGCCTAAAGAATCATCCCGCTGGAATCCGCTGGAAGACGATGTTTGACAATGACATTGAAACAACTGCTTGTTTCTGGCCAATGCATTTATGCTGCCAACGCAGGCGTTATGCCTTGTTGAAACGGCTTGCTAGTGTTGGTGTGCAGAGCTTGTATTCGGGTATTATGTAGACTCAGGTGTATCTACTATGCTGCTCGGTTGGTCTTTCTTATTTTACTGGATTTTACTGGATTTTTTTACATGCTTACTTCCTCGATTCTACTCTTCGTTTGGCTGTTTCAACCTCAATCAAAAGTGTCGGCATTCATCTGCCATGGATTCCTATTATTGGAAAAATATATATAGAAACTCAAAAAGTCAAACTGACATGATGCTTTGATGATGGAGAATACCGAGCACAATTACAAAACACAAAGAAATATGGCCAACATTGAAACTCGCTACCGTCTACTATGGAGCGTCTACTACACAAGAATGGCCACCTAATGACCTCAGTCCTCTCTACAGCTCCAAATAAACATTAACCTTGTTTGCTCAAGCTTTTTGGCGTAATAGATTGTGTCAGGCCTTTCCTTGTTGGGTCAGGGGGCGTAGGGGTATCCTAGAGTTTCTACGTATTATCCTGGGCTCAGGGCGGCCAGGCCGGATGGGGGGACGGGGTAGTGCTGGTACGGAGACTGCAATATGGAATATGCAGGTACACTCACTCTTGCGGCATTCTATTACGAGTAGATACGACGTGGAGTCAATTCAGATAGAATAGATGATAGAGAATAGACGATGATGTTTTACCTTGTGGGTAGGCTTTACAAAGGCGTAGGTGCTATCACGCCAGCTTTCGAGTTAACAAGAGCTATTTACAATCGACAAGAGATGGATGGCGTTTATATCAGGCGACATTGCTATGCCACATCGGTATTGTGTATTGAATATATTGGTTGCTTGAATCTACAAAGTCAAGCGCCGACACAAATCCATCCCAGTGGGATCGAGCAATAGAGAAGAGAATATATTAATATAACTGCATATGAAGAAAGAGCCGCAATATCAAGCCTTTTTATTCCAGGGTTATTTACTCGGGGTGTCTCGTGCTCAAAGTTTGTTTACTTTTTCAAGTTTTTGTATTGGTGTATTTTCTCGAATCGTTCTTTTTCTCTTCTTTTTCTCTTTTCAGTAAAAAATCCTCTCGCTTTGGTCTCTGATTCTCGGGTTCTGATGATCGCTGATTTTCCTCGCTTTTTTGTCTTCTTGTACCTTTCTTTGTGGGGAGGCTTGAGCTGCGACAATGCCAAGCAAAACGCAAAACAATGTAGAAATACTGCAGACGGTTGAAGGTGCTCGTGATCAACCCTGGTGATTAACACTGAGAATCATCCTCTATACAGATTAATACATTGATCAATATAAATCCATAAGAAGAAAGAGAGAAAGAAGAAACAGCAAGGGTGTTGATTGACAGCTAAAGACAAGACATGACATGGCAGGGTCTAGCATAAGAGGCAAAACAAATGTCAAAAGCAAGGCACAGCACCAGGAGGCTCTGGTCGTAAATGTCGTCATGTGAACTGACCAAGAATAAACAGAGTGCAGAATCAAAGCAGAGTACAAGGGAGCACAAGAGGCACAAGAGACACAAGAGGCACAGGCAGAGACACAAGAGGCACAGGCAGAGCAAAAACGGCAAAGGAAAAGCAAAAACAGACAAGAGCAAAACAGTTGAAACGTCCCCGACGTTTGACGGAGCCTCAATAATACCGGTATTATTCTATCAATGCAATCAATATATAATAATAATACGTCGTACAGTAATGAGCGTTTCTTGTATGGGGCACTGCAACTCTTCCCTACCCGATGTTTCTCTTGCCGCCTGTGCGCATTTCAGCGTGTCTTGTGTTGTATTGTTTAGGTTTGTGTAGTTTTTGAACTGGCTCAGGGGTCACAAATGGTCAGGGTTGTTGAAGGAGCAAACAATACAAGGAGGGCCCTAGATGAAAGCAATAAAAAGAAAAGAAAAGAAAAGAAAAGAAAAAGCCGTTGTTTGGTCGAAAGGCCGGGTCTGATAAGGCTGTTGTTTTCTTTTTCTTTTCTTTTTTTCTCTTCTTTTTTGCTGGGATTATTGTATGTGTTTTCTTTATATATATATAAACCTTATCGATAATAAATAACTAAATACACTCATATTCATTTAATACTAAACATTGCAAACTACCGCTTTATTACATTTATTCTAAACAAACACTTCACACAAAACCACACAGTTTCATTCTTCGGCTCTGCTTGCTTCCGTGGTGCCTGGTTTAGATATAGATGTCTAGCTGAAATGTGCAGACGACAAGATGACATGGCCGTGCCTAGACGTAGTTTGTTTCTAGTGTCACGAGAGTGCCACACAACAATGGTAATGTTTTGATTTTGTCTGATCTAGTTCACAATTGACCGACTTCTTCCATCTGCATTCTCTACTTTGTCCTCTAAAGACAGCCCGTGACAGATCCAAGATCCATGGTACACCCTGCCGCATGTCAATCTCGTCTGACTTTGCTGATCAACCTCGCCCGGTTATCGTCACTTTGTACTCAAAACGACTCGCTCGTCTCGTCTTTACTTTAGTCCACTGTCGATACTCGTTTTGATGTTCACGCATCCCCCATCTTTTAGTTTTCGTATCCTCTCTTTTCATCCCACCATTATGCATCCAATGCGTACCAATAAAAACAAACCAAGTTTACAGCTCAAATGACGCAAGCAGTGATCCATAGACCCAAGAATATTGTCAAAGACGAGACGAGAGTTGATTAGAAAGGGGCGAGCATCATGGAAAGAGTAAAGAATAAAGATAAAAAAGTATGAAAAGAAGGGAAAGAAGGCATATGAGATAGAATCAAGATGGAAGTTTGATCAGTCCGGGATACAGTCTGGCATCGACAACAAGAGACGAGATTCTCCAGTGTACCAGATCAGCAGGTACAGGTTTGGTTCAGTCTCTTCTTTTCTGATTTGCTGATCTTATGATCGAGACTATGTACTCCGAGTCTCTGGAGCATTACTTTTTAGTCCATGTAGAGCCGCTGTTACAATTTTCCATTGCGCGCCTGCGTTGGTGGTTCAGAAACGAATCCCACCATTCTAGCCTCAAGTTTCTACTTGATAGTTTCTACTTTTCGATATCGCTGCCTCGGTTTCTACTCGCATCGTCTGATGTTGTTGAAGGCATGATTTTCCGCGGTTGGATCCGTGATGGTTCTCAAAACGTAGGCGCATAGCCTTGTGTTGTTTTGCTGTTTTGCTGTTTTACTGTTTTACTGTTTTACTGTTTTACTGTTTTGCTGTTGCAGTCCTGTTTTGCAGTACCGTTTTGTGTTTTCAGTCTCAACTTTTGTCGACAGTATTCTCCGTCTCCTCTGTTCATTTTTGAGTAGATTGAATCGGTAAATATCAAGGGGAATGATAGACTTATCGAAAAATAAGAATCAAAGGAGACTCGTAGAAAAAGACGGACTGAAAGCTGACACACAGATTGTCGCCGGGTGCTGGCAACTTGCGACCTACCGGGTTTCACAATGTTGCGGGGTGAGCAGACAGCCACGATGGCAGAAATACGATGGCCAAGTGATTTCAGTCTTAAAGTAAGAAATTATGACGTGTTTCTGTTTTGTAGTTTTTTTTAGTTTTTCATTGGGGCCTTGTGTCTTGTGCTCTTGTGTTCTTGTGCTTGCCGCCTGCGCGTCTGTCCGGAAGATGCACATTCCGGCAGCGAAACGTCCCACGAGAAACACGGGGCAGACAGGATGAAATGAAACAATGTCGGCTTGGTCATGTAGACATTGCAGACATTGTGATATTACAGTGTCAAACTATCGATAATGGGTCAAATTCATCTACTCGAATGACAGTCAAATTGATACCATCAACAATCGGCCAAGTGTCTCGATAGTCGTGAACATCGTGGACATCGTGGACACTGCGTGCATTGCGAGCAAGACTCTGCCACCCACAGCGAGTGCCTGGATGGACAATATGGCAAGGGCACAAATACTGGTCGGGCTGGTATAACTGTTTGTCCAACGCCAGACCATTGCAGCTCAGCTGTGTTAACGCAACCGTCAATGGTTTTCATCTAGAGGGTCGCAGAAGAGTTTGGCCGTAACCGGCGACAGCCTTCTGCAAACTTGCTGCAGCCTTGTCCGCGAGATGGTCATAACTTGATGCAATCTATCCAGAGCCTCGGCGTCTCGATATCTCAAGGCCTCAAAGTCTTCTGGTCTTAAGGTCTTGATATCTCAAAGCCTCGGAGCCTTGAATGTGCATACCGCCTGGCTTGCAGCTTGCAGCTCACAGCTCGAGCTTGAGCTCGCTGATGGCGACTGCCGTTGATCTGTCGGTACAGCACTTGCTAGTGGTCTCCTGGAGACATATCTGGCTCACGTGGAGGCATGGCCAACTCTGGTGGCTGCGATTGACAGTCTCGCGAATGTCAGACAGCGTCAACAGTTGGTGTTGGCGGCCAATATCTAGTGCCGGCAATCAGAGGCTCAGGTCGGCATGGCCTATGGCGAGCTATACTGTCGGCGGTACTCGACGACACTGGATGATACCGACATCACTCAGTACCACTCGGTATTGGTCGGCAATGACAACGTACTCAACAATACAGGCAACCCGCGACAGCACGCGTATCACTTGATACTGATACCCATGATGCCAACCGTTGTTGGCATGCTGAACACTCGACGACACTCGATAGTCAAGCAGCCACGCGCGCGGGCATAATAAACTACATAGACGCGTCAGAGAACTAGGACTGTCTTGCCATACAGCATAACAAGAGCATATCGCAAGTCGCCGCCGTCCATGCACATCATTGCCTTGTTAATCAGGTATGTCTCTCTACCCCAGTCTCCGTCTATATATATCATCTCTTTAATTATGCTTCCGATACTTCTCACAGGCTCCGTAAATACTGTCTTCCCCTCAAGAGTACTTTCAAATGCTCTCGCTTTTAATATCCGATACACGTGGTCGCGTGTCTTTTTATTTAGCACGATCCAACGTGGCTGCAGCTAGAGACAGCCAAGGAAGGCACTTGGAGACAACTGGTACATAGCAAGGGGATATGTGATACAAGAGGATAAGTATACTTGCGATGTACTGCGTAAATACTACAGATACGATGAAGATATGCACAGCACCAATCACATCACAGTTAGTCTTGTAGTATGGGTAGTAGAAGCACTACGTCACGTTGTAGATAGTCGATCTCAATCATCTGAGAAAATACCCTCGAAACTGTGTAGTACTACTCTTCTAACTTAATAGGACAACGCTCATGAAAAGAACGACCTGAACTAAGCATTGAATGCTCCGTAGTATACGCCGTAGTCCACACCGAATAAGAAATACTCCGTTCAAGCAATTATTTGAATTTAACAGTAGAAAATATATTGATAATAAATTAGTAAATTACCAAATAAATACTCCGTAAACAGAATAACATGCGCGATATGGGTTAGTAAAAGCTGGGACAGGATGACGGGGATGGACGCATTGGATGCGCCATTGGGCAAGATGTGCAGTCGATATTAGTCTGCGGGTATCTATGAGTCAAGAATAATCCCGAAAGAGCAAGGACTCTAGAATAGATGGAAATAAGGAAAAGAGGCGAGAGATGAGAAAGAGACAAAAGAAAACAAGATTTAATTTTAGATCTAAAAGATATATAATAACCGTAACCCCACGGAGTTAGTAGATATCCGTTACGAAGAGAGGAGATGGGCAGAAATAAAGAGATGATCAATAAAATATTAAACATAAAACACAAATAAGAGGGGCTTGAGATATCGGAAAATCGGAAATCCAAGTAAGATGAGATGGATAATAATAGACAACGATGATCAGAAAACAGATAGAAGAGAGTGCCGAGAAAAGAGGGAATTAAGGAACAGAGAAACAGGGAAAGACCTGCGTACCACTTGGTACCTGCCTCGGGGCATTGCTTCCAAGACGCGCCTACAACAAAGACTGGGTACGGAGAAATACAGTTCTCCGTATGCTTTGCTTTGTATTTGCAAAATAAATACTATTTACACTTTGCACTGGTTTGCAGCAAGCGTCGGATGATTTACACGGCTCCAGGTGTTTATGTACTTCTTTCTTTGGCTATTTTAGGAGTTTAAAGTAGCATTTAATTTTATTTATGTCCCCACCTTTTGTTTCTTGTCTCTCTTTTGTTTTTGGTGGGTCTATTGCGGGGCTTCTCTATTTCTCTCTTCTTCTTTTCTTCCTTTTCTCTCGCTCAAATAATCCACGATTCATCTTCAAGTTTCGTAGAAGATTTACGGAATAATCCGTTTGATACGGCATGTGGAGGGTGAACTGTCTTTTCCGGGAAACGGTGTGATATATATGTGCAGAGAATTAAAAAAGAAATTGGTGAGAATGGATTAAATTAATAGGAAAAAGAATGAACATAGATACCATAGCAATTTAAAGAAGGAGTTGCATACCGAGAGCGAATTAGAGAGAGCGAAACAAAAGAGGAAATAGCGAAATGAAACAACGGCAAGAACGAGGCAGTGCACCAGCAGGGAGTCTAGATGTAAGGTGTACGTATGTAAGATATATAAGGATAAATGATGTTGCTTACAGAGAGCAGAATGCAAGAAAGAAAGGGGGCGGCGTGTCTCTCTACGTGTATTCCTGACTTAATCAAGAGAGAACGGTTGATTAAGATATTCTGAACTGGCATGACATTCGGATTTGCGGTTCTGGTATCGATATTTAGTAGCACTAATAGGAGCATGTGATTGGCTGGACCGAGGATAGAAAAGGGGTAGACGAGGTTTATTTTACTTTGGTTTTTTGTCGCTATTAATAAATAAATAGCAATAAAAAAGTAAATAAAAATATCCAGAAAATAAGAAATCAAGTTCGAGCGCTGATTGCAGCGTGGATTGTAGCTAAAAACAGCTAATTGCAGCAGTTCACATGCTGAGCTTGCCCAAGAGGGAAGGTCAGTAGGCGCATAACGCAGAGGAGCAGGATTAAAGAAGGAAAGAATATTCTTTTTTTCTTCTTCATTTTTTTTCCAGATAAATCTTACGAAAAGAAGAGAGAAGATCGGTCACGGACCACGGCAGATGAGGAGGAGGCAAGACGAGAGCGACAGAAGAGGAAAAAAGAAATTAGCAGAGGCAGACTAAGAGAAGGGAGGAGGCAGATATCATAGGAAATCGAGGAGAAAAGACAGAAGGTGGAAGGAACGTCGAAGGAAATTCGGAGACATATTATTTAGAGAATAAAGAGTGAGGGTTTGAGAGTCCACTTTGTTGCACGAACCCAAAAGATGCGGCCGCAAATCTGGTGATCTAGCGTGATGATTAAACATGTATTAGATAATGAGGAAGATATAAATTGGAGAATATATAAATTTCTCTCAATATAATACACAGCAAAAGAGAATGATAAGTATGAAGTAAAAAAAGAGAAAAAGAAAAGGGAGAAAGAAGAAAAGAAACAATACGAGCGTGTGGAGGCGGTAGAGTGGATAGTGGGGACTGTGACAAGGTGGATTGGCGTTAGCTATGGAGCACAGCTGCGCGCGTTGAAACGGTGGGTGGGCGAGTGGGTGAGTATTACTGGTAATACTGAAGACTTTTCAAGGAGAGCTCAAGTCGAGAGACGTGGTGAACCGGACTGATAGAATTTTGCAAACATTTTTCTTCTTCAGAGCAAGAACAACTTTCCAAGAAGAATAATCTCGATCCGTGACTAAGCGATATCACGTTACTTGAAAGTACTGTAAAAGTCAGAGGCCAGCTGTCGTTGGGGACGAAAAGCTGTATCCAACAAGTCACGCTCAGTACTTGTACAGCAAAGCTAGAATGGGAGAGAAAGATATGCATATTTCTTCGGGATATTAAATTATGCTCGCTAGAGGAAATGCTCGATAGCATCGGCAGATGGAGAAAAGCTCGGGTGCGGGCACGACAGTCGAGAGCCGACAAGACTGCTGATCACTCTCTCTTCTCGTAGCCTTGTGGATTCCCAAAGACAATATCCGACTGTATTCCCAGGCTTCAAGATGATCATTAATGAGATATACTTTGTCGACATTGTCTAGTAACTTGTGCAGTACGCGTACCTGTTTTTACACCACATCTCAACCCGACCGATGGCTACGCAGAATCTACTTGTCTCTACACCTCATCCTTCAGCCCTGCTGCCGTTACTACCCGTCATGTCCCTTGATATGCTGACAAGTTCCCAAGACATACTCAGTAGTCACCGTTGCGGCTACGGCTTCGGCTACCTTTGCCGGTGGTCCTGACGCCACACTTTACGAAGTACACTTGCAAAACGTTCTAGCCAGTTCTTCTTCTTCCCAATAGTCCATGTTCTGGGACCTGACGAGGTACAAGTGAATTGTTGATACAAGGTAAATAAATGTACTGAGTAAAGTCCGTGATGATCTTCTAGAATATCAATGCTTCCATCCCGGAAGCACCATCCTAACCCTGGAGGCGGAGGAAGACGTGTTTGGAACATCAGTCCACCGACAACGAATCCATTCACACAAACCCACCAAGCGGAGACTACAGCCAATCCAGGGCACAGGTGATTGTACGGAGCATGCAGTTGTATGCAGTAGCTGTCTCTACTCCTTGCTCATGCTCATTGCTGCTGCTCCTTCTCATTTCTGATAGTTTCTGATCCTTAAAATACTCCGAGCACAGACAGCAGCTGGCTCAATCTTGCATGTCGCTTATACCTTTTTATTCATTCCTGAGGTTGCCTAAATACTCGACGGGGCCCTCGACCCAACGAACCAAGCGAACAGCAAACAACAAACACTAAACAGCAAATCAAGACTCAAAAAGGCAGCTGCAATAGGAGATCCAGTAACAAGGCACCCTCAAATATCTGTCTGTGGCTGTTCCTATAGCTGTTATTAATGTAAATGCACTCTGTAAACATATTGGCACTGTCAACCTCGGTCGCTCATGAAGCTCAAAAAAGAAAAGAAGAAGAAATCGAAGAAATCGAAGAAATGAAGAAATAAAGATGTAAAGAAATAAAAGAAATAAAAGAAATAAAAGAAGAAATAAATACCTCGAACAGCCCACGACGCCACGGTCCAGACGCGACACAGAGCAGCACTGCACATTATAACCAAAACAAGCTAGCGCCTTTGAATTTATCGAATTTATCATCTACCCCTCTATTCTCTCTCTATTTCTTTCCTTCTTTATTTGCTCGCAGAATTCTAACCCAAGATTAATTTACCATTTATTTTCTTATATTTATTTAACTCTCCGACACGAAAAGCATCAAAAGTCTCGAAACCTGCCAATCGGTTCAAAGGTTTCTGTACTCTACACTAACATCATCAACGTCAAGTCTACGAGTATAACAGCTCTCCGTATCTTTATCCCCCCGACCCGACTCGACCCAAACCGACTCGACTCGACTGCGTCTTTGCTCTCTACAGCTTCTTCACACCCACGATCGTATCAATTCGCTCGAATTGATACTCAACCGCAACCATTTCGTTCAACCAACCCTACCCCGGCCAAGCACCTGTAAGTCCAGTGTACCTGCCCTCGACCAGCAACTATCGTCACTGTCTACACTCTGTCATCTGTCATCAATGTCACTATCACTATCACTGCATAGCTTTGCTATCATATCACCCTCCCTATGCATTCGCCCTGTTGCCTCACTCTACCCGGGCTGCTTATGCCTATACCTCCTTCATTGCCCATACCCTCTGCCCATCCTGTTATACCTCCACATATACCTCAATCGTCACTTTGCACACAACCTCACACTCTGAACACGCTCTACACTGCACTTTACATTTGAAACTGCATCTCCTGCCTCGTCAAAGACAATGCGCTAGCTTGCACCGGCTGTGGCCTGTCGGCTCGTTCCTTCTTCTTTGGTTCTTCTCTGCTTCTTCTTGTGCTGCTCCTCTTACTCCTCTTGCACTCTTTTGTTCCTTCTTATTTCGTTCCGTCTGCTCCTTCTTTTCCCACCATACCCTCTTTTTCCCTCCTCGTTGCATCTGCACAAGGGTTGCAGGAGGCCGCTTGCCAGCTCCATCCATTCTCCAGAGTTTGGTAGCTGCCCGCTGCTTGCTGTCTCCTCACTTCAACCACTTCTGCACGCGTTATTTATCATTTAATCTTCTCATTATTTTATTCAATATTCTCCTCTCTCATCTCAGGACTTCTCAGATCAATTTATCAAATTATTCATCTCACTATGCCAATTTTTGTTTCCTTCCCTGGCGCTCTGATTGGCCAATATCACCCGCAGAAACCCGCGCCGCCCGGCCGACGCTACTGGGTAGAAAGAAGCATGAGAGAATTGAATAGGTTGAGGTGATTGTTAGAAGAGCAGGGGAGAAGAGAAGAGCAAAAAAAAAGAGGGAAAATAAGAGAAAGCACCACCTCGGATGGAACGAAGGAATAGCGAAAAGAAAGAAACAACGAAAAGAACGAGTCTCGAAAAAGAAAGAACGGGGAGCCAAGGAACCGCAAGAGGAAAGAACGAGCGCAACAAATCAAAACAGGCAGGAACAAAAGTAAATCGAACCACGGATTGATTCAACTCAACGCAGGAAAGACCACACTCGACACTGCCTCATTCGGTCATTTCGAGCATTGCTTTCTCCTGACTGTTTGCGTTTGCTTTTGCTTTTGATTGTGTCTTTGGGCCTCTTTTTCTGTTGTCTCTTCTTTATTCGTTCTTCTGTCTCCTGTCTCCTGCCTCTTCTCTCCACACGCGTCTGGGCACACCAACTACGCGCCTCCAACTTTCACCTGCTCTTTCCCATTCTATGCTTATTGTCCCATTACCCATCCCATCCATTTGTCCCATTCTTCGTTCCCTTCCACCTGCATTCCTGCCTCCCCATTTTATCCTTTTTATTTTTTCTCTTCTTATTTATTAAAACCATTGATTATTCTATTGAATAAGCTCTGATATTCCCATTTTATTATATTTCCTCTAGCTACTACTAGCTCCCACCTTTCTGTATTACTCATTCTCCATCTTTCCCAAAGCTTACACGCTCGCTCCCTCACTCCTGCTCTTTCATTCATTCCCTCTTACTCGCCTCACACCTCTATTTCACTCACCCTCTCTTCTCTTTCGCTCTTTTAGCTTCTAGCCTTTTCGCCCCTCCCTTTTATTCACTCCCCTTCCGCTTTCTTTCTCTCTTGTCCTTTGCTTACCTCATTTTCCCGCCTCCCACCCTTTTCGCTCTCTACATCTCTACTTTTCTCTTCTCTCATCCTCCTCCCAATCGCCATCATCTCAATACCATCGATTGAAACAACTCACATCAATCAATCGGCTTCATCATTACATTTCATCAGTTCATTACTTCAAAACCATTTCTACCTCACTTCCACCAATTCTAACAATCTAGACCATGGAGCAGTGGCAGGTCAGTCCTCTGCCGGATTACAACATCTATGGCAACTCCACCAGCCACCCCAGCGACGTGCAGTAAGTACCCCCCATCTGTTTTGTACCTCATCCTGAGCTGCTGTACCTCGTACTGCTGCTTGCTCCCGCTGCTTGAATTCACATTATGCTTTCATCTGCTTTTATTTGTTTTTGCTTTTCTTTTGCTTTTCATGCTTTCCTCTTTCCCTGCTTGCTATTCCCATCTCCCCAATCAACGGCATACGACGACATCGAACATCGAACATCGACACTGGCATCATTCGCCACATCAGCTTGCATCGCCAGCTCTCCTTACCATCATATCCATTTCACCACTCGAGATACTGCACGTATTCATTTGCGCTGCACTCTACACCTGCGACAACGCATGCCACCTAGCTGCCGGGCAATCACACAAGACACTCGGGATAGAATGTCTGCATGCAGACAAAGAACAAAGAACGCAACACAGACGCAAGACACAAGGCACAAGGCACAGACACACATCAAACCGCAAGACAAGACAGACACGCGCCAAATTGCAATTCAACGCGACACAACACAGCCACAACGGAAAACGGGAGTTTAGCTCTACTGCTCGGATCAGAGAGCACTTTCTTCCCAATCGAGAACAACCAGCGAACGCAACTTGGTTACTGCGACATCTACTACATCTGCAGCTACCGCATCAACTAAAAAGCGCTAGAGCATCAGAACTCTAGAACGCTAGAACACTAGAACGACGCCAGCGGAACCCACTTCTTCCACCCCTGTCAGAACACGACCCAAAAGCAAGAACCAGCGAACCAGAGCCCCAAGGAACAAAACAGAACAAAACAAGAGCAACAGAGGCCCCGAAAAAGAAAACGCGGACGCAGGCACCACAAAGGCACCCCCAACCGTTACTGGGTCCTTCCTGTCTATCCCACCCATATTCTTCCACATTCTTCCACTTCTCCAAGGACCACGGCCTACTCAACGCCCGCGCCTTCTCGCATTCTAAAGCCCGCTCGCTTTTCTGTCCTCTTTCTGTCTCCCCCCCTTGTACCCTCTACATCGTTCTTCGACTTTGCATCCCCATCTGCGACATACAACTACTACCCTCAACTGCCACTACTGCACTATTTCTGCACTCTTTATGCAGCAGTAGCGACTCTTGTTATCGCAGTCTCCATTCCACTATCGTCGTCTTGTTTTCTTTTTCTTCTCCCTTCGCCTCCGCCGTCGTCTGCCGCCCGCCGCCTGCCGTGATCGTCTCTACAGTCTATCGACCTCGTCTCTTCCCCACTTCACCGTTGCCTACTACACATCTCTGGCGCGACTTGTCTGTCTGTCAACACGGCAGACTTTTCAGCTCTCTCCAGCTGTCTCCAGCTGTCTTTGGTGCTACACTTCAGTGGCATCCGTTCCACCCGTCCATCCACAGTGGCTATCCTCTAAACACCAATTGTCGCTTCTCCCATCCCATTGATTGGACTTGATTAGATCTGAGTTTTTTTCTTTCCAATTTTCATTCTTGATTTCTTCACTTCTACTTGGCCCGATCCTTCATTTTTGTTTCAAGCCCAATCCAACAATCATCGATTTCGGCGTCATATTTCTCGTTTCTCTTATTCCGTCTTCTTACTTTTTGCCTTGTCCCAAATTGGCGCGTCGCTTTCGCTTTTATTCCACTTCAGCCATTGTCGATTCTCTCCGGGCCCACGGACTTTTCATATCGACTCCTCATTTCAAGCTATCGCTAAGCCCTGGCACTCTACTTTGCAACTTACAGCCTACAACAGCCTACAACCAACAGCCTGTGGCCTGTAACCAACCGTATACCACTCTACCACCCAACCTTTCGTCGTCATCGATTTTCATCGCTCTTGTTCTTCATCTTGCCATCTTATCTGCAGAAATTGTCTTGATTATCTCTCCTCTTGCCAATCCCCTCATCCACATCCCGACGTGCAAGGTTCATCTTCCGATCCTTCCTGTTGTGCCAACGGTCCTTCCGCGCGATCTACTGCCAAGCCCGAGTCCCGCCCCATCCTTCAGTCTTCTTTTTTCCCACAGTCATCAGAGGCTCCAAATCGTCAAGTCGAACAAGGCAACGTCAAAAGTATCATCTACATCTACTTTGACCGCTGATAGTCGAGTCGATACATTGATACTTTTGTTACACCCGTACAAAGTACATCGACACGATATTGAATATTGTCTCAGGCCCATCCTTAAAGCTCAACATCGCAAAACCGCAAAAGCACAAAAGCACAAACGTTTGGGGGCTACGCAAACAAACAAGCGCCAGCATACAGCAATAGCTGCATCGGTTACAAACCTAAATCAACCCAACAACGACTTTTTTCCTCACTTTGTCGTTCCTCTCAACGACAGCGTCCAGAGTCACGATGCCTACAAATAGCAACCAGCCGCTTCAGCCTTGGGGATCCCAACAGCCGTCACCCATCACACCCCATGCACAACAGTCCTCTTCACAGCAGCAGCAGCAGCAGCAAGCGCCTGTACCCAATATGTCGGGGCCAGTGCCTCCTCATATGTCCATGGGCACAATGTCTCCTATGCAAACTCCATCTCCGTATACTAACCCGAATTCCCCTTGGTTCAGCCCACAACACCCGTATGGTCACCCGCAAATGAACGCACGCCGTAACGATGCTCCTATGGACTTCCGCTACGGCCAGCAGCCGCCTCAGCCCGGCCAACCGCACCACCCGGGCCAGGGCCAGCCCCCGATGAACGTTGCTCCGCCTCACGGCCAGCACCCATCGCAGCAACACCCGCAGCAGCACCCACAGGCACCACAGCAGCAACAGCAAGCCCCTCACCCTGCGGCGCAACAGCAGCCTGCTCCTGGTGCGCCGACTGCCGCTCCCACATCAATTTCTCAGCGCCAGCGAAAGCGCCCTAACCCAGCCACAGCCCAGCCCACGACATCTGCGTCGCCAATTATTCCTCCTCCCATCCCGACAGGCACTCCCGCAACTTCCAACACAATCATTCCTCCTCCCGGCACGCCCGGTGCGCCAAGCACTAGCGCCCCTACGCCGACATCCGCGGCGACGCCGAATGTGGCTATTAAGAATCTGCCAACAGATGAGGCTGGCGCCATTCCCACACCACCGCCTGCTAAGAAGAGCCGCACCAACACCCCCTGGACGCCTGCTGAAGAACACCGTCTCAAGCAGATGCGCGATGCTGGTAACTCGTGGGCCGAGATTGCAAAGGTATGTTGACTTTTGTTAGGGGGCAAGAGAAAGAGAGAAAAAGAAAGCGATGAAAATAAATGAAGAGAAAGAAACTAGGCGACTAGTTACTCTCTGGCGTAGAAAGCGTCATGCATATGGATGGGGCATGCATAACTACATCTGCAGCTAGCATGTACTAACATTTTAGACCTTTCCTACGCGTACTGAAGGCAGTGTGAAGAAGCACTGGTACAAGGATATGCACTACGCAGAATTCGCCGAGGACGAGGTATGAAAAACACCCCTTTGCATTATTATTTTTTGCGCCTATTTTGGGTTTGGTATTAGACAAACGAAGAGACCACAAACTAACGTGATTATGCCTCTCAGAGCGCTGCTCTCCTCAATGCGATCAAGGACTACGAAAATCAGAAGTGGAAGGTGATTGGCCAAAAGGTTGGCAAGCCTGCCAAGGCCTGCGAACAGTACGCCAAGGAGCACTTCAGCGAACAGATTCTTGCATCAGCAGGGAAGCGATAGGTTACCAGGTTCCCCACAACTTTTTAAGGAGACTGAAGTAAAGCAGAGTGTCCATGATGGTGCTCTCTTCTTCTTCTTCGGTTGTGTCTGTGCTTTTCCCCCGGTGTGTATCTTTCGTGTCGTGTTTGGCCTCTAGTTCTCTTTTTTGATTTGTTCTTGTGGCCTTATTGTGTTCTTCTCTTCTGGGGGCAATCTGCTTCATTTATTTTGCCGGGTTGACTTTTTGTTTCTTAACTGGTTTCCTTGGTGTGTCTTAGGTTTCCAATAGTTTGCAGACAACGCAAACTTTTTCCTGTTCTGTTTCTCTTCTTCTTTTATTTTTCTTCCTTCTTCTCACCTTTTGACGCTTCATTTCTTCTTCTTCATTCTTTACCATTTCTTTTGTCCATTTTTATCACGGGTAGGTATCTGGGAAATCACTCTATATTCTAACTTTCTTGGCGGCGAAGGAAAAAAATTCTTGGGCTCTATTAAATTTATCTCTTTTTTCTCTCCTTCTTTTTATTCGGCTCCTTCACTGTCTCCTTCACATGCGTTCACTCTTGTCTGTGTGCCTCTCTGTTTCCCGTCTCGTGCTGCTTTATGTGCTCCAGTCTGTCTTGCGGTCTAATCATACCCTTTCTTGAGAGCACCTCTACTTTACATATTTTTAAATATCAATATCAGATCAGTGCGTCGGCAATTTCTCTCTGGTACGTGACTTTTCAGCCTTGCAGGCTCGTGGTGGTGAGTAGTTGCAAAGCACACCACACCTTTAGACCACTTGTATCCATTTTGTAGATGTACTTGACTGTCGACTACACTTTGTCGACAAATTACGGGAGGATCCGGGCGGACCGCTGTGGATGGCAATAGTGAAGTACTTGTGCTTGTATCTTGTATTTTGGTTTGTATCCCGAACTATTGAATTGTATCTTGGACTACTGATTTTGTACTGTGTATTTTGTATTTTGTAACTCAATACTTTTTTGGCGTTTAACTAGATATTGCAGTTTCTGTACCTATCCTCAAGTACCGCACCAAGTATTTTTCCATCTCTAGACTGTTAGCTGTATGTTTATATCCGACTAGTCTGTCCTATTGTAGACTGCGAGACATTAAAACAGCAAATAATCATAAAAATAAAACCAAGACAATGTTTAATCAAACACAAGAAATCATCGAGTATCAGTTTAATCCACCGAAAAAAATATTAGAGTAAAAATATATAAACCCAGAACACATTAAATCAATATTTCAAAAAAGTAGCAAAATACCAAGTAGTCACACCTATATGTCCATGAACCTCATTCTCTTGGCATTTTCAAGACCGATACAGTGCTGTGATAATGCGGTGCGCTATATCATATCATGATATGCTTCACCTGAAATCAGTATTCAGGCTATTCTACACATTCGGGATACGAGGAGTCATGCACTGTAGAATTGCTACGCGTTTCTACCAGTAGCGACTAGCACTATGTCCAATAGATTATCATGATCTTGGCTATCTATGGCAAGAACCCAATGCCAACATGGCCTACCTGCTGGCTGCATTGATGGCCTGCGAGAGCCATCTCACTCTCAAAGAATTGCGTGCCATTTCAAGTGACGGCCTGACAATGCAGTAGTGTAACGCTGAAAGGTATTAATTCACTTCCACTCAGGGGTCAGCTGGTAGCACACACACTCTCTATCTCACACAGATAAAAAGAAAGAGGCCATCACTGCCGCCTGTGTATCAACGCTTTTATATTGTCCTAGCACATGCACAGTCACACAGTAGGTATATGACAGATGTCAACTGAGGTGTTCAGTGTTTGCTAGAGGCCTTTATTCATTCTGCGACCCTCGTGACCGTCGAGATGAGACTTTTGTTTTGTACAAAAGACAAAGTACTGCTTTTTCTTATATAATCAACAGCTACATGTTTTGTCCTTGACATCACAAATCGAGTCTACTATGTTAGTCATTTTTTATATAATTAAATATCCACTTTCAACACCAACATCACTTGGATCACGAGGGGCTTGAAAACTGCAAGACCACCAAAACTAAAAAAAAAAAAAAAAAAAAAAGCATGTCGTAAAGTTGTTTATTATAAAATCT
The DNA here is from genome assembly GCA_029298975.1 of Ophiostoma novo-ulmi subsp. americana. Lineage (NCBI taxonomy): Eukaryota > Fungi > Ascomycota > Sordariomycetes > Ophiostomatales > Ophiostomataceae > Ophiostoma > Ophiostoma novo-ulmi. The sequence goes on along the minus strand of JANSMA010000004.1, from coordinate 2,543,824 downwards.
ATGACAAAGGTATCATCAATAACTCACTCGCCTCCATCTACAAGTTTCCGCAACCGCTCCCGCGTAACCATTAAGCTCTTACCGAGGTGGTTTTGACCCCAATTCTTTTGGTAGTGTAAAGGCCCTTGCTTGATGCCATATCCAATGCCCCAGAGTCGCGGCCCGCAGCCTCAACAAGCACCCGGTCGCCGGTATCAAGCAGCTTGCGTCCGAGATCCGGCAGACTTGAAAGTCTGGCATCACGGCCAAGCCAGTCGCCACCGTCATCCAATACTTGTTGAAGATGGGCGCCGCCGAATTTGTGCCAGAGGGCATCGGCCATGACGCGGAGCTTGCGATCATCCCAAGCGGATGCGTCAAAGCCGGTAACATGAAGAGCGGCATCTTTGCAGTCACTTCCTTTTGAGGCTTCAAGGATAGTCTTTGCTGTGGCGTTGTCTGAGAAACATACGGCTTTGCAATACATGTAGTATTGTTCCGAGGTGTCGAACTCAATCATTGGGATATCTTCGATATCCGTAGCTGTTGATGTCTGTGCATCGCCAGATGGCTTGACAAGCCATGATGCTGATACTAGAGCTGGGTCAGGGGCTGTAAGCTTTGCTGGCGAGTAGTTGGATAGAAAGCCAAACTCTTCCCATTCTTTGTGATAAAAGAGATAGTCGGAATGGTTCACATCAGGCTTTTGAGCGCCCTTCTTTGCCTTGACTTTTGGTGCCATTTTGGTAGTTGAGTAGTTGAGTCGTACTGTGGTTTGTAGTTTGTTAGTATGGAATTTGATGAGGAATAAAAGGTTGAAAGTAAAAGACTGAAAGCAGAGAGAGGTGAAAGAGATGGAAGTGGGATAGGCTTCTTTTTATAGAGAAATGTACATCATACACGTGACGTGTCATAGATGTCAGCGTCTCGCAAATAATATCAGAAGAACCTTGAGCTAGCAGATGAACCTTGAGCTACAATTTTGTCAGTGGCAATCATTTTTTGCCCCTCGAGAGCATCGCCAACGCCAGCCGGGTACACAACGTTCAGCCTTGTCAAACCAGTCATCGACCTGGCAGATACTGCCATCTTGTCAGACCAGACATCAAAACCTACCGCCGCCAAACTCACTGAGCAAGAGATGAAAAGTACGGTGATCTGAATCTGGAAGGCACACGCCGCGAAGACACAATGTCGATGAGAATAAACCAGTGGTAAAGTTCTCTGGCTTCAGGGTTCAGCACATTGGCATCACGTCGGGCTCACCGCATGATACGACCAGCCAGGCCGATATAAACTGGATATGCTGTATGCGCCACTACGGACTCACCACCGAAATCATGGGCGCCTATCTTGCACTAGCCATTTCAGCTTGTCAGGAAGAACGAAACTGGTGGTTTTTGGGCCAAAGATACTATCCGAATGCGGTTTGCGGGTATCGTTGAAATGCAACGCGCATCGTCTGGAAGAGCTGCATCTGCGGCCATGGCCATGGGAAACCCGAGCAGCTGAAGCTCTTTATCAGCCATGCCCGAAAGCTCCCAAGGCACAAGTGCTGTCTCGTTCTCGTGCAACGAATCCTTTACTGGCATCCCCATGGCGCTTGCCGCCCTCAACGCCCCCGGATACACTCTTCGGGTCGGGGGACGAGGATGTGACAGTTGCACCTTCCGCGTCCACCTCCGCTGCTGAGGCTTCTGCCACTGCCAGCGTCGAGAGCAAGGATAGCCTTTCCCTGCCGCTCTTTATCAACGCTATGGCTGAGGGTGTCCGCGGTGTTCCTGGGCGCAAGATTAGCCGTCCTGTGAAGAAGGATGTGTGCATGTCTATTGAGGATGGCATTACAGCCAACCCCACCGGGACACAGCGAATCGGACAACGACGGCGACGATTCCAGCACAGTCACAACCGAGGCCTCGACTCCCCGAGAGCGAACTCCAGAGAGTCCTCCCCGTTCATCCCGACGCTGAGGCGGCCCCAGCCCCAGCCCCAGAACCTGACCCTCCTCTTCCTCAGCTGCCGGCAGTGGTCCGCGAACGCCTGGCCGGAATCCGGGACCTGACGGCCGACTTTGACACTCGCGCTGAGGGACTGGCCGAACTTTTGATGTCAGCTGACGCGGACATCGCCCAACATACATTTTACGCTTCCATCCCGACGATGCAGACCAGTTTGCTATGATGGACGGCGGCGCTTGCAAGCCTGTCCTTCCTTTGATAGACAACTCCTGTTCTGCCCACATGGACATTGGCACCCGTTGTGCCAGGTACTGTCAGCCATTGATGATTTACTCATATGGCCAGCCCATCGACCTGCCGGCTACGCCAGGAGACGCTTCAAGTGCGAAGCTGTTGTCATTGTTGCCATGACAGTCCCAAACAATGCGATTGAGGCTCTCCAGGCGCCCCTCATACAGCGCTTGTTCTGGCCAAACCCCGACTGGGCTGGCACGATCTGGCACTGCCAAAAGTAACCTAACAAGGAAATACTGTCAATTGGACATATTGCGACGCACCCGCATAAAGTGTACGTCGATATGGATTCCGCTAGCATGGTAACGGAGCAGCACATTCTCTGTGAGGGTGGTCGGGTTGGTGGTGAGAAAGCCGTGCAGTACGTCTTTCGCAATGTTGAGAATGGAAAGAACTGGCTGATGACGAATAGAGCTCACACAGTAGCTTCTTTCCCATTCACGTCGCGAGATATGGAAGGTATGGCCAAGACAGCAATGAGCCGCGGACGTCAGTATGCCAACCTAAGCTGAAGGTTGAGATGTCGTCTCTCCACGACGCTATACCGAATTGAGCTTATGTCATCGACACCAACTATGGTTGTTTGTAAAGCCACGCCGCCTACCAACAACATTGCGTCTTCCATGATAATTTGATGTTCTATTTTTCTTGTATTTATTTGTCTCGATTCGATTTTTGTTGGCTGTTTCTTTTCTTTGCTCTCTTAGTAATTGAAATATCTTTTGATTTCAAAACCAGCAAAGTATTCATCAAGTGCTCGCAGTGCGTAACGTGCTTCGACAGCGCTCTTAAAAAGACTCAATTAGACTCAAATGAATCACACGGCATAGTATTACGGGATACTTCATTTCATATTATATATTGGGTGGTCGAGTATCGATTTCTACTGAAGCTGCGCTGTTTCGTACTATCACTTTGGTGTAATTTTAGAGGGAGTATTGGAAGAGGAGCACCGAGGAAGAAATACCTGCCCTCCACCTTTAATCCAGTACGTAACAAATCAAGATCCAGGAAATAGAGTCAAATAACTATTGACGCTAAGCTGGTATACGAAAGGGGGAAAACTGGGGTTCTCACACCTCAAAAGACCAATTAACTCTCAAGATTCTTCACACTATCGTCAATAATACTGGATACGACCCTGCCTGTCACCAAACATGGAAAGAGCAATCCCGTCCCTGTTTTCTCTCCTGTGGTTTCTTTACTTAGCAACACTAATAGCCTAATAGCGCCTTAGTAGCTTATAGCTAGAATATCATAACATTTCCTCGTGATGACCATCCTTCCTATTGTGCCTGCCGTCTATTCTTGGTCGTTCCTTCCCTCTTTCCCTCTTTTGTTTCTGCTCTTTCTTCTTTCGCGTTCCTTCCTCCCCATCCCCCCTCTCTCGTATGATGTGTCTCGTATCACCTTCCCGCCCACTCTCTCACATACATGTCTTGTTTGTTGCGAGACTGCCAACACAGCCAGCACTGCCAACAACAACAACTCTGGAATGTGCGTCCCAGCTCGTGCCTTTTGACCAAAACCCAACTTTAAATAACGTAAATATAAATATAAATAATGTAAATCAAAGCCGCCTGTCTTGGCATGCCGCTTCCCCAGGCTTTTCCTGTTCTTTCCCTTTTTACTGAGTACCTGTGCTCCATATTACTGCTATGCCCAATACTCCTTCGTTTTCGGTTATTTTCCTTTTTTGACTGCCCTTCTGACCTAATTCTCTCAATTGATTTAGGGCCCTTGATTTATCCTCTTTCTCTTTTGGCCTTTAGTTTCGTTCTTTCCTCTTCCTCTTTCCTCTGTTTCTTTTCTCTCTTTGTTACCTAAGCGTCTTTTCTTCCACTTCTCGTCTTTTCTTGCTTCCTGCTTCGTACTCACCTCTTTGACATTGCTCAAGAGCTACACTCGCTTATTCACTCGTTTACCGTCCGCGGTCATACTTGTCAAAGCCTCACTCGCTTGGCTTGACATTAACTGACATAACCCAAATCAACTACATCGACACCAGCTCTTCGCTGCCGTCTTCTTTCGTTCCAGTCTTGCAGGCTTCTTGTCCTCACCACATCTCGACTCCCCAGCCTCGCACTCCCAATGAGATCCTTCCTGCCCATCGGGGCTGCTCTGCTGGGCTTCTCCAGTGTTGCCTTTGCAGCCACTACCTGCTCCCTCACAAAAAAATGCCCAGAGTCGGCACCATGCTGTTCACGTATGTTGATCTACAAACTACCTCGCGTCAAACTTGACTCTGGCAAACACTGACAATACAGAATATGGTGAATGTGGTATCGGCGCATACTGCTTGGGCGGCTGCGACCCACGCATGTCCTTTTCGCTGGACGCATGCGTGCCCGAGCCGCAGTGTGAGAGCCGTGTCATGAAGATGGACTCCCTCGACCGCATGATCAGCTCAGACAAATACCTTGGTGACGCCTCCGAGGCCGACTGGGTCTACCAAGGCACGCCGCTAGTCTACAACAAGGAGGCCGTACTGCTCACCATGCCTGCCAACTCTGTCGGCACCGTCCTTTCCTCCACCGTCTACTTGTGGTATGGCAATGTCAAGGCCACGTTCAAGACCTCGCGCGGTGCTGGTGTTATTACTGCCTTTATCCTCATGAGTGACGTCAAGGACGAAATCGATTACGAATTTGTCGGCGCGGATCTAGAAATCGCCCAGACAAACTACTACTTCCAGGGCATCCTCGACTGGCACAACTCGGGTAATATATCTCTCTCCGACACTTACGACAACTACCACACCTATGAAATTCAATGGACACCTGACTCCATCACCTGGCTCATCGACGGCCAGGTCGGCCGCACCAAGAAGAAGGCGGACACCTGGAACGCCACCTCCAACCAGTGGGAATTCCCCCAGACCCCTTCGCGTATCGGTCTGTCCATCTGGCCCGGTGGTGCCAGCACCAATGCCCAGGGTACTATCAACTGGGCTGGTGGTGCGATTGACTGGAACTCTGACGATATCAAGAACTACGGCTACGACTTTGCCACTTTCAAGGATGTTGAGATTGAGTGTTACAATGCCAAGTCCGGTGCCGGCACCAACAACGCCGTCTCCTACACCTACAATAATGCTATCGCCACAAACGACACTGTCATCAACGGCAAAAACAAAACCGTCCTCGCGAGCTTCCAGGGCTCTGGCCTCGACATGGATGCCGGCAAAAGCTCGGCGTCTAGCTCTGCCTCCGCCTCCGCCTCTGCCTCAACCTCTGGCAGTTCTTCCACCAATGTTGCTACTGTCCCTGGCGGTAGCTCGAGCGGACCTGGCAGTGGCCCCGCCGATAGTGGTAGCGATAGCGACTCGACGTCAACAGGCACAGCCGCTGGGTGCTCGTCAACCGGGTTTTCACAAAGCTGCGACGGCTCCAGCAGCGGCACGTCTTCTAAGAGCGACGGTGGCCGCATTTCTGTGGGCGGTGAGCGTGTCTTTGGTGCCAGCGCATTTGCCGTTGTTGTTGCCTTTGCCGGCATCCTGATGCTGTAGTTTATCCTGCTAAATTATCTAATGTCCCTTTTTATTTTTAATTGTGTCGGAATCTTCTAGCCACGATGGCTTTTGGTGTACCTCACTGGAATTGTTTCATTCTTACTTTCACTGGTCAATTTCTCTTTCTTCCCTTCTCTGTCTCTATTCCCCCATCACTTTTACACATCATACCCTTTCTTGGCTTCCATCTTCCATCTTCCATTTATCTTGCGCCTTGCAGTATCTGCACCTCGTCCAAAAACACCATCTAATGTTTACTCCATTTGATTAATAAATATCAAATATTTGACTTGCTGCTTTGATTTTGATTGTGATGTAATTTTGTCTTACTACCTCGGCCTTGGCCGTTTTGTGATGTTCATGTCGTCAGTAGGTGGCGTTAGTGGATGCAGCTGTCCGATATGCACTAAAGATTAATCCTAGCAGTGCTAGAGGCGGCTCTCGGTACTGAGCTGCAGTGTTTACCATTCAAGCACCTGATTGGTTGCCACACATTACCTCGCATATTATCAGATTATGTAAGAGCTCTCGCAAACTTCACCTCTGTATATCACCATCACCAACAACCTACACAGCCTACACAGTCTCTGCAATGGCCAAATTCAATCCAAAAGACCTCTCCTACGACCAAAGCCTGCCGCCGTTCCTGGCTGCACTTCGCGGCCAGCTCCAGGGCGACGACCGCGGACCTGATCCTATTCTCGCCGGCCGTCGACGCGCCGCGAAGAAACGGTCTGCCAGTGAAGAGGCCGAGGATGCACCGCTCGTCGTCGATGAGCACGGCCATGCTATCGCTGTTACTGTCGGAAAAGACGGTATGGTCGAGGGCAAGGCTGCTAAAAACAGTACCGAGGCCGAAGATGCGAAGCCAGAACCAAAAGAAGACGAGACAAAAGACAACGTCGCCTTTGGCGCGGGAAAGAAGCGGCGCGTTGGCAAGGTCGTGGGCGGCGACGAGTACGAGGCGGCAGAGCGGGACCTGAAGCGGAAACGGGAGGCCAAGAGCCCTAAAAACTCCAAGAAAGACGACAACTATGATAAGAAGGATAAAAAAGACAAGGATGACACGAAGAAGCCTGCCAAGAAGGACAAGAAGGACAAGAAGAAGAAGATCCAGCTAAGCTTTGAAGACGACGAGGACTGAAGTGCCGGATGGACTTGCTTCCACAAACGAAATAAACAAATGTAACCAGAGCTGCCTTTAGGGTAGCTGCATATAGAATGCATACCCCCAACAACAGACAACCAGAGCTAGCCCCGACACGCCGCCTCTACGAGCGTCAAAGCAAAAGGACACAGGTGTCTGGTGAGAGTTTGGCAAGGCAGCCTGGACTCCCGTGCTTGAGAGATGCCCTGTCGAGCACTTGCCAGAGGCTGGCCGGCCCTGGACTACTACGATGGGCCAACGCAAGCCGCGGGCAGACGAAGCCTCTCGTGGGACACATAGATATAGCTCTAGTAACAAGTCACACAACACCTGCATTGACGCAATTCGCGCAGGTTACGACCGTTCAGATTATTCAAGAGTTCCTATTATTATATCTACACTCGGCACTTGCTACTGTGCCACTCTTCAACCATCCCCTCTATATGCAATCTTAACAATGTGATAAATGTAAAGGAAACAAGTAGTGTATATGTTTTTGTGTTTTGTTTAGATATGCTGCCAGACACGAGCCAGTCTCGTCAAACTCAAAACTCGTTTAGACTCTCGAGACTCGTAAACTAGAGCCGCTTAGTGGTACTCGGGCTTGACAAAGTCGGCAAAGGTCTTGGGCTCCTGGTAGCCGTGGTGGTCGTGGTGGCCGTGGCCGTCGTCCTCGGGGCCAACATAGTCCATCTTGTACACGTTGCCGCACTCGGAGCACCGGTCAACGGGGCGGTCGCGGGTCAAGCCAACCCAGATGACGTTGTGCGAGTCGGCAGGGAAGCCAGTGCAGCCGGCAAACTGCTCCTCGCCGGCAGAGCGAACCAGGATGGGCTCGGCAACAGTGCCCTTGCGTGACGCATCCAGGGGGCGCATGTCAAAGATGTCGACACCCTCGACCTTGCCGAGAATCTCCAGACGCTCCAGACCGGTAGACTGGTTCAGGTCGGTAGGAACGGTGCCGACGGGGGCACCGGGGCCGAACAGGTCGTCACGGGTGCGGATCTCTAAGCAGAGTTAGTGGTTGTTGATTGTTGATTGTTGATTTGTAGTCGTTGACAGTAATAGCCAACACGGTTCATGACTCACCGGACAGGGTCTTGTACTTGGGAGCCGGGACGTCCTTGTCCTTGGGGGCCTCGCCTGTGCTTGTTAGCATGTGTCTCCGGCTGTTGTCTGCAGACGACTGCAGTCCTCTGGCTGTTGCAGATGTCTGCTGTATGCTGTCTGTTGCCTGCTTGCATCTGCAGCTGTTTCCTCCACGGAGGATCTCCAACACTCGAAAATCCCAACTGCCATCTTCTTCTACCGAAAACGCGTATCGTACGTACACCGGACAAGGGAAGTCGCAAAGGTGCGGCGGGCGACGGGAACAGCGGCCCGGCGGGCGGCAGTCAGGGCAGCGCGCTGCATGAACATTTTGAAAATTCAATCGGTGGGTTCGGAGTAGAGTGGAGAGGTTAGGCGGTGGTCGTCGGTTCGATCGAAGAGGACTCGGGGTGGTGGTAGTGGTGGTGGTTGCAAAGGCAAATCAGAAAGCGGAAATCGTACGAAAATGAAAAATGAGGCCTTTGGCGATAATGGAGTGGCCTGACAGGCCTTCCCGAGAGCCTGCCCATAGACCGAGAAACCCCCCCATTCTAGCATTTCAGAGCGCCAATTGCCCAATTGCTAGCGATTGAATCAGAAAAGCTTTCCCAACTGGGGTTAGCAGCAGTTTTAGTAACCGCATTCAAACACGTGACTTTGTTTGGAGCGCCAATGCCCACCCTGGCATTTGAAAATGGAGGTGGGCTGTTTGGATGAGTCAGCAGCGGATGACTGTAGGAGTAAACCAATAGAGAATTATAGCATCGATGGTGATAACAAAATAAGAAGACATTATGTTTGTTTTTTAAACATGGTGAGATTTACAAGAGATTTACTGAATTGTAATTGCTTATCGAATGGTAAATACTTTTGATGAAATAATAATATAAAATGCTTAACAATATCACAGACATTGTGTAGAAGATGGGTTCCAATGGTGAAATGCGATGATAACAAGAAAACTGGCAATATATAACAGATAAACAAGAAAACTGAAAACTGAAAATGAAACAATTACTACAATAATACCAGCTTACACCTGCGGCAGCTTGCTCGCCCGGTCCTTTGCAATGTTGGCCATGGCCTGTTTGTTAGCTGGCGAATAACTGCCGTCAATGGACAAACAGAAGACGACATACCTCGATTGCTTCAATCTCTTCTTGCTCAAAGTTGCCACGGTCGATACGCTCGCGCATGTTCTTCATAATGACGTCTCTTGACCGGCCGTTGACAAACACCACGTAAATCAGGCCAGGGAAGGTTGCCTCATATTCGGCGTTCAGAGCAGCCAGCAGAGCTCCTTCCTTTTCAGATGCCGCCTGCAGCTGTGCCTGCTCCGCCTGCGACTGGGCACTCTCGACCTTTTTGGCGCCCAATCGTGGGTGTGCACCGAGAATGCTCAGCAGTACTGATTTTGTGTCCTTGTCGCTGACAGCTTTCTTCTGAGCAGCTAGTAGCTGGTCCTTGACGATATCGGCGACTTCATCGTATGTAGAGGGTGCGGCACTGCGAATGGTTGGCAGCGCGAGGGCGTGCAGGTCCTTGCTGGGCTCGAACAGCAGGTCGAGGGCGTTGGTAATAGTCTCGTCGGACAGAGACGGAAACGAAGCAACAGAGGGGAGAGAGAGAGCCATTTTGGTATATATTTACTTGTTGACAGTGTTTAACAATTATCAGTGATTGAATTCAACGGGCACGGCTGAGATATATAGTCCAGTGCTGTCTCCGTAGTGGTGGTGCATATTAGCGGCGTTGGCCGATTAGGGAAGGAGCAGACGGACGGTGCCGAAGCCGGGACAATACAGCTTCACCGATCAACAACACCGGTGAAAGAAACGGACTTGTATAATAAGAATAAGTTGATGCAAATATAGAACCAAAGTGCAATTGATTATTGTATATCAAATGAAAGTGAAATTAATTAGCAAAAAAGGAATTGCATCACTGCGACAGAGCTTCAGCTGTGGCTATCTTATCGCTGTGGCCTCTGATTGGTCAGGTGCACCTGCCTTGCATAAAATATTTCTACGCGACAAGGCAGGCCTAGTAGGGAGCAAGTAGGTGCAGGGAGCCACCAAAGCAAGCACACGGCACTCATCACGACTTACGACTTTCAGCCTCACCTCGACGGTACCTTGACGATAATCGGCCATTGGCAATCAAAATTCAACTAGAACTCACCTATTGTCCACCTCAAACTCTCCGTCTACCTCTCAATGCTGTGCGCCATCTCCGGCGAGGCACCAGAGGTGCCTGTCGTGTCAAAAAAGACCGGCGCCGTTTACGAGAAGCGCCTCATCGAAAAGTACATTGAGGAGCACGGCAAGGAGCCCGGCACCGACGACGAGCTCGATGTCGAAGACCTGCTCGAGTTGAAACCCGTTAGTGGCGTTGTGCGCCCTCGCCCCCCGACCTTGACCTCGATTCCCGCGCTGCTAGCCACCTTCCAAAACGAATGGGACGCGCTCGCCCTCGAGACATACACCCTGCAGCAGCAGCTCTCCCAGACGCGCATGGAGCTGGCCACAGCCCTGTACCAGCACGATGCCGCCATCCGCGTGATTGCACGCCTCACAAAGGAGCGCGATGAGGCGCGGGATTCGTTGTCGAGAGTCACCGTTGTCAGCTCAAGTGCTGCCCCGGCAGCGGCTGGCGGTGAGTCTATGGCAGTTGATAGCGAGGAGCTGCCTGAGGAGCTGGCTGCCATTGTCGACGAGACAAACGCAAAGCTGTCCAAGTCGCGCAAGAAGCGTGCCACGCCCAAGGGCTGGGCATCGGCCAACGATATTGCATCGTTCCAGCAGCTCGCCTCGGACGACCTGCCTACCGGCATTGCACCTGCCACTGCTCTCAGTCTCGAAGCCAGCGGCAGCGGCTATGCTGCTGTTGCCGGTCTGGGTGGTGCTGGTCTGGGTATCTACTCGCTCGCCGCCCACAAGGTCGAGCGCACCATTCCTGTCGACAACGGTGCACCCGTCACGACTGCCCTGTGGGCCACACCAACCAAGATTGTTGTCGGCACATCCAAGGGCGCCATCAAGGTGTACGAGGCCGGTGCCGAGGTTGCCTCGCTACCGAGTGCACACGCCGGTGCTGTTACTGGTCTGGCTGTGCACCCTTCGGGCCGCATCTTTGCCTCGGTAGGCGTCGACAAGACCATTTCCCTGTACGACCTGGACGCCGGCAAGAGCGTGAGCCGCGCACACTCGACTTCGTCTCTCACGAGCGTCAGCTTCCACCCCGACGGCCACCTGCTGGGTGTGGGCACAACCGCAGGTGACGTGCAGGTGTATATGGTCAAGACGGGCGACCTGGCGACGACCTTTTCGCTGGGTGCGCCCGTGCAGGCGCTGGCATTTTCCGAGAACGGCTACTGGATTGCAGCGACGGCCAAGGGCCAGACAACGGTGACAATCTTTGATCTGCGCAAGGAGGGCGATGCCGTCGTTGCCAAGACGCTTGACATTGGCAGCGCCGTGCTGTCGCTGGCGTGGGACTACTCCGGCCAGTACCTGGCCACGGGCGGCCCGTCAGGCGTCACGGTGCAGCACTACGCCAAGTCGTCCAAGAAGTGGACCGAGTCGGCACTGGCAGCGAGTGCAACACCGGCCGTGTCTGTGCAATGGGGCAGTGAGGCGAAGCAGCTGCTGGCCGTCAACGCCGACGGTATCGTGTCTGTTGTCGGTGTCAAGGAGGAGTAGACTGGGAATATCAGTCTCTCTCTCTTCTCCTGATACGCTAATACGCCACCTTTGCCTCTTTCGCTCTTTTGTTATTTGCTCTTCTATGTCCTCTTGACGGCTGGGATCTCGGGATACTGCAGGATTACTTTGCTATTTTCTATTTGATTTATTTGTACAATGATTTATTATACTTGCTCGCTTGTTTGGCATTTCTTTATAGTTTATACTGTACAGCATTGATAGCTCTCTAGTCAAAAAGTCACATTTTATTCACCTGCGCGGCCACTGATGTCGTCGTCTAGATACGCGTGAATCACGATTGATTACATCAGCATCTCCTTTGACGCCATTTTGGCTGGACATTTGTGTTTGTTTACTCGATGCGGCGTTCTTTCGCATGATATATTGCTTTGTCATCTTCCCGTTCTTACGAAGTATACTTTTCCAACCTTTTCTCTCTCACGCTCGCCACCAGTGTTGCCCCCAATTGTCGGCGTTAATGGTGATTACGCGACTCTTAATGCCTGCTGAAGCACTGTGAAAATATGGCATAATAAGTCTGGTTCCCATAGCGCTATCCCGCCCCTCGCCCCTTTGTCCAGAAGACGCCACAAGGGTCTGAATAGACGCTGATGACATAATCCAACACTCGGCCATCACAAATTCCGAGCCTCCTCATCGTCGCACGCCTCTCGCTCCTCCTACACGCACGGGACAGCAGCCCTCCTTAAACGACCACCAATCGGCCAAGTGGGCAGCCTTCGCCTCCAGATTTGGCCTCCGATGTAGCGTGCAGCGCATATTGTTCATTTCTTTTCTCAAGTACCGCGTTGTCGACCTCTCATTCCTACCATCAACCACCAACGACAACCACCCCCCCCCAAGACGGGTCCGATAGCCGCCAGTGAACGACTTTACTCACTCATCACCTCGAGCTGAACTTTGAATCTCGAATGTTCGGATTCTTTTCTCGACTTTTTACTTGTCTACATTTTCGAATACACATATTCACGGTCTTAACCCTCAACTCTGACTACTAGGTCACCTTTGAGACCGGGCCCTACTCCGTTGCACAGTTTACGCAGCCTACACCACATACGACCGGATTCTGGACTACGCGACACACGAAAGAGGCACGCCTCTATAATCTTCGATAACCTTTTACTTCACACTATTAGAGCTCTCACTTCCGGAGCGAGACAACCTTTGTTTCACCATGGCGTCAGGGTCGGCATCCTTTATCGATCTCACCGAAGAGCCAGACAGCCCAGTACTGCAGACCCGCCCGGCGACGCGCAGCGCGCTGCAAGGCCCGGGCGAGCCAGGACAGTCAGTGCATCCAGCACAGCCCTCCCAGGTTATCGATTTGACAGAGATTGACGACGATGACGGCGACGTGGTAATATCTGGATCACGAGCTTTGCCACCGCGACGGCCATGGCCAAATTTTGACCTATTAGGCGGCAACGGTAACGATAACGATAACGGCAACGGCAACGGCAACGGCAACGGCAATGGTGGTAACGCACTGGACGGGCCACTACCTGGTGCACGGCAACTGCTCGGGCTGCGTGGTACATTTGGTGGGCTGGAGAGACTGTCACGGATAACCAATTATGCATTAGACAGCATACCATCACTCGGCAGTAGTATGGCTGGTGCCGGCGGCAGTGGCAGCGGTAGCGGCAGCGGCAGTAGATATCCTCAAACTGGCCGGTCCGGCTCTGCCTGGCGCAGTGGATCACCGCGGCGGTCAGGCAGACAGCCATCCGCGTACAACCATTTTAGGACCGCCCCGAATCCTCTCGGCAGCAACCAGCCAGACCTCAACTACCAGAGCAACGGGAATGCGGCGCGCCTGGATGAGCAGCTGCAGCAGCAGTACATGCTGGCGGAGCTGTCCCGGCAGCAGCGGATGCAAGACATTCAACGGGCCCAAATCCAATTCGCGGACGAGCAGGCCGAGACCGCAGCATTGTTGGCTGCACATGCCGTTCTTGGTATGCCCTCGCGGCGAACCAATTTTGGCGGTGGTGCATCTGCAGCCGTGGCCGACCCAAACAAGCCGCCGTATGTTGCGCCTCCCGAGCCGCCATCCGGGTTCACGCGCAACATGGGTGAAGACACGGTGGCGGTTTGTGTGGGGTGCGACGAGGAGCTGGTGTACGATAGCAACCCGGCCGGCGATGCGAGTGGGACAAGCAAGGATGGCGAGCGACCATCCAAGCGCAGGCAGAGCCGGAAAGATCGCGAGGAGCATCCGTTTTGGGGCGTGACGGGATGTGGGCATGTGTACTGCCGACGGTGTTTTGACAACCGGCGGAACGTGCTGAAGGCTGCACGGCCTGGGCAGCCACCAGTCGAGTTCAAGACGGACGGCCGGTCGGTTTTCTGTGCGGCCGAGGGCTGCAGTATGGACGTGACAGGGAAGAAAGCATGGGTCGGGCTGTTTGTCTGATTTCTGGTATTTCTGGTATACGTCTCACGCCTCTTTTTCTTTTGTTTCTATTTTTTGTCTCCGTCTTCTTCTTTTTCTTATATCTTTATTGTTGCGGTCATTGCCTGCATAGGATACTCTACTACATGGCTGGCGTTCAAGGGGAAGGGTACGATATGGTATGATACCCGGCCCGGTGTACGGCGTTTGCATTTGCTGCTTGCTACTTGCCCCTCGATGATCATTTGTTTGATTTTATCAATATATTTTGTCTGATTATCAAAATTGTGTTTTTTTGTCTTTAGACTAAAACAATAGACAACTGTATGTTTACCTCTCGTTACGTAGCGAATGACGATTTCGTATTAGTCATCGGCACCTACATGTCAAAGGGCGCGGCATACATTCACCAATATTCGTATGACGGCAGCACGGCATGAGCCACAGAAAATGCATGTATCCAGTGATTGACCATTTTTACGTATTGGCTTTCACTTTATTTCTCACAAATTAACCGCCAACATGTCGCTTCCGTTTACAACACTCGACGTTTTTACGACGCAGCGCTTCGGCGGCAACGCGCTGGCCGTTGTGCGCGTGCCCAACAGCGTGGCCGTGTCCAAGACACAGAAGCAGCTGATTGCGCGCGAGTTCAATCTGTCTGAGACGGTCTTTCTCCACGACGTTGACACGGAGAAAAACGAGTGCCAGGTCAACATTTTTACGCCGTACTCGGAACTGCCGTTTGCCGGCCATCCTGTCATCGGCTCCGGCGTCTACCTGCTCAATGCTGAAAAGATTGACAAGATTACCCTGCTGATCCCTGCCGGCCGGCTCGAGATTGAAAAGTCGGGTGCCGGCGGAAGCGTGCGTGCGAGTGTGCCGCATGACGTGCATCTGCACAAGAAGACGCTGCGGGATCTTATTGGCAGCGATACCAAGCTGCAAGGAACGGCGAGCGGTGGCGATTCTGATATTGCCAATGCCGAGCTGGACGCCCGCGCCTACTCCATCGTCAAGGGCATGACTACGTTGCTGGCCAATGTCGGCCCCGATGTCGACGTCCTCAAAAAGGTGCAGCCGGGCAGTCCCCTCGACGCAGACGCAGCACAAAACGTCAAGGACGAGGGGCCATGGGACGTCGGCTCTGTCGGACGATTGTTTTACTCTGTCTACTCGGAGAGTACCGATATCATTAAAGTGCAGACGCGCATGGTGACCGGCTGGGGCCTCGAAGACCCGGCGACGGGCAGTGCCGCATGTGCGCTGTCGAGCTTCTTGACGCAGCAGGGCAAGAGGGTGGGCACGACAAAGTTTGAGATCAAGCAGGGCATTGAGATGGGCCGGCCCAGTCTGATTCTTGTCGAGGTCATGGCCCAGCCATCGGAGACGGGCGATGGCGTTGATATTGTGACGGTGCAGCTGGGCGGCAGTGCCGTCGAGGTGATGCGCGGCGAGGTCAGTCTGTAGAGGTCTATAACCCTGTAGATTCAGCCCGCTAATATTAGTTCATCTACAACTCTCTCCCTCTTATATTCCTCAAACTTGTCTACTCTCTGGTGACACTTGTGTAATGGGTGGCTTGCTCCCGTTCCAAGTTTCAAATGGCAGTTTGTCCAACCTGACGCAGCCGCAGCTGTTTCCCGTCGTCTTGTATTCTAGTACACCCGCGAATTTGTATTATTGTAACCCTGCGAGCCTGCTTTATGTATATCGGAGCTTGTGAGTTGTCTACCAAGGATTCTGCCGTCGTACTCTAACGATTTCGTGTATGATAGAAACAAAACCTCATGCAGTCTTATTGTTCGGCATGCCAGCTCGCCTATTGCCAACTCAAGCCTGACAGCCGGGAAAAGATGTAGCATAAGTACTAGCTTAGTTGAAAAAAATCCTTCTGATGTCACTAAACTACAGATCGAGCTCATGCACAACCTATATCGTCGCTGGCCATGCTTATATAATCATAATTGTATCACCACACTGTCAGCAATCAACTTTACCCACGCTGCCATCTTGTAAACAGCTGGCATCTTTCACATCCTCGCATTTCACAGTCAATCACTTATATCCTTATCCCTGCACCATTTACAAACATCGCATGCATTATAGGCTTTACAGGTCACCTACAACCACTGTAGGTCTCAGCTGTCTCATTTCAGACTGCCACGCAAGACCTTTGGCCAACTTGTACTGCTGTAGCGGTATAGAAATAAGACAAGTCGACCTGAGTCCTACAGATACAAGACAGTCGGCGAAACAGATGATACTCGTCGACTCGAATTGAAATGGTGTTCTCAAGCACTCTTCTCGCAGTATCCTCACGCTTACTCCAAATGCTGCCGGCTGTGCTAGTATAACACCATAATTGCCCGTTTTGGCTGCATTATTCAGCAACTGCACTAACTTCCATATTGCCTAATGGTGCTCGTTCTAGTCATCATACTCCTTAAACATACACTCTCTGAGCACTTTGTCTTGCCGCCCCTTGCCAGACGCGCCTTCCTTCAACTTTAACATATCCCTCCTTTCTTCTGTAAACTTCCTGATCTAGTCAATCTCCTGAATAATCACTGCTGGCCCCTTCCCGCCCTGCCGTGTCTGTCCCTCGCACCTTCCCAGTGAATAAATGCAGCTTATATATTGATTGCCCCGTAATATTCTCTTGCAGAGTAATATCTCATTACTGAATTCCTGGTTGTCGGTACCTTTCCTCTTTCCTCTTACCCTCCTGCCCATCGGTGCCAACTCTGGCTAGCGCATTGCATCCCTTTTCACGTCTTGTTGCTTTAATAATTTATCTATTTATCCGATTATTTTATCGAATCTCTCGTATTCTGCCTATCCCCCTGTCGCTGCTTCCCAGATCCTTAATCCATTTCTTGGCTTAAAAGTAGAGAAAGTTGAGAAAGACGAGAAAGAAACGACTCAAAGAAGCAAGGAACCATAGAAGTCTGGAAAGCCTACACTTACTAGAGAAAACACTCAAACGACGACGCGGTACGGATTCTGGTGTTTCTGCATTTCTATATTCTGCATCTCTCCCTCGTGCCACCTCTATGTCGTCGTCTCTTTAATATCGCGACTTTTGCTTTGGCTTCACTTTCGACAGCACCGGTTTGACACTCTCTCGTTCCATCATCCCGCATACGCAACCCCGTCTCATTTTTCTTTCGACACATACTTTTTCTAGCTCAGCCGCGCCTTTCACTAGGCGCCCCTTTTTAACAGGTTCCGTGTTTGAACGGACAACTTTTGACTTTGACTTTTGACACGGACGCAGTCGATTGTCAACATCGTCATCGTCGGCATTTCGGCTTATCATTGACGACACTCGTTGCAAGCACTGCCCGAGCTATCCGCTACGGTCAGCATCTTCGGCACTCTTCCACCTTAACTTTAATCACCACAACCACAACCACAACCACAACCATGTCGGTCCTGATCGAGTACGGCTTGTCTCGGCGCTTCGTCGCCATTGCCCTCTCTCTTTTGGCTGTCATTTACATTGTCCGTCTGACCCCAAGTGACATGGTCCTTGATGTAGGTTTGCCCTTTTACTTTTACCGTCTCCTCGATTGACATCTACTGACCATTAGACCACCAAATCCATGCTGGGCTCCTCTCCAAAGCCCGCCGAGCGTCCCGCATTCAAGATCAAGGACAAGGTCGCCCTGATCTCCGACACCCAGTACACCAACCGCCTGGTCCCTCTTATCCTCCACTTCCATACCGTCCTTGGCCCCGAGTGGCCCATTGTCTTCTACACCACCAACGAGACCAGCAGCCGCATCAGTGAGGGCGCCGGTGCCTCGGCCATCTGGAACCGTGCCGTCGAGAACGGCGCCATTGATGTCCGCATCATTCCCGAGATGTACAACATGACCTCGCGCTACGGCGTCAACGTCTACCTCTCGCGCCCCTGGCTGTGGGAGCAGCTGCTGCCTGCCAAGCACGTCCTCACCTTCCAGACCGACGCCATGCTGTGCGGCAACTCCCACAAGACCATGGACGACTTCCTCGACTGGGACTTTATCGCCGCTCCACTGCATACTAAGGAGAAGCTGTTCAACGGCGGTCTGTCCCTACGCAACCTGACCATGATGATGGAGATCCTCAACAACCCGGCCAACAACTGGGAGCGCGAGACTGCCGACGGTACCTGGACCATGGGTGGTGAGGACATTTGGTTCTCGCGCAAGATGGACCTCATGGGCGCCAACCTGCCCGACTTTAAGAAGGCGCTCACCTTTGCGTGCCAGCACGACTGGCACGTGAGCCACGAGAAGGAGCCCCTGGGCTACCACAAGGTGCACAAGAACGCTCCCAAGCGTCTGCCCGAGATCACCGAGTGGTGCCCCGAGATTGCCATGTCCGCGCCGGGTCTCCTGAAGCAGACTGAGTAGTGTCATTGCACGCTCTACATATTCTGGAGTTGTTTTGTCTTTTGGCGTTGCGGTTTCTACTATAGATCTACGGAGGTTGGCTGCGTCTCCTATGTATCGACTATACTGATACTTTGTGCTATTTGTTTTCCAAGTTTTGTTTATATTTGATTATTTTGGCTATTTATATTACATTTTGTCTCTTTTTTATTATTATATTTTGGCTCGGCACTCTCACACAAGTCGCAGCGGCGTCATGTTTCTCCCTTTTCTTCCTATTGTTTGTTCTTAATGTTTGATAATTTCGTCTCAACGTCTAAACCGTGCTTTTGTAATACTACGGTGCACATATACCGAGGGGCGTTTGAAGAAAATAAACTTTGGTTACATCGCTGCTATCAGACCCCGTTTCTTGGCATTACTCTATTTCTCAGTCGGTCTTTATTACAACAACAAACAATTATCAAAAACCAACGTACTCACTGTCATCACAGCTTCATCCTGATCCCACCGTCACCCACTTGCGCAATACACAGCCCATCCTGGTACTCGGTCGCCACGTGCACGCCTGTCGGACTCCAGATCTTGTTCTGAATAATGGCCCGTCCAGCCCCGGCCCGGGCAAAGCACACCTCTTGAATCCACCACCCGTTCAGATCATTGTCCGACGCAGAGAGCTCAGTATACTTTATTACTGCTTCATCCACATTTGTGTGGATCACAAAGCTGTTGCTCAGTGTCGCCGTCTTTTCATTGAGCGGGAAGTCGAGATGGTTGGCAGCCATTAGCAGGCCATTGCGGTCGGCGGCATATGCATGAACAAGTACATGGTCATTGCCGGTCATACCGGTCGACGGACCCAGCAGCCTGTACAGAATAAGATCTCTTTTCTCATACAGTGGCTTGTCCTCGTTATACTCGACCATGTCCACCTTTTTCATGTCCACCATGGGAAACGTGCCCACAATGTCACGCCGCTCCACGACGTCGAGCATCACCTCGATATCGACTGGCGGCGACGGGTTCCATTTAGACGGCGGCCGACTTTGCAGAATCGATGCAAAGCGCTGCTGCACTGGTGCTTCTTGACAGTCGGCACCGAAACTGTGCGGCCGTGGTGCCACAAACGAGACCAAGGCTGTATAGCATACAACGCCCAGGTTTGTGCCGAGGTCGTCCTGCCCACTGAATACATCGTCCTCGGAAAAGACGCAGTCTCCAGGAACAAATAAAGAACCGGGTTTTGCATGACTGCTGGGCCGCAGCGGCTGCCGAGCCTCGACGCGGGCCGTCACAAATGACCGGCCGCGCGTGACAACGGCCACTTCATAGACATATGGCCGGTCTGGTCGGCCTGCTGCTGTAAAGTAGCCGTGGATGGTGTGCAGGCCGAGGTTGGACTGGGCTATTGTTGAGGCGAGTGTCTGACAGACGGCCACTGTGGACTGGGCATAGACATGCCCTCCAAAGGAAGCTGTGTGTGGTGGAAAGACGACGCCCTGTTTTTGGAGTTGCTCAAGCTCTTTGTGAAGATCCGAGCCCGGCAGCCAAGCGGCCCGACGGCTCATGTAGCGAGAAGTACCAGACGTTATCGGTGGCAATGGCGAGAGAGCCATGACCTCTTGGTAAGTGAGACGCGACATCTCAATAGTAGATGAAAAAAAAGCTGACAAGTCCCAGGGTAGAACGATGTGAATAGAGTGGCTGCTGATTCCAGATAGCTTATATTAGCTTGTATAGCCGAGAGAAAGCCACCGACAGTCAACCAAATGCCAACAGATGGAATTATGCATATAGATAGACTGTAGATTACCCGTGAGAATTCCGTCTAGCAGATGTAATATTTAATGACGCCGTTGGAGAACGTGCTGACGGCGCGGTGTTGGGCTGTTGTTAGTCGGCAAGCCGAGGTCTAGTGTCACGTGATGCTTGTAGCTCTCCTCAAAGGCTTAGTAAAGAAAAACAACTGAGATGATCAGAGAGAATGATTAGAGAGAATACGTACCGAATAAAACCAATTTATTTCTAGATTATATGGTAATTAATGGGATCAATTTACGAGGCCCTACATAGCTCGGGGTAGTGAGAACTGGGGAGGCTCACTTTATTTTTATTTTTATTTTTATTTCTACTTTGATTTTGTTAAACGTATCATCTTTCACCATCCAGTCATATAATTTCAGGTTTGAATATTATCAAATGTAAAGGCTATTCTAGATTGCAGAAAAGCAAAAGAAGACAATGAAAGAACAGGAACACAAGCAGACGCCGGATGGTTCGACAGCCATGTCTCCTTCTCTTGCATAAGATTACATGTTATTTTGTATGGATATGATTATGCTGACAGAGATACGAGAAGACGAGACAACGATATAAAAAAAAAGACAAATCAGACTGACAAATGCACAAACCCAAGCCAACCCATAAATTGCAGACAAAAAAAGCAAATAAAACCCAGCATCACTTCACATGATCAACATCACTCCACCGCCTATCTGAACCGCAGAGTCCCCCGGCTCGGCCGTGCACTGGCCTCAACCCGGGCACGTACTTGCCGTGTGTCGCCCAGCACCGCCTCCAGCTCCTCGCGCAGCCGTGCGTCGCGTGATGCCGAAGCAGCTGCAATCTCTTGGATCGCACGCTCGGCACGCGCCATCAGCTCCACAACCCACACCGACAGGCCAGAGTGGTCGTTGCTCGTCAAGGCGCTAAGCGAGTTCTCGGGCGCGCCCGTCAGCTCAACCTCGTGGCACCACAGGCTCACGGCCGTGTTGATCCACTCGACCACGGCGCGCCGCCGCCGGCCGGTAAAGGGCACTTCCTGGCCGTCGAGGATGCGCTCCAGCACGCGCACGACGAGCGAGTGCGACACGCGCAGCTGCTGGATAAAGAGCAGGACCGGCCACGCCGGGTTGGCACCAACCGATGACGCATCCTGCTGGCGTGTCACGGCGTACTCGCACAGGAGGGTGATCAGGGTGTCGACGGGGAAGATGAGTGAGTCAAGCGACGTGCGGTGGGCAATCGTCTGGATCTGCATGGACACGGCCTCGTAAGGCATCGGCGGCGGCGCGACCGATGCGTCGCCGCGCGCGCGCGCATCCTCGTAGAGCGCGAGCTGCTCCTCAACCTCCTCATGTGTGCTGTTGATGAGCTGCTTCCAGGTGTCGGCAATAACGCGCGGGTTGTGGTAGTCGGCGGCATTGAAGATGAGCAGGCACAGGTCGTAGTAGGCGGCCTGGTCGGCGTAGCCGTTAAAGAGGTCTGACAGGTCAAGCGCGGCACCGTCCAGGTCCTTTTGGATCTGCACCTTGCGCTCGTCGGGGATGCGCGGGTCGGCCAGCAGGCGTTCTAGCAGATCGTCCTGAATGTGCGCGACATCAAGCAGCTCTGTGACCTCGTGGTTGAGCTGCTGCTGGCGCTGGCCGCTGATACCGACTGACGAAACACTGGCGTTGGCCTTGGCACGGCTCAGCAGGGTGATGCGCGCCTTGATGCCAATGTCAAAGGCGGAGCGGGCAAGGTTGTATTGTACCTGCGCGGCATCAAAGTACTGGCTGCGGTGTGTGTAGAAGCGGCACAGCAGGTCGGCGTGCTTGGCGTCGGCCGAGGCGAGGCGCTGCAGGAACGTCACAACATGCGGGCTGTCAATGGCCAGCAGGCGGTCCGTCAGCTCCTCGTCAATGTACCACTCGTACAGATCAAAGTGGAAGACCTCGTCAGCAGAGTCGTTAACGACGCTGTACGCCTCGAAGCGCTTGGTCGCAGCCAGCGTCATGCGGCCATCGACCTGCTCTGGCTCGGCGCCCGAGTCCTCGTCGAGCTGCCGCAGCACTAAGTGGATCAGGTCGTAGCACTGCTTGCGCTCCTCCCACTGTGCGCGCCGCGAGTCGTTGTCAGGCTTGCCGTCGTTGATCCACGCCAGGGCCGCGTTGCCGCGGTCCTTCTCCTTGGCCACAATCAGGCACAGCTGGATGGCGCCCGCGTAGTACTTGAGCTGCACGTACTGCGCAACAGCCGAAGTCAGATTGGCGTATGACAGGCTACCGGCAACGCGCTCAAACAGGTGCAGGCTGTCGTTAAGCAGCGCACGCGCGGCCGATGGCGAGTTGATTTGCTCCGAAGCGCGTTGCAGCTGCTCCTGAGCCTTGAAGATGACGACGTCGTCTGGGCTGCAGAAGCTGCCGCAGCGCCGCCGCAGGGCATCTGCTACCGTCTCGACATTAGACCCGCTCTCAATATTGCGGTTCACAATTGACTTGACCAGCAGCTTGGCCAGGTCCTTGCCCGCCGGCCTGGAGAACAGGCTCTCGTAGGTCAGCTGGCGCAGGCCATCGCGCGTGGCTTCGTCTAGGCGCACGTAGATATCGGCCACACGCTCGTCAAACAGCATCAGCACAAACGAAATACCCTCGGAAATGCTCTCCATCAGCTTCTGCAGGCCATGCAGCGCCTGGTGCTCTGCCTGCAGTGCAATCTCCTCGTGGCGTGTTGCGCGGCGCACATCTGTCGGGCCAGACAGACCCTGGATTGAGCCGGCGTTGACGCGAAGGAATGTGCGCAGACGCTCGAGATTTTCCTGGATCGTCGTGAGCTTGGTTGTCGGTATTGTCGACGCCACGGCAATACCCGATGGTGCGTGGCTGACACTGACAACCTTGGCCGCCCAGACTGTGCGCACGAGACGTGTAAGGTACAGGGCAAGGGCACCGTGGCGGTACGACAGCTGCACAGAGTCAATGGTAATGGCAGTGCTATCTGTCTCCGACACCGTGGGCTGGCCGCCGTAGTTGACAAATGCCGCCTTGGCACGGTCCTCGGTAGCCTGGTCGACGGCGCGGCTGGTGCCGGAGCGCAGGTCACTACCCTGGCCACAGGCAACCGCGAGCGCTGTCGCAACAGTCTCGACACGGCCGTACATCTTGATGAATTTGCGTATCTCCTTGTCAAACATCTCGTCGCTGCCCTGTGTCCGAATGGCCGTAGCAAATATATCGACGAGCCGGCGACGGCGGATGACGTGCACGCCATCGTTGGTAAGAATGGCAAATTCGCTAGGAGCCGAGTCGAATTGCACGGCAAGCTCGTTGCCAAAGCCGAGCGGCTGTGGTGCTGCCGCAAAGGGCTTGGTAATAAGACCAACATCGAGAGCCTCGGTGGCGCGGCCCAAAAGGATCCAGTTGCCGTGCTCGTAGTACTTGAGGGCGGATGCCGGCGTCGTCACCTTGATCTTGCCGGTCTCGGGCGCAGACACAAACAGGCGCAGCTCCTGGCGCTTGACAAAGTTGAAGCAGTAGCCGGGGGCAAAGCGGGCGCCCTTGGTGATGGGCTCGAGAGCGCGGGACTGCAGGTCGACGAGGCTGGGGTCGGTAGCGGGCGAGCCAGGCTCCTTGGGCGGGAACTTGACAAATTGTACCTGCATAGACTGCGGTGCTGTGTTGGACGAGTTCAGCGTATAGGATGCAGCGCTGGTGGCGCTCAGGAACAGACGGCAGCCGGTGCTGGTGACGGCCATGAGGTGCAGCTTTGACGCCTCCTGCATGGAGATGGGACTAACAGAGACAATAGACATGCGGTCGGTGAGCAGCGGTGACGCGTTGATCATGTGCGTAATGTCGCGCAGACAGTCAAACTTTTGCTTCTCAATGACCTTGGTGAGCCGGTCAGGACCCTCAATGTGGTAGGTGCGGATAGTCGACTTGTTAGACAGCGTGTACAGGAGGTTGCGTGCATTGTCGACGACCATCTGCACAAGACTCTCCGAGTTCTTCTGGGCCCAGATGCCGGCACCGGGAAGCGAGGGCACAACCGACGACCAGCCAGGGTGGCTGTGGTTGGTCTTGCCGACGCGGTTTGAAAACCACTTCTCCTCCTGCTGGTAAAAGATCTCCTGGACATCGGTGTCGCTGCAGCCGCCCAGGAAGATGCGGCCGGAGTTGGTGCCCACGATAAAAGACACGTTGGCGCCGCCGCGGTGTATGGACATCTTTGTCTGATAGAGGGAAATGGATTTGGAGCCGGTGGGCGTGGGTGCAGCCTCGACACCGAGCAGGATAATGTCGACCTCGGTGGCAACGACAAGCACATGCGTAATGTTCTTGACGAAGACGCCGGGCTTGGGGGGCACGAGGCCGATGGCGGTGATGGCATGGGGCTGGTCCTCGAAGCCGATAAGTTCGGGGTTGGGCTGTGTGTAATCCCAAAGGAACAGGCTGCTGTCGATACAAGCATAGGCGTGGTTGATCTCGGGGAAGAGGCCCATGGTGGTGACGAGCTGGGAGACGTTGTAGCGCTCAAAGATCTGGTCGGGGATGGGGTAGGTCTGGACCTTGTGGAAGGGGGCCCAGGGGGAGTCTGCGCCGTGGATGTCGTATTCAGAAGAAGCGCCGGCTGGATAGTTAGTGTACATGTTCAAGAGAGGGTACAAAATCAAGCAGGAGGAGGAGGGGACTCACGCCGGCAGTAGGAGTCGAGGTCCGGGTAGCTCTCCTCGGTCTGCAGCACGCGGTTGACGGAACCGGCGGCCTTTTGGACCGGGGACAGGGTCACGGGTGTGGGCAGGGCCATGACGGGCTCTGTCTGTAGCAGAGTGACTGATGCTTGATGTGACTGGGGCTGGAGTTGGCGGGAGATGGCGAGAGAAGATGAAGCAGCGCCCGATGAGGAAGACGCGGCGGTGGGCTGCTCAAACAGCGAGCGAGCGACATCGGGGCGAGGGCCAGCACCAGGTGTCGCAAAGTAGGCACCGGGGATGGGCCGTCTGGGGGTGGCCAGCGTGGCCATGGTGGCGGTCGTCGAGGGTAGATGAGAGGAAGCTATCGATGATGATTTCTAGATCTTTGTCGTCGTCGTCGTCGTTGTCGTCGTCGTCGACGCAATGGAGCTCGGCGAGCAGTACAGGCTGCTGGTGGTCGTCGAAGCCGTCCAATGGAAGCTGTACCGGTGCATGAACAAGTCGATGATGTCGATGTGATGCTCAATATGCCGATAGCAACGCGCTGAGGTCGAGATGTGAAGCCGAAAGTCGACGATCGCGAAGCAAAAGACGGGATGCCGTCGCTGACGATGGGACGCAAACAACCAGATAGTAACCGAACAGGAAAAGGAAACGAATAAAGAAAGGACTGGATGAAATAAAAGTAAACAATAATAGTGAATAGAAGCGTTTGTGGCGAGTGCGTGCCGTCCCCTTTGCCTGGTGCTGTGTTGCTGTTGACCAGTTTTTTGGGTTTAGTTGGTTCTTTTTCGTTTTTAGGCCAAAAGCAAAGCAAATGGTGAGGCTGGGAATTACGGTCAATTTTTTCCCCTTGGTTAGCAGGTAGCAGAGCCAGCCAGGACGCGAAGTTGGCGCGCAAATGGAGCTAGTCCGGAACTGGTAATTGGGTGGTTGAGCTCTTTTTATGGGGCTATCAGAAGAGAAAGCAGAGACCAGCATCGAGGAAGGAGCGATCTAACATGAACGATCACGACGGCAAGAGCACACTGTACGAGCAAAGCAGTGCTCCGCCATATTACTAAGCATTTATATCACATACATAGCCGTGGAATAAAAGATAAAACTTTATTATCATGATATACTTGCTTTTCCGATTCATAAACATAACTCTCCGTAACAATAATAGTAATCATGTAAGAGAAGCTGCCAGAAGACAATCTCTTAAAAACAAGCCGTACCTTGACACAGTCCCTCCACTGTGTCTACCAATACATTTTATGACTCAGCAGCTTCAGACTCTCAGACTCTTAGACTCAAGGCTAGAAACCGAGACATCTTGCTGATGCCTTTCCTCTTTAGTTCTTCTTGGCTTCACGCTCGGCCTTGCGGAGGGCACGCGTGCGGATGTCCTTGTGCATCACAAGGTTGTACCAGATGCCGACACTGTGGCCAACACCAATGGTGCTCTCGACGGCATACTGCATCAGAGCGTGCGACCAAAAGGGAGTGTAAGTCGAGGCAAACGACTGCCAGCCGCTGCCAGAGCCAATCTTGGTGAGAGCGGCACGCACAAAGGCGTCGGGCTTGGGGATCAGGGCGCTAGAGCGGCGGACCTTGCTCATGGCAGACACAACGAGGTAGCTCAGCACCAGGTAGGTGTCAACACCGCTAGGCTTGACCTCGGCAGCGAGCGACGAGTTCCAGTGCTGCAGGAAAGCCTTGCTGCCCGAGTAGGTGGCAAGGTAGGGGGTGGGCATCCAGCCGCCAAAGGAACCCATGGTGAGCACAAGACCCTTCTTGCGGGCGACGAGCGTGGGCAGCACGACCTTGGTGGTCTTGAGAGTGCCGAGGCAGTTGATGGTGACAATGTTCTCGAGCTCGTCGGAGGCCGTCTGGAGGAAGGGGACGGGGATGCTGTGGCTCTGGCCGACGTTGTTGATGAGGACACCAACGTCGAGGCCAGACACAAGCTCAGCAAGGCGGGCGTAGTCGGCATCATCGTTCTTGGCAAAGTCCATGGCGAGGACCTTGATCTCGAGGCCGGCAAACTTGGCCTTGAGGGCGGCGGCGAGGTCGTCGAGCTTGGACTGGGTGCGGGACACGAGCACGAGGTTGAAGCCCTTGGAGGCCAGCTGGGTGGCAAACTCCTTGCCGAGACCGTCCGAGGCGCCGGTGACGACAGCCCAGGTGCCCTTCTTGCCGTACTGGCGCAGGTTGGTGCCGCTCAGCAAAAAGACATTGAGGAAGAAGCTGGCAAAAGAGAGGGTCTTGCTGACGAGGTAGAGGGCGCCGACGACGGCCGAGGCAACCTGGAGGGGCAGCGGGACGGCGGCGAGGAGGCTGCGAATGGCGTCCATTTTGTCGAGTGTAGGTGGGTGACTGATGGAGTTGAAAATAGAACAGAGGACAAGGGACGAGAAACAGAAAGACTTCTGTCAGATCTGATATCAGCTAGGAGCCCGACGTCGTGAGGAAGAGCCGGAGGGGTTTTGATTATGGCATTGGCAGACCCACTATATAGGGTGTGACCAATGGAGGAGCTGTATAGCTGTAGCTGCCCCAACAAGCTAGAAAAGGGGCGCAAACAGCACCAATTGAGTATTGCGTGTTGAGAGAGAAACAGCGACAGCCAGAGCAACTGTTGCACGGCAGACGACAGTTGATAATTGACAACCTCAACAACCTAACGGCACGTTTCCGACCTCCTTCCTAGCAACACCACGACAACTACCCCAGCCATGGACGCTCTCAAGGCATACCTGCCGCCCAGCGACAAGGGCCTGCTGCCCTACTACCTCTTTATTGTGAGTTTTTGACGTCAATAGATGGCAAGAAAATGGCAAGGAAAAAAGGAAAATCTAACAAAACAGGTCGGCATTGTCTCGTTTGGCAACTCGGTGCAAAACCTCGTGACGCTGCACTACACACGCCGCCTCTACAACGGTCTCTTTGTGCCCAACCGCGCGCCGTCGGATGCCTCGGGCGACGGCATCGACAAGCTGGTGCCGGCATCGGCGACGGGCAAGGACTCTGAAAAGGGCCAGGACCAGGTGACACCGCTGGCTGCGCGCGTGTTTGGCGTGTGGACGATGCTGGCGGGTCTCGTGCGCGTCTACACGTCGCACGACGTCGGCAACCGCGCGCTCTACCAGCTGAGCATCATTACGCACGCCGTGGCTGCGGCGCACTTTACGTCGGAGATTCTCGTGTTCAAGACGATGCGCGTCACCGGCCCGCAGCTGTTTCCCCTGGCTGCCGGCTTTGGCGGCACCCTCTGGATGGTTCTGCAGTACTCCCACTACGTTCAGTAGCTTTCTTTATGTTTAAAACTTAATTTGGAGTATATAAGGATATTTAGAGCTATAGATAATCGACAAATCGGCAAATCCAAATACGTCTATAGTGCCTTGCGGTAGAGCTCGCCGCCGCAGTCGCGCAACCGTGCGGCTGCCTGCTCGGGCGTGATGTCGCGCTGCGGCTCGCCCAGCATCTCGTAGCCGACCAAAAATTTGCGCACCGTCGCCGACCGCAGCAGCGGCGGGTAAAAGTGCATATGGAACCAGCTGTCGTCGGTCTCGCTAGAACCAGCGGCCTCGGAGAGAGGCGCCTGGTGGATGCCAGAGCTGTAGGGAAAGTTGGTCTCGAACAGGTTGTCGTAGCGGCGCGTAACTTCTTGGATGGCCTCGGCAAAGTGTGTGCGCTCGGCGGGCGTCAGCTCGACAATGGCGCGCACATGCCGCTTGGCAATCACCATGACCTCAAAGGGCCACACGGCCCACCATGGGCACACCACGAGGAACGACTCGTTTTCAAATACGACGCGCTCCTTCTTGGCCACCTCGAGCTGGACGTAGTCGCCGAGCAGGTGCCGGCCCTGGTGGGCTGTGCGGTACTTGCTCATCTGCGCAATCTCGGTGGCCGGTTCTTGCGGCAGGCTGGATGTCGTCCAGACCTGGCAGTGCGGGTGCGGGTTCGAGCAGCCCATTGCGGCGCCCTTGTTCTCAAAGATTTGCATGTACCGCAGCTGCGCGGCCGGCGGCGAGACCGTGTTGAACTCTGTGCTGGGGATTTCGGTAAGCAGGGCCTGGCCGGCTGCGTACAGCGGGCTGGCGGGCGACAGGTGTGATGCATAGATGCGCGTCCACGTCAAGACGACGGGCAGAATCTCGTCGACGGTCATGTCGGCGAGCGTCACGTGGTGCTTGGGCGAGAACGTGAGGACATAGCACTTGCCGGTCGCGGGCTCGGCGCGCAGCAGCAGGCTTTCGATATCATTGTCGTTTACTTGGGGCTCATACTCGGCCTGTGTCTCCTTGACCGCGCTGTAGTCGTTGACAAAGACAAAAGTGCTGTCAAAGACGGGATTGCTGTCGCCCTGGGCGCGCTTGTTGCCGGGGCACAAGAAGCACTTGGGATCGTATTCGGGGAGGACGTTCTTGGAGGGGGCCTCCTGCTGGCCCTGCCATGGACGGTTTGTGCGGTGCGGCGAGACGAGCAGCCAGGTGCCGGTCAGCGGGTTGAACCGGCGGTGCGAGATGTCATTGAGGATCTCGTCAGGCATGGTGTGCTGTAGAGACGAGTGAGAGTGAGATGAGGTGAAAAGGGCGCTGTGGGACGTGACAGCGAAGCAGAGTGAGAAGAATACGTCAGATGTAAAGTCAGACGATCAGACGATCAGACAAGGTCATAAGAAGCTCCAGTAGTCAATAGTCGCGCTCTTGGAACTTTTGGAGAAATAAAGGTTGATTTCTCGGTCTCACATAACCCGCGGCGGTTCCTTGCGGAAGTTCCAGAGCTCCGTACTACAAGTAGACTAATACGCAAGTATAGACCTGTCAATGTCTTGACAGCTTAATAATCTTGCTGCGGGGTTCCTAAGTCCTCGAACCGCACGGAAAAGTCGCGATGATCTTACAGCGAAAGCTCTTTCCTAATTAAGAACTAAATGCATGCCGCTACCAAACTACAACAAAGAGTGGAGCTCCCCCGCTCCAGATTTTACAGCTCGCCGACGGAACCTCCGAGCCTACAATGTCGTCACAAGGTGTTGTTACTGCTTTGATGCAAACAAAATACAAAGTCAATCAAAAGCCTCACATTGGTAGTACAAGTATTCTTGGATATATCAAGATTGGAAATTATTATTCTGTCAAAAATTGACAACAATATTTACGGTATCAAAAACTCCAAACTCCTTCTAGTCACCGGCCCGGACTTGTTCCGTATTCCGGAAATTCGTCCGTGTCCCGGTCCCGGTCCCGACTCTCCCTGTTATTAAGCTTTATATAGCGGCTCTGCCTATGCGATCTCGACCAAATTCGTGCTTCAAACTCGCTTTGCACTTAAAAAGCCGATGTGGACACATTCCAGGCGACATCCCGAATCGTGCAGCCGGTCGTGTTGTATGTCGACGCATACGTGCCGCCGAGAACGGCGTAGACAAAGTCAGTGGCCGCCTGCCGACCGTTGGCCGAGCCCGCCGCGTGGCCGCCAATGGATGTTCGCTCGTACAGAATGTTGGCACCGACGGCACAGTAGCGCGCCACCAGCGCGTCGGTGTCGTTGATGGGAGACAGCGTGTCCTTGATGGCCTTGTAGGCAAAGACGGGCATCTGCGGGACGCCGTGGTAGCCCATGATGCCGTCGCGGTTGACCACCTTTTGCGCCTGCGGGCTGAACACGGCCGACAGACCGCCCTCAAAGTAGTCGCCAATGTCCTGGTTGATGTAGGAACCGATGTTTTGGCTTAGCGTTTTGTTTGCGGTGGCCAAGAAGGCGGTGCTGTTTCTGGTGCCGTTGGTCTTGAGCAGGCCCAGCACGTAGTCGTAGACCTCGGGATACTGGTTGGTGATGCCGAGAATGGCGGGGGGCGCAATGCCGGCGGTGACTTGGCCGCTGATGGCGTATAGCACGCTGGTGACATTGGGGGTCAGGCCGCCAATGGCGATGCCGCTAATGTTGAGCTCGGGGGCGTACTGGACCTGCAGCTCAGCGGCCCATTCGCTAGCCAGGGCGCCACCCGAGTAGCCCCAGAGGGCGACTTGGTTGGCCTTGGGCAGACCGAAGCGCTTCTTGCCGGCGGGGGACAGGACGGCGCGGACAGAGTCGAGCGTGGCGTGGCCGGACAGGACGCCGGCAGTAAAGCTGGCCAGAGGGCCTTCGTAGTCGGGCACGTTCACATAAAAGCCTTCACCCAGAGCGGCGGCGATGTCAATGTCCAGGCTGGAGTAGAGGGCGTAGCTGGGGCTGGCGTTGATGTAGTTGGAGTCGTAGGCGATTTGGTACGACAGCAAGCCGCCCGACGTGGCGTTTGAAGAAATATTCTTGGGGACAAACAGAGTAGTGACGGCCCAAGTGGGCTGATACAGACTGTTGGTGGTGCGGTACAGGATGTTGTAGGCGGCCGAGGCGTTGCCGGCGAGCAGGGTCAGGTTGCCAGGTGCGGGACGGACGCGCAGGATGGTGCCGGGCTTCTCGTTTTCAAACTCAAAGGGAGCCGTGTACCAGGGGTCCTCGGACGGAGCAATGGGCTCGTTCAGCGAGGACGAGGTAGAGTTTGAGGTGGTGGAGGACGAGGCAGCAGAGATAATGGCAATGCTGGGCTTGACGACGCGGCGGTCATCATAGGCCAAGACGGCGGCGGGGGCCGCAAGGCAGGCCGCGAGAAGAAGGTTGGAACGCATTCTGGTATTTTAATGGTGATGCAGTCTTTTTGATGCGGCGATGAGGTCAAGGTAAAAGAGTGTAAGTGGTGCAAGGATGTTACGAATTGGCACGGATCACAAAGTAACAGCACTCGAGGAAGAGGAGGATGAAGTAAGGGAGAAGATTAAGATTAAGAGAAGAGATGCGAGATGAGGTATAGAAACAAAGAAGCACACAAGCAAACAACTGAGAGGCACGAAAGATAGAAGGAGAAAGGAAAAAGAAAAAAGAAAAAAATAGACAAATCGTGACCACCAAGGTGTACGGGACAGCAAGCTCTTATAGCTTACTCGGGCGCATTACTACGGACAGCTCTCTCTCAGGTAAGCGTCTTATTGCAATGTGTGTTGGGTCATTATTAGTCCATTGCCCAGAGGATGAGTATAAAGAGCTGCATCAAGCTAGAAAAGGAAGCTAGAAAAGAAAGCTAGGGAACAACTAAAGACGCAGAGTGACGACGCAGAATAATACAATGGCTGAAAGACCAGCCGATGGGTAACCAACCGCTTGGAAGAGCTAGAGCCGGGAAGTTGCGGCTATAGCAGAAAGAGTAGAGAAAAGTAGATCTTATTTATTGTATATATTGTATATATTGTATATATGGAATAAATAATAGAATAATTAAACGAAAGCGAATTGCTTCGTCACCGCCTTGGCTGAGCAGGTTGGCAGTGAGCCGGAGCTCTCGGCCTAGCTGAGGACTTGGATGCATGTAAAAGTTGAAATGGAACAAGAAATAATAATAATAATAAAATATGACAGAAAATATCAGTCCGTAACGGTTGATAAGCAGTAACTCAAAAGAGCTTGCCATGTTAATTCAAGAGGCATTTACGAGGTCGTCGAGCTTAGTCAGAGGAACACGCATCACAACAGGAAAGAACAAGCGAAAGAAAGACGAAGAACGCCAAAAGAAGAAAGAACAAAGACGGGGAACACCAACAACTTTTTTGTCCACGGGATTACCTACATTGAAAGGTCCATTTACGAGGTGTGTGTGCTGTATGCAAGCTTGTGAAGATTATTCCTTTCTTTCCATGTTTTCATTAATCTGTCTGCCTGCTTGCTGTCTTGGATACAGCCGGTCTCCCCGCATATCCGTTCGGTGGGCCCGACGGTCTGGGCATAGCTGCAGATCGGCAAGTCGATGACCGGGTGGCTTGCAGGCTTGTTGAGAAATAGAGAGACAAGGACTCGGAAAACATGGCCAAAATATGACGATAGAGCAGAGAAGCAGAGAAGCAGAGAAGCAAAAAAGAAAATAAGTAAAGACAAGTGAGGGGACACGGTGAATACGGAAAGGGCAGGTAAAGAAGCAGAATATCGGAAGAAGCCGTTAGTCAGAAATCAGCGTTGAAAACTGTTTAGAATATTTAATGTTTTTCTTTTTCTTTTCTTTTTCTTTTTGTTTGTTTATATAATCAATTTATTCCAGTCATTTTAGTTGATATAATTGATATAATCTGTGATCATATGAGTCGGTGAAGAATAGAAATTGCTATTTAGAACCTTGCAACCAGTGAAATTATCAAAGAAATACCGACTTTCTTTAAATACAAAAGTAAATACAAAAATAAATACAAAAGTAAATAAATAATGAACAGAAAGCGTCTTTCTTGAAAAGTACGAAAATTAACCAATGCAAACACAGCTTCTACTACACCTTATCCATCACAGGATCAGCCTGTCTTGGCCGTTAAACAACCTCCCAAATGGGCATGGCTTTCAATCCGCAGACAGTTCTCAACTTCTCAATTCACTACACGATCCTCGCTCACGTCTGCTCCCATCCTCCTACTCCTCTTCTTTTCTTCGCTGTCCTCCTCTGCTCCGTAACCTCGCTTACACAAATACTAGTTTCACTACACCGATTATTATATCGTACGGTGAAGGAATATCTTACATTGCGCTTCTGTAAATCTAGATCCTTTTCTTTGCTCGGTTTCAAGGGTCTATCGTGGCCGCATACGCGTGCAAATCTTGTTTGACCCGAACAGCCCGGACGTCATTGAAAATACCTTCATGCAAGTAGAGAATCGCTGCACCTCTACCTCACTATTACCAACAGCATCGCATCTCAACCAGTCACTGCCG
This sequence comes from Ophiostoma novo-ulmi subsp. americana, assembly GCA_029298975.1. Classification (NCBI taxonomy): domain Eukaryota; kingdom Fungi; phylum Ascomycota; class Sordariomycetes; order Ophiostomatales; family Ophiostomataceae; genus Ophiostoma; species Ophiostoma novo-ulmi. The sequence continues at coordinate 2,510,109 of JANSMA010000004.1, read as the reverse complement.
TGACGAACCCGATCGCTGTGATTGACTCCCTAATCTCCGAGCTGATCACCATTAGACTATTCGATCAACTTTATATTAATTCAGACAAACTCGATTTAATGATAATTATGTAATTGATGTCCTTGTTCTAGAAGAATCCTGTCATTTTATTTTGAAACGTGCACCTGAAAGCAATGCTATTCTCATGTGATTGTTGATTCTGACGATTCCACATCGAGTTGGACTTCATGTTGAGTGATTATATAAGCGACGATGAGTTACTGTCCTTGCGAGTTATTGTCCCCGTTCTAACTCCAGTCCTAGTCCTAACCTTAGTCCTAACCCTAAACCTTCACCTGAGCTCAACTCTAAGCCCATGGGCTCAACTGAACCTCGAGCTGCGAGCTATACCAGCAAGCCCATACAGAGCCGAAGTCTTTGATCCCTAACGCCATATGAACTCACCTCTGAGCTTATGGGTTTGACACAGCATTCCTAAGTCTTAAGCTCAGCCCGTTGGCTTAACTCGGTTTGGTCAACGCAAGCCTGACTTGAATAGATGGGCTTATCCTTATTCCCATCACTGTCTCAGCTCTTGCTGTCTTAGTTCTGATACGTCCCTAGACCTCTTCTCTTAATCTATGGGTTCATCAAGATTCAAGCACAGTAGCTTATGGGCTCAAATTTAATATGCGCTGAGCCTTACCGCAAGCATATGGACTTGCCTTCATTCTCATTCCCGTTCGAGCCATGTTCGTGAACATCACCGCCCATGACCTGGAGGACGCAGCGGGCGACTTTCAAAACCGAGATCTGTTTTCATTGACCCTGAGCGCCATATCAGCCTCGACATACTCTCATTCCTTGAACCGATGGGCTCAACCTGTCTTGTCTTTTAGTCTGACCCTATGGGCTTAGATGTCCCCCTTCAGATAAGTCGACGGGCCTGGCTGTGGCTGTTGCTCCCACATAGGTTCAACCAATGGGCTCAACGTCACTTACATGGAAAAAAAGTTCTTCCAGCATCCATCTATCTGCCCACACCACCTTGACCACCTCGGCTACGTGCCGTATCTAACGGATGACCTTCTAGAACCAGAGACCTTCCAATGTTCTCCTCTTCTCCTCTCCAGTTCCAACGGTTTACCCCTCAGTTCACCCCCCCCTCTCCTTTTTATGTATCCGCTCGGCCAGCACTATGCATGTGAAAGTCGAGGAACACTGATGGTGGGTGGTGTTGCCTGCATAAAACATGTATGCACACAGATGCATGTCTTGAGTTTGATGGTCCTAGTGTCTACTATAATATACGCTTAAAAAGACATTCACGTGTCCAGGCATGCCGGTTGGATGGCATCAAGCGAGGTCGGCTGTTTCACGTAGTGGTGATGCAGTGTATAGTGGTGTTTGGCCATGGTAAGCCACAAAAGGAATACGATTGCAGATTATTTTCTGTACTTCAACTCATGGTCTCTAGTGACGTTTCTTGAGGCTTGTCTCGAGATTCTTCAATTGGTGAGCTGCTTAGGCATGTAAGCAGGAAGAGCTCGCACAATAGTCCAAGCCACTCTATGCACTCTCAAACACTCGAATACTACGCTAAGATGTACTAGACACAGCAAGTATACGCAGCACAGACACAGCGCATGAACCACATGGCAGCCCAAAGCTTCTTTTTATTGGAAATATTTGCCCAGTAACGTCCTACGAGTCTGTATATATGTACATATACATTATCAAATATACAATATTCAATCAAAGTCCGTGGACCAAAATGACGTCTGCAAAGGCGAAAGCCAATGGGGTTGAATTGACTTTGGGTCTGCTCATCCGTTGATGATGCCTCGGCCATCGCCAATTATATAAAGAGCACGATCAGCTCTCCTATCGAGTATATTTGGAGGCTGCCTAGCTAATAATACTCTGTAAAACTAAAGGAAGAGATAATCACCATTACCAAGGCCTAATGTGGCTGTGTAAAAATTCTTGTGGAATAAATCCACGCAGAAGCAGACCCGAAGAAGACACGAAGAGTGCTGCAATGGTTATAGCCCCTTTCATGTCATCTCGGATGCACTACCAGAGAATTGCAAGAACGGCCCCAAGAGCGAGCACTTAGGGTGGATAGTTAGCTTTGTATGCTGTTTTTTTGGTAGCTGTTTGTGCAGCTGTAGATGTTTCGGGGGCAGGCAGCCAGGATATGCAAAGCAGTGTGTTAAAAGGCAACGACTTGACCCATGGGAGAAACTCTAGTCCTGCGAATAAGGCTCACAGCGATATACATCGCCTACAACCATCTCAAGAGGGGGCAGGGTAATGGTAACCAGAGGAACCGCATACATGAAGCATCTGCTTGTTCTTGAGACAGGGCTCAAAGCTATGGATGTAGTCGTCAGTATGTAATACTAGCAGTCTGTTAAGAATAAGGCTATACAACCTACATGGCACAGACTAATGCGTATGGTATAGATGGGGAGATGCGGCATGTCCTTGAACCTGGACCTCTGCGTGATCAGTTGTCCCAAGTAGAGGCGGCCCGTCACATTGTGTTGGTACGTGACTTTGTGGTTCTCGGGCAGGATGCCTACTGGAGTTTATCGACGGGAATTCGACTTGTATAAGTTGGTAATTGCTCAGTTGATTCGCGTCATAGCTAGCATTGCCGGCTCTGCGATCTCTGTTCTCGTCGTCGGGATTGTTGACCAGAGCTTATGCGAAACGAGAGTGGGACATTGTGAAGAGGTATATAATCTCTATCACTCTGCATGGCCCTTATAGCTCGTCTTGCGAGACCTCTGACACTGCTCGTGATCGATGCTCTCTGTAGGGGAGATGGCGTAAACTCTGGCTCTGTCTCGGTCAGTTGCTGCAATATGTTGATCTTGCTGACAGATGCCCACTTCAAAATAAAAAGTAAACAAAGGGGGTCGTTCGTGGTGTGATCACTAAATGGGAAGGAGCGACCGATAGCACAAGTGATAATATTAAAATAAGCGACAATGAGGGGCTCAGCCTCTGGTTGTAGCTCTAGGTCGAGGTTACTGCCGGGTCGCGAGCGATAGCAAAGGGAAGGCCTAGACTCGCAAAACCGACAGCCGATGGACTTTGGTGAGCTTCGGGTCTGCTCATCCGGTGGTTGTTGCATCACTCATGTTCATTACATAAAGTGCTCGTGTGACCTCTTTCCTAAAACGGACGGACATCTACACCGGGTTTCCTATCGAGCCCATCTATCCCCGATGCACTTTATCGTGACTATCTACTATCATCTACTGCCACACCAGCATCGGTACCGTCGCAGCGAGTGCCGATCTTGGCCTCTGCGGACAATTCCGTCACCGAGCATCCAGTGCGTCGTCACTTGTACTTGCATCCGCCGTTGATCTCTTCCCTAGTCGAGATGCAAATACCACCAAAATGCTTACTCGATCGTCAAGCTCTCCCAATCCCCTCAACCCCCTCAATCCCCTCAATCCTTTGAGCTTTTAACATCATTAGCTCTCTTTAAACTGATTGGTTTGTCTAGTCATGTACCATGATGGACAAGCTGTTTGCCATCGATGCAGTATTTCCTTGGTCCTGACTGTAGCTGTGCAACTATCCGTTGTTATGACTGTAGCTCGTCTTGAGCCGGAAACCGTACTCTTGAGATGCCCATTTACTGTAACTCTTCGTCTTTCTCTGGGGTATCTAGGGTATAAGAGAGACGACCTGTCTTTATTCAGGCCTTGTATTAAGTCTTGGAAAAGAGCAAGTCCAAGTGGTCAACAAGATGCTTCCTACCGTTGTTTCCGTCGTCCTGGCCGGCTCATCCATAGCCGCTGCCTACACCCCAAACAAGCAGGGCAGCCAGTACCGCTACCCCTTTGCCAAACCCTATGACCAATCCTTTCTTGACGGCTATTCCATCCTCAAGCACCTCGGCGGCCAGGGCCCGTACTCCAACCGCCAGTCCTATGGCATCTCGCGCGACCCCCCGGATGCGTGCGCTGTCGACCAGGTCATCATGCTCAAGCGCCACGGCGAGCGCTGGCCCGAGGCAGCACCCGCCGCCAAGTTCTCCGCCACGCTCGACAAGATTTATGCGGCGCACACAGACACGTTTAGCGACGCCCTCGAGTTCTTGAACCGCTGGACCTACTTTGTGCCGCAGGGCCGCTATATTGCGCTCGAGACGTTCAATGGACCGTACGCTGGCCTGCTCGAGGCCTACACGCACGGCGCCGACTACGGTGTGCGGTATGGCCATCTGTGGGACCCGACGGCCGCCAATCTCACAATTCCCATGTTCTCGAGCGGCTACGAGCGCATCCTGATGACGGCGCGCAAATTTGGCGAGGGCTTTTTCGGGTGGAACTACACAGACGTCGTGGCCATGAATATTGTGCCCGAGGAGTCCTACATGGGCGCCAACAGCCTGACGCCGACGTGCCTCCACGACAATGACACGGCCGTGTGCGACAGCCTGAGCAACTACCAGCCGCTGTTTGACGTGGCCGCCGAGCGCCTCAACGCCCAGACGTCTGGCCTGCGTCTCAACGCGACGGACATTTTCAATCTCATGACCATGACGGCATACGAGCTCAACGTGCGCGGCCATTCCGACTGGATCGACGTCTTTACTCTGGACGAGTGGCTCGCCTTTGGCTACACCCAGGACCTGAGCTTTTACTACTGTGCCGGCCCGGGCGACAAGAACATGAAGGCCGTCGGTGCCGTCTATGCGAATGCATCGCTGTCGCTCCTGAATAACGGCAAAGACAGCGAGCAAAAGATCTGGCTCAATTTCGCTCACGATACCAACATCACGCCCATCCTGGCCGCGCTGGGCATCTCGTCGCCCGCCCATGATCTGCCGCTCGACCACATCCCCTTCCCCAACGCGTACACGGTCAGCGACGTCATGCCCATGGGCGGCCACCTCACGATTGAGCGGCTCGCATGCAACAAGACAGCGGTCACCGATGCAGGCACCTATGTGCGGCTGGTGCTCAACGAAGCCGTCGTGCCTTTTGCGGGGTGCCAGGACGGCCCTGGCTTTACGTGCGCGCTGCGCAACTATACTCGCCTGGTGTCAGAGTCGCTGCCAGACTTCATCTCGACGTGCGGCTTCAACGAGAGCTATCCGCAATACCTAGATTTTTGGTGGAACTACAACACGACGCGCGCGTATGATGTCGAGACGCAGCACCCGATTCCTGCTGGCGAAGGGCTTCTCACTTATCAAGGAACACCTGCGTAGATATTTTCGGAATAAATAGTTTGTTTAAAAAATACATTCATTTACAAATAGTTGTTTACATCGAGACCAAATTCGAGCTCGCCAAAAAGCGACGATCCCCAGAGGTTCTGCCACAGTGTCTGCGAAAAGACGCGCAGGCTCTTGCGCTTTACTTCGGGCGGGTGCAGCGGATTGGCCAGGATGCCGCGCACCTTGCCGTGCAGGCACTGCCCAATCGAGTCAGGGTCGGCATCGCCATACGACATGCCGCTCTCGCTCTGTTTCTCTTCGTCGTCGTTGTGGATTTCCACTCGGTCGTCTACCTCCCACGAGATAAACTCAGGAACAGGTTCTGCACCGTACGAAAACTCGTACAGCTTGTAGAGCATCCCCAGCGTCTGGGACCACGCTGCGGCGACGGGCCACTGCGCCTCCCACGACTCAACTACACCCAGCAGCCGCTCAAAGTTGGCCCGTGCTACATGCTTGGGGCACCGATCGCACGTCTGCGTGTAGACAACCCACAAGTGCACTGCCGCGGCCGTCATCAGCGCGTTGCCTGCCACAGTCGACTGCAGGATTGTGGAATCATCCTCCCGAGAAACGACTGCGACCATTTCGGTGATTGTGTTGATGGAATGGATGCAGGTGTCAATGAGTGGCCTGTTGATATAGCTGGGCGGCAGGCCGGCCGCATCCAGCACAACCAGATCGTCCAGCGGCGCATAGTACTGCACGTCCAGCTGCGGCAGGTACTCGTGGTGCATGACGCAGCGAGCGTGGTGCAGCACAAAGTTGAAGTGCACAAAGGCGGCAGCCGTGCTTGGGCTGATGGACTTGAACAGGGCGTAGTTCTCGGGCGACCAGTGCAGAGTCGGCGGCAGCTGGTCCATGAATGCAGAAATAGCATGGCTGGCCTGGGAAAAGGGGCTGGCCGGGTCCGTCGGCAGCAGAGTCATTTGCCGACGGCCGCCGGTGACGTGCAGCAGCGACATGTCGCCCCACAGCTTGACCAAGGAAATGTAAAACGGGGCTATGCCGAGTCTCGAGAGCGAGCGGGGTGCGTCTGCTGGTGTTGGCAGTGTAGATGCTGTCTGGGAGCTGAGAAGATCTTCCATGGCCGGCCCAGTATCGGCCTCGCCAAAGGCAAATGTGTTCTCAGAGCATGGCAGGCGGGCAAGAAGGTTGAGAGACAAAGATGATCCCAAGTCTATCGAGAATCTATGGTGACATGCATACGAGATGAGCCGGTCCACGACAAAGCAGGCCCAAAACGTGCGCCGACGAACCTCGCGCTGCTTGTTAGTGTGGCGCGATCTAAGGAGAGCGTCTTCCTTGTCGAGCTGGAGAGCCTGGGCCATGCGGATGGCCGTGCCGGCATGCATCCATGCAACGAGGTCGCGCCAAGCAACCAGCTGCCGCACAGCCAGGACCAGGAAGCCCTGTATGTTGGAAATCGAGGGCTGGTCCGAGACACCACGGCCGAGGATTGTCGCCTGATCTGTGTAAACATCTTTCTCTTTCTGCGCGTCAGAGTCGTATATAGAGGCCAGGCTAGCAATGGCCGTGGAAAGAAACGGACTCTGAGTATACAACTCGGCCATGGTTGTTGGCCTGTGAAGGAACGAGCAGAACTCAACATCATGATGACGGGCATGAAATATGTCAAGAAGATGCTCCGGAGGTGCTTCAGTGTGAGTAATGGTGGACTCTTTTCCGGGAGGAAGAGCACTCGGTGATTGCGCAGAGACAGACGACTCGGGTATGCCGGGCGGCCACGTGCACACAGTTTTGCGTCGGGTACAGCGCCGACAAAAGGGCCGTGTACCGCTGCACTTTGTCTTGCTACGGCGGCTATATTTGTTAGATCTGATTATGTCATCGCGGATTGAGCTAACTGACACTAATAGAGAAAGGAGCTCACCACTCGTCACAGGCCAGGGGTGTCCGACTTCCGATGCGCTGTTGTCGGTCCATGCTGTAGATTCATGAGTTTGATATGCCGTAGTATTATAATTGGTATAGTCCGGCTGTATTGCAAATTGGAAGTTGCTGGATATGAATCTGCGATTGTCGTGATGTCGAATGGTGAATGCTTTGTAATTGTATGTGAGAGGAAGCTCGGATAAGCCGACGACAAGTGCTGAATGCACCGCTAAAGGCCGCAGACTGCTAAAAGTGGGCTTACCTGTTACAGCTATTTTCGTGTTAGTGGTCGCTCCACACGGATAAGCCGTGCTATGTCATCAACGGCAACAGTCCTGAGGTGTATATAAAGAGTATTGTTTTGGAAACAAATTGAAATGGCAAAACTCTAACCAGCTCACAAGACAGAAGTATTACTAAAATGGCCACTCATCCTGCTGTTGTGACAGTGGCCGCGAGAGCCCCCCTGGAGATCGTCCAGGCCCCGACTGTTGAGCCAACTGGCCGCCAGCTGCAGATCCGCGTCGAGTGGACGGCGTCGACACCATTGGATCTCCACCAGGCCGACGGTGGTCTGCTCGTGACACACCCACAGATTATCGGCAGCGGACTGGCCGGCACCGTGCTCAAGACGGGACCCGATGCCAAGTATTTTGCACCCGGCGACAAGGTGTTTGGCTTTGCCTTTGCCACGCCCGAGCAAAAGGCACACCAGACCATTGCCACCGTTCCCGAGACGACCATGGGCAAGATCCCAGAGACATTCAGCATGCAAGAGGCAGTGACGCTGCCCACCAACATAGTCACTGTATTCCATACTGTCACAAAAGACCTGGAGTTGCCGCTGGCATGGCCTGTCCCCGATCTTGTCGCGACTCCAAACAAGCACGCCGACACTCCCGTTCTCATCTGGGGTGGTGCGTCGTCGTGTGGCCAGTATGCTCTACAGATCCTGCGGCACTGGGGCTATACCAATCTGCTGACAACTGCTTCGGCCCGGCACCATGCCTATCTCAAAAGTATCGGGGTAAAGCATACCTTTGACTACCGCGATGCCGACGTTGTCACCCTCATCCAGAACGCAGCTCCTACACTCTCCTATGTGATGGACTGCATTGGATCGCAGGCCGGCAGTCTCGCGCCGCTATCCCAAATTGTCACCACCCAGGGCGCGCGTGTGGCCGTGCTGCTGCCTGTTATTCTCAAAGATGCCTCAGCAAGCGAAGCCCCAGAGTACTCCATGGACGCACGCTCCTCGGCACAGTGGACAGACGGTGTCGATGTGCGCGGTGTGCGCACCCATTTTTACGAGGAGAATGCTTTTTTCAAAGAGAATCTGCAGCCGACGATTGTGCCAAAGCTGCTGGCCGCGGGCATTGTGAAGCCGAACAAGCAAAAGCTTGTCGAGGGAGAAGCGCTGCTAGAGAGGGCACAGAATGCCCTGGATTTGCTGCGGAAGAAGGATCCCAGTGGGGAGCGTTTGGTCTGGCGGGTGGCTGAGTAGGCGACCAGGAATAGGCGATAAACTTAATTTGTGTCATTCCGATTGATGTCTTTAGTAGTGAATACATTTTGTTTGTGGCTGCGTTGGACTGGATGGGCGTTTGCATCAATCATGCTGGGTGGTCGGCATAGATAAATACCCAAATGCCCTTTGCCTCTCTCAGTTCTCCCTCAACTCTTTGACAACTCTTCTTCGACTCGTATCCAACACACCTCCAGCAACATATCAATACTAAACATCACTTTCACACACTCTCATAAAAAACCAAAATGGCTGCTATGTCATCTGCCGCCAACCTGACCAAGGAGATTGATGATCCTGCCGTCAAAGCAGACGCTTCTTTTCTACCAGCAGTCGCAGCTACAGTAAAAAATGCCTCTGCCGGTGCAGCTGCCTTTGCCATGGCCAACCCCGTGTCAGCCGCCGCCTACACGGCCGCTGGTGTCGGTGCCGTCGTTGCTGTTGTTCCAGCCATTGTTTATTCGCCAGCCTTGGCTGTTGCCGGGTTTTCTCCTGGTGGAATCGTCAAGGGCAGTATCGCTGCTGGCACCCAATCGAAAATCGGCAATGTTGTGGCGGGCAGTCTGTTTGCAACGCTGCAGAGTGCCAGTGCCAAAGGTTACGGCGTGGCGGCAGTGTCTACTAGGGTATCTGCTGTATCTTGTGCTGTAAGCACACTTGTTGCCGGCACTGCGTGGTTCATGGGCAAAAAAACTGATAAGTGAGAAAAAGTGAGACGGTAGCCAAGGCCAGCCATGCGGCCATCTATGCGGCCATCTGTGCAGCCATCTTCCACATATAAGAGGCCTGCTTTAGCGGCCAAGTAGGCACCCTCAGACGTCTCACAGTTAGTTACGTATTTTCTAATTTTAATCTACAGCTGATTGCTCATAGCCTATAAAAAAGGCGTAACGTGCCTACTGAGAATAAATGGAGCCGTGCTTTGATGTATAAATGCATTTCCTCCCGAATTTGGTCTCAGAAGGAAAACCTTCCTCACTTGACCGCCATCCGACCAGCTCAGCTTGGACTGCATTGACAACTGTTACAACTTATACAACCTTGACAACTTTGATAACTTAAACCTCAACTACTCCTATAATCTCGAAACAGCCTCGACACACAATCCATCAAGACAACATGGGCAACGTCATGGCAAAGGCGGCCGACATTGTCGGGAAGGTCGTAAAGACTATCAAAGACACCTTCAGAGAGGTATGTCCCAGCCATTACGCCATTTGACAATCTATATGTTGGGAGGAACACGTTTGACAATCAGGTCATCCACAAAGCAGCCGACGTCGTTATGGAAACTGTTCACAATATCAAGCATGCAATTGCCGATGTAAGTTGACGCAATTCTCTACAGCTCACCACCCCGCAGCATGCTGACAGAATAGGTCGCCGGCAATGCCATCAAAGAGGTCATCCGCTTCTCGGTCAACCAGCCACACACGTTCAAGATCATGGCCTGGGCATCTGCTGGTACACTGGGCTGCCTTGCCCTGGCGCCCATCTTCCTCTCTGTCATTCTACCCGTGGTCGGCTTTACGGGCGGGGGCGTTGCGGCTGGCTCTCTTGCAGCAGCATGGCAGGCCATGATTGGCAATGTTGCCGCCGGCAGTGTATTTTCTATTTTAACAAGTGCCGGAGCGGGAGGGTTCGGTGTAGGCATGGTCGTTGCGGCCCACGCGGCGGTTGGACCGGTTGTTGGGACTACCATGGGTGCGCTGAGTGAAGGCTTGAATGGATTGCCCCGAGGACCTCGGCCTGGTAATCCTGCTCCGACGCCTGCTATCGAGGGTCCTGAGTACTCAGACTGAGCTTGGTTCTGGGTCCAGTTCTGATTCTGGCTCTGACGACCAATACTACAATCATGACTATGACACACAGACATGATTGCTACAAACGAGCCAAGTCAGGAATACGAGTTTCGGAATGAGGCAAACACTTCCGAAAGTGAATGAGACAATGTAAGACGTCCTACAAAAGTACCCAGACTACTTGTCATAGTCTTGTATCTCCTTCTATATCTACACCCTCCGTTACGACTGAGATAGAACAAATGGCTTGCAATGCTGCCTATATTTTTGATGTACAACGCTGGGTAGATCTTTGTAGGCTGCGAAGATGAGTGAAGAACTGCATAAATCTACATCTGCTAGTAAATAATGAGGCCAACCAGCTCCATTGTTTGCTCCCCTACCAACAATCAGCACAGCATATATTTAGGAGTAGGCCGAAGTCTGTCTAAAACGTCCTCAGTTTAATCACACTCCAACTTGACGCCAGCTTCAACACAATGGTCCTTTTCCCACTCCTCGTTTTTATCACCTATACCCGCATTGTGCATGCAGGCGACATCAACAATGTTTTACCCGAGCTGTCCCATGATCCTGCTGTAGGCTCTGCCTTGATAGTCGGTCAAGATGTAGACTCTTTTGCGGCCACTTTCGGCGGCCACACACTGGACATCAACACTGTCATCCAGAAGCTGATAGACGACGGGCATGTAAAAGTCAAGGCAGACATGGATACCACCATTATAGTCGGACACCAGTACGAGAAGCTCCTCAGCACTCTCGACTTTGACCTGGTATGTGTTTGATACATCAATGTCTTGCAAAGATGTACGTCTGACAAAACAGCTCGCGGAAGAGACAAAACGCAAGATAGACAACAGAGAGCCACTGGACTTTTGGGTCATCTTCTTGATCCTCCTCGGTGTCCTTTTTTGCTTCCTGTCTCACAGCATTCTCTTGCTTGTCATACGATATGTCGGTCTTTCTGCGTTGGGCTTCACTGCAGGAGGCATTGCTGCAGGATCGATTGCTGCAGCATGGCAGGCATGTCTCCGAAACGTTGCTGCTGGTAGCCTATTTGCCCTTTTGCAGAATAGGCGCCGGGGGATTTGGCGGGGTTGTGTATGGTGCTGCTGTAGGATTGGGGGCTGTATTTGCTCGGTTTGGTTGTCACTTTATGTAATTGTAGTGAATATAAATATGCTGCACAGATAGACGCTCACACGCAGATACAAATAAGCACCGGACATCTAGAGTCTTGTTCACTTACGTCGCTTTGATAACTCTCGCCATAAACATTATCATCATAAACTTCATAAACCTCACCAACATTACCAACATCCAACACTACAACTGTCACAATGGACTTTATCTTTGGAAAAGGGTCCGAGGTCATCAATAACCATATGGTGCCGTTTTTCGAGCATGCCGTTGTGCCGTTTGTCCAAGAAGCAGCCCCCGTCGTCGCGCACCACGCCGGCAAAGCCTTTGAGGCCGCCGGAGAAGGACTGGCCAAAATCGACTTCGGCACCGACCTCAATGCCGGCTTTGACACTGTCGTCAAGGCCGCAGCTCCCGTTTTTGCTGCCACGGCCGCGTCTCTCGAAGGAACCGCCCAAGCTGCCGCCGCCTTTTTCGTCGCCAACGCCAATCTGGACCAGCTTGTGAAGGACGTTCATCGCGACATTGAACGCGCCGTGGCCAAAGTCGACGGCCGCGTGCTCACGATTGGACTGGCAGTGGCCGGTGGGCTGGTGGCTGCGGCCATTTTGACCCCGATTGTTGTTTATTTTGGCCTGCCGGCACTGGGCTTCACAGCCGACGGAGTCACTGCCGGGTCGGCTGCAGCGGCATGGCAGTCGATCCTGGGCACTGTGGCGGCGGGCAGTCTGTTTGCGATTCTGCAGAGCGCCGCAGCGGGCGGCTACGGAGTGCCTCTGGTTGCGGGAGCCGTCGGTGTCGGAAGCGGCATTGCCGGGGGTGTTGCCGGGGGTGTCGCCGGTGCCATTGAAGGAAGCAAGCACTAGACAGACGAGATGAGGCAATGCAAAGCAGCTACAAGACAAGCTTTTGCAAAGCAACTTTGGTGCGCATGCCAAGCGCCAAGCCGGCAATCATCTTGGGTGTGAATAGTAAAGGAAACGTGCCCCTTGTCGCTGGAGAGAGCAAGAAAGAATAGCAAGACAATGAAATGATGGATCATTGAAAGCTGAAACCGATTGATGCTAAATAAATATTGAAATAGACAACGTGTTTGGCTAGACCGACTCGGTGACGCGTCGACAAGGGTCGTCTTGAGTGCATTACCTGTATCACGGCCTCATGGGCGTCTTTTAGTTTTGTCTTTTGCACGCAAATAGACTGACTGGGCCACTGAGTGCAGCTAGTACAGAGTAAGTCCGTAGGCAGCGGACTTTATGCTGCCAAGAAGGAAGTAGCCGTCCCACTGGACCTAGGGTGGCATCAATTGACTCCAGCAAGAGCCTGAAGTATTTGAACATGCCTCACCCTGTGCTCGTGTGTGCAGGGTAGTTGTATATATTGCGCAGAATGCGATATACGAATACAGAGGCTTAGACTAGAATGCTCTAGACCAAGTTGTCAGGATCAATGCCAAAGAAGATAAAGGTAGAATTGCCCCTAGACTAAAAAACAGTGGTCAAACAGTTGTCAAGCGAGGGATGAGAGATGAAGAGATCTACAGTGCAGGTAAGAAAAGAGAAGAGAAGAAAGAGAATATCAGACAATAAACAATCTAAAAGCAGCATAAATCAGCGGCCAATAATCAAAAAACAATATTCAATAATCAAATACATGTGTACAAGCAAGGATGTCTCTTCTCCTCTCTTCTCTTCTCTCCATACTACATCTCTCTAAACTGTCTAGCCCCTTTGGCAGTGATTCGTCACCACTGCGCGTCCTCGACAATTGTTAGCCCAGAGCTGGTTGAGTTTTTCCACGTCGTAGTACGGGGAACCGCAACTCCATGTCTCCATGTCTCCATGCCTCCCTGCGTCCAAAACGGTCATGAGTTGGGAGGTATGCTTGGACTACAGAGTAGAGTGTAGAGTGGGAGATCAGTGAGACAACGTAGTTCTTCTTTCTTTCTCTCATTTTTTATTCTATCCCCGTCTCTCATCTCTTATATACATCATACACAACATCTAAAGCAAATGTCCGCCGATCCGAAATGGCCGACTTCACATCCAACGACACCATCCTCTTGCGGCTACACATGGCGTCGTCCCATCACACCCGCACCAGTAGCAGCAGTAGCGACACCCTCGGCGGAAACGACTCACATATACCCAGCTACAATGACAAGTTTGGCACACGGCCGACCGCTTTCGCATGGTCGCGCTTCTACCCGGCCCGGCTGTTCCATGGAGCCCGTCTGAAGCGGCTGCTTCTGCTGGCCATGTCCGCTACCATGCTCACCATCTTTTACCTGCGGACAAACACGGCACCGTCGAGACACGTAGAGACTCTGGCGGCAGAAAAGAGTAAAGCAACACAACAAGAAATTACTCAAGCAGAGACAGACACACAAAACACTGACCTACACATTGTCAACGGCGGCACCCAAAGAGTCACATGGGACGCCATCACCGACTCGCCGCAAGTCGAGGCCGCCGACGGCAAGGTCGTCAAGGCCAAGACCGCTCTCGCTTTTGCTGACTTCTCACCACAGGACGCCACACCCGACATGGTGGCCACGGAGGTGTGCGTGTCGTTCCCGGAAATGGTCGGCATCGACCAGCACCGCGCATCGCGGCTCGCCCACATTCCCGCCAAGATCTGGCAGATCTACCTCGACTTTAATGAAAAGAGCCTGCCGCAAACGTACCTGCTCAGCTGGCTCAGCAAGTCGCCATCGTATGCCTACATGGTACTGGACGCGGCCGGTGCGCTCAGTATCGTCGGCAAGCTCGTCAGCATGGCCGAGCTCGGCACCTACCGCGTGCCGACGTATCCGCTGGTACGAGTGCTCAAGAAGACCAAGGTCAAGGCCAAGACTGAGGAAGAGGAAGAGGAGGCCACTGAGGAAAAGGAACCCGAAATCGAGACTGTCGACATCCCGGTGCCGCCGCCCACGCCGGCCGCCATGTCGTCCCTCCACTGGGCCCGCGACGCTCTCCTGCAGTACGCCCATATGCCGCGCCGCGTCCTGCGCGCCGACTTTATGCGCTACCTCGTGCTCGCCCTCGAAGGCGGCGTCTACTCGGACATTGACACCCATCTCGTCAAATCCATCCACAACTGGGTCCCCGCAGAGCACCGCAACAAGGTCAAGCTCATTGTCGGCCTCGAGGCCGACCGCTCGCCGCCCATCTCCGGCACCACCTACGAGATTCAGTTTTGCCAGTGGACGCTCGCCAGCGCGCCCGACCACCCGACCATGTGGACCATGCTGGAGCGTATTCTGGCCAGAGCGAGAGCCCTCGATGGCGGGCTACCGTTCCCCGGCGCCGAGGACGGCGAGAAGCGCAACTACAAGAAGCTGACGGACACAAACGTGCTGGAGATTACCGGCCCGGCGGCATGGACCGAGGTGGTGTATGAGCACCTCAATGCCGTGGCCGGCGACGGGGTCGGCCGCGACCGGATTACGTGGGAGACGCTGACAGGTATGCGGGAGCCGCGGCTGCTGGGCGACACGCTGGTGCTGCCAATTGACGGGTTTGCGACGGGCGTGCCGCACTCGGGCGCAAGCAAGGGCAACAGCAAGGAGACGCTGATCCTGCACCAGTTCCAGGGTAAATGGCGGGACGATCACGGGTAGAGTTTTATTGTGTATTTTTATTGTGTATTTTTTAGTGCATATGACGGCCTTGGGATATATAGAATGGCCGGCGTTTTGATTATCGATTATGAATATGACTACAAGTTAGAGATTATAGTGAGATAGACAGATGAAACCACTTTACTACCAAGGAATGATATTTAAGAGGTGTGCAACCAAGAGGCATATGAGGGCTCAGTTAACAGAAGAAGAGAATCAATCCGATGTATTAAGTGCCTGAAAAAAAAAAGATGAAAAAAAAGATGAAAAATAAAAGCCTATACTGCAAAAAGCAAAAAGTAAAGAATATGGTCCCGGAGGGGCTCGAACCCTCGACTTTCGCATATGTTTCTTGGAGTAGAAATATTAGTACGATGCGCTAACCAACTGCACCACGGAACCTGTTCTGAAAACAGGAGCTAGGATTTCTTTTTCGATGTGAGGGAGAGCGGCAGTAGAGTATATATAGGGTAGGTGTAATAATGTATCAATACAGACGCAGCTGTTCAAGAGTCTGCAAGGCACGACTCCAACCACACTCTAAACTGGAATCTGAAAACCAAAAGCCGGGCAACAGTAAGTAAACACATTTTCCAGTCCCAAACATCATTAAATAAACTGAAAATACTCAATCAGCACAGCTCTTGCAGACCTGGCGATATTACATAATCAAATTTGATAATTTATCCTTTGTAGTAAGACGTCGTCTCGGTGTTCGGCAGAGTGGGACCTGCCATAGTCGCCAACATCGCGCCACTTGTAGAGTGCTGTAGAAATCCCTCTGTTGCGCTCCAGTCATAATAGCGTCTCTACCGAAAAGCAGCAAATAGCCGGAGCCTTAAAAGTGTCCCCGTGGCGCCCCTCCATGGCTTAACTCTGCGTGTGACTGAATAGATGTGCGCGCCTTCCCCAGGCAAAAAGCGGCTTTAGCCCGGCCTGTCATCTGAACCAGACCCGTCTTTCCGTCTTGTTTCTTCTTTCTTCCTTCTTCGTCTTTCTTCCTTTGTCCTTCTTCTTCCGTTCTTCATCGCTCTCCTTTACTACAACCTTTTGCTTGTACTCTACCTCCACAACAACTCCCACTCTCCCTATGATCAGGCCGACATCCTCCGTCTATCCGGCTATGCGCCGCGGTCTCGTGCGCCGGTCTACTCCCCTCCGGCGCCGGCCACGATCAGCCCCGACCTCGACTGCCTCGGCTATCGCTCCATACTCTTCCTCCTCGGCTTCTTTTCACCCAACTTGCTCGCAATGCACACCGTCACAGCCGGCTCTACCAGCATCTTTCCGGCCAGCCCAGTCACATGCTAGAATCTCTACACCACAACGGCACTACTCGAGCGCAACTGCGACAGCAACGGTACTGACAAATGAGGCCATCCCATTAGAACCATGCCGAGCAATCAACCACGACGACATTGGCCCGCTGCAAGAATACGACACCCGCGTTGCCGCCGGCCGTCTGCGCAACGACGAGCACCAGAGAGGCATTATCAAGAACCTCCAGCGCATGCACGACGAGCTGTGCCACTACCACGCCCAGCCTGTCGTCAAGCCCGACATTGAGAGTCTCAAGCCCCAGCCAAAGTCGATCTTCGGCTCCATCTTTGGCGGCGGCCACAGCAAAGAAGCCGCCATCGGCAAGATCCCCGACAACCTGCCCCAGGGCCTGTATCTGTACGGCGACGTCGGCAGCGGCAAGACCATGCTCATGGATTTGTTCTACGATACGCTGCCCAGCACCGTGCGCTCCAAGACGCGCATCCACTTCCACAACTTTATGCAGGACGTCCACAAGCGCCTGCACAAGATCAAGATGCAGTACGGCAACGACATTGACGGCGTGCCCTTTATCGCGGCCGACCTCGCCGAGCGCGGCAACGTGTTCTGCTTTGACGAGTTTCAGTGCACGGATGTCGCCGACGCCATGATCCTGCGGCGACTGCTCGAGGCCCTCATGAGCCACGGTGTCGTGCTCGTCACCACGTCCAACCGCCATCCCAACGAACTCTACAAAAACGGCATCCAGCGCGAGTCCTTTTTGCCCGCCATTGAGCTGCTCAAGACCCGGCTCGAAGTCATTAATCTCGACAGCCCGACCGACTACCGCAAGATTCCGCGCCCGCCATCGGGTGTCTACCACACGCGCCTGGATGCCAATGCGCAGCAGCACGCCGAGAAATGGTTCCGGTACCTGGGCGACCCCAAGGACCCCCAGGGCCATCCGGAGACGCGCACCGTCTGGGGCCGCGACATTCACGTGCCGCGCGTCAGCGGGCGCTGTGCATGGTTCACGTTTGACGACCTCATTGGCAAGGCGACGTCGGCGGCCGACTACCTGGAGCTGACGCGGGCGTATGATGCGTTTGTCGTGACCGACGTGCCCGGCATGACACACAGCCAGCGCGACCTGGCGCGGCGCCTGATTACCTTTATCGATGCCGTCTACGAGTCGCAGGCCAAGCTGGTGCTGACGACGGAAAAGGACCTGAACCAGCTGTTTGTGTCACGCGACGAGATTGCCGAGTCGCTGGCAGCGGCTGCCAAGAAGACCGACGACAAGGGCAATGCTGGGAAAGTTGATGCCAAGGCAGTCGACTCGAAGCTGGCTGAGCTCGTGGACGGCGGCACGGCCGGGCACAGCATGATGCAGGAGCTCAAGGACACGAACCTGTTTGCGGGCACAGAGGAGGCGTTTGCCTTTAGCCGTGCGCTGTCGCGGTTGACGCAGATGGGCAGCAAGGAGTGGGTAGAGCGCGGGATGAGCTCGAGCAGCAAGTAGCGGATATCCCGTGTGCTATTCATCATTGTTCATCTCGTCTGTCTTGTGCACCTCACGTCGTCGTAGACATCGGCGTCATCTACGTTGGATTTTCTGTTGATTTTTTTTTGTTTTCCTTTATTTTCTTCACTATTCATAGATACAAACAGCCAGCTAGAAGCATAACGAACCATGCCGTAAATATTATAGATTTTATTTTCACTTGTTTTCACTTCCTCTAACCACCAACCGATGACTTCTATACCCACACGCCATATGCGGGCAATTCGGAGGAATGCTGCGCAGCCACCAATAATATGCCTCGGCAGCGCTAAGCCGAAGCGGCTGCCTGTGTGCATAGTCTTATCGCTATCGCTATCAGTTAGAGTGAGAGCAAGAGCTCCACTTATCAGCTATCAGGCACTGACCAGCTATCAGCTGCTGTTAGTGCTAGTAGTGCTGTTATTCCGCAGCTTCCAGGCGTAATCGTGCCTAGCTACTGCCTGTTTCAGCCATCCCGTCATTCGTCACATCATCTCCTCATTCCGTCCGACTCTTGCTCTCTCTACACTCTCTCCTCTTCATATCCATCCCATCCCTTTACAACCATCACCCAATAACCCATCAACAGTCGCTCGTTCATCATCGACTCTCTTTCATAGTCAATCGCTCAATCATCCACAATGAAGTACACATCCGCCCTGGCCCTGCTGCTGCCTGCGGCTGTCGCTCGCTTCGTCGACGTCAACAGCGCCAACGTCGACCTTGTCGACCTGCATCCCGAGATCGCTGCCGCCGAGCAGTTCCTGATTGAGCTCGCTCCCGGCGATACCCGCTGGGTTACCGAGGAGGAAAAGTGGGAGCTCAAGCGCGAGGGCCGTCGCTTCATGGACATTACCGAGCACCGCGAGCTCGGCGTCCTCTCGGCCAAGTCAGCCAAGCCCAAGCCCGTCTTCCCCAACAACGCCACGCTGCAGGCCGAGGTCGACCCCCTCATTGAGCTGCTTGACAAGACCCAGCTCGAGGCCAACCTCAAGAAGCTCACGTCGTTCCACACCCGCTACTACAAGTCCGACTACGGCCGCCAGTCGTCGGGCTGGCTGCTGGGCCAGGTCAAGAAGACGCTGGGCGAGTCAGGCGCCTTGAAGCACGGTGCCACTGTCAAGCACTTTGAGCACCCCTGGGGCCAGAACTCCATCATTGCCCGCATCCCCGGCCAATCCAACCGCACTATTGTCGTCGGTGCCCACCAGGACTCGATTAACCTGTTCCTGCCCAGCATTCTGGCAGCACCTGGTGCCGACGACGATGGATCCGGCACCGTCACCATCCTGGAGGCGCTGCGCGTGCTGCTGACGTCGGACAAGATTGTGTCTGGCAAGTTCCCCAATACGCTCGAGTTCCACTGGTACAGTGCCGAGGAGGGCGGTCTGCTGGGCTCGCAGGCCATCTTCTCGGCATACGAAAAGGCCGGCAACGATGTGCGCGCGATGCTGCAGCAGGACATGACTGGTTTCGTGCAGCGCACGCTGGACGCGGGCGAGGTCGAGAGCGTCGGCGTGATTGTTGACTTCGTGGATGCCGGCCTGACCGACTTTATCAAGAAGGTGATTGTTGCCTACTGCGACATTCCCTACGTCGAGACCAAGTGCGGCTATGCCTGCTCGGACCACGCATCGGCGTCCAAGGCAGGCTACCCGTCTGCGTTTGTGATTGAGTCGGCCTTTGAGCTGTCGGACAACCACATCCACTCGACGGACGACCTGATTGAGTACCTGTCGTTTGACCACATGCTGCAGCACGCGCGCATGACTCTGGGCTTTGTCTACGAGCTGGCATTTGCCGACTTTGACAAGCTGGCCAAGGAGGCGGTGGCACAGCAGCCCCAGATTGGCGAGCTGTAGGCGTCTTTTAACGTCTACCTTTATGTTATCATTCTATCATTCTGCTTTTGTTGTATCATCCGTTCTTGCTTGGCAGAGACGCTCAGTACCGGTCTACATTGTAAACTGTATATTCTCCAATAGCTTACCACTGCATCATATTACTTTTACTGCTCTATTATTCTATACATCATGCCGCTTTACCCGGACTTTCAGAGTCTGTGGTCCATCTACAACTATAATGCTATTGCTGAATACTATTGCTACCTCGCCATAGTGAAGCTGTCAATCTAGTAGAGGCAATTCCACGTGGGCTTGCTGACGTCATCCCACTTATACTGCTTCTACCACTTCTACCACTGCCACCTTCTGTGTAAGTCGGCTGTATCTATCCTCCACCAATTGGAAGCAAATGAGGGCATTCGCATCCAACAACTTTGACTAATCTAAAAATAAGACACCCTGCATCTGCCACACCTGTCAGCCTACTCCGAGACCGAGACAGAGACAGCCCTCCGTCTGCAGACATCTTCCACATCATCATGCATTCCTGGGGCGGCATCTGTGCGCTAGACTCAACACGGCTAGGAAAAGCTTGATTTGCACATCGCTTGCGTAGAGAGGGAGGAGCAATAGAGACTAATGTATAGAGAGAAGGTCGGCCGTAGTATTGCTCTCTTTCGTTGTGGCATATATGTCTGATCTGTGACTGATTGCCTAAGAGCAGAAGCCAGTCCTTCTTCGAGCTAGAGTTCACCTACCTTCAAGTGACGTATGCCCGGGTTGACTGGCCTCGGCTCGGAGCATGCTCTTACTGCTTACCCTCGTTCTTCGCTCCTGTTTTTGTAGTTCCCTGGCTCCCTAATAGCTCCTGACAGCTCCTCTGTCTGATAGGGCTGCTGAGTGCAGGATCACCATCCCCGGAGCTTAAATGGCTGCATCCCCATCGTTTTTTCTTGGCATCACATCTCTTGCATATCGACCAGTCCAAATCTCTTGGCAATCGATCTATTATTCAGATCGTACATGTGATTTCATTTTATCAAATTTTATATACATCCTCGTCAGTTCCTATATCTATGATGGATATACTCAAGGATAGACCCATCGGTGATACCATTGTCGGGCTGTGTGCCAGCAACGACAGCGTCTCGGCGCGCCTCGCTGTCGATCCCTCGCTGGCACCCGGCGACGCCTGGAACTCGGTCTACGGCAAGTACCAGTACATTCCTGAAGAGACATCAGAGGCCGCCGGATCACAGGGCGACATGGCCCGGGCTGCCCAGTGCGGCCAGTGGCCCGCCGAGCACAAGCCGGGCACTCTGTTTCTGCAAATCTACCGCGATGTCCTCGCCATTGTCGAAGAGAGCCCGGACCGCGCCATGGTCAGCCCGTCGCTGCTCGGCAGCTCGGGCACGGTACCCTTGACCGTCATCTCGACCATTCCCGACATTGTGCGCCACATGGCCAATGTCATTGCGCGTGCCGACCACGAGGTGTTTCTGGCCACAAACTACTGGCAGGACAGCGTCGCCTCGCGCTACCTCACCAATGCGCTCAAAAACCTCAACAAGAGAGCAGCTGCCAACCCCACGAAGCGCATTGTCGTCAAGATCGTGTACGACCGCGGCAGCCCGCGGCAGCTCGTCGACCCGCACCACCAGGTCAGCGTCGAGGAGTACACGGGCAAGGACGTGCGCATTCCATCGCCCGCCGACCTGCCCAACCTAGACGTGCAGGTCATCAACTACCACCAACCGCTCGTCGGCACGTTCCATGCCAAGTACATGGTCGTCGACCGCCGCATTGCCATTGTGCAGAGCAACAACATCCAGGACAATGACAACCTGGAGATGATGGTGCACCTCGAGGGCGCCATTGTCGACTCCTTTTACGACATGGCACTGCTGTCGTGGCACAAGAAGATGGAGCCGCCGCTGCCGAGCTACAAGTCGCCTGCTGCTGCCGCCGTAGCCGCGGGAGCAGCCACGCCCACATCAGCAGCCGCCTCTACAGACAAGTGGCTGTCCAATGATGCAACTGATGTCCCTGATGTCCCTACAGTCAATATGCCCAAAACTGGACAGGACGCCGTCGTTCCTGATGCTGTGGCCATTTCCAACATCTGCCTCGACGATGACGCGCCCGACTTTATCACAGGCAGCAGCAGCACGGCCGCAACAAGCAGAGAAGCCAAACCCATGACGGAAACTGCAAAGACGCTCGAGCCCAATGTCCCCAACGGCCCGGATGCCGCCACTCGGAGCTTCCTCGATGCCGGCACGCGCGCCCCAGTCAACCTTGCCCTGAGCCCAGCAGCACTAGAGCTCGCTAATGTCCTGCCCCAGAGCACAAATGAGATGCCGCAGTACGACATTGATATTGCCGGCGAGACTGCCCGCGTCCAGGGCTCCGTCACCGGCGGACACAACGGCGAGACCCGCACACAGGCAGTCAGCCGCCTGCTCAACCACACCGTCAACAAGCTCCCGGCGGATGCCCCCGATGCCGCAGCCGGCGATGTCATGACCCCCTACCTCTTTTCCCGCGACGACACCGTCTCGGCACCGCCGTCATTTCCCATTGCCATGGTCAACCGCCCGCCTTTTGGCTCGCCCTTGCACAGCGCCGTCGCGCAGCCCCAGAACGCCGCCTGGCTGTCGGCCCTCAAGCACGCGCGCAAAAACGTCTTTATCCAGACGCCCACGCTCAATGCTGAGCCGCTGGTGCCGGCCATCCGCGAGGCCTGCGAGCGCGGTCTCGATGTGATTGCGTACGTGTGCCTCGGCTACAACGACGCCGGCGAGCTGCTGCCGCGCCAGGGCGGCACCAACGAGATGATTGCGCACCAGCTGTACGCGAGCCTGTCGGACAAGGGCAAGAGCCACCTGCACTACCACTGGTACGTGGCCAAGGACCAGACGCGGCCGATTCCGCAGATCCACAAGCAGCGGGACTGCCACATCAAGCTGATGATCGTGGACGAGACGATTGGCATTATGGGCAGCGGCAACCAGGACACACAGAGCTGGTACCATAGCCAAGAGGTCAATGTCATGCTGGAGAGCCCGGCGCGGTGCGCCATGTGGATCGAGGGCCTGCGGCGCAACCAGAACACGCACTTGTACGGCGCACTATCGCAAAAGGACGGCGTGTGGCGGGACCACGAGGGCCGCGAGGCGGAGGGAGCCATGGGCGTGGACCCGGGGCGGTTCAGCTGGGCCAAGGGCATAATCGGAGCCGTCAAGCGAGTCCAAGGCAAAGGAGGGTTTTAGAGAAACGGTTCCTCGGCAGACTCGCATCTCTCGACTCTTTTGTCACATATTCCAAGTATTTATATAATGTTTAACATTTTATTTTGAATACATTGCACTCTTGATATACCATCTGCTCGCTATTTTATCCCATCGTGCCTCGTAAACCAGTCCTTAGACATCCCCAACACCGTCCATATTTTGTGCTTTTTATTTTAGTTATTAGTTTTCGGCTCTCGACCGCTTAGTAGCTGCGGCCGAACATGGTCCAGGTTTCGGCGTTGCGCGTGCACTCGGGGTTCAGGCACTTGGTCTCGCCCTTGACAATCGGCTCCTCGGGCTGCTCAAAGGGAATGCACAGCGACTTCATGCCCATCGAGGGGGCAGGGCGGCCGTCGGGACCCTCGACAATCTCGTCGCTCTTGGTCAGCTCCTTGATGCGGTCCTCGCACTTGCCGTCCAGGCAAAAGGGGATCAGCACAACGTTGCGCGAGTCCAGAGCAGGCACGACCTTGCTCCAGTCCTTGATCACCAGGCGGTGCTCGCGGAACGACTTGTCGGCCTTGTCGTACATGTCCTGCTGGATCTTTTCGAGCAGGGCAGGGATGGCCGTGGCCAGCTCGGCCAGCGGGATGGTGCCCTTCTCGCCGGTGTCGCGGCGCGCAAAGCTGACAACATCCTTGGCGGCGTCCTTGGGACCAAACTCAAGACGCAGTGGCACGCCCTTGAGCTCCCAGTCGTTGAACTTCCAGGCGGGGGTGTAGCCCTCGCGCGTGTCAATGTCGGCGCGGACGTCGCGGCAGTCCTTCTTGAGGTTGTCCAGGATGGCCTCGCACTTGGCCAGGTGGGCCTCCTTCTCCTCGGCCGTCATCTTGGCCGTGAGGCCGACGGGTACCAGGATGGTCTGGATCTTGGAGATGCGCGGGGGCAGCACCAGGCCCTTGTCGTCACCGTGGATCATGACCATGACGCCAATGACACGCGTCGACAGACCCCACGAGTTCTGCCACACGTTCATGTGCTTGCCCTTTTCGTTGGGGTCCTCGACGGTAATGTCAAACATCTTGGAAAAGTTCTGGCCCAGGCAGTGCGACGTGGCGCCCTGGATACCGCGGCCGTTGGTCGGGATGTAGCCCTCGACAGTGGTGGTGTAGTAGCCACCGGCAAACTTCTCGTTCTCCGTCTTCTTGCCGCGCACAACGGGCACGGCCAGCAGCTGCTCGTAGACGCCGGCGTACAGCTCCAGAATCTCCAGCACCTCCTCGCCAGCCAGCTTCTCCGACACGTGGGCAGTGTGGCCCTCCTGCCACAAGAACTCACGCGCGCGCAGGAACGGCGTGGTTTGCTTGGCCTCCCAGCGCACGACCGAGTTCCACTGGTTCAGACGCAGCGGCAGATCGCGGTGACTGCGAATCCACTTGGAGTAGTACGGGTACATGACGGCCTCGGACGTCGGGCGCACGGCCACGGGCACCTCGAGATCCTTGTCACCGGCCTTGGTGACCCAGGCCAGCTCGGGCGCGAAGCCCTCGACGTGGTCCTTCTCCTTCTCGAGCGACTTGGCCGACAGGAACATGGGGAAGCTGGTCTCCTCGACGCCCATGTGCTCGATGCGCTCCTGGAACCACTTGCGGATGACGTTCCAGACGTACATGGCAGCGGGACGCAGAATGTAGAAGCCGGCAATTTCGTTGTAATACTCAATCATCTCGGCCTTGAGAACGACCTCCTGGTACCACTGGGCAAAGTGCTCCGACTTGTTGAAAGTGATGCCGATAATGTCGTCAGCCTTCTTGCCGCCGACAACGGCAACGGTCGACGTGTTACCAGCGTGCTTGGCAGCCTTCTCAGCCTTGGCCGCAGCCATCTTGGCGGCCTTCTCGGCCTTCTTGAGGGCGCTCTTGGAGGGTTCGGTAGCATCCGCCATTGTGATGTGAGATGTAGATGTGAATGTAGATGTGATGTCGAGATGCGAGATCGTCAAAGTGAGGTCGAAGTGGTATCGTGAGTTTTGAGGGGTAGTCAACGTTGACCTTTGACTGGTGAAAGAGCAATGGAGCGAAGAGGAGCCACGGCACAAAATACAAGATCGTTGTTTGTTTACTCGTGTGCTACAACAGAACTCGTTTATCGTCGTCAACCTTTAATCTTGGAGATATTTTATTTGGCGTTGTGAATTTAGCATTTATATGTATATTTAATTTAATCCATTGCTCTGTATTTTTTCTGTTTAGCCCGCCGTCAACACGTCGGCGTCCGACATCTACGCCTACTGACTGCTGCCCCGCACTATAAGAGTCAGCTGGCTTCAGGCTGGACAATCAGGCACAAGCAGAGCGTGAGGAGCTGATAGAGGGAGGGGCTGCTTATCTCTGGTATTAGTGTATCTTATGTTAGTGTACTCTTCAGTTGGGACAGTTACAGCAGGCGGTGAGCCGTGGGGTATGCTGGCGCTGTTTTCTGCCATAGTTGTTGTTCCTTCCTATTCTAGAAGTATACGGTGCCTGTAGAAGCGTAGAATCCAATGGAAGGATCAACTAATTTCCGTCTAAAAACTCACCCCCCTCTTCCCCTATTCCTAGCAAACAGCAAGCTGGATGGCGACTGGAGACAGTTGGCAGGCCCAGGCAAATAGGCAAATAGGCAAGCAGGCAAGCTCTGTAATACGCGGTAGTGCAGTTGAAGACCCGTAACAATCAGGCTAGTAGAGGGGAAGCTCCTATTTTTCGGTGAACTAAACAAAGTGCCACACAGTAAGTATTTCTGCCTTGCTGCAAAAAGGAGCTTCACCTACAACACTCTTGACATATCGACTTTTCGGAGTTGTAGTTGCAGCATATTCCCGACCACGTACACGCACACCACACAACCACACACACAATGGCTTCCATGTTTGAGCAGTCCCGGCAGGGGACGCTCTTTTTGGGAGGACAGAAGATTTCCGGCGCTGATATCCGTGACCAGAATGGTGAGTGAGGATGAGGAGGGGAGGAGGCTGAAGAGAGGAGGAGAGGGGAGAGGGAGAGAGGAGGGGAAGGAGAGGAAGAGACGAGGAAGAAGAGAGTGTATTGGAAGGGAAAGATACAAGAGGAAAAGACAAGAGGAACAGACTCGGAGCAAGACAACCATCATACTAACAGCCCAGTCTCGGCAACACAGGCTATTGCCAACGTGGTCAAGAGCTCGTTCGGCCCCAGCGGTCTGGACAAGATGATGGTGGACGACATTGGTGACGTGACGGTCACAAACGACGGCGCGACAATCCTGACGCTGCTGGACGTCGAGCACCCTGCGGGCAAGATCCTTGTTGACCTGGCACAGCAGCAGGACAAGGAGGTGGGCGACGGCACGACATCGGTGGTGCTGATTGCGGCAGAGCTGTTACGGCGCGCCAACGAGCTGATGAAGAACAAGATTCACCCGACGACGATTATCACAGGCTACCGGCTGGCCCTGCGCGAGGCGATCAAGTACATGAACGACAACATCAGCATCAAGGTCGAGAACCTGGGCCGCGAGTCGCTCATCAACATTGCCAAGACGTCCATGTCCAGCAAGATTATCGGCTCGGACTCTGACTTTTTCGCCAACATGGTGGTGGACGCAATGCAGGCGGTCAAGTCGACCAACAACCGCAGCGAGACCAAGTACCCGGTCAAGGCAGTCAACATTCTCAAGGCGCACGGCAAGAGCTCGCTGGAGTCGATCCTGGTCAAGGGCTACGCCCTCAACTGCACGGTTGCTTCGCAGGCGATGAACACGCGGATAACAGATGCCAAGATTGCAGTGCTGGATATGAACCTGCAAAAGGAGCGCATGAAGCTGGGCGTGCAGATCACCGTCGACGACCCGCAGCAGCTGGAGCAGATCCGCGCGCGCGAGGCCGGCATGGTGATTGAGCGTGTTGAGATGATTCTCAAGGCGGGCGCCAACGTCATCCTGACCACCAAGGGCATTGACGACCTGTGCCTCAAACTGTTTATTGAGCGCGGTGCCATGGCCGTGCGCCGCTGCAAGAAGGAGGACCTGCGCCGCATTGCGCGGGCCACGGGCGCGACGCTGCTGAGCACGCTGTCTGACCTTAACGGCGACGAGCGGTTCGACGCTTCATACCTGGGCCACGCCGAGGAGGTGTCGCAGGAGCGCATCTCGGACGACGAGTGCATTCTGATCAAGGGCACCAAGGTGCACTCGTCGGCCTCGATCATCTTGCGCGGCCCCAACGACTTCTCGCTCGACGAGATGGAGCGCTCCGTGCACGACTCGCTGTCGGCCGTCAAGCGCACGCTGGAGAGCGGCAGCATTGTGCCCGGTGGCGGTGCCGTGGAGACGGCCCTGCACATCTACCTGGAGGAGTACGCCGGCACTGTCGGCTCGCGCGAGCAGCTGGCCATTGGCGAGTTTGCGCAGTCGCTGCTGGTGATTCCCAAGACCCTGGCCATCAACGCGGCCAAGGATGCCTCGGAGCTGGTCGCCCAGCTGCGGTCACGGCACGCCCTGTCGCAGCGCGTGCTGGACAAGCCCGTTGCTGGCGGCCACGGTGCTGGTGCTGGTGCTGGTTCGAGCGCGGCTGGTGTGAGCGGTGCTGTCGGTGCTGCGGGCGGCTCGTCGTCGGCGGCGGCGGCCGTTGAGGCAGCAGCAGCGGCAGCCAATGCCAGCGGCAGCGGTGCGGGCGAGACGGCTTCTGCCGGCTCGGCGGCAGCACAGAGCAAGGCGGCGGCGGCAAAACAGCAGCAGCTGGACGACGAGAAGGCGATTGCACGCAAGAAGGGCTACAAGAACTACGGCCTGGACCTGCTGCGGGGCCGTGTTGTTGATGAGATCAAGGCTGGTGTGTTGGAGCCGAGCATCAGCAAGGTGCGGCAGCTGAAGAGTGCGGTGGAGGCGTGCATCAGCATTATGCGGATTGACACGCTGATCAAGCTGGACCCTGTCGAGCAGCAGGACGACGGCCACGGTCACTAAGCCGCAAGATCTTGTTCTGCATCTTGCGTCTTGCGTCTTGATTGATGTTGTCTGCGTAATTGCTGTTGATTGCTATTTACTGTTTGCTGTTTTGCTACGGAAGGATGATACGGACGGCAATAAATCTGGGTTCAAAAATGTATCTATACAGAAAAGATGTAGACTAAACTGACGAGTTATCATGAGCATCAGAGCAGTGTGCAGTGTAGAGTATAAAAGAGTGCGTGTGAGAGTGCAGAGCTCTTCCAAGACATCTACAGAAGATATGCACGCTCTTGCCTATTTAGTGCTTGGCTCTTCACCGTAGCTGACAGAGGTCTGTTGCGGTCTGACTCGGATCGCATGTGGGCCGCCTATTGTCGGCTTAGCTAGTGTAGCTAGTGTAGCTAGCGAGCATCCCCGCGTGCATCCGCTTGTGTATTTGTACGTCAAGGCACCAGGGATGGTATCTATGATCTCGAGGTCACTCGCTTCATTGTGTTTGGTAGCGATCCAATGCCGGTTCCGTCGATTCCTTGCAGTCTATTTTGTGCCTTTTTAGATGTCGAATAACAAATCATTTATATGTGCTGGTGACTCTTTTTTAAAGTCAATAAAATCAACTGAAATTCATATAAACTTAAAGTGTTAAATGCTACAGACGGTCAATAATTAACAAATAAGTCAGCAGAATATAAAATATATCTAAAATAGCATTACAAAAAACACGGTGTACCGACATCAATGCGTCTTTGACCTCCTCCTTTGGGACAAGCTGCTCCGGTGTATCTCCTTATCCACGTCTTGTATCGTCTTGTATCACTATCTTTGCCGTCTTCTACCCTTTTAATTATTTTACTTATTTACTTATTCTATTTATCTATGTTTGTTTATTATCTACTATTTTATTCACCGTCACAAAAAGTCCCATCCTATGCCGATATCAACTCGGCACAACTGCACTGGCAACGCAACAGCTGCCGTTGCGACAAGTCAGTTATCACGAGTCAAGAACCCAGTACAACTGGCCCCTGCAGACTAACACGATCTAAGATATAAATACGGCCAGCTTTCTTTAGCTTGCCACGAGTAGACTATCGTCGTCCATCATCTCTTTGTCTCTCCAGGTTTGCAGACTGTTGGATTGTACATATCCTTATTCCGACTTTATCTGAGTAGACTGCCATCTTTGTACTTTATTTTATCTATTCTTTACCTATTCCCACCATCGATCCATCGTCAATCCATATCAATCTCTTATTGACTTCGCCAGTCTTCAATTCGCACCCTACCATCTTCTACCCTCAATCTTCCACCCTCAATCTTCTACTACACGCACACGAACCGCCCAATAGTCCGTGACCCGCCCCTCCGCACCAGCTCTTTCCGAATCGGCTCCTCCTTCCTATCTCGTACTTAACACAGTCATACTTGAGATAATCTGGCTTCCCTCGTTATTCTTGGGTTTTCTTCTTGGGTTTTGTCCGTCTTCCATTGCTCTCATCCTACTATATTCACATCTTCATAATACGTTCATCCACCACAATGGGCTCTGCTGCTGCTGACCTGCCATCGGCCGATGCGCCGACTCTCACTCTCGCACTCCCGACCCCCGAAGAGTGCCGCCGCGTCTGGACCGGCCACCATCAGATCTGGGGCGGCGCTCTGTCCCTCGAGGGCTACGTCAAGCGCGAGGCTTTCCTCCAGACTGTGCCGCTGGCTATGAACTGCGGTACGACGCACTGGATCCTGACCGACTCGACTCTGCCGCCCAATGAGCGCCCCATCTACTCGTCGTGCGAGACCCTGCGCAAGCATGGCATGGCCGCCACTCTGCCTGCCGGTGCTGCCGAGCCCGTCATCGTCGACGGCATTGCCCACGGCATTGCATCCGTCTTCACCGACCCGGCCTACCGCGGCAAGGGCTATGCCGGCCGCATGCTGACGGAGCTGGGCGAGAAGCTCAAGACGTGGCAGGTCGAGTCCAGTGCACACGTCGACTCGGCTGCGACAAACCCCACCAAGACGCTGTTCAGCGTGCTGTACTCGGACATTGGCAAGACATACTATGCCAGCAAGGGCTGGGCCGTCTTTCCCAGTACCCACCTGACCTTTACCCTTGCCGCTAGCAAGGACAAGATTGAGACAAAAGACACGTTCGAGGTGTCTGCACTGGGCTACCACGAGCTGGCCGAGCTGTGCCCCATTGACGTCGGCCTGCTGCGTGACCGTCTGTCGCGCCGTGCCGCCCGTCTCGCCAAGGACACCTCCACGACGCACGGCCCCAGCGTCGCCCTCGTGCCCGACCTCAACACCATGCTGTGGCACCTCATGCGCGAGGACTACATGACCAAGCACATCTTTGGCAAG
This sequence comes from Ophiostoma novo-ulmi subsp. americana, assembly GCA_029298975.1. Taxonomy (NCBI): domain Eukaryota; kingdom Fungi; phylum Ascomycota; class Sordariomycetes; order Ophiostomatales; family Ophiostomataceae; genus Ophiostoma; species Ophiostoma novo-ulmi. The sequence goes on along the minus strand of JANSMA010000004.1, from coordinate 2,479,682 downwards.
ACGCCCACTGTGCGCGGTGCCATGTGCTCGCTCAAGACGGCCGACGGCCAAAAAGAGCGCACCATCTGGGCCATCTGGACGCGCGGCTACTACGGCGGCCTCAAGACCATTGAGGGCAACACGCTGTACATTCTGCACGTCGTGCTCGAGCACCTGGACGACGACTTCCCACTGGACCCCGACGAGGTGCCCGTGTCGCAGGATCACGTGGACGGCTTTGCGGCAATTCTGCGCATGGCTCAGGCAGAGGCGGCCGAATGGCACTGCGGCTCGGTGCAGATGTGGAACCCGACACCGGCACAGAAGCTGCTGGCGGACCGCACAGGCATTCCATACAAGGAGGTTGACCGGGAAAAGGACAGCATTGCGAGTCTGATGTGGAACCGGAGCAGCGAGGACGGTGTCGTGACGGAGACGATCGACTGGGTCGATAATGAAAAGTATGGATGGTACTAGGTGATCATTTGATGTCTTTCTTATTCTTCGCTTTTCGTTATGTTTTTCTGTTGTTGATGTTTCTGTCGCGATATTTCCATCAAGTAGATGATAGTGGCGTTTCCATTCTGTGGAATATATCTGGAGGATGCCCTCTCCTGTTGTTGTTGTTTCGTTTATTGGCAGCCGGTGACTAAGAGATGTATAATTTATTTATCTACCAATTATTTATTAAGTATATAACTCAACATATTGGAGTCTACGGGTATGGTTATCCTTGTCTCCGGCTGGTCTCCGGACCTATTGGTAACGCCGTGATCTGCATTTTGACGAGATAACTTTAAATAAGACGATAAAGATCTAGATATAGAAAGCAACCATAGAAGCAATAATTCAATAATACAACAAAGTTCCAGCACAATGCATTCCATGCTCTTCTTTCTCAAGCGCAAGGACGGCATGTCCCTCGACGACTTTTACAAGCACTGGGCGGACGTCCATGGACCGCTCGTCAAGACCTGGGCCGAGAAGCACGGCATAGCCTATAAGCAGGTAGAGATCTTGCTTGAGCAATAATACACAAATACATTATGCAAATAAGAGCTGACGGTAAAGATTCGCACACAGCCTGCTACGGGCCCGGCAGAGGCTGTGGCCGGTCTGCAGACATACGACGGCATTGCCGTGTTTGAATACGCCGACGCCGACACGCCCGCGCGCGCATTTGCCGACCCCGACTTTGTGCAAAACGTGTCACCGGACCAGGTGCATTTTATGCAGGCCGAAGCGACAATTACTATTGCAGGGGGTGTAAATGTCGTCTGCTAGGCAGTGTCTTTTGTCTTTCCATTATTTTGAGAGATTACATCATCGATCGCGATCATGTGTAACGGCATATCCTTGTTTATCTCAAATGTTGTCTATGTGTTTATGTATCTTCAATTGACTGGCTGATTTATTCTCCGACAGTGATGATGCAGACAGTTGGGTACAAGCAAATACAAGTGACTACGAGTACATGGTGACCAAGTGACGGATGTGTGACAGCGTTGTCTGCTGTGTGGTGGGCAGGGCGATCACCAGGCGAGCCACTGACGTCAACATATAAAAGACGGCAGCAACGTCAACAGACAACGTATGACCTGTATTGTTGTAGTTTGTAATACTACGTAGTAAAAGTAGCTGAATGATGTAGAAGATATATAGATGTATATGATGCTGTCAGACTCTCGCTATTAAGAAACGAGTTCAAAAGAGTTGAAATCAAAACCAAGAATCATCAAGTCAAGATTACAATCAAAGTTTGTGAGAAGCAAACGAATAGAGAAGAAAACAAATAAAGAAATAATAACTCACCAAAACCACCACGATGCCTACCATCCTCGGAATCACAAACGATAGCCCGTACAGCCAGATTGCGGAAATGTCCACCCAGGACGTCGGCCCCGACAACAACGGCCGCCTCAGCACCATTCTCCAGCGCAACGTCGCCGCCGGCCGCGCCATGGACACCCAGCTCTGGCGCGCCCTCTGCGACGAGCCCGCTACGGCTTCCGCCCTCATGGCCAAGGACGTCGTCATCACGTCGCCCCTCATCCCCGTCGACGACGACAGCGGCTCGCACATCTCGGGTCCCATTGCCGGCAAAGACAATGCCGAGCAAGCCCTGGATAAAATGCAGCCGCTGCTGTCCTACAAGTTCCACAGCATCAAGGTCGTGCAGATCGACCTGATGGCCGTCGCCGCCGTCTACCGCGTCACTGCGTCGCGGCGCACGCCGTCGTCAAACGCCAAGAGCGGGCGCGACGAGATTGAGGATCTGGAAATGGTGGCACAATCGTCGTGGCGGCAGACGGCAGGCGCAGACTGGGAGCTGTGCGGGCACTGTGCCGGGTATGCTGAGTAGAGTAGATGTTCTCTTTTTTATAGATTTAATTTTTACAATTTGATTCATTTATGTTGACAAAAAAGAAGCAAGAGAGAGAGAGAGAGAGAGAGAGAGAAAAGAGATTCATGTTTGCCAAGCTACCTCCTACAACCTAGACTCATCATAAATCAACAGGACCAACAAAATCATAATCGTGATACAAGTAACAGTGCCGAGTGTTTATGCCGAAACCCCCAGGGCGCTGTTGAAAGCATCCGCCGCCGCCTGGCCCGTCTCTGCCTGTGCGGCGGTGTCGGCCGCGTTGCACGCAGCCACTGCATCCGCCGCCGCATCGCACTTGGAGCTCAGCTGGCCGCAGATGAATCCGCTAATTACCTTGATGTTCAGCGCCGAGCCGTGGTTGAAGTCGGCCGAGTCCACGGGCGCAAACGAGTTCTCCTTGCGGCCGTCCAGGCCGGCAGCAAACTCAATAGCAGGGTTCGAGCACGAGCCAAAGTCCAGCGCAGCACGGCGCATCTTCTTGAACTTGCTCTTGGCAGCCGTAGCCGCCTCGCAGGCCGTCTGCTGGGTCTCGCACTGGCCAACACCGCCGTCGATCTGGCCCGAGTTTGCAGCCGTGGCGCAGGCGTTGTGCTGCACCGAGCACGAGCGCTGCAGAGCGGCGCCCTGGTTCACAAAGGTCGAGCCGTCAACAGAAAAGGGACGGTCGGCGTTGGCGGCCGAGCTGACGACCGGGGGTGCAGCACCGCCAAGAGTGCCAGTAAAAGATTGAATGTTGACCTGGCCGGCAGCGCCAGTAGCCTCGGAAGCAGTGGTATTGCCTGCCTTGGCGGCACCACCGGCAGCAGCATCATCACCACCGGCAGCGACACCCGCGACGGCGGCAGCAATCTCGGCAGCAGACACGTCAGGAACCAGCAGGTTCTGCGAGTTGATGCAGCCGTCATTGTCTGTGGCCACATCGCACGTGTTTCCAGCACCCGTCGGGTCGCCAATCTCGCCAGGCGCAAAGGTGCCCGAGCCGATAGCCAGAGTCGGGTCGCCGCCCACCGAGGCAATCTGCTTGGCCACGTTGAGCGCAATGGCCTTGTTGCCCGAGGCGGCCGACGACGCAGGGTCCTGGTGCTGCGTAATGGCAGCAATCTCGGGGTTCACGGCGGTCTCGTTGCAGAGCACCGAGGCAAGACCGACCGAGCCCGTGTTGCGTTCAAGGGCGCGGTAGATGATGGCGTTGGACATGCCCGTGACATCGCCGGCGGCCTTGGCATTGGTAAAGACCTGGTCGGCAATGATCTGCTGGAGGCAGTCGAGGTTCTGGACATTGGGCGCGCCCTGGGCGGCGGCGGCATTGCCGAGCAGGCCAAAGACGACATCCTGAATGGCCAGCGGGTTGTCCTGCTGCAGGATAGGGTTGACAATGTTGAGGACGTCCTGGTGGGCGTGCTCCTGGGGCACCTCACGCTTGAGGACGGCACCGTAGAGAGAGATCTCGCGGGCGGTGGCAGCGCTGACGAGAGCGAAGAGGGTGGAAGTGGTCTTCATTTTGGGTGTAAAGTACAAAAGAGTGAATTGAAAAAAAGGCCGGCCTTTAAATTTATTAATATAATGAATGTAAAAAAAAGAGTGTAAGTTCACAGAACTGTAGAGAAACGAAAGAAGAGCACAGTGGGTGTCAAGAGAGCGAATGAGTAAGACTGAAGACCAGGTGGAACTGAAAAGAGAGAGAGAAAATCAAGTTATATATGTTTAGAGGTCTGTAGAGATCAAAGAAAAGAGACAAGAGAAATAAGGTTGATGGCATGTTGATAATCAGGGGTAGGAGAAGCAAGTCGAGACGGTACGAGTTAGAACAAAGCAACGCAACCAGAAAATCAAAAACAAATAAACGAAGCGAGATAGAGAAGAAAGGTAAAGAAAGGCAAAGAAATACCAGACCAGACGGCAGGGCCAGGGAGTGCATAGTCATCGTTGCACTCCGTGATCTGCCATTTTCAATCCTTGAGCAGACTGCTCGGTATCGATGTAGGCAGACACGTAGGAAGACATGGGATTTGCAAGAAAATAAAAGGAGACATGGGAAAGTGATAATGACAAAAGGCAGCAGACAAGGGGTCGGTTCGGCTATCGTCACTCCGGATCGAGATGGTCTGTCTTGTCCTTGTGCTCGAGCGCCAGGCCAAGGAGGCAAGGTCACGGCGTCGGATACTACTTCCCCACGATACGGCACTCGACCCTGTCCGTCGCATTGAGTGTGGCAGCTTTAAGAAGACTAGACTGACAGAGTTGACTACTCAGTACAATGTGAAAACAAAAGCCAAGAAAACAGACTAGAACAGACGTCGAGGCAGGGGTGGAACATGAGATGTCGATGTCGTGGTGCCATGATATCCAATATCAAACACCACACAACGCTAAGCCATTGTATACTATCGGCTGACGTAACTGTAGCTGATATTTTATATCTATATCTTGTTGATGATAGTTTTGATTAATGCTTTGATGCGAGTAGAAACCTATGGAAATCAAAGCCGTGTGTCGCGTTTTCAATGACAGAACCCAAGTTTGAAATGTGTTCAACATAACGAAAATACACAGAATGCAAAGAACGCACGCAATGTACAAAACCAGCATAACTATCTGCTATAGGCTAATTTGTCCCCGGGCGGCAAAGCGTTGGAAACGATGTTTGACGGTTTGACGGTTTGGTTGGTTATCATCATACTCGTACTGCCGATGGCACGTCGCATGTATCAGGTCTGTGAGCCGCATCAAGGTTGAGGAGGGTAGCAGCGGGATATCGGCTTCTCTTCCTCGATTCCAAGTCTAAATGACGTTGAATCTATTCAATTACCTTTTCATTACTCGACAGAGGCTCAAGACTCGGAGAATTCCTGTGACAATGTCTATCTACTTGTGACAGGACGATGATACACGGCAGCTGAGATGACGAGATGCGAGATTGGATGAGTGTGATCTTGGAGTTACTCTTGGAGTTATTGTTTAATATAGTAATTGTCTTGTATAGCCTCTATCAGTCACTCGATGGCTTTCATCTCGGATCGCTAGCTGTCATCGCATATCGGACGAGGCAAGATGAAGCGATGTGGTATTGATCGTGCTTGATGCACTTGTCAATGAAACTGTAAATAAGGCATCACATGAGATTCTTTCAGTAGTACAATGGCAAATTGCCTTTTCAATAGTATATTCAATAGTATATTCAATACCTAGCATTGACGATTTCCTACACAATTGTCAAAGACATCACCAACATGCTGAGTCAGCACTCGACTCGCTCGCCATCGCTTGTCTTCCATGTACGTTTCGTGAATTCTTCTCCATTTCATCTCATCTCACCTCTCTCGGCATTTGATAACTTGATTTTCTTATATTTTTGTCTGGCCGGCTGTGGCAAGATAATAATAATAGTGTAAATGGGATGAAATATGCGGAAAACAAAAATAAAAAGCAACAATGGCAAAATATGGTCTACTGCCCAACCACCCTCCTCCCCAGATGTATGTACTCGTACATGTTTTTCTAGTTTAGTATTTGGTGCTCGTCAGAAACGAGTCTTGACTCTCGACCGCCAACCACGACGCATCCACGCAACATCAACTTTAGCTGATCAACGCGCTTAACCGATGACCAGGTTCTCCTCATCGGGGAAGTCGTATGTGGGGATCTCGAGGTTGAGCGGTGCAGGGCCCTTTCGTATACGGCCAGAGATGTCGTAGTGAGAACCGTGGCAGGGGCAGAACCAACCGCCGTAGTCGCCGGCCTCGCCAATGGGCACACAACCCAGGTGCGTGCACACACCCAGCATAACCAGCCACTCGGGCTTCTTGACACGGTCGGCGTCGGCCTGGGGGTCACGCAGGCTCTGGATGTTGACCGAGTTGGCCTCGGCAATCTCGCTCTCGGTACGGTGGCGGATGAACACGGGCTTGCCGCGCCACTTGATAATGACGTTCTTGCCCTCGGGGATCGTGTTCAGGTCGACCTCGACCTTGGCCATGGCCAGAACATCAGCAGACGCACTCATGTTGACAAGGAATTCTGTATTGTTAGATCTAGGCTTCAAAGTAGTGTAAAGTCAAAGTAGTGTAGAGACAAATGTAAGAGACGCACCCTGGATGGTGGACTTGGCACCGGCGGCGGACAGAGCGCCCATGGCGCCGACCATAAAGTAGCCGTACAGAGCATTGGTGTTGCCGCTCTTCTTGGACATGTAGTCGCCAAAGTTGGGCGGCGAGTCGCCCTTGGAGGTGCCGCGGAAGGGGCTCTTGAAAGCCGCTGCCGAGGCGCCCTCGGCGCGCGAAGCAGATGTGCTAAAGGGAGAGGGGGTGGCGGCGACGGCGGCCAGGCGTGATGATGTGTTGGCGACGGGAGAGACGGAGTTGACAGAAGCCGAGAGTGGTGACCGAGCCGACCGCGCCAGGACGCGGGTTGCCGTTGAGAGGGGGGCCATTGTGAACAGAGGTAGGTGGTGGTGATCGAGGGGTGGAGGAGAGGAGAGAGGTCAGAAGTCGAGGTCGATGTCGAATAAACACAGTCGATCTCAAAAAAACAACTCAATCACGGACAAGCAAAAAAGCAAAAGCCCGGAACTCGTGGATCGAGAATTAGATATTAGAGAAAAGGGTGGATGTGGTGGTGGTTGGTAGGTGCAGGTGCAAGGTGCAAGGTGCAAGGTGGTGTGTGTCTCTCGGCTGAGGTTTTTTTCCTCCTTCCTGCTTGTTACTGCTTTTTTCGCTTTTTCCCAATTGGCGGCCATGGCCAATGGAGCTTCCCTCGTTAGTCGTGCTCCTCTCTGATCCCCCCAATTCCTCGCTTGCCAATTGGGGCGCCGCTACAGAAAATCGTGGCCTGAGGCATTATTCACTCTCGACAGTAGTACAAGACTAAAGAGAAATAGCAAATTGCAGGCTTCTCATTGGCTAGCTACATATGGGTCTGGCCTCGCTGCCACAGATTTCCGGTCCTGCCCGAAATGCGTCGTTGAAGCTCTCGCGGCCAAAGCTGTCTCCACTCTAATCCGTAAGACCGGCTGGCTTTTTGTCTCTCAGCCACATGCCTCAGCCACATATTTACTTGTGTTTACTTTTGTTCACTTACATCGATCACCGCTTTGAATGCTTCATTTCACTTCCATGTATGCGTCGATATTCAATATTCTGTTACTTGGTGACTCAATAAAATAAACGCTATCATATGCTTAATCGTTCATACCAAAACGCCTTGAACTGAAAATCAAAATCTAATGCATCCGTCTGAGCTCCTCGATCCGTCCGCGCAGGTCCTCGACACTTGGCCCAAGACCCTCGGCCACCTCTTGCTGCTGCTCGTCGTTCAAATCAAGGAACCGCTCCAGCATTTCGCCATCCAGGAACCGGTTCGGCTCAGCCGTCTCGCGCTCAGTGTTGCGGAATCCGCGGTACGATGAAAACGAGGTCGTGCCCAGCCCCTTGACCACTGTCTCGAGTCGCGACTGCAGGCGCAGCAGCAGATCCAGCGCTGCCGGTGTAACGGTTCCAAACAAGAAAACGCCACCCTCGGTCGTTGCCAAGAACGCTTGCGGGAACACCATGGCCGTCTCTGCATTGATCGGCACGACATCGACGCGCCGGATGCGGTTGACCATCTCGCCGAGGTTCATCTCGCTCGTGACGCGTAGCCGCCGCCTGTCCTCGGCCGTCACGCCCTGGCTGTTGTACGATAGTACCGACAGGTTGCCGTATGCGTCTGCCTCGAGCCATGACAGACCTTCCTTTTCGTCGGACTCGCCCGACTCGTCGTCGTCGTCTGTGTCCATTGCGTCGTCGTTCTTCATCTTGGAAGACTTAGCACTGCCAAGAGAAGTGACTGCGGTGGTCCAGTTTGCCTGGTAGTTGCGTGCGACCTGTACCAGCTGTGCTGGCTGGGCTTCCTTCTTCTTGGAGCTTTTGTTGCCGGCCGCTTTCATATACCGGTACTTTTTATCCTTTTCTCTAAGCCTCGCCGTATCGTCCTCGTCCTCATCTTCGTCTTCGTCGTCGGGCTGGCTAGCCGCGACAGCCGGAACGTACTCTACCACAGCCGTCGACTTCATCATATCGCCAATGGCAATGTAGCGGCCGTTGACGGCAATGTCAATCACCATGGTCGATGCGCGTGTCGACGCCACCTTTTTGAGCCGCGACTGCGTGCCCACCGACATTTCGGTGTACTCGGCGACTATCACCGTCTTGGTGAGGCCCAGCACAATCAGCCTGGACTCGCCATCCGACAGCACACCCAAACTACGACAAGGACCGCGCAGACGGTGTGCTGAGACAATGTAAGGATTACGCTCGCTGTCAATGCCGATGACCAGCAGCCGGCCCATGGTGCTCGTGTCGTCAGGATCGTTGCCATACGACGCGGAAGCGCCATCAGTGTTGCTGTTGAAGGACGTGCCTACAAGGAACCGCTCAGTCAGGTTACCCTGTGCATCAGGCAGCTCGGCACAAATCAAGCTCTCCAAGAACTCTTCCTTGTCGCCAGACAGCGGTAGGGGCTTGCCTACGGGCTGGAATAGCACATCATCTACCAGCTTGATGGAGCACTTTGAGATCTCAACACCGCGCGTCACCTCGAGTCCGATACAACCCAGCGCAAACACGCGCTCGCTCTGCGCATAGGCTACGCGCCGAGTCGTCTCACCCATAGGGATAGTCTGCACATGCGTGCGCCGCATTGTGTCGACATTGGCAAGCTTAATCTCGGTTGGTGAGGCCAACACGACGGCACCAGGGAATGCATCCGAGTCAAAGGGGCACACCGATATCGTATCTTGTGCAGTAACTGCGGCGCAAATAATACGTCCCTCGGAGCCGTAGATCAAGCTTGGATGGTTCGCCGTAGCAAGGATGCTGTACATGTCTTTGGTGGACGCATCGTGCGACGGCAGCAAGTGTAGGTTGGCATGGTGGATGCCCAGGATGGTAGATTTGGGAGCCGACAATGTGCTGTCCTTCTCGTTGAATGAGAACATGACAACTGTACCCTCGTCGAGAGCGACAAATAGCGTAGGCCCGGCCAGCTGTGGCGGCATGACTTGGACCAACGCGATGCTGCGAGCGACAGAAGTCGAGTCGTTCTTGGACCGGAACGGCACGCTATTGCCAGCCGGTAGCAGTGTCGAGAGGTTGACAATCGTGACGGTTCCAGCTGTCCACATGCTCACAACACCAACGTCGTCGTGCTTGGGCGCGGCATGGATGCTGGCGATCTGGTCTGTGCCTGAAAATTCGTTCTGGGCAACCAGAGCCAAATCCTTGTCGAGACTCAAAGACACAAGCAGCGTGCCGTCGACGGAGAGAAGCACCCACTTGTCGTTGGCGGATGCATTGATGATGGACTTGCCCTCTGGCGGCGACCACGTAGCCACGGTCACGCCGCCTTCGGTATCGATCAAGGTTGCAGCATCCGACGTGACGCGGAGCAACAGATTCTGCGATCCTCTGGTGACGTTGGATGCCCACAGAGTATGCTGGTCCAGGCTGCTGCCCAGCAGAGTATCCTTCTCCTCAATTTCGCCGTCAGCATCAAACGAGAACACCCGCGTCTCGGTCAGGAAGGACACGACCAGCGTGTCCACCTTGTGCGGCGGTGTTGTAGCTGGGTTAAGTCGTAGCGAGTAGAGATTGCGGACATTGGAAAAGTCGCCTAGAATACCTGCATCCTCGAGGCCAACACCACTCCGTATACTGCGCAGGCTGGCGTCTTTGAATGCGCCGCTGCCCGTGACAATACGCGCCTGGCCAGACGAGTACTCATTGGCAATACCACTCTCACTATCTAGACTGCCCATATCGACGACGGAAAAATCAAGAATTGGGGCGACATTAGTAAACGACTGCATTAACTGGCAGTACGAAGATGCCGCCGGCTTTTTACCGTCGCCTTCAGTTGTGCCAGAGGGTGTTGCGTCACCGCTCAGGCTGATGCGGTACAGCTGCGAGTCTCCCGAGTGCGAGCCGACAAACAGCATGCATTTTGACGGGTAGTAGACCAGAGTCGTGGCCCGTGTTGTCTTGCCGATTGGCCGGATATCGAGGCGCGTCACGACGGGACCCTTTGTGATGAGCGTGAGCAGACGCAGCGTGCCCTGGTCGTCGGCCACCAAGTAGTGTGTGCGGTCATACTGGGCCCAAGCCACGTAGACAGCGGGTACGCTTGTTGCTTTTTCGATTTTGTTGTGTGTGATGCCGTCGTAGTAGATCAGCCGTGTCTCGCCCACGACCAGCAGGCCGCCCAAGTGTGGCTCGCCGTCATTGTTGTTGCTGTTGCTGTTATTGTTGTTCGTGCTGCTGCCGCGAAAGTTGTGCCGGCGCTCGCTCTCGTCTGCCTGGACAGGAATCAGCAGAGCCGAGCCAATGTCCCGCAGGTCTTCATTGAGCTCGCGGTCGCGGTTGGCGTCAAAGCGCGAGACGACTGCGTTGGCGTCGTCAGACGTCAGGCGGTACGACGACAGCCGGGTCTCGCTGCGGTCCGACTGGCTCTGGTACAGGAAGGCGACTTTGGGGTGGCCCGTCTCCGAGTGCAAGAAGGTGCTGGCCTTGATAAACATCTCGGACAGGCGCACCTGTTCCATCCAGTCGAGGCTGTCGGCGGCGGCGGTGTTGCGCGACGTGTTCTTGGGCCTGTTCTTCATGCGCAGCACACACAGCACGCCTTCCCACAGCAGCAGAGACATGTAGCGGCCCGAGGGGTCGACTATGCAGCGGTCCTGGCTCTGGGAGTCGCGCAGGTGCTTCTCGCCAATATCGTAAAAGTGGTCGACGGTCTGGAGGCTCTGGAGGGCGGGGTCCCAGGCGAGCGTAAAAAAGTCAAAGCGGTCGGTGCCGACAAAGAGCAGCTCGGTGGCAGTGTCTTTTGGCCGCAGGGCCTGGAGCATGCTGATTGTGCCATAGACGCGCTGGGAATGGGCGAGGACAAGTTCGTCGTGCTCTGTGAAGCGCCAGATTTCGACGCGGTTGGATTTGCTGGAGAGTCAGCTTTTTGCTTGAGCTATGCAGCGGCTACATGGCGCAAGATATTCAATTCAACTCACGCTACGGCCAGACACTCCTCGTCGGCCGAGAAGAGCTTCACCCGGAGAGCATGCCGGACGCTGCTGGACCGGTGGATGGGCACGACGTAGGCCATTGTCGCATTTAACAAGCAAAGAGGCTGGGTCACGGCTCGTCCGGTCAGAGAAGTGCGAGTGCAAATTGGTGGACCGGACGTAAAGCTATTTGCGACGTATGGTGGTGAGAATGTAGTGTCGTGATGCCGTGATGTCGCGATGTTGATTTCAAAGTCGATGCCGCTAAAGCAAGCCAATAATTACAGTGGATTGGCAGACCTTGGGCGTTGGCACGGCCTGTATCTTAAGATAGCAGCTATGAGCTATGGCCCCGGAGTTAGCGCTCCAGGTGCTTGTTAGGAGCGGTCTTGTCGGATGTCGGCTAGAGCTCCCCCGCTATATCCAGGGTATGCTGGCGAGCCAAGGTGAGCGCGCTAGTACTATGCATTTAAGCCGAGTAATTAACGCTTTAGGGCATATCCAATCTATCTTATCTTACAAGCTTAGGGGGCCAGGCCTATCATGGAGGGGCAGGCCTGCAGTGCCGCTACTGCAGCACCTATCTCTCTAGCCTCCATCACTGACCTTGATGACTCAACACGGAGAGTGCGGAGGCAATACCAGTACTACTCTACTACAGTAATACCGCCAGGACAATATGAGGAACAAAAATAGCGGATCACCTCTTTGTTGAGCGCACTGATAAGCACATCTTCACAAGTACTCGAGCTGGGAACTAGGTAACACATCCCAACATCGAATTAGGATGGTATTGTCTGCTATTTTTGCTATTGTATTTTTACGTGGTAGATAATCATCTCTTTTTCTTTCTATTCTCTCACATCTACATCCACAACATCACCAACCAAGCGATACCAGAATACAACAGCACACATCATGGAGTCTTCAGACGTCTTTGACCGCACCGAAGAGTGGGCGCGCAGCATCCGCGAGTCTCTGGCTGCCGGGGCCGAGGCTCAGGCCCAGGCCAACCAGGCCAACCAGACCGTCCAGGCCATGGGACAGAAACCCATTGCAGAGTCCGTCCATGTACCAGCCGAGTACCGCGTCCAGCCCCCGCCTAGCCTTCCCGGGCCCGCCGATACACCCGTAGTCACACCGTCGCGCACCCGCATCATCCTCAAGGCCGACTCCGTCGCCGAGTCGGCCGATACCCTCGAGTCCGCGCCGACGACCATTGGCACGCTCGAGACGCTCGAGAGCACCTTTGAGAAGACGCTGCACGCCCGAGCCATGCGTGCCGCCGGCGCCGACCTTGATGTGCCGACGCCTGTCAAGACCGCCAAGCTCTCGCGTGCCACCTTTGGCATGTACGGCGGCGGCACGGGTTTCGGCGTGAGCAGCCCGAGACACCGCGAGTCGCTGCAGCGCAGCCAAGAGGGCAGCCGGCACCGCCGCCGGTGGGAGAACGACCACCTGATGAATGTCCCCAACGCACAGCTGCCGCTGCCGAGCGACTGGCAGGTACACCCGACACATCCGGTGCACCACAATCTGCCGTACCACGTAGCGCAGTACTGGGACCGCGGACTGCAAAAGTATGTCAACGAGACGCGCGCGGCTGCTGCCGTTCTGCGGCGCAACCAGATCATTGCCCAGCAGTCGGGCATTCCCGTGGACCAGACGCTCCCCAAAAAGAAGTCAAAAAAGTCCAAATCCCACCACAAAAAGGGCCCCGGCTCGGTCATCTCGGTGGCGACGAGCGAGACGGGCTCCGAGATGTCGGCCTTTTATGTGCCGGCATCGACAATCGGCCTGGTGACGCGGCAGCTGCGGGTGGCTGCCAAGCGGACGCCGGCAGTCAAGGTCTGGGTGCGCGCGCTCGAGGCCCCCATCCGGCAGTACGTCGTGTCCGAGTCTGTCCGGCTGTCGGGGGATGCCGTGTCGGAGATGTCGGGGTCTGTGGTCACTGATTTCAATTTCAGCGACAACGGAGCCGCTGTTGGAGACGAGCACTTTATCGAGTCCGACTCCGAGGACGAGGTGGTTTTCGTCGGGCGGCGGAACATGGCGCCCGGCCAGACCGAGCCGGAAAAAGAGGCAAAGCAGGGAAAAGAGAAAGAAGAGACCGACGAGTCTGGCGATATGGACGACGCCGCGTCGGACACGACAATATCGCCGACGGCCGACGGCATCCTGTTTGACGACCTGGGCGAGGGCGAGCGCGGGTCGTTCAAGCGGTGGCTGGCGCACTCGCTGTCCGACTACTACGGCCTGACGTCGACATCGAGCACGGTGGACAGTCCAGGCAAGCCGGGCAACCGGGTGGTGTACATGTCGGTGCGCGAGGAGCTGAAGCAGGCGGATGCCGGTCCGATCCTGATACCGCGGCCCATGTGGGAGATTTTTGACATGTAGAGTCGTGCGGATGATACAACTGGATTTATACATTTTCGGCTTCCAGGAAAGAAACAGCAGCTCAACAGATACAGATTAAAGAGTACACTTCCAGGTCTAAATAAATGGCAACTGCAGATGCTTTTATGCTATTAATATACAAAACTAATTTCAAAATGCTAAATCCAAATGCTAAACGCCATAGATGCTTGTCATCTGCTCATTACGAGACTCTTGCCGTCTTCATCTCTCGTCGCTCCGTCGGCTCAATGCCTAGCTGCCAATGATGTTCCCGTTCAGCCCGATAAAATTGTTCCACACACACTTGCACCCGCCGCTGCCGCCGTCCGACCCGCCAAAGGTCGGGTTCGTGCCGTGGTTCACCAGCGACCCGCCAAACGACAGGTTGTCGACAATCGCCGACGAGTCCGTCAGCAGAATCTCCTGCTTGGTGTTCATCGACCGCGCATACACGCCCTTGCGCAAAAAGTCGCCGCCGTGCAGGTCCTCGGTGATGGTAATGGGGTATGGAAACGTGCCGGGCTCAGACGAGTTGGACGGTGTCAGCACTTGGCTAGGAGTCATGAGCGATGTCGTGTTCTGCATGCGCGTCCAGATCTGTACGAGGAAACGGGTCTGCAGCCAGGTGACGACGTGGTTGGCGTCTACTTCTTGCGAGCCGCCCGAGGCGTCGCTGGCGAGACCGGTGCTGGGCGTCGGGTCGATGGACTGCACGTAGATGGTTTTGTCAAAGTAGGCATAGAAGCCAAAGTGCTCCGTGTCGAGGCCGCGATCATATAGCCGCAGCGGCTGCTGGACGGGCTGGGGATGCATGACGGCAGGGGCACCTGTGCCGTCGGGGCTGATAGTCGGGCTGGGAAACCCGTCGGCGGCGGTGCCACTGATCGTCGGGCCGCCAGTTGTTGTAGTCGCCACGACAGGGGCTGTGGTCGTTATCGACGACTTGGTCGAGGTGGCTGCTGCTGAAGTAGTCGAACTCGCCTTGGACGTTGTCTTCTTGGCCGAGGCAGAGGTGGACGTCGAGGACGGCGAGTCCGAGGACGCAACTGACTCGGATGCATCCGCACGCTTAATTTTATCGGCAATACCGGAAACACTTCTCTTTGTGACCTCGTTGGGACCGGCTATGGTAGCATTGAGAGACGTCAAAAAGGTGATAAAAAATGGCGTCGGCTCGCCCGCCTTGCGGTCGGCCACAATATTGTCGGTCGTGTTGCCGAGGAACCACATTTCCTGAAACGACGGTGGTGACGGACTGGGCGTGAAGCCGGCGTCAAACTGCTGTGTCGACTTGCTCGTGGACGCTGCCCCGGTGAAGGATGGTGTCGGTGTCGGCACAGCTCCATCGGCGACATCCCACAGCTTGGCGGCGCTGTTGTCAAACTGGATGTCCAGGAAAAACGATGGCGCATCCGACGGGTACGGCGCGTTGGCCGCCTGCTGCTCTTTGGGCAGCGAGCAGCTCCAGAGCGTCGTGGGCGCGACACAGCCGTTTTTGTTCTGCGTGTTTTGTGTACCGAGAGCCGTCACACCCGTCGGGATGGGCGGGAAGTCGGTCGTGTTGAGCCAGAACGAGTAGTCCACTTTTGCGACAGTCTTCTTGTGCTTGAGGACGGTGACGATCACGGCAATGAGTGTAACGACCAAGGCAATCGAACCGACCACTGTCAGACAGATTAACCGCCGACGCTTGCGGCTGGCACGCCCAGTCTGGTTGCGTCCAAACAGGCCGCCGCGGGTTGGCATACACCCCCGGCCGCGCCAAAAGTTGTCAGCGTGCCGTCCAGCAGCATCTTCTTTTTCATGGCGGCGACGCGTGCGCTCGACTTTAGCGGCAGCACTGGACGCGACCATGGTGGTACCGGGCAACAGAGCACCCGAGGGTCGGCTAGGAAAGGGCACACCGGCAGCGGCGGCCTCGCTGCGCGCACCATCGGGCGTCAGGGGCACATCGGCCATGTGGATGGCGCCCTGGGACGTCATTGTTTGAGCGAGACCAGGAGACATTGGTCCCGGTGATGGTGGGAAGTTGTGGCGCAGGGGATGACCAGGCGGGAAGACAGCACGGTAGCGGACAGCCATCTCCGGCTTGGACGGGGGCTCATACGGCGGCGGCGGTGCTTCGGATGGTGTGAGACCGGGTGTCACTCGGGGTGTCACGATGCGCTGAGCAGGGGCCGAACGAGACGAGGATGCCACAGTAGGCGACGCCTGGTCCGGTGTGCGGTAGGCATGAGCATTGGCGATGACGGCCGAGATTCCGAGGGCCGGCTTGGACGTGCTGTTGCGGATGGATTCTGAGCGGTCTGGAGCTGGAGGAGACACCGAGCGGGATCTCTTTTCCTCGGCCGTCTTCCACCATTCTGTAGGAGAGGGAAGGCTAGGGGTGGGAGCAGCTACAGTAGCAGCTACAGGAACAGCTACAGAATCAGCTGCAGGAGCTGGAGTGACGTAAGCAGCAGGAGCCGGAGGTACAGCTGGAGACGCTGTTCTGGGAACGGGAACAGCCAAAGTTGGGACATTCAGGGGCACGGCTGGCACGGCAGGCACGGCTGGGATATACTCTCTAGCAAGCGGCGATGTGGAAGATCCGGGTGTCAGGGGCGACACTTTGGCTGTAGTCGGTGTAAAGGCAGCAAAAGTAGAAGCGGCCTGCTCGTTGAAGGGCGTCTGGACATGGTCCCACCATCCCGAGTGGGTGGTGTCGATTGTCGGAGCCAGTGAGCGGCGGTTTCTTGTGGCAGTAGTTCTCGTGGTGGCATTTGTATTAGCTCGTGTGAGACGGGATGTTCTGCGGTACGTCACAGGACTGCCATCTTCTTCAAAGAGGGTGATGGGCGTATCGGCCTCGTCGTAGTCATCGAGGAGCGTGTCCTTGAGAAGCTTTGGAGCAGGAGGTTTGGCTGCATCACGGTAGGCAGATGGCAGGCTTGGCACTGGAGGCTCGTCCTTGGGATCTCTTGCCTCTGACGAATAGTAATGAGAGTAGACACTGGACGTAGCACGCGAGGTGCTGGCGCGAGCACTGTAGGGCGAGCCCTCGTCGGTATCGGGCGACCACACCGACTTGATCTGCTCGGGAGAGAGAGTGGTGACCTGCTGGAGGGCTGATGTGGTCTTTGGTTGTGTAGGCTGTGTAGATTGTGTAGATGTAGACGTAGATGTTGGGGGAGGCTGAACCTGGAAGGTCCTTGGAATAAACATGTCCATGGGTGTCTCGAGGGTGGCCGTGTACGGACTGACGGTGCGGCCAACCATGTCATCCTCGGGCAGGCTGATGCCGATAACAATGGGACGGTCACTCGGCGACAAGTCTGGGGCAGGCGAAGAGGCCACTTCCTTTCCCTTCTTGTCAGACTTGTCGACCTTGTCGGTCTTGCGCCGCAGCCAGTTCCAGTTGCCGACAGACGAGTCAGACGGCTTTCCTTCGAGCGCCCTCAGCGCAGCGGCATCGACAAACTTGCCGGGGGCTGTAGGCATCTGTACTTGTACCATCTGGTTTTGGTTTTGGTGTTGAGTCTGCTGCTGCTTCCTCAACTTGGTCATATCAGTCACCAGTCGGATACCGGCTTGGGCGTTTTGTGCCTTTTGGCGAGCACGAGACTTGAGTCGGAGTGGCTTTGCTATTGTTGAAGTAGATGTAGATGTAGATGCAGATGCAGATGCAGATGCAGATACTGAAGGAGAAGAGAAAGAAGACGTCTGGGTAGAAAAGGGCGGCTTGGGAAAGAATTCAAGAAGAGGCGAGTCGGCCTCTTCAATGGTAGCAAGAAGAGGCGGGCCATTGCGGCGCGGCTCGTCACTGGCGAGATGATCATAGGGCCCGTCGTCATAGCTCTCGTCCTCGTAGTCGTCCGGACTGTGGACGTGGTCATGGTCGTCGTCTTCACTGCTCCAGTCTTCCCAGTCATCGCGGCGCTGTCGTGAATCATTAGTCGTGGCAGTTGTGGTTGTCGCCGGGTGCTGGCGAGTGACGTCGTTGTCGTCAAAAGGAGTGTTGAAGGGGTTGCTGCCCTGCAGGGAGCGTAGGTCGTTCATTTTGTCTGCCAGCAGAGTTTATGAACTATGGGTGATATATATTATAAGGTGTTGATGTTGGTGTTGGTGTAAATTGTAATAAAATTGAGAAGAGAAAATAAGGACAGATGAAAAGTTGAGAATTAAAAGTAAAGTAAAGAAAATAGAATGTAAAATGAATCAAGGGAATGCGAGCAAGGAAGAGAAAAGAGGAAGGTCGAGATGGGATGACAAAGAGCTATTGTTCTCGATGCTCAATAAAGAAGACAATAGAGGAAGGAGCGTGGGAGGGTAAAGAGGGACAATGCAGACAATGGCCAACACTCATAAGTGACAATAGATGAAACAGCACATAAAGCGATGATGTGTTTTATGACAAAAGAGAGTGGCAGAAATGAATGAAAAGTTGAAAATAGTGGTGAGCTGAAAAGAGAACAGCGAAAAGATGAAAGGCTAAAGAATGCGTGGCAAGACAAACCGACAGTCATAGAGGCCGAGTTGAAGAGAAGAGTTGTAGTATGAGGGCAGTGATAATGCAACAAAATGAATGGACGAGAATGAACAAAGCGATGCGTAAAGAGAGCTGCTAGTGAGTGTCGTAGTCCAAGATGCAATGACTGGACTGAAAACAAAGAGATATAGAGAGGGAGAGTGTAGGAGGAGGTTCGATGACGAAACACGGAGATGGAGGGATGGAGGAGGAAAGAGGAAAGAAGGAGAGGTGGTGAGAGAAAGTGTAAGAGAAAAGAAGTGCAAGGCAGTTTGAGAAAAGAAAGAGATAAAAAGGCAAGATGGGTATGCAGACAGCAGACAGCAGACAGCACACAACACACAACACACAACACACAACACACAGCAACGTCAGCCGTTAGAGACGAGGCCGCGTCTTGGCCGGCCACAGGATGAGGTCGATATGAGGTGCAGATGGATTAAATTCGAAGAAAAAGAAAAGAAATGTAGATGAATTAGCCGGCAATCGCCAGTAGCCAACCAGGGCGTCTACAAGATGGATCCTCGTCTTGCTCAATCTATCTTGGGCGCAATCCCACAATGTCGCTGCTTACACGCGCCTTCCCCAGATATCGTCGTCTTTTAGTGTCCAAGCACTACTCACTCTACTCTCTACTCTATTCACTCTACTCTACTCACTCTACTCACTCTACACCTCTATCCAAAGATGAATACACGCACATACCCGAAGTGAAGCTGCACTCGAAACTGCTGTTATTGGAATTGATTTTCAAGTTCTAGATATTGAATGTCAACAACGGCCAGCACATATCGACGGACCATCAAATTGCCGTGGTCGTGGATAAGCGCCGCCGAAGGGGGTCTACAACACTTGATTGGTCAGCTGCAGCCGCCGACGTTTGAGCCGACTCCAGAATGTCTTGGGGCCTGGAACGACCTAGCAGGTCCTCACACGCCCTTCTCCACTGTAAAACAAAACACCCGTCAGTCGGCGCTTGATTGGGTCTGACGAGATGAATGATATTACTGCTATTATGGTATTATTTTACTATTGCGTATTTGCTTCTTAGATTATTGCTTCCTATTACCTTTGCTCCCTGCTTCCTTTGCTTGCTATTTGCCAAAGATACCCAACGCGTTGAGCTATAGCCAGATGAAGCAAGATTGGTTTACATAATCATTTAATCTTATTAATTTATACCAAGCGGCTGTCTGTTTTCTACAATTTCTACAATATAAATTACTCATTTCTGCTCTTCTAGTCTTGGCTCATGATGCAATCTGCGGCGTACCTTAAGGGCGCTTGCTCTTGCTTCTCAGGTGTCCCAGCCAAGCCAGGTCTTGCTAGGTTTATGCTGTATTACTTCAGAGCCGGGCCTTGTCATCAGACATTGTGTAAGATAGTTTCGTTCTGAATTGTGCAGATTGATTCGATAAAGTTAATTCTATCAAAATCAATAGCCGGCATCGTTGAGCCTTGTTTTCTAAAAGAATGGTATTGTTTATAACATTTATGAAATTTTTGTTTAAATTTTTTTAAAAAAAGCCCATAAAATGTTAATAAACGTCTAACAATTATATAACATCGAAAATAAATGAGAAATTTACAGAGTAAGTACTATTAATTACAAATTAAAAATCGACTGAAAGACCATCAATGGCTTGTGTACACAACTTTGTTCCTGACTACGAGAATTGCTCGTTGCCCGTTGAGTTGTGCCTGACTCGCACTAGCTGATCATCAGTCAGACATTGCATTGAGCAGATGGAGCAGTTTGAGCAAATTGCGCTATTTCTTTGCGTATTCACGTATTTACAGCACTCTGGGCCTGTAGAGACCTGCTAATCCCCAGGGGTTTGTCAAGGTTCGAGTCTACAGAGTACAGTTCTCCAGTTGTTTGTCTTGGCAGCGCTGCCAAGCCAAGGACAAGACATTTAGGGCTGTCGCGTTCAACGTCAATGTCAACATCAACTTCATCTCTTGATGCAGAATGATGCAGAATGCAAAAGTTATGGTATCGCTTGTATTGTAGAAAGTATAAGAGTATGATGAATTGATCAATTGATCGCCTTGAGCTCATCACCTATCAACTGCTTAGCAGCATGCGCACGACTCCTCGCAGCCACAGCAGCCGCACTCCTCAAAGAAACCGCCGCGCATCGAGGGCTCCTCGGCCTCCATCTCAGGCTGGGCCTGGCGGGCCTATAACGTTAGCATTCGTGTCTTATTAGTCTACTTGTGATGGAGATGGACAACGTACGGGCTGCTCGGTGATGATGGTGTCGTTGGCGGCAGCCATGGGCTGCTGCTGCATAGGGATCTCCATGGAAGGCATTGTGGTGGTAGAGTGGTTGGGTGGTTGGGTAAATGTTGTTGATTTAGTTGTGTTGAGTTGCGTTGATGAGGAGAAAGAGAGGAGGAGAGAAAAGAAGGGAAAGAAGGAGAAAAGAAGGAGAAAAGAAGGAGAGAAATCAATCGAGAGAAGAGCGGTGGGAGCTTCTTATCTACTCCAGATGGACAGACTCTCTGACTCTCTGACGGCAACCGTAGCCACGACTACGTACGACGAGGGGGCTATTGGCTCCTGGCTACGTCTATACTACGTCTACTTGCTCCCGCCTCAAACCGTAGACCGCAAGCCGTATACCGTAAACCTGAATCAAGGAGGATCCTCATATGCACTTGTAATATTAGAATAGCTCAGCAGCTAGGTACAAAGAGGGGAGAGGGAAGAGCCGGAGTGACATGGCCGGGATGTATCTTACCATGCCGGGATGCCCAGATGGAGCGCCTTTGCCTTGTTGGCAAGCCTGCTGGCAAGCTGACAGGCAAGTCGACAAGTATCATCTCTGTATCCATGTGTCGTGTATGTACCTATGATCTCACCATGTACCCCAATCGCAACGAGCGAGTAATGCACTTGCCATTTGCAGTTGGGCTGCCTGCAAGCCTGCATAGACTATCAATTGTTTAAAGCAAGAATTAATTAAATTTAAAACTAAATAGTGTCAATAAGAGGCGCAGGGCCCTCAATTGGGAATTGTGGGAAGTATTCAATCGGCAGAGAGCTAACGGCTAGACTCTAAACTGCCCCTGCGTTTCGCGTTCACGTTATGTACAGAGTACGAGTATGCAGTAGAGGCAGAGTCGGTGTAGTCCGCAGTCGCACTCTTCAACGCCGAACACGACGTCGTAGTCGGTAGTAAGATACTTCAGTCTCAGAAAGTCTATCAGAGTAGTCAGAATAGTCAGACTTATCAGGAGCTCTGCAGCTCTACGAGTAGTATTGCTACCCATCTACAAGGCTGACAGTGTTTCACTGTGGATAAAGTTGGGAGGAGAGGAGTGAATAGTGAATAGTCAATAGCAGAGGATAGAAATCAATTTGATACGTGGCTGTGGGCGTCATAGATCCATGCTGCAGTGCCTCCAATGTGCTAATATCCGTTGAATATACTGAGGCTTTCTCTGTGCCTCTTTAACCTCGCATCGCCGCAGTGCAATGCACGACCACGTGGAGAACTGCATCGTAGATATACTTAGCAATCGACTATCAACAGATTTACTAGTATGGTGTGTTGAACAAGATTGGCTGGTGAATCATAAAGAATCATAAAGGCAAATGCTCTTGGGTGCTACCGACTGGGCGCCGAGACGGCAGAAAAAGCTTATTGCTATACCGCGGGTACTTCGTATTCTATCATATTATTAAAAAAGACCCAGAAAAGGACAGCCACAATTCAAGGATGAGGCGCAGGAGCTTGTGTCTACAGGCATTGGGCTTGGGCATTGAGTGGCTCGGATTGGTGGAGAGATATTGCAAAACAGACAGCGATAGACTTGGAGGAAGTGATTGGTTGCAAGTAAGATGAGTTCATGCTGCGGCACGTGCTCTGCAGGTGACTGCAAACGATAGCAATCAGTTCGACTTGCTCACCGTCTCAACCACAACCACAACTAGAGCTTGTGAGACACCAAAGACAGTCTCTGTTAGAGACAGAAATGGAAAAATAGAGAGACTGACTCTACAGCAAACACTAGACACTGGATGAACCGGTTTTATTTCCATGGCTGGCAGAGGGCCACGTACACAGACGTGCACAGATCGGCCTGGAATCGCAGATGGGTCGTGATACAATGACGTCAATAGTGTGCTGGAGTCGTCGGGTATATAAACGGCTATGCATGGTGTTGTTGTTAGAACGACTGAAATATTCCAGACTGACTGAATTTTAATGCAATCTCGACGTGCCTATAAATTAATAAGCAAACAAATAGAGAACCCACATTCGAGAGTTGCAATTGCATCGATGCTATTTTGTATAAATAATCGTAGTAAAAACCAAAGGATTGGCAAAACAAGGCCGATCAGTCGAAAACAAAAGACTATGCGGTAAGACCAAACATGTCTTGCAAAGACAGGGAACAAGTGCATACCATAGAGACATTCGGCGGCGGAAAGGCTGATCACATATTCGCGGGTATCCGTTGGCTAGCTATGCACTGTGTAAGATGTATTTTCATCGACAAAGAGCCAACCCCCAACTAGTCATTTTTGCCATGATTCAGGGTCTCCAACAGTCGTGCTGACACCCCGACACGTTGACACCTAACAGCTGCTCCGTAGAGCGCCCCGTGCCGGTGCTAAAGTACTTTTGCCGTTAAGGATTAGGTCATCATGTCGATAGGTGGACTGATCGTCTTGTTTTTTAGACACATTGTGATCAAGTACGCAACACAAATTGAACACGAATGTGAATACAAATTAAAAATAAATTAAAACACAAACATTACCAATCTACCAAATTAAATGTCGTGATCCGCCCGGTGCCGTGTATTACGTAGAAATAGCTCCTAGGCCTTATCGATCTGTCCAGGTTAGTCAGCACGTCAGCACGTCAGCACGCTCTATTCCCGAGAGTTTATGATCGCGATCAGTGCTCCGCAAGGTTAAAAAGGGGGGCATAAAGAATGCGAATTGCAGAGTAGAGGAGACAAGGACAGAGAAAGAATGAGAAAAGAGAGAATGAGAAAAGGGGCTGCATTATCTTATCAATAGAGAGGGGCAAAGAAAGGGGAAGCAGAGAAAAAGGTAAAAAGGGGCTCCAATAGAGGCTGGTGATTGGTCAAGAGAAGTAGGGCAGAAGTAGCAGTCGAATCTAGCCTCTCCAGCACGTCAATAATTACTCGAGTAGAATAGTTGAAGTAATTAGGAGATAATTTCGAGCTTAATAGAGGACAGGGTGCCGTGGGCTAGGAATGATGTGCAATGATGGACCGCGAGTAGATGCAGCGCAACGTGTTATTTTCTGAAAAGATAAGCGGAAGCCGGGAAGAAAGAATAATAAAACAAGACAGAAGAACAGCGTGTGCCTCTCCTTGTCGATGCATTGAGTTGGTTTTTTGTTTTTGACAATCAAACATTAAGGATCAAAGAATCGAAGAACGATTCAATCAGAGCAAAACAATTGTAAGATACTGTTGCACCTACAAGTACTGTGCAAAGACTGCATCTAATCTGCACCAGAGAAACTCACAAACTGTGTTTCAGATTTCATTGTAAGATATTAAGATGACTCCATAGCCAATATAGTCATTGATAGTCAGTGATAGTCAGTGATACATTGCATCCCCATCCCCATCTCCATTCACACATTCATACTCCATCCCCATACATCACCCACTTTCAATTTCCCTCTTGTGTGGAGTTGCTGCAGAGAAACCTGTAATACGAAGTAGAGATGAGATGGATGGGATGGTTGTGTTCGAGTGATTGAGTGATTGAGTGCAATTGAGATGGGTGTACGCAGACTGGTACACAAGATGCCGTGGTATCTTGGATACACCGTACAGACGTGACAATTAGATGAGTGGCACGGTAGGTGTACTCGGACATTGTGAGATGATCCTTACGGAGCACGGAGTATTAATTGCAAGGAGAGTACAGAAAAAGAGCAAAAGAGAAAGAATATCTACCCATGCTGGTCTGGACCATTGTAACCCTTCTTTCTTAGCTTTCCTAGAACGCAGGCCTGGCCAATATCAAGGGAGCTCGACTCGACAATCGCCATGTCTGCCACCTATCGTACTGGGCCGTTGGACGTCGAATTACCCTTTGCCCTTTGCCTTTTACCTTTTACCTCTGTTATCTTACCGTTCAGGGGTCGTAGGGCCATAAGGAGTGCAACTACTTTGTAATTACTCTACACTAGACTACTACTGCTGCCCTGACGTGACGCTAGACGGAGCAAGGGTTATTTCGTATTGCGATGGACTAGATATATTTGAATTCTCAGAGATTATTCACTGCATTACAATGCTAAGATGTATTATTAGACGTCAAGGGATACTGAGACTCGTTGTCGATGATGGACAATAAATCCATAGATAAAGTTTACCGGCTGAAGTGCTGCAGCCTGCCGCTGTGTCTATTGGTTGAGTTGGGATTGAGAGTAACCATAGCTGGCAGTTGGCAACCAAGGCCATGCTTTCTGTTCCTATTCCTATTCTCCCAGCTAAATAGATACTAAATAGATACTAAATAGATACTAAATAGATACTAAATAGATTCTAAATAGATTCTAATCAGATCAAGGCAAAATACGCAGAGTATCTCGGCCATCAATCTGCTCTATTTATCCTCTTCTGCCCTTTGTTCAATCTTCATGTCCCCTCACATTCTTTGTATGGCTTACGGCATTATCTACCTGTCACAAAACGCTCAACTACTATTACTGCCGCTATTACCTATCTACCACCGCCCGTATTGTATAATTTCAAACCCCCTCCAGTGGCAGCGCCACCAGCCAAGACCGCCGAGACGCATCACGACACCTGGAGGATACGGGGTATGGAGGATACAGAGGATACAGAGGAGACACTGCACATACTACTGCACTCGACGGCGCCTCTTATTCAGGAAACACGAGGTGTGGCAGTTTCTGTTAGTCCTGGATAACGTGACAAGATGAGACTTGTCTTGTTCTCTTGTTCTCTCGTCTTTGTAGACTGTTCTTGCTGCTATTGGCTGCTGTCTCCTTTCCCTTTCCCTTTCCCTTCCCCCCTAATCCCTTTTCGGCCCTCGTGCAGCTCACATTCCTCACATTCCACTCGCTAACGCTGTCGATTTCTCTCTATCAAGATTGATTAAGATTAAAGACTATCGTGAATACTTTTGTCATTGCCTTTTCTCGCCTTCTTCGTCTCCTTCGTCTCCTTCGTCTCGTCTTTCTCTCTTTTTACAGATCTACCGATCCGACGAAATACCGACCACCCTGCACTACTTTTATCTGAGCTTACCAACTGCCACTACTACTACCGGCCAATACGGGCGTCGAAGGGTGGTGGCACGCTAATCAACGCTAGTTTTTGTATCTTTTATTAGATTATTTGTACGACGCTAAATTCTAAAATTCTAAATTAAATTCCTAAATTTTCTAAATTCATTCGACCGCTAATTAATCGCTATCGCTAGCTGTACTTTTGTAATCTGTCCCGTACTTATTACCAGATAATATACATGACAGTCGCTGGTCCCTAACAGCTTGGGCAAAATACAGCAGTGCAAGGGTAAACAAAGCAAAAAGAAAAAAAGAAAAAAAAAGAAAAGAAAAAAAGCAAATAGCTCCCAAGACGTTGGCATACAGAAACTAGGAGCCAACGCAATTTGGCACCTCTCTAGCGCAACAAGTTTCCGTCTGAACCAACAGTGGTCCCTTTCTTTCCTCTTTCCTCTTTCCTCTACTACGACACCACTACGGACTGCAGACGCCAACCGAACCTCGTGTCCTCTTTCGACTTTTTACTCCTCCAGCTGCGCTCCAATCACTCTACGCTTTACTCTCCGACACCACCACCTTTCTACTTTTACCTCTCCTATACGAGCTCGTCCTCAGACCTCTACTTGTCTACCTCTCTACCTCTCTACTTTACCTCTTTTTCGACTCGACTCCCACCCTGCACCCTCCACCCAGCTGTGGCTTCTGGCGTCTGCATCTCGGCCTCTTTTCGTCTTCTGTTTTTCGTCTTCTGTCTTTTATTCTCTTTAGACCGTTCTTTGTCTTTACGTCTGACTTTTGCGTCTCTTGCATTTGCTCTCGTGTTCGCTATCGCTCACACTCACGCTCAGTCTCACCACCTCCCCCCCTCCCTCCATCTCTCCAACTTCTACCTCACCCTCCCACCTCCATAACCAGTGGCCACTCTTCCGGCCATCTGGTGACGTGGACAACACAGCTGCCATCCTGGCTTCTTCAAATCTTTCCACCGGCTCCTCGTCCTCCTTCAGCGACCGACCACGGACGCACCGTCGCCGCTCCTCGAGCATTGGTCCTCCGTCGTCGCTGGCCCTGGACGGCTCCGCCTCGTCCCAGCACCTGGGCGTCAACGGCCGCCAGGCTCCTCTGTCGCCAATTCCTGGTACGTATACGTCTTAGATGTCTCTAGATGTCTTTAGGTGTCTTTGGTATCTGGTCTCTGGTCTTTGGCCCTTGGCTTCTACCTCTAGATGTCTCTAGTCTTCGACTTGATGATCAAAGATGTCTCAGCCAAACACCGCCATTTCATCATTGCCCTCACTGTCTTCTTTTCTTCTTTCTTCTCTCTTTCCTCTTTCTCTTTCCTCTTTCCTCTTTCCTCCTCATATTCCTCATATGCCTCTCATGTCCCATTTTCTTCATCGCTTCTGCATTGCTTCTTCCTCCCTCTGCCAGCACTGCTAACCATCCTAGGCACACCAAACATCATGTCGCTATCACGGAGTCCGTCGCCCACGCCCGGCGGCGGCTGGTCCAGCCCAGGCCTCAACATCAACGGCAGCGGCCGCTCGAGCCCCAAAGCCTTTGAGGCGCGCACCTCGTACAGCCACTCAAACCTAAACTCCAACGCAAACTCAAACTCGGGCTCACCCAATGTGCCCCCATCGAGCAAATACCCTTCCTTCTCGACACAGAACCAAGGCTTCTTCACCCGCCACATGCGCCAATTATCCAGCAGTCTGCCACGATTTACCGACTCCCTCCCTCATCACGGCCACGGCGTATACACCGAAAAGGACAAGCCAGTACCGGGCTTCAGCGCTAGCAACAACCTGCTAGGCCGGATCCAGCTGGCCTATGCGCGCACCAACAGAAAGGTCAAGGTCCGCGCGCTCGTCATCTTTGCCCTGCTGGCCGCCATCTACATCTTTTACCACTCTCGTGAGTTTGTTGTTACTGCTATGCTGTATACTGTATACTGTATCCAAATGAAAGACCCCTACTAACTGCATAGCCCTCGTGTACCACTGGCGGAGATCGTCCATGCTGGGCGGCGGTGAAAAGTTTGTCATTATCCTGGCCGCCAACGTCGGCGGCGGTGTCATGGAGTGGAAGGGCGCGCGCGAGTGGGCCATTGAGCGCGACAGCACGCGCAACAAGAAGCGCTATGCCGAGCGCTGGGGCTACGATCTCGAGATTGTCGACATGAGCACCAAGAAGCGCTACGCCCACGAGTGGCGCGAGAGCTGGGAAAAGGTCGACTTTATCCGCCAGGCCATGCGCAAGTACCCCAAGGGCGAGTGGTTTTGGTGGCTCGACCTCAACACCTTTGTCATGGAGCCCTCGTACTCGCTGCAGGACCACATCTTCAACGAGCTCGAGAACAACATCTACCGCGACATCAACGAGTACAACCCCCTGAACATCAGCCACCCCATTAGCGAGGTCTACCTGGATGACGTGTCGCAGAGCCCGGTCGGCGACGGCACCGCCGAGTCCGTCAACCTCGTGCTGTCGCAGGACTGCTCCGGCTTCAACCTGGGCTCCTTTTTCATCCGCAAGAGCGAGTGGACCGATCGCCTGCTGGATGTGTGGTGGGACCCCGTCGCCTACGAGCAAAAGCACATGGACTGGGAGCACAAGGAGCAGGACGCGCTCGAGCAGCTGTACACGGCCCAGCCCTGGATCCGCCAGCACATGGGCTTCCTGCCGCAGCGCATGATCAACAGCTTCCCCGAGGGCGCGTGCTCCGAGAACGGCGTCAACAGCCGCTTCCACTACGAGAAGGCAGACCGCGATTTCCTCGTCAACATGGCCGGCTGCGAATGGGGCCGCGACTGCTGGGGCGAGATGTACAACTACCGCGAGCTGTCGTACTACCTGAACCGGTCGTGGTGGGAGCGCTTCAAGGAGGATCTGCTGTGTGCCATCTGGTTCAAGCTGACCGGTCAAAAGGTCAAGTTCTAGACTCTAGACCTAGGCGAGGCGTAGCCGAGTCTAGCTGTTTCACAGCGAAGCAGGCGGAGCCTGCTGGCGAACCCGCTGACTAACCGACGTTCACACGACCTGACGACCCGATTCAATTATTTTCTTACAATCCAACATCGACTCAGTCACGACTGATGACTCTACAACTTTTACAACCTGTTCACTTACATCTTCTACATCTTCTACATCTTTTAGTCTGATTTTCATATTTCTCATATTTCTGCAACCTGGATGGGATAGACCACTTTGGAGGCGGGCGGGCATACCAGACTTGGGTCTCTGAACGATATCCATCAGAACAGGTCTGGCCATGCTACTCCATGCGTTTTGTTTTCAGTTCTTGTCCTCCATTTTTTGTCATTTAAACTTTTTTCCTATTTTGGTACATTTTGCTATTTCGCTCTTTTTTACTCTTCTTTCTCACCATTTCTTCGATTCTACACTCTACATTTTTGCGTTTTCTTTTTCTATTTCTTTTTCTATTTCTTTTCTTCTTATCATCTTCTTTGCTTTCCTTCTTGTTGTCGGCCTACACTTGGCCGACTGGTTTGGAGTTTCTTATTCTATTCTATATTTATCTTAAAAATGATCCTCCCAAATGTTGTGATTTGATTTAGCTTTTCAACTTTTCTTTGTGTGTCTGCGTTGCTTTCGTTTCATGCCGTATATTTATATAATGTCAAATATAATCTGAGTCTGCTATTCGAGCTATGTAGGATGCTATCATTGACGGATAGGTACTATTGTGGTCCATGGTGTATGCAAAGTCGTATAAGTGGCGTTAGTCACGATCCCCTGTCAAGCATAAAGCACAGCCTCGAAGTCGCACTTGTAGTCACAATAAGTCACAATATCAGTTATTTCATATCATTGTATAGTAAAGTAATCTTTTGGTATTGGACAGTTCAAAGAACTGGAAGAAATAAAAAAGTGGTAGTAAAAAGAATGTAGAGAAGAGAAGTAAAAAGGGCTATCTACATAGAATAGAAGTAAAAGTGTAAAAGTTAAAAACAAAAATGTTAAGAACAAAATGGATCTCGCTCTGGCAGCCATCGACAGCAGAGGAGAGTCAATCTCATACTGTTCATGTCTATCCAAAGGGTCCTGGGTATAAAAGGGGGGAACAGAAGAGTAAATCGTAATGGGGTAAGGGGATGAAAAAAAAAGAAGGGAAAAAATGGTATAAAAAATGCTAGTATAAAAAAACAAAAGATGTGAACGATCAAGAGCCGAAAAAAAGGAAAACAGACCGGGAAAAGAATGCAAGGATAAAAATACAGCTGGGGGATGTGAGGAGGTAACGTGTGAAGTGAATGTATGCCGGGGAAAGGTGCAGTGACTGTTTTGTTTTTCATTTTTCATTTTTCAGAATTGCTTATGCCATAAAGGGCTGGGGAACAATGCCCTCGCGCTTTGGTGTGCTGGCAGCACTGCTGCGGCGAGCAGGCGAGTAGGGTGCATCGCGCTTGGTTGAATATGAGGAGGCTTCGTAGACGCGCACGCTGTTGATCAGCCAGTAGGCATCCACCAGGTCGGCGCCGTTGTTCAGGATGTAGTCCTTGCACGTGTCCGCCTTGGCTGAGCACGTCGAGTCCGTGTCCCAGACAGAGCCGGCCCAGTCGCCGCAAAAGGTGGTGTCAAAGATGATCTGCTGCTGCGAGAAGTGGCTGTCAATGTCGCAGCCCGAGAAGCGCGCAACGGGTGTGCCAAAGTCGGCCGTGTTGGGTGCCGAAGCGGCCGAGCCGCCGACAGCCAGGTTGGTGGCCATGGCGGAGTTGCGTTCAAAGAACCACACAGAAATGGCCTCCGAGGCGAGCTCCATGACGTAGACGCCGCCGCCGTTGGCGTTGAAGCCGGCACCGTAGTTGTTGGGGTTGGTGGTCTTGAGCGAGCAGCCTGCGTAGCCGCCGTTGGCACCGCAGTCGACCGACGAGGTGCCTTCGCTAAACACAGTGTCGCTCTGCGAGCCGGTGTTGGTCATGGTGCAGCCCGGGGCGGTGTGCAGGGTGACGGCGTTGGTCTGCTGGCTGTTGACGCCCTCGATAATGTCAATCTCGCCATTGCTGGGCCAGGATGGGCCAAAAGTCCAAAACGCCGGCCAGACGCCGCAGCCGACGGGCATGTGCGCGATATCGGCAATGATGAGACCAGAGTCATAGGTGTTGGTGCTGCTGATGCGGGTAGAGCGGCGGCCACCGGTGGGGTTCTGGGCGCGGTAGTCGACGCCGAGGTAGACCTTGTTGTTCATGTAGCCGGCGAGGCCAGCACTGCTGGCAGTAGAGGCATCGACATAGTCGACAAAGCCGTTGGTGGGATCGGCCTCGTCAAAAAATGTAAAGGATTCCGAGTTGAAAAAGTTTGTGTAATCAAAGGTGTCCTTGACGGTGTAGGTGGTAGCCTGGGCGGCAGCCAGCAGGGCAGAGAAGGCAATGGCAGACTTCATTGTGTATGTGTATGGGTAGATGGGTAGATGGGTAGATGGGTAGATGGGTAGATGGGTAGATGGGCAGATGTATGGTATATAACAAAGATGATGTGAAGATCAAGAGATGGGAAAGAAAGTAGTGACCAGCACGACTTTAAAGAGGTAGATATGAGATGAGAAAGTGGTGAGTTGTCGTATGAACAAGTCGGTGTTCAGTTGGTTGAGTTGCAGATGTTGTTCAGTCGATGTTGCTGTTATGTTGCTGTTATGTTGTTATTCTGCTGCGTTGCTTGCTAAAGATGAATGATGAGATGAGAGACGAGTTGGCAACTAGAAGAGACACAAATCCGTTACTTATAGAAAACGAGCAAGATGAAAAGACGGGGAAGAGATGAACGTGATGCTCAATGCGGACAGCCTTGTCGAGAAATGACGATCACTAGCCGGCAGAGAAAAAGAGGATCAAGAGGAAAAAAGAAGAAGGCCAGACGTTCCAGACGATGGATAGGCAAAAAAAAGGTGAGACAAGAAGAGGCCTCAAGGGTCGTTCTAGAGAGTCGTTACAACGAGTCTAAAGGACTGACAATAGGCACAATGGCTGTGAAAAAGCGTGCAAGAGCGTGTCAAAGGTGCGCGGTGGACCCTGGGACCTGTGTAAGGAATGTGAATAGGACGAGGAAAGAACAAGAGAATGTCCGAAACAGGAAAGAAGGGTAGGCACTGGAATGTGGTTGACAAGGTTGGTAATGAGTGGCAGCCAGTGGCAGTCAATGGTAGTCAGAAAAGTGCAAGTATGTACAGTAGAAGGAGAGTGGAAGATGGAGAACAAGAACAAGAAGGACAAGAGAATAAGACAAGAAGGAAAGCCTGGATCGTGGATGTTGAGTGAAAACATTTCCAGAGATGGCTGGAGGGAGGAATGCAAAGGATTTATATAGAGAGAAGAGTAGTGGGTTGATGGATAGATTATTATTATTATAATTATTACTAGAATTAAGAGAATAGAATAAAGGAGCATATGATAGGGGACGACAAGAGAAAGAAAAAGAAAAAGAAAAGAAAAAGAATAAAGCAAAGACAAACGACAAGCGACAAAAAGAAAGGGTGGTGCGGAGACTCTGGCCCGAATGGAGCAGCGACTACGACGGACTACGACTGCACTTACACCACCACTACCACATTTGGACATTGGCCCAAACATCAAAGCAGACTGCAGACTGCAGAGAGATGTGGGCGTTTGTTCGAATCGGGTAGAGCAGCCGTAGAGACCAAACTACAACTATGCTTAGCAGACGGCATCACCAGACTACGGACTACAACGTTGAGCCGAGGACAAGACCGACTCTAGGGCCGACTCTATGGCCGACTCCTACTCTAAAGAGGGGATTTGATGAGAGACGAGGATACCGGAGAATAGACGAGACGATGGTAGATGAGAGGGGAGTGAAGCGGAAGGAAAAGAGAGAGGGACAGAAAGCAAATAAGGAAAAAGGAGAAAAGGGACTTTCAGGAACCAGCCGGGCATCGGAATGCTGCTAGGAAAATATCTTGGAATTCAGCTTGCGTGGGCAGAGAGTAGAGTGATACCTTCTACCCGTTCTACTCAACTTCTATCTGCGGCCTACGACCTACGAAAGTGCCCTGTCGATCCCCAGCAGAGGATCTAGATGCTAGTGTGGTAAGATAGTCTGGTAATTAGATGCAGATATCAGGACTTGCAGACGCCGTTAGTATACGTCAGTCACTAGCGAGGTACACACTACGACGGTTGCGTGTTGGACAAAGAGTAACAGAAGTGGTGAGAGAAATCTAAAGAATAAAGAAACGACAGGGTCTGGCGGGCCGCAAGTCAAAGAAAAAAAGTACGTGTCTGCTATAGCCGCCGACAAAGGATGGCAGAGAGGGGATGAAAATAGATACAAAGTCAAAGGACAGACTGGTTGACAGGTTGGATTCGCTTACTATGCATTGAGAATAAAGAAGAAGAAGAAAATATAACAGTAACAAAATAAATATAGAATGCAAGTAGATACCAAGGATGTGAAGGGCAGTCAAATAAAAAGAGATATGTAATCAAAGAGTAGTCAATATCACATCGAACAACGACAAAAGAAAGAATAACAAAATGACAAGAAATTAAAAGACGAAAGCATCAAACATCTAGACTCCATTTGGAAATACATCTACAAATTCAGGGACTGGTTATCAAAATGCAGAGCCAATAACGATGCCCGGTGAGAGCGTGATGAAAGACGAAACGATGCTGAAATAAGAGGGTAATTAACAAAGGAGATCAAAGGAGAGCGAAAGAAGAAACTACAGGGAGATCCAAAAGTCCAAAAGTCTAGAGCCTTGGGTCTAGAGTACCCTCTTGAAGTGACAGGACTGGAATGCGTGGCGAGAGGCTGTCCATTCCAATCGTTGCGAGGTTGCGTAGGCATAAAAGACTGGATATTGGAGAGACCGGAGAGCAAGCATTTGCTTCTAGAGGGGCAGTGGGTAAAATAAAGAGAAGAAGCAAAAGGAATCAGGAATAAATCACTGAAACAATAAATCATTGAATCAATGAAACAATGAAACAACACGAGATGGAAACAACAATCTGCGCCATGGCCACCAATCAACTGTCATCTTCTAGTCTGCTTCTTCTCAGCTGCAGTCTTGTGTAGACGTCTAACTGAATAGATACCTGATACATAAAGACATATGAAAATGACACAAAGCTACACATCAAAACACTCTGCAGCTACTTCATATCATATTGATAGACGTCGACAATACTAGCGCAGGACCCACCGTCTGAGGATGCGCAGACACAATGCGAATACCGTCATCCATTGGCCACTGCACTTGCCAGGGGTCTGTTAGTTTTGTGGTTCAATAGCACGCTCAATAAAGCTTATGAAAAAAGAAGAAAAAGTTAAGATATATGGGGAGAGTGGGGAGACAACGTACTCTGTACTTTGTAGACGCCCAGAAAGGAAAGAGCCTGCTCTCGCTTGCAGGCGACTCAATGCCACTCTATGCTCAATGCGTGCTATTCCGTAATAAGCCGTATCAAGCTGTGAAGAAGGAGCGACTCTGTACTCGTGGACTTTGTGGCTCTTGCCTGTTACCTGTTGCCTCTTGCCTCTTACCTCTTATACGGACCCCTGCAGAAAGAGGCAATTTTTTAGGGTCAAGAAAAAAAGCACGAGAAACAGCGACCGTGAAACTGAGCATATTATGTAATGCGCATGTTTTGGCCGTTAACAAACCAAACAAGAAAACGGGTAAGTCGGCACTGATTCAAGTCGAGTCTGTCTGTCTGCGTCTGCCCGTGTCTGCAAAGTAAGATATGTTCTGCATGTGTGGACGGCAAGGCGACCCCTGACGAGCCGCAGCCAATGGATGACGGGCGCCTGCCTTTTTTGGAACTGTTCTCAGTTCTCCTAACCAGAAAGAACCTGACTAGAACAGATGGCAGGGTCGAACACCGGCCCCCTGGATCACTCACTTCTGAGGGACCACAGGAATCACTACCCAATCAGGAAGGACGTTTCATGTTGCTAGTCTGTCCTGTAGTCTGTTCTGTAGTTTTGTAGTTCTGTAGTCTGTCTGAAGTCTGTCTGATATATAAGACGAATCTTTGTTCTTTTTAGAAAACATCAGAAATATTGCAAGAAAAAAGGGATGAAACGAAACTAGACTATAGACTAGAGCTAGATACGACGACAGATCGGCCCAAACTAAACGGCACAGTCAACCGACATGCGACGTAAATGTTGCGTAAGTATGGCTCCTGGGACTATTTCGACTAGAGTCAGCGTCTACTAGGACGCATACGGTAGAGTGAATGAGATAGACGAAGGAAGATTTGCTGGAATCTGTAGATCACTTGTTGCGTGCATGGGCGGATGTAGAAGCGCCGTCGACTATAGGAAGAAGACAGAAAATAAAGCAAGAACCAGGAACAAACAACAAAAAATGACAGAGTAGAAACAGGACAGTAGGAACGGAACAGACAGACAAACAGACAGACAAGAAGACAACCGAAGAACAAACTATGGGCGTGGCGCTGAGACTGTAGCATTCCACTCGGCCCGGGTAGCGCAGAGATGCAGCGGCAGGATAGAAATGAAGGCTAGAGAATAGAATGGCAGGCTAGAGAGGGGAAGAGTCCAAGAAAGAGGGAAGCGAGAATAGACTCGGGAGAGGAAGAGAAGAGAAAATAGAATGTCAAATCTGCGATACGCCGACTGTCAATGAGCGGCTATGGAGCGGTGAGTGGCAAGACAACAGTCGGCACTGTCGACACGCATAATCAAGAAAAAATAAAATAGAATCAAAAATAGAGACAGCCAAGAGCACAGAAAAGACTGTACAAAAATAGTAGTCAATCAGGGTAGGCCCATGCTCTATGCAAAAAAAAAGACAGATGACGTTGGCATTCCAGTCGGTGGCAGTTGCAGTGTTGCAGTGTTGCAGTGTCGCAGCCTCGATGCCAAGACTAGGCGTTGAGACCTACTGACTCGATTGCAAGGCGATTACAGATCGATTCGAAAGCCGATGCAAAACTGAACCCTTTTCTCACTTTCAGCAACTGGCCAGACTCTGGCACTCGCCGTGTCTCGCCAACAGCCACGCGGCCTCCGGTCTTACTTTGGACCTCTAGAGTCAGTCTAGGTCGTGAAGACCAAGAAGACGTAAAAATGAAGATGCAGAAATGCTCCTTGGTATTTCTTGGTATTTCTTAGTATTTCTTGTCATTCTTTTTCGATAAAGAAGAAAATAGAGAGGAAAAAAATCTTCACGATACTCCTCTTCGAGTCCCGCCAGGCGTCAAAAATCCTCAAAAAATAATGTCGTCGTAATAGGTGACGATATTCCCGGAAATGGGTAGGGCTGTTGCGCGGCATGTCAAAGCCATGTCGATGCCACCGGCATGTAGAATAACTGGAAAAACTAGAATGACGAAAAGTACTACAATAAATCGGCGTTTATGCGAGTATTTCCACCAGCCGCATCAGGGTCGTCTCCGAGGATCTCTCAATAGTCTGGGGTTCTCAACATCCCGAGTTATCACGACAACCATTTTTCATTTGCACCGGCCCTGTCAACGACTACCCTTGGGGCTGCCACGTCTTTGGGTTGCTTTAGTGAATTCAATCACAATTGAATACTGAATTATTCTCGACTTCAGCTGCGACGGCTGCTCCACTTGGATGATCAGGGCATCGATGTTCTCTTGGACATCAGGGTCGCCGCATTTGTAGTCGCTGCTGATGATCGTATCCGGCCACTGCCAGTGTTTTACAGGCACTTCAATCTCTGCCACTTGGCTTTCTATAGTCGATAATCGACGTCCTTTTTGGCAAACTGCCTTTGCGAGGCTCTTACTGCAATGTGTCAGTCATCAGTTATTATATAG
This sequence comes from Ophiostoma novo-ulmi subsp. americana, assembly GCA_029298975.1. Lineage (NCBI taxonomy): Eukaryota > Fungi > Ascomycota > Sordariomycetes > Ophiostomatales > Ophiostomataceae > Ophiostoma > Ophiostoma novo-ulmi. The sequence goes on along the minus strand of JANSMA010000004.1, from coordinate 2,443,321 downwards.
GGTGGTTGATGAATGGGATACTCAACAAGTTTTGTTCTTTATTCGAACAATCATTTATTTAATTTTAGTTAAATTAAATTTACAATTGTCTAATGCTCCTGGCTCTTTGAGTATTGTTTAATAATTTGTTTCTTATTGCCGGTGTTTTTGTATATTTCTTTATGTGTTGAAGATGTTGATTTGATCCTACCGATTGTTACGACTGTTAACACATTGCGCCGTGTTTTATGTGTAGGAAATGTGGAGGCTATGATTGTACTGGCCGAATCGTTAAATCTTCCGAGTATGGCCTTTTATACGTGTGCTGTAGAGCAATGGACGTTGATATGCCCAAAGACTGCCGCTCATGTCGATACTGTCTATGTTGTAGTAGCGGCGTGGATGACAATGGATGCCATTCTTGATCGTTGGTCGTCAGTCTGCATTTGATATTGTAGTCGCCAAATGTTGATGGTCTGGACAAAGGTGCTGTCTAAAGTGTGCAGCTGCACAGTAGTCAGCCATCTCAACTCCAACTACGAGTGGCGATAGCTCTCAATATATGCTGACAATGGCTCTTAATTCAACCAACATCTTACTCTATACTTCTGCCCCTATATTCCGCGTCAACAAAGAGGTCTCTAACGACTGGTTACGGACAATTAATATCACGGATCATTGCAGCCTGCAGCACTTTATACTGATGGTCTTGGCATGTCGTGCAGCAGGGGTCAGTATCAGATCTCTTGGATCTCTTGGATCCCTCAGATCATTCAGTCCTGTGCTAATGTACTAAATCTAGATCTATAGATACTTTCTATAAAATACCGTCTCGACTATGGGCGTCTCGTAGTAGGCCGTCGTCTCTGAAAACCCCAGTTTCGTGTATAGCCGCCGCGCTGGAGTCATGGACTCGAGCGTGTCCATGACCATTTCCGTGTATCCCCGGGAGATGGCCTCGCTCATTGCACGCTGTGCCAGGGTCTCGCCGAGTCCTGTGCCGCGTGCATCTGATCGCACATAGAGTCGTTTCAGCTCGCACCGCCGGTCTGCTGCACGCGCACCCGAGTCTGTATCTGTCTCCTCGGGCAAGGGCCGGACGGCGACACAACCAATGGGCTTGCCCGGGGCGGTAGACGCGATATTCACTGCCCTCGCAATCAGGAGAGCACCTCGTGGAGAAGCATATTTCCCCGGCAGGCTGGCGAGCTCTTCGTCAAACGACTGGTAGCCGAGATCAATGCCGAGTCCCTGCGTGTACTCGAGGAAGAGCTCGGCCACGTCCTTGAGATCGTGTGCAGACGTGGCATAGTCGATGATGAACGGTGGCTTTGCGTCGGTTGCCATTATTAACGACGAATGACCAAATTGAAGAGTGGCAAGATAATCAAAAGTCCAAGAACAAACAGTTGGTCGGCCGTTACGGTGATAAGTGAGGTTGAAAAGTGGATCACGTGGACCATCTGCCGAGATGATCAAGATTTTTGAAAGATTTTTGAGATATTTCTATTTGGTGATACTAGGTAATTACTGAGTAAACGCAACCTCGTCTCTTACTCGGAGTCAACGTCCTTTGCCAAAGATCAAAGAAAATGATTTTCTCATAATAATTTTAATTGCAGAATTAACAACGACAATGGCGAGCAGAGCTCTGCAGCGTCTGTCGCCAGTGCTCGCCCGGGCACGGCCGAGCCTCAGGCGCCAGCTTGCGGCGCTTAAGCTCCATCTTGATCTTCACATTACATCCAAACATATCTCGCAATCCATACGGCCAAGACATTTCTCTATAAGTGCGCCAATAAGACCAAATAGCGACACACCAGTTGGTCGGGAGAATTATACAGATACAAATACCAATACAAATACAAATACACAAAATCAGCGCTGGCCAAATAGTCTCGTGACTTTGGCCATTGAGACGTCGTGCGATGATACTTGCGTGGCCATTCTCGAAAAAGAAAGGAGCAGCCACACAAATGACAGGCCCGTGAAGAGCCGCCTGCTCTTTGAAGAGCGCATCACGGCCGACAATCGCGAGTTCAAGGGCATCAACCCCTTGACTGCCGCCATCTCCCACACCACGTCTCTCGGCCAGCTTGCCAAGAAGTCCTTGGCCTACCTCCCGCGGCATGCCTCAACCCAGAAAACTACGCCCGACTTTGTGTCGGTGACGCGCGGACCGGGCATGCGGTCGTCTCTCGTCAACGGTCTCGGCCTCGCAAAGGGACTGGCCCTCGCCTGGGATGTGCCCCTGCTCGGCGTCCACCATATGCAAGCCCATTCTCTGACGCCGAGGCTGGTGTCTTCGCTGAACGGCGAAGCCCATACTGCCCAGTTTCCGTACCTGTCCTTCTTGGTGTCGGGCGGCCACACCATGCTGGTCCACTCCCGCAGCCTCTGCGACCATCGCGTGCTGGCCACGGCACACAATATCGCCATTGGCGACCTGCTGGACAAGTGTGCGCGCTCTCTTCTGCCGCAGGGGTACATTGACGATGCCGAGTCCAAAGCGGGCCGGAGCCTTCCCTTTGGTGCCCTGCTCGAGTCGTTTGCCCACCCCGACCAGACGTACAACTATAAATACCCCCTGGCTCGGTGCGACGAGATGGTGCCGTTCCCATCCGAGTACGGCTGGACTGTAGAGCCGCCTCTGGGCAGCGGTGCACTGCGAAAGGCTCTCCGGTTTGATTTCTCCGGCCTGAATGGGCAGGTCAACAAGATTGCCGAGGCGTTCCCAGAAAACGTGAGCGATGACGAGCGCCGCCTGCTGGCTAGGGCGACGGTGCACCAGGCATTTGAGCATCTAGCAAGCCGGCTGCTGCTGGCACTCAAAGGTGGCGCCGGCAAGGATGCCACATGTCTTGTTGTATCGGGCGGCGTTGCCAGCAACAAGTTCCTGCGGTATGTGCTGCGGTCGGCACTGGACGTGCACGGCTATGGCCACCTGAGTGTCGTGGCGCCACCGCCGGTGCTGTGCACAGACAATGCGGCCATGATTGCGTGGGCCGGCATGGAAATGTACGAGGCCGGCTGGGAGACGGACTTTGGCGTGGGACCAATTCGGAAATGGTCCATGGACCCGACTGCCGAAGACGGCGGTATTATTGGCATCGGTGGGTGGATAGAGAGGAGCGGGAAGTAGACAACACATCCCCAGCATATATATTTACGATACCCATGAGCACATGAACACACGAAAGATGGTATATATCAAGGATCAAAGATCAAAGATATTATAGATATTATAGAATCGCCATGTATTTGTATTAATAAAAGCAAATAGACATACAAAAGACAGAAGCAGCACTTTGGTGCTAAAGGGAGCTCGATATCGTCAAATCTTCCCTTTTGCCTTGTCTAATCCCATCTAATCATCCTATGCCATCTAATCCAGAGAGCTCGTAACGTTGGAGAACTCGCCCCGTTCCAGCTTGGTCTTCCAGAAGATGGGGTTCGTGTCGTTGAAGCCGTGCTTGACCCAGCCCTCCTCCTTGACGTGGTACAGGTTGATAAAACCACCAGAGTAGGCGTCACGGTGCGTGGCCGCCAGAATACTGCGCCGGCCCAGCTCCAGCGCCTCCTCTTCCGTCAGGTCGTACCGGTACTCGGCATCCAGCACACCGTACGCAAACGTCTGACCGGAACCCACACAGAACAGGTTGCCCGCCAGGCGCGTGCCGTCAGAGTCCACATAGTACAGCGCCGGGCCCTCCTCGGGCGTCACGCCCGCGCACATGGTGCCCATGGACAGGCCCATGCCCTTGTAGCTGTACACCAGGTTGGCCAGGATCTTGGAGGCCGCAGCCACCGAGATGCGCCGCTTGTGCCGCAGCTCGTGCAGGCGGCACTCGCGGCCGAGCCATGCGAGCCAGTACTGGCAGTCGGCAGCACCACCGGCCATGGTGCCCAGCAGGCAGCTGTTGATCTCAATGACCTTCTTGACGGTCTGCGAGGCGATCCAGTTGCCGGCAGTGGCACGCGAATCGGTGGCGACAATGATGCCGCCCTGGAAGCGGAAAGCGAGGGTGGTGGTACCGTGGGCGATCTTGATGGGGCAGCTGGGGTTGGAGCGGTCGTCGGTGACAGCACGGAGCCATTGCGAGGGCTAATCATTAGTTATGAGTAGACGTATTGAGCAAGGTTGTACCAAGAAGACTTACCTGAGCTATCGGGGGCATGGCAAACTTGTGGGAGAGGCCCGGAATGGAGCCATTGTAGTCAAACTCATCCTCCTCAGCGACCAGGTCGTCGGGGTTCTGATGCGCCGGGCGGCTGTACCGGGAGACAAGAGAGTTCATGTTGGATGTGTGTGTCTATATCGTCTGGTATCGTGAAAGTCGTCGATGTCGTCGATGTCGAGGGGTGCCAATGATGTGGCAATCAAGGTGCAGCCGAGATAGGTATCGTAATCGTCAATGCGTCAACGTCAACGTAAACACGAGTGAGTATAAAGAAAGTAAAGAGAAAGTGGTCGTAGAACTGGAGGACACCGGTTCACTAGGCTGGGGCGGTGATGCGGTGGTGATGATGCGGCGGTGGTGGCCGGATTGTATGGGTCTATCACATCAAGCGAGGCACCAAACAGCGTCGACAGCCGACAGCTCAAGGCAGCTCTGGACGCGTGCTTGAGCTCTAGGCTCAGGCTGTGGAAGGTGGGCTGGTTCTGTCAAACGGCGCTAGTTAAGTAAGCTCGCAAGGTGCAGCCGCGTCAATTCGCACTGTTTGGCATATGCTTAATCAGCACCTCTGTCTCACGTGCTAGTGCCTCAGGCATCAATAACAGTTAAGATGTCAACGGTCATGACAGCATCATCGTCAGGGTCTTGGATAGATATTTGCACTGCAAATGTTATATTAGTGCTTGTCTACAAGCTCTATATTATTCTAATTATTTTCAAATCAGTTTATGCACCTGGCTTACTTGTCTGGCTTCGACGTGTAGATTTATTGAAGGAGAAGAAAACAACTACATTGCATCTGATGAAATCAACTGATAGATTGCTACCTTTTAAGGACGATCTCTAATGTCTGATGTCAACTGTCTGATGCCAGATATTGTGGCGGTTTTAAGAACCACACTGAACAGATCTCAATGGTGCACATGTGCTTGAGGTCTGAAACCTGGCACCAATCTCGAACAAATTCCTTGGCTTCGAACGGCAGTGGGCAGTAATTTAATAAGTATCTTATTTGTTCAAGATACACCAAAGATTGTACTCAGTAATAGAGCATAAAACAAGTATATAAGAAAATAATTCCTGAAGCCTGCACTTGATAGGGGTTCTGCAGATGTGCGGCACTGGCGATATTCTCCATCTTGTTAACCATCTCACAGTTTGCCCGGTTGACAATGGCTTTGAAACGCACTACAAATCTTAATTATTATTATAAAAATCCAACTAGTTACAGTGGCCCCGAAGTCGACACATGAATAATAATCTTACATCCAATACCGATACCTCATAATGATGTGCATCCTTGGGCTGATAGCGCAAATTGCCCGCCATAAACCTGGCTCCGTAGTAATTAGAGCTGTCTGCTTTATTGATTTATTTTTTAATTTAGTCTGTACTGTCTACTAAAATCTACAAAAGTCGTATTCATTTGATATTTCTGAGTTTCTCGTGTTAAGTGAGCTCAGTCAATAGTGTTTGATCAAATGATCACGTAAGCCATCTTGAAGTAACCCCAAAATTGAATACGAACAAAGATACCACAGTAGTGCATGGCAGTCGCTCCTTCCCCCTTTTCTTTCGTCGTTATTGACGCCTGTCACCTATTAACCTCGTTCACCTTCCGTAGAGGACAACTCTTTATAACTGCCCTAGGCTAGTCCCCATTAGTCGTCTACTGGGCCCCCCCTTCCTCCCACTGTCCACTGTCCATTATTCACTAGGATAGCACTAGGACACGCTGTGATTGCTTCGCGCGTCTGCCCCCCTTTGGCCTTGGTTGTGCCTGCCTCCTACGAAGTACTATCAAGTCTCGTTTTTCGTCCCTTCCTTTTTGGTCAACTTGGTCAAATTAGTCAATTCGGGCAGTCTGTCATTTGTATTTGGTGACCGGCCTCTGGAGTTTTCCATCTTTATCTCTCCCTTTTCTGCTCTGCCATACAAATTCGTGTTGGCTTATGCTTCACTTTGGCCTCGTCTGCACCCTACCACCCAGCAAATTCTACACCAAGATTTAGCTGCACATAATTGTAAAGACAGTGGCTCCCACCGCCATTCCACAGGTACCCCCTTTTCGCCCCAATTAGCCCCCCCTGGCCTGGCGCACGACCTGGATCCCAAAGACACAACATTTGGACAATTCGACATTTGACATTGACACATCGACACAGCCAGTCTAGCAGTCTAGCAGTCACGCAGTCAAGCTCTGTCGACTACAAGTCTGCCATATTGCAATATATACGCCTTGGCATTCTTCGGTACTGCCAACTTACTCGCGTCCACACCGTTTTCCAGTACACTTTCGAGCTTTGCTTTTTCGCTTCTATTCTCTCATTGCACCGTTTCGACCTCTCATACGGCAACGACCCTTTTACCCCTTTGTCCTCTGGGAGGAAATGCTTTTGACGCGATAGCTTTTATCCGACATCCTACTGTTCCGCAACCAGAGCAAGCTCTACTGCGACAGCATCAGTCTTCCATCGACACCCCTCAACAGCCTCACATCAGACCTCTACCCACAACCGACCATGGCGCGACCCTTGGGACCTGTCCGCCTAAAGAAGGCGAGCCCGTTCACCATCATCATTGGCGGTGTGCTGTGCATCTTTGTCATCTACTTCCTTGTCGCCTCGGGCGGCTCGAGCGCCGTGTCGGCCGCACGCAATGCCAACGCCGCCTCGCACCCGCTGTCGCCGCCTACATCGCCGTTCCGCAAGGCCGCGGCCAACGGCAAGGCCCCACCGCCGCCAGTGACGCGCTACAACATGAACAGCGTGACGACGACGAGCAGCCCCGTTGAGAACAAGGAGCACATCCTGGTGCTGACGCCCATGACGCGCTTCTACCAGCAGTACTGGGACAACCTGGTCAAGCTGTCGTACCCGCACGAGCTGATCACGCTGGCCTTTATCCTGCCCAAGAACAAGGAGGGCAATGCGGCAACGGCGGCGCTGCAGGCGCAGATTGCCAAGACGCAAAAGTCGAGCGACGAGAAGGAGCGGTTCAAGAGCGTGATCATCCTGCGGCAGGACATTGAGCCGCCGCTGCAGTCGCAGGACGAGGCGGAGCGCCACAAGAAGGAGAACCAAAAGGCACGGCGTGCGGCCATGGCCAAGGCGCGCAACTCGCTGCTGTTTACGACGCTGGGCCCGTCGACGTCGTGGGTGCTGTGGCTGGACTCGGACATTGTGGAGACGCCGCCGACGCTGATCCAGGACCTGGCATCGCACGACAAGGCCATTGTGGCACCCAACTGCTTCCAGCGGTACATCAACCCGGACACGAACAAGCTGGACGAGCGCCCTTACGACTACAACAACTGGCAGGACAGCCCCGCGGCGCAGGAGCTCGCGAGCAAAATGGGCCCCGAGGATATCCTGCTGGAGGGCTACGCAGACATGGCGACGTACCGGTCGCTGATGACGTACATGGCCAGTCCGGGCGAGAGCGAGCAGAAAGAGGTGCCCCTGGACGGCGTGGGTGGCACGGCGCTGCTTGTCAAGGCCGACGTGCACCGCGACGGCGCCATGTTCCCGCCGTTCCCCTTTTACCACCTGATTGAGACAGAGGGTTTCGCAAGAATGGCCAAGCGCCTCGGCTGGAGCGCCACCGGTCTGCCCAACTACAAGGTGCGTACATGCTACACATGACAGCCCGTGATGCGTATAGACTCTTTGCTAACATTCCAGGTGTACCACTACAATGAATAGATCAAACGGGCCTGACGCGCCGGCTGCCACAGCGGCCAGCGCATCAATCAAAGTCATCCGTGACTACGACCGTAACGATTCAACCCCAAAAACATTTATATTCATTTCCATTTTGATACATTCTGATGCATTCCAAGGGCGATGGGCGGCACTAGGTCGAGATCTGTCTTGTCTGAGAACAGAAAAAGGACAGAAAGACCATTGGATCTGCAGAGCATCTACAGGTTAAAAGGACTGACCGCTCTTTGCTGTATCTATTGCTGTCTCGTCTCTCGTCTCTTGTCGCTTGATGTCTGTCTCTTTGTCTGTTCCTTGCTTTACTTGTCATGTTTACCTAATCATTAGAATGCTCACAGGCACCATATTATTTGCTTTTCTTGTCTTTTCTTTTTTTTGTTCTTTTTGTTCTCTTCTATATTCTCTTATATTTTCCATTTTTTTACTTTCCTACCTCTCCATTCTCTTTCATTCCTTCTCCTCCATTCTTTTTGGTCCCGCCAGGTATTTATATTGGTCAGAGGGAAAAGGCGTATTTGTATATTACGAAATGGTTTTGTTTTGTCTTGTCTCTTTTTTGTTTCTTGCTTTTAGTTTTGTTTGCAATCATAACTACATCAAACCAATCTATCAGAGTGTAGTGAATGTAGGGTACCATGCAATCAATGTAAGCAAACCCAGACTGATCATCTTGAGTATAGCATGATACTTGAGTGATATGACTGTTAATTCAGAGCAATATGGACAACAGATATATGTGAGGCCATATCGATAGCTCCGAGTTATAGAACTACGCATGTCATCATGTTCAGCTGACATCATCCTATAAACATCACGACAACACAGCCTCGCCTCAGCCTCGCCTCGACCATGCCTGACAGCACGCTACTTCACACCTTGCTCACGTTAAGCTTGCTTCACTGACAGCTCTACTTTACTTGACACTTCTTGACATGTGAGAGAACCTTGCTGGCATTACCTCACCCCTTCTCACTCCTCCTCGCTTGCTTGCGTCATCTTCTGTTTGCGCTCGTCTGCATACAATCAGACGAAGAGTCTTCCAGAAGAGCGAGAGGCCTGTGTCTGGGGTATAAATAGAGGCCTCTCCCCTCTCTCACCTGTCTCTACCTTCTCTCCCGTCATCAAACACTGGTTCATCTACCATCACTCTAGCGGTACTAGAGACGCGGACCGAAAACAGATCTCCCAACCTGAATTTTATAACAGCTTCATTGGCGGGTCTCCTAATGAACATCTATGAGAATGGCCGTGACCGCCCCATTGTCTAAGCCAAGGTCTCTGCGTCCGTGAAAGGATTATTCATCAAGGCTGATTACAAGTGAGCCCTTTAGTCACGCTCGGACACTCGCAAGGTGGTATGTTGTACCTCTGTCTTGTGCTCTCTATTTAGGTCATATCTTGTTCTACTGGCTGACAATGCAGGGATAGCATATGCAGTACCGGCAATCAACCCTAATACAACGAGTGAGCCATCGATAGCTGCTCCTACGACCTCTTCGCTCTCTCTCATGCAGATGCCATCACGGACTGGCTACTTAGGAACCGCTGCAGTGTCATGGCGGATTCATGACTAGTGGCACATCCATAACGCTGGCTTTCTGATGGTCATCTCGGGGCTGTCCATCGTATTGCCGTCAATGAAATAGAGGCTGTATCTTGCGTCGTGGAATGGGGCCGAGTCTATAAAAGGTATGTCATCTCATCCGAGGACAAGTTTTGATAGTCATGGCAAGGATCCCAGACAGCCAACAACAAACTACAGAGTGATCCCACACACTCCTCACTCACACCCTGCCACTGCTTCCCAAGCTGCCGAGGTAAAAGGCACTCGCAGTGCCTCGAATATTGAAGAAACTTTGCATGGCTCTCAGAGTGCTAGCCAGAAGGGCTTACATCCTAATCTGCCTCGCCCGATGAGCGCCTAGATCCTAGTGCCGATGACATCCCTGCCGCACCTCGGTCACAGACTCCCAGGACAACTCGATCTTTAGGTTGTCACCCCAATCCACTTCCATAATCAGTCGCTGTGTTGCACCATGTTACACCAGGCGATCAGCTGCTCCCTTGCATGGTGTCTGTATGAAGAATTTTGATACATCTAGTCTATGTCCTATTGTATGGCACGCGACATGTTGGCCAAGCACCTGGTGAGCCTCCGTGAGGCGTCCGTGTGCTTTAAGCGCGCCGTTTCGCTCCCAGCTAGCCGGCCAGACGGGGACCAGTCTGAGACTGGCGAGACAGTGGCTGAGCTGCTAGTGACCAATAACAAATCGTTGTGCACGACTTGAAAAACTGGCTTGCCATATGCAGTACAAAGCCTTTCTGACATCCGAGAGCACGGTACCACCCCTTATGCAGTCTGGTGGTTACCCTGGTATTGAACTATCAGGGTATCGTGCTTTGATCACGAACGAGGCTGTCGACATGATAAAGACCACAGCGAAATCATCAAAAGTCGAAAGATGCAGCCTCTATCAGATCATAATGTTCTCCTATCGACATATCAACGCTGCATGAACTCACAAGCATTGATCAAAGGAGCCATTATTCCTTTCTCTAATACATCAAAAGCCGTTGCAAAGGTCAATTTCCGTGTTTTGTGCAATTTGCATACAATGTTACGGCAAGCCCAGTACATCCGTGCACAATCGAGCTTCTTGAGAAAGACAAGGCTTGGTATCATGGATGCTGAGCCTTTGCAGAGATATCACTGGCAGTGCTGAGAGGCAAGAAACAGCACCAGACATAGCGACATCTGCCGCCCGGCCGTCGAGGGATCACTTGTTCTGTTCTCGAGCTTGTCGACTCACTAAGCAAGGAAGAAGCCTAGCATATCAGTGAGACTATTCTGACAAGCGCACAATGGCTAATGATGTCTGCCTGGACTGTACACAGCTGTTCTGCTATATCAATATCACCAGCAGTTCCGGCTGACAAGCAACCGCAAGCTCTGATATGGTATGCAATCCGAGAACTTGTCATCATTGTCTGTGGTTAGCAGATACGCAGATCCTCGACTCAGCAATGATCAGTAGAGGGCGTCAACAGAAATCCAGGGTATTCTGGCATCGGGCTCGACTGTTAGCACTGTTGGCGGGGAGGCATATCTGCAGATACAACACGCCTCGCAGCTTGCCAGTCACGAAATGTACCAAGCATTGCCGTCGTGGCTTTGTTCGCTTTCGAGATAGACCTATCTACCACTGGTCTTTTCACGGCGTTCGGAACGGAGCTATCTGAAGGCCCAAACAAATACCTGAACTGGCAATGCTGACAACAAAAGATGCTCGATCATGGTCTTCCCTCGCGTTGACAAACCAAGTCAAGTCTACTGAGGCACCCGCGGGCAATGCTCGCAGTCGCGTTCTTATTTCAGATCATAATGAAGACTGCAGAAGAATTGTTCCGTGTGATCTAAATTCAAAGAACCAACTGCAGACATGACAAAACAACCGTCGGCATCACCTGTTGGGTTGTTTCGAACATGCGCAGCGTTGGACTATACGAGCTCAGACTATCTTGCACCTCCAGCCGTTGCTGCAGATCCTGAGTACTTTGTCTGTATGAGGTGGAATAACTGCACAAACGCTCGGTTTGAATCGTCTGGCTCGGATGGGTGTGGTGTTCGCCCATTGCCCATAGAGCAGCGTTTCTATCCTGCAGAACCGTGAGGATGTCCGAGTCAGCAAGCAGTACTCAAGCAAGACAATCTTACAGTGCTGTCAACGACCTGGTAGCTATAGGCTCCAATTCTGAATGAGTTCTCGCATCTACGCCCGTGGCTTGCACATTCCCCCTCTCACTCTCCTCTTGTTCTCGCCGCTATTCTTCTTATCAACCTGGAAGACCATCTGCGCAAATCCATCAACGCACCACATCTAACCATCAACCGCACGATCAGCTACAGTGCCAGGACAGCTTACTGTGTCGATCGACTCCAACCAAACGAAGAGATTTCGGCCCGCATAGCCCGTGAGATGATCCCTAGACTCACTCCAGCACCAAAGAATAATCTTCTGCACGAATTGCCACTATACTTAGTACGACGCCAGTCCCTCAGACTGGCGATCACATCTTAAGAGAATACAAGTCATTTTCCTTCTATGTTTGTACACCCACAAGGTGACATGACATCTTGGTAGCAGCTCCATCCAAACGCTCAAGACTTCTCCTTTCACTGCTTTCTCTCCTTTTTCTTCTTCCCCCCCAGCTTCTATGTCTCTTTTCGCCCTCATGTGCTAAGAGGTATCCAAGTCCCGGCATTCCACACTACCACGAAAGTATGAAGAGCAGAGTGCCAATATAATAGCCGAGTTCATCCATGGACTCGGCATGCGGTGTGTCTGCCGTGCGGGTGCCGATCAGTGCCTAGATTTTCCGTGTGTCCGTCAGGACGGCGGCCTTGGATGCATTGCCTGCCTGAAGGAATCCAAGGCTTGTGAGGCCGTAAGTGTTGAAAAAGGTTCCCGATTGATAGGCGAAGAGACTAATGATAGATCCCAACCGAGGGAAAAGGACTTGCCCAGGAGATTTGGAGGAAGCTAGCCCTGTTTCGCAACGAGGAGAAGAAGTCTAACCTCTGGCTGTCAATCATTGAATCCATAAAGTGTTATCGTCAATAAAGGCATTTGTTCATGATACTGCATCCCGCCAGTCTGCCAATCTGCTTATTTACTGCAAGGCAAAGCCATTTGCAGTGAACCATACCGCCGGACGCACACAACCAAATTCACCGGCTCTGTATGTACGGAGTGGCCTCGTGTACATCCAGTGGTGTGCATTGGCAGGGCCAACACTACCGCAAGACATTGTTTGCATCACCCCATACCGTGCTGCGACCGAGCACACATATCTCTACCTCTACTCTAGACAAAGTGGTCACTACACCGATATATCCACTTACCTCCTCGCACACGGCATTGACATGACTGCATGCTGCGCAGGCGTCTTGCTCTGGTATGGCCAGATGCAACAACACATTTCATCAGACTGCAGGGCGGCTGCTATGAATCAATCTATCAGGTCGACTAAAAGCCCGCCTTTATAAGACAGTGGCCTCATATCTGCTGGGACCAAGACATCAAGACATCAGTACAGCGGCACCAGGATCAAAGATGCCTACCAGCGAGGACGTGTACAAGTCAGCTGATAATCGGAAGCAAGGCATTTATAAACGGCCTGATCTATATTTTTCAACAGAGACTGGCCCAGAATCTCAAAATGATGGGATTACAGTTTCTCTGGCATAGCCTTGCAATTGGGCGATCAGCCCGCAATGAAAGTCGACATTGTGGTAGGCATATCCACGGCTGATGGCATGTAACAATTTCTCCGTGATCTGTGGCCAAAACCGACAGATGCCATGATATCAAAGATGCGTACGACCCTCGTATCTGGGCTTTCGAAACGCCAACGATAACGGAGCCTTGCACTTGCAATGATGGTGGTACATCAGCCGGCCAGCAGAGATGCCAGGAATTTGATCAATAAAAACTTTGTATGGCCAGACGATCAAAAAGCACGCTGCCTTGCAACATTCTCTCCACTACCCAAAGTCGTCTGGCCGGGACTCATATACACAGCTGTCTCTCTTCACAACCAAACACTCTCCGAGGTCTTCAACTGGCGTACGCCTTCACAAATCCTCTTCAAATACCAGCCCAACCCATTGAGAAGACGCTGAGGTACGGGGAAAGAAGATGTTACTGTGAGTATGGGCGTCGGCCATGGGTATGCAGTGGGAGTAGAGAGCGCTCTCTGTCATACTGAGGGTTGCACCATAACACCATACATCTACCTCTGTTGTCGGACAAGCGTGCCAAGAATACTGCCGCTTTTTGCCAACAACATCTAGAATTCTCGGCATACTGAGGAAGTGCCCAGGCCATATCAGGGCACTCTGAGAAACACCGTTCCTTGGATGCCGAATCCAGATGGGTGGACGTCTAACTATCACCTTGACCGAAAGTCAATGCTGCTTTCAAGTACCTTCAGTGCATAGCAACGTTATGTCAACAGGTTGAATTAAGGACTTGGGAAAATCAACCGCTCTGCCACATATCTAGATGGCCATACATGGCGCAGAATGCGCATCTGAAAGTGTCGTTTCCCTTTTTACTGTGTGTCTTCGACTATCGCCAATTCTGCAGCTACATATCAGGGCAGGCTCGACTTCCGTTGTAGCAGCTCGAGGCAAGCAGGCAATGGCTAAAGAACTATATAGAAGACGGGAAATGTCGTAATTAAGACTGCATTGATATAGAAATATCTGGAAGGCGAAAGATCAGCACAGACAATAGAATGTGCAAGAAGCATTCCTATCACAGCATGCTACACCGGAGGTGCTATGCATAGCGGGCTTATCACCGTCTCGCTACTTGCTACTGAGAGATGTCTGCTGTCCGTGGGCAAGCAAATCAACTCAAGATCATCTCGGGCAGCTGAATATTAGAGCAGCCATTGGGTCCAGAGAAACAGTGGCTGATAGTCCGGAAGGGTGGCACCCAGAGGATAGGGGATAGGATCGCACCGCTCGCTGTCCTATTTACATGTCTTTGCTGGACCGACCCGAACTTATCAGAACATACCATGTTGGAGGTTGGTTGGTTGATCTCGCTATACAAGAACACTCTTGGCGCACTTGAGATCAAACGACTCATCCAAGAGGTACTTGATGGCCATGTGCAAATCTGTCGACTACGAGCACCAGTATACATTAACCTCGCGGCTACCTCCCCTCTTTTCCTCTATTATACCACAGCTTCCGCATATCGGACGAGACGCTCGGTATTATTAACGCGGGCGGTGACGCCGATTCTAGTAGGAGCATCGTGCTCGCAGCCGGATGCTGGTACAACCATGATGCATCGTCCTTCCGATGGCCGTGTCAAGGGAAAGGTGACTCTAGGCAATAAGCGAGATGCTACCCTTTGTTTCCCACGCTGCGTACGCGCAATGGCGATCGAGGCTGTTACTGCTGGCAAGGCTGACAAGGTGACCGTAGCTTGATCGCCGAATCCTACTGGCGGCAACCATCCGGCAACTATCATCAAAGAGCCAGTACGGCCAGCGATGTATCTAGAAGTGCAGACCCGTGGCATAACGCGAAGCGTATCCCATCTGACGGTCTACATTTTATACAAAACGTGATCATCCACATTGCATCTGGCGGAACACAAGATTTTCAGTCACAATCTCAATCCGCCGTCCATTCCATTACAGAAGTTGGCTGACATCGGCTCATACTAGACCGCGAGGAGACAACTCATCTAGGCCAAAGCACGACGAAGCTAAGTCAATCTGTGCCAGCAGACTTGATATTCAGAATATCCTGTCCGCAAGGGCAACAAAGGGTCACTGTCTGGAAGATGTCATGTTTCGATCAGCTAAAGACAAGCAGAGATCCCTACTGCCGAGCTGGAAGCTTTCAACTGGGATGGCAAAATCAAGACTCAGCCTCCTAGACAGGACCCCAACTCCGCCGTGGTTCTATTCGGATCCTGGTTCAACGGTGGGCATGGCAGACTCTGCAAAGGCGGTCTCTTAATGGGCATAACGGATCACAAGTCGCAGGCCAATTTATCAAGCCCCCTTTTGCCGTTCCGGGACTGACGACTTGTCAATTACCTCTTCAAGAGCCTCTATAGATGATGAAATAATATACTATTATCCTTGCGGAGTTGTCAGTACCGAGGAGGACTGGGGAGTCCAGCCTGCAGATTGCAGAAATTACTCTGGATGTTATATCATTCCTGGAAGCACACTTTCGGTCTCTATCGGCCCTACCGGAACCGCCGCAGACTAGGGCATCAAGCCTGCAAAGGATGGGATGCAAGCATTCATCCAGTCCAAAGCTTTGGGGAATAAACTCGTCTCGTCTAGGTGCTGTTGGCATTGATGGCTACGCACCGCTTCCAAGGTCGGAGACACGGTAATCCGGCGTCTTCACCGCGGCCTCTAGTCAATCTTATCACCAATATTCAAAGAAATCCGATCAGCGGTTCGCTTTACATGACTTGAAGCATCTACGCATCGTTTGAAGCTGCGTCAGATTCAAGACCAACTGAATCCGAGCCGCATCTCCAACATGGAAGCTGCGGTAATGGATCGCTGCGGCGAAGACACAGCCAATTCCTATAATACCTGTCGCAACGAGCAACGCCTGCTGCTAAAAATATCATAAAATACCCATGCCACAGGTACTGCTAGCTTGACCTATTTGAGATAATCAACATTCATACAGTTTGCCAAATGCGATTACTTTCATGTCGCAATGGTACACTAGCAATCCAGCTCACCATGAGCCCGGCATACAAGCCTGCTATACCCGCGGCGGCCACTTTGAGGCTGCTGGGCACAAGACATCTTTCAATATTACACAGCTCGCTTGCCAACGGAGACAGCTACGGCAGACGGAAAGAATATTTGATGATTGATCAACAGGCGGCCCAAGTGAGGATCCGAACCAGTCTGCAGTTGCAATATCACGACTATAGAATGCGAACCCGCTGATCAGCCAGACACAGACACAGACACGGATTATATACAGCACTGGCTGATCAGGTCATGTCACGGTAGATAAATCCGTCATCTCAGACCAAGCATGCAGAGCCCGGCAGAAGAGGTGCTAATATGCCTCAAGCCGTTATCAATGTGCAGAGTCTCTCTCCAATCCAGACCATCAAGTCTCATAGATTATCCACCAGGCTTCCTCGCTGTCTCGCTGATGTTTATCCAGCAACATATAATCCTTGCACCACATATGCGGTCCCTGTCTCTCGTCTTGCCTTATCCTCGTCCCGGCTTATCCTCTCTTCATGGACATTATCACCATTACTTTAGAAAATGCAATTTTATTTGATCCGCTAGATGCTGTAAGTGTAGATGTGTAGATGTGTAGATGCGTAGATGCGCAGATAAAAGTAATATAGGTAATGATAGAATGCAATATGTACAATGGTATAATATACAGGCCGGCCTGGTGGTAAAGTGCTTGTAGTGTTCCGAGAGCCTCGGCTGCCGCTGGCTCGTTCTCTTCCGTGCTCGCGGCTGCCGCCGTCCGTCGGCTACTCCCCATTATACCGCTCCTCTTCGCACCACAGCTGCACCAGCCGCGCCGCGCCCACGCTGTCGCCCGCCCGCAAAAGCGCCGCCAAGTCGATGTTCAGCGGACTGTCCGTGCCCGGCGTGCTCAGCAGCATCCGCACAGCGCGCACGCACGACACCACTGTCAGCGCCGGCGTCCAGGCGGACTGCAGCAGGTCCAGGCAGACGGCGCCGGTGGCGAGGCTGACGTTGGCGTGCATGATGGGGGTGGCGAAGCGGATGACGGGGGCCTGGTTGGGGTAGGCCTGGGGGATGGTGATTTCGAGGCGCCAGCGGCCATTGTCGTAGCCGCCGCCGACGCCGGCGCCGTTGAGGACGGCCTCCCATTTGAAGAGGTCTTCGGCGTCGGCGACGGGGCCGAGGCGCTCGATGCCGCGGTTGGGGTTGTTTTGCTCAATCTCGTCGCGCTTTGACTTGCTGGCGTTGCCGACAGTCTTTTCAGCCTCCCAGTCGTCCGTCTCGACGGTCTCGACATCGGCTTCGAGCGACACCTTGGCGAGGCTCTCGGCCAGTTCTTCCTGCTCGGCCTGCCAGCTGTCGAGTTCGCGGAGCAGCCGGCGCGTTGCCGTACGGGCTGCCATTGTGTGTATAGAATTGATGTGGTTGTGGACGGGGTGCAGAGGTGTGGGCGAACACAGAATGTAGAATGCACAACACAGGATGATGTCGGTGTGCGGCGATGCGCTGTCTGTGTGTTGTTTACGATTACAACACAATTGCTTGGCCTTTTTCCACGTGAAAGTGCGCTTGTTCCTTGGGCGGTGGCGCCCGGAGTTGACAGGGGTGTGGGGGCGCCTCTCCGCACTCCTCGATTAGCTCGATTATATAAGCGCCGACGGTACGAGTCTACAGTACTAGTCACTTCAACAACATATCTTACAAGCTACAGGCTTCAGTAAATGATGGTCAACCGTCAATTGGATACTAATAAATAAAATAATCAATCGCTCCCGCCTGCACCAGAATAATGGTCGATACTCGACAACAAACAGCTTTTAAATCGTATGCCCTTCCTTGCTTTTGCTTTTGCTTTTGCTGTGCTTTTGCAGTGCTTTTGCTGGTTGTTTGCTCGCTGTTTGCTTTTGCTGAAAGAACTGTAGCCGACGCTGTCGAGTCGACACGGATAGAGTCGTAGACTGGTAATGACTGACAAAGAGAAAAGAATATAATGAGAAATAGAGGATAGAGAAACAAAGAAATCGACAAGTAAATAAGGAAAAGTAAGTGAGAGTTGTAAAAGCACGACGCAATGACAAAAGTAGATGGATAAGACAAAAATGAAATGAGATAAAGATTGAGATAAAGAAAAAAAAAAGGGTGCATAAATGGTCGTTCGTTAATAAATGAGAGACAAGAAGAGTTAAATGACAAGAGAGAGAGTAAGTAGGATAGAGTACATGTTAGGAAATGGTAAAGATCGATAGAGTGGCATGGTCGTAGTCGTGTAGAGAGATCACTCCTCTTTAGAGCCGCGCCAGAACTGCATCATACGGCTGAGTCGCTTCGTCCGGCTCGACTTGTGCTTCTCGCCACCGCCATCGCCACTCGCAGTGCTCGCCGTGTCCAGTGGCACTTCAATCGACAGCTTGCTGCGCTCGCCGTGTGATGTGCTGATCAGACGGTGGAGACTGGCAAGACTCGACCGTCTGCGCCCAAACGCTGTCGATGTGAATGACGCCGGGCGCTCCATGCCGCGCGACGGCAGGCTCGTGCGTGGCTGGGGGCCAGGCATCTGCGGCATCTGTGGCATATGTGACATTTGAGCCTGAGGCATAAGCGGCGGGCCTAATAGGGGCGGGTATGACGCCTGCGGCTGGGCGCTCTCGCGAGTCATGGTCGAGTTGCTGCTCGTGAGTGATGGGATATCGCTCGAGATACGCACCTCCGGACCAGGCTCGCCCAGAAGCAGCAACCGAAAGTTGTTCTCGTCCGTGATTGACGACGGTGCCGTGGCCAGCGACATGCGGTTAGCATCGTACGACAAGGGCGAGCGCGGCGACGACGTGAATGCCGAAGACGAAGACGGCGCCATAGAATACGGGCTCACAGGCGCAGCGAGAGATGCAGCATTGGTTGTCGGCAGGTGCAGCGGGCTCACGTCCACTGGTGCCAAGTCCTTGCCTTTCATCAGGCGACCAGGCGAGTGGATCGTAGAGTCCGACGATGACTCCATGGTGAACTCGCAACTCTCATTGTCAAAACTGAATGCGCTGTTGATCCCTTCGTTTTCCATGAACCGTCCCTCTTCCTCCACAATCACGTCGTCGTGCAGCGAGCTGGCAGAGTACTCTGACTTGAGGCACATACTGGGCTGTGTCTTGTCGTCGTCGCTCACTCCGCTCAAGTTGCTGCCGCGCCGGCTCGGTGCAAACAAAGATGTCGCATCGTCATTGGCATTGAATCCCGCAGAAGAAAAGTCAAAAGTACCACTGCTCCTTTCATACAACGAAGAGCCTTGGCCGCCATCACTTGACGTCACACGGATATCAATGTTCGAAGACCGCTCCTGGAGAATCTCGGCCGACCGCCGAGGAGGCATAACAATCGATGACGAAGATGCTGACCGCAGTGACGACGGCTTTGATGTGCACTTCAACGACGCCGAGGACGAAGCGTTCACAGCAGCTGTAGCAGGAATAAGCATTGCCGGTGTGCTCGTCTTAGTCTTGCTGTTATCGTCGTCATCATCCTCCTCATCCTCCTCAAACACGTCCGCCATCGCAGTAGAGCTGCTGAACCGAGGAAGGCCTGCCCGGTTGAAAGGCGGCATCTCAGGCGCGCTCTCCGCACGCCGGTGCGAGTAGTGCATGCCGGGGCCAGAAAATCGGGACATGCCTGCTGCACTGTGCAGCTGTCTCTTGGACAGACCACCTGCACTCTGAGCTGCCTCCCACTCATGGTTCAGAGGAAGAGGAGTATTGAAGGGACCAAGAGCAGCGTCCAGGTCAATCATCGCAAGAGACATATCCTCGTCCGGAACAGAGAATGACGGTGAGGGCAAAGGCTGCCACGTGGAGGAAGAATCGCGAGGCTCAGACGGTGAACCAGACGGGGTAACAAAGACAAGTGGCGGGGGTGCTGCAAAGTCACCAGCCTCAAGGCTCGGCCGGTCGTCAGGTCCGACAGCCAGAGCAGTGCTATCTGTGGGTTGGGACTGAGACTCGGCAGGGGCCTCCAAAGAGTCATCGTCGCTTTCCGGTGCAATCACAATCGGTGGTGGCGTAGGTGCTCTCCGGGACTTGCGCCGCGGCTTTGACTTGCGACTCAGAATACCCCAGCTCTTCACCTTCTTCTTCTTCTTGGTCATGCTGGGTTTCCGTGATACCGTCTTGGTCAGTGTCAGGTCATTGCTGCCATCAACCACATTCTCATAGCTGCCGGCTTCCGTTCCAAATTGCTCCAGACTCTGCTTGGGCGGTGAGCCAATGCTAATCGCCTTGGCACTATCCATACCAGGGGACGTAGGGAATGCACCGCCCACAGAGACAGGGCTACTAGAGCATGAAGGCCGCGTCGGAGAACTATGGTGGCTGCTGTGGCCGCCCCCGATAAAGGGGTCCAGACCGAAAAATGACCACCGCTTAGATGTCTTGTTCGGGCTGGCAAGTGATGCCGCTGAAGCTGGGGTAGGAGGAGACTCAGTACGCGTTTCAGAATTGGGAATGGTCGACAAAACAGGAATGGAGTTGCGGCGACGCGGTGACTGCATGCCATCGGCAGTGTCCTCCGTCGTAATGCTCAGCGTGCGGTCCAGAATGGCTCCGGCGGTGCTAGGTCTTGATTCGTTCATAGTGGTGCGAGATGAACTGCGTGCTAGCGGCGATGGGGAGATGGCCTCGCGGTCAATGCTGGCTGCAATCGATGCGTTGAGGGAAATAATGGACGAAATGCTACCAGAAACGGAGTGATTTCCGCCGGTCCGCGGCCAAGCCGTTACGGTGCTCGCAGAATCACTGGACACTACCGACAGAGGACGAGGAATGAATTCGAGAGTGTCGGAAAAGCCGACGCGGGTGCGCTGGGCTGAGCGGGTAGAGGGTTCGTTGACGTCATCCTCGGTCACAGGCTCCGGAGACAAAACATCTTGAGTCGGGACGTCCTCGTTGCCTTGTGCATTAGCCGTAGCCACAGTTGTACGTTGCAGGTCGGGGATTCTGCCACTAGAGATGTCGGGAGTGATGTAGGATTGCAGGTCGGGGTCGGTGGCACTTCGCTCCGGGAAGACATAGTCCTTTTTGTCTACATGGCCGAGGCCTTTGGGACTTGACGGCGCACTACTTCCGCGGCCGGAGCTAGGGATGGTAGAATCCGTAGGACTGGGTTTGGTCGGCTGCATCATAGAGGAGATATCGTGGATAGAAATGGCTGCCGAGCGTCTGTGTGCGTGACCACGACGAGCTCCAGGTGGACCAGAGGGTTTTGATGCATGGGCACCAGGCGCAGGACCGGCACCGAAGCCGGCACCGAAACCGGGAATGGTGCTTGGGGCGGAAGGACCTGAAGGACCTGAAGGACCCGAAGGACTGTTCTGAGGCGACAGGCGAGGCGAGGCCAGGCCGCTTTCTGATTTTGAAGGGCTAGTACTCAAAAAGGCAAAAGGCTCTCCAGAATGCAGACTGCCGCCGACAAACTCGCTACCACCGCGTCTATGTCCACCACCACCCGGGCGTATCGGAATGGCTCTTGCCGACTGGGGTGATAGAGGCGGGCTAAGGAACGCATGACTGGGCGCAGGGGATGCGGCAGCACCAGAACCTGGGTTGAAACTGAAGTCGGGCAGAGCAGACGAGCGGCGACCATATCCACTCCCACCGTTGTTCATAAAGGCAGCAGAACTGGGAGACAGCGTACCGCGGTCCTGCAAATCTGCGACGGACCTTGGCCGTCTGCCGGTAGCTCGAGAATAGGACGAAGGTGCTGAGTTTGATCCTGGATTTGAAGGTTTTGCGGGAAAGACAAAGTCGGGGATGGGTAGAGGCGGCGGGTGCTTGACGAAACGAGGCGAGGCCTGCGGACTCAGCGAAGAGCCAGCCGGGCGCGATGAGTCGTCCATGTTGTCGGCGTCGAATCGTGGAGGGATGGTGACGGGCGACGGAATAGGCCGCGACGAAGAGGGCTTTACATAAGAGTCGCCGACGGTTGCCATTGTGGCAGGTGAGGGATTGTCGAGGGGGCGCGAAGAAGAATGAGAATGGGGGACGGTCGGAACGTCAATGGCGAGAGCGGCAGCCATGTTTTTCAGTCCACGCCGCTCTGCGGCACCAGAGAAAAAAAAGCAATGAGCAACCTAGATGGACCGCCGTGACATTGGGGCGGGCGACGATGCGAAAAAAGGTGAAGAATGCAGGTTGTAGGATGTAGATAAGACGGCTGGAACGAGAGACGCTGCCGTGGCGGGAATGCGTGATATCGTAAGAAGAGTCCTGTAGGATTGCAGGATAGCTTTCTATTAAGTTATCAGGGTATCAGTAAGCCGGCAACAAAAATTATGGAGGTCTAGAGATCTAGAAGCAGAGCCGATCATGAAGCGAAAAGGGTAAAGGAAGTGAAAGAAAGGGTTTGTTCGTCTTGTTTGGGTGCAGAAGGACGCGGAATTGACCGCTAGATCAGTCCTTTTTTCAGGTACAGGATGCACAGGATGAAGCAACAGACATGTATGGAGTGGCAAATGTGTTGGAGATGAAAGGGAGAGGGACAAGACACAGGTACAGACAGGTACAGACAGGTACAGGCCCAAGGTTAATGTGATTGGAGAAACAGACAGACAAGAGGTAGATAGGCAGATTGGCGGAGAGACAACAGAGACTAGAGACGAGACAACAGCCAAACGAATCGGCACCTTGTTCTTTATCTGGTTGTCTGATTTGGCTGGTTTGCCTGGTTTATCCGATTGTCTGGTCTATCTAGTGTCCCTGTTGTTGGGAGTGATGCAGATGGATTGAGGATCGAGGAATTGGGAATTAACGGTGAATGGCGGGCAGTAGTGGTGTTGGTGGGATTGCTCAATAGTAAAAGCGTACCTGACTATCGAACTGCAAGAATGCCAGTGCAAGAATGTCGAATGTCGATCGGGAGTTGAGATCAAAGTGCAATGGGCGCACAAGAAGCACAAGAGGCACAAGAGAGGGCGTTTCAAGACAGGAACAGGGACAAAAGACGGAGAGAGAGTCGCACAAGGTAAATTAGGTTGTGTCGCTATGCTGCGCTTTGTGGTCGAAGGACAAGAAAACAGGGACGATGCGAGGCGCGAGGCGCGAGTCGAGAGAAGACGTTAAATGAAGCAATTGAAGTTGAGCAAAGGCGAAGACAAAACGAGAAGACGAGAGACGAAAAAAGACAAGAAGAAAGACGAGAAGAAAGGCGAAACAGGCGAGCGGCCGAATAAGACAAGAAATAGATGGCGCAAAAAAGGAATGAAAAAGCCAGCGATAGGCAGAGCGGAATTGAAAAAAACTGAGGACAGAGGCGAAGCGACAAAAGACGTCAATGTCGAGATGACAGGTCGCGATGTCGATGTGGTGACAAGTAGCCGGATAGACCCAGGACGGGATTGCTGTCAAGAGAGAAAAGAAGAAGACAACAGGCGAGAGAGACAAGACACAAAAGAGAGAAGCAAAAGGCAACGAACTGAGAGGGACGCTGCTTCGCTGTGTTGGCCTGGGGAGAAGGGAAAGGGAAAAAGGCGAAAAGGCAGAGAGAGACCGAGACGACAGAAAGAGGCAAAAGAGGCAAAAGAAGAGAGACCGAGAGGGTAGTGGAGGGTACGGAGTGGGAGTAGAGCGACCGAGAGAAGAGAGACAGGGAAAGAGGAAAGAGGAAAAAGAGAGGAGGAATGTTGGTAGGCTAGCGACTAGCGAGTGAGACTAAGATTACAGAGGCTGTAGGCTACAGTGGCTACAGTGGCAGACAGACTATTTACAGGCATAACCCAGCAGATACGGGGAACAAGCGACACAAGACACAAAAGGAAAGAACCAAAAGAAAAGGAAAGCTAAAAAGAGAATCGGGGAAGGAGCGATCAGTGGGCGGAGTGGGACAGTGGAACAGTGGAAGGCGGAAGGCAGACAGAAAGCAGAAGGAGAAGGAGAGGGTACTGGGAAATGAGAGGAGCACTGGGGCGTGTGCTGTGGGCAAAGGAAGTAGAGGTGAATTAGAGGGGAATCAGCGAGAGAAAAAGGAAAGAGCAGAAGGGATTAGCGAACAGAAGGAAAGAAGCAAAAAGCAAAGAAGGAAAGAACGAAGAACAAAGTCTGTAGCGTACAAGAGTAGCGTCCAGCCAAGAGGACAGGATGAGAAGGAGCGACCTGGCAGGCCACCGCAACAGTGTGGGGGTCTCTCTTGTCTACTCAGTATTGTTGTCTCGCTTTCTTTGCTTTGAAGCTCGGAGTCAAATACTAAATACACAAATACAATACAGCAAGAGCGACAGCGCCAAAACAGGAAAGCACGGAAATACCCTCTGCGACTACGACATACGACGTGCAGCTGTAACCGAGTGAGAAGTGAAAAGTAAAAAGGTAAAAGGAAAAATAAACATGTATCTTACTGGGTAAGACTGTACAAGGTAGTGCGAGAGTAGCATTGGAGAATACAATACTGCAATACACCGCCAGGCGGCTAAACCAAGGTGCTAAATAGTCCGAGGGTAGATAATGTGAGTACTGAGCAGAAAAGGTGATAGCTAACAGCAGATATGAGATATGTGAGATGGGGGTGGGCTAACGGCGGATGAGGAATGCAGACCGTTGAGGAGGCGAGGGAGGAAAGGCAAAGAGGCAAAGACAGGGAGGATGTAAGATAGGTCAGACATTTTGATAAAGACAGAAGATGTAGAGAATCTGTAGAAGATGTTGGAGACAGATAGACAAAAATGAATATAAATAAAATAGGGATAAAGAAGCAGAAACAATAAACAGAAACAATAAACAGAACAAACGACACAATAGTCGACGTCTAGTCTATGCACGAGCAGCCGGTTTTCTGGATGTGTGGCAACTGGATTTCTAGAATTGTTGGCCGTTAGTGCAAAACAGTCTTTGAGCGGTCTACTATCCCCAAGAAAATCAAGAAATCTTAGTCAGATACGAGCAAGTGTTGCTTCATCTCTCGTATTACGGTCACGCAGACAGGCGGTAGCTGCAATGCCAGCAAGAGCAGTGCCGGTGACTCCCGTAGCGGGCAAACAACAGAATACGGAGTAAAACAAAGAACATTTGATGTGAGAAGCTGACAGTGAGCTGTAACCAGGTGACAGCGAAAGTGAAAGTGATAGACACTCGGTCAGATACCCCGTAAAAGGTAAAAGAGTGTAAGCTGAACAGTGAGAACTCCTTCCTAATTCAACACAAGATGCAAGGTACAGGTACAGGGAAGTCGGAGAAGGCAACGACGGGCAGGGCAGGAGGATCGCAAGCGACCAACCGGGAAAGGTGCGAAACACACGGCAGCTGATCCCTTATAAGCATATTTCGCTTATGTAACGTTTAACTCTGTACTCGAAGCAATTCCCTCGCGAAAAGATGTCGATATGCCCAATGTCGAATCTCGAATCTCAAAATGCAATACGAGTAAAAGCCGTCAAGTGCAGTGAGTGCAGTGAGTGCAATTGACAATATCACCAATCATCCCATCGTTTACCTTTTACTTGTATTTAATTAATTATATTTGCCTTTTACCCTCCCTCCACCTGCATACATGCGACATCAGATACAAGTACACATGCATATCCATCTCCACCTTTACATATGACCCCGGTCGCCCTCCGTATTGATTTTCATATCAGCCAATCATAGGCCATATCAGCCAGATGCAGCCAGATACGTGACAAGGCACTAGCAGGTATGTGCATGTACCTGGCAATGTACCTGGCCTGGCGGAAAGGGGTCGACACACTAATGCAGCTGTGCAGTAGCGTGCGGAGCGCCTGTATCTTACAGTTGCATTTATTCAACAAGTATATTTGCGCGATGCAGCAATACCAGATAGATGAATAGATAATTCTCGCAATAATTGATGCAGTATTATCTTCTTTAGTACGCTCAATACTGTTTGTTTACGATGGATGCATACACAACTGGGCGAGGCTGCGGCTGGACTGTATAATGACCAAAGTCAAAGATGTCAGCTGCTCGGTGTGCCCGGAGGCGTTGATGAGGTGGTGTGTTGGAAAGTATTAGTATTGGGTATGAGTATTAAGTATTTAGTATTGGCATCAGAATATCGAATGACATGGACATTACTACAACGGCTTGATGCCGTTCTTTGTTTGTCGTGACTAGCGGTGATATTCATCCGCACACCAAGGTCGAGGCAGTTGTCAGATATTGAGATGTACTGATGCACGACAAAAAGACCAACACTCTAAACAATGTCAATGTGTATGTGTTTTGTTCAAGGCATATGGATCTAGTGATCTAGTGATCTAGTGATCCAATGGGGCCAGCAAAGAATTATGAAACAGGTGAGAACAGTCAGATAACATCAATCTACCGAAAAGTGAGATGAGATTAGGCCAACAGACAGAGGCAAATCAAAAAAGGACCAACCTGACAACGCATCTTATTCTCTTAGTCTCTGACTTGACCGATCACCAGTCTAGACCGCACTTTTAATAAACTCGGCGAGATTGTCATGAATATTCTTTACAGAGTGTTTGTCTGCGAGTCAATATTGGCCTCAATTCGACTGCAGTAACTTCCGCTCAAGGCAAGCTCAGCTGGTGTGGTGATCAGCTGCGCGCTGCACTGTGGACATGCTCTGGATGGTCAAAGGAATTCCGCGTCGAATAGGAACGGTGCCTGTAGAGGAGTATCTACTCCGTGATACAGTTTCTTCTTTGTGTTGTCATGAAGTTGTGTTGGTTCTTTGAGGTGGGTGTGACAGTGTGGGTAGCCTCAGGAACAGACAAGCCGCCAGGCACAGGTATTCAGGTACTGTCCTCTATCGGCTACAGGACTACGGAGCACTAAGTCGGAGTTGTCGTGTCTTACCGCATGTCTCACTATTCCGTCTCTTCTTGTCTTGCCTCTGTCTCATCTGAGTCTGTCGGCCTTCTGCCTGTCTCTCTGTCTCTCCGTCTTACCGTGTTGCAATTGTCTTACTCATGTCTTGCCCACTCATAAGCAAAGTCTTGCCGATTGTTGAGTGTCCTCTTCTCTTTCCAGTCCTCTTCTTTTGGTTAGTTTGCTCACAATAGCGTATTCTATTCACGCATCTATCGATCTTTAGGCTCCACTCCTCTTACAGCGCATCATCCCTTGCTTCGACAGAGGGAAGAAGTAGGATGGGAAGAGAAGAAGAGTAGAGAAGCAAAGAGAGAAGAAACCAAGGCAGAAGCAAAAAGAAATAACGAGAGAAAATTTGCTGCAGCTACGACGTCTGTACAATACGCCGTGCTATGGTACCATGATACAGAGTAACACAGACACAGCAGCGGAGGTTTAATCACGTCGTGGCAGTGGCAAATTGGTCTTGTAAGGTCAAAGGATATGCCCAGAGATGTCAGATATAATCAGAGATGCTCAGATGGATGGGCAGATGTGCAGACGATGGGCGGGACGACACGGCACGCGCTATCCCTCAAATCGTCGACGATTGTTTGTTGTTCTACTCTCTCTCTCAAGTCATCCCCTCATAGCACAGCCTCTTGCAAGGAGGTGCTTTCTGTGATGTTCGTATCCACTGTGGGTTTACGAGGGGATGCAAACAAGAGAGGAGGAGAAGCAAGTTTGAAGGAGAATAAAAAAAGAATAATACTCTGTAGAAACTGATAATACGCTCAAAGGACCTGTTCAGCTGCTGAAGCGGCAGTGTCTCACTGCTCAAAGAACGCATTCGGGCACAATAGGCGTAGATGGACGGTCGACGAGGAGACAGCTGAGGTAGAGTAGACCCAGACAAAAAGAAACAGAAAGCAGAAAGCAGAAAGCAGAAAGCAGAAAGCATACTAGAAACGGAAAAAGGCTACTATTACTGATTACAGGACACAGAGCACAAAACACAAAATACAAAACACAATACAAAACAACAAAGCAAAGCGACGAGAACAGTGCCAACGTCGGCTTCCCCTCTTTACTCGGGTGCACGGACACCCGTTGTTCCCATGATGTGTTTTCGTTGCAACCAGCTATTCATGTTGTTTACTTTTAGATAAATATAAATAATACCGGTTCAAGTGTCGACAGTCGACGTGGGATCGGGAATGGCGCCAGGCAATGACGACGAGGGGATGCAACATTAGGAACGGAGTCAGTACGGAGTACAGAGCAGGGTTGAATTACGTGTATTGATCACGGAGCACAACAACAAAAGCATCGCCTTTGACTTTCCCATGGTGATGTAAGAAAACGTGATAAACTCAATCTCTACATAAAATACACACGATGCTATCTACTGCAGGTTTTGTAAAGATAGCTAGACGCCATCATGCACCAGGCTGGCACTGCATGCTGCACGTCGAATCTGTTGAGACTTGGGATGCTCTGCTGTGCATCTGTATCTTGCTATGCTGTGCTCCTTTCTAGTGTATTATTTCTTTATTTCTTTATTTCATAAATCAACTTTGTCCTTTACAATATCAACAAAACAGGTGCCCCTGATTTGCAGCAAGCACGACCTTCTCCCGCACGTCTTCCAGATTCCATGCCTATGCTTATTTCGTATTTACAAAGTGGTTAATACATAAACACACAGACTGGTGTAGTGGGCTGTCTTTTCATAGGGCAGCCAAATGTAGAGCGTAGAGCGTATTAGAGCCTAGTTGTGCATTAGTACACTACCCTCTATGCAAGGGCCGCTCCTGGCGGTAATGTCAAGAATAGGGGCGATCAGCTCCCGGTACGAGTATTCCCTTACTCTGTGCAAAGTAGTGTTCTCTCTTCATCTTCTACAGCACGGACCTCAGCTGCCATGAATTGGTTAGTCGCATCAAAGAGGAATAGTGAGGTGATGAGCACTTGATACATCACATTATCCGCCATCAAATCATCACATTATCACTCGGTGGTGCACGAAATAGAGTGATGAATCGAAGCGAGGTGATTGTTTACTTCGTACGCTACTCTATTATTTGGTATTGCAATCACGATCCGGCCCTTGTTTTGCCTACAGTATTGGTACTTTTGTATATTGACTGCTTAATTGCTTGGTTGCTTGGTTGTTTGATTTCCTTTGTAATTATCCGGTTTCTGACACACTCCCAGTCCTTGGGGCTTGGGACCTTGGGTCTTTCAATGTCCATGTCCACGTCTAATAAAATCAAGATGAGCATATTCAAAAGAAATATACTCAGTACAGTACTTGTAGGCACCGGGAGATTGGTGCCGGCAATCAATCAGAGGTCAATCAATCATGCTAATTAATTCCTCCCGAGACAGGAGGTCATATAGAATACTCGTACTGTCTCTACTTGTGAGGGTCCAACATCCGCGTGAGATATATCGTGTATTACAAGTCGAGGAACCCCATTGTGAAATACAGAGTACTGCTCTCTACTTGATACTTGAGGATCTAGCTGCAGGCATGTCGTATATTTCCCGAGCCCAGCCAAACCCTGCTGGGCCTGACCCTACTGGCCTGGCCACCGGCTTGCTTGAGACCGGGCAGCCCCTGGCATCGAAAACAAGGCTTGCTGGCAGGTGATATCAGGGCTATTATTGCCTTTAATTGCCTTAATTGCTCTACTTCGTAATTGCTCTGATTGCTGTCTATTAATACTGTAAGATATATTCACAAGATAGCAGCCTATATCGAATTTAATTGATTCCCAAATAACATTACTCGTCAGCGTCATCTCCGTTCATCAGGCAGGCAGTTTATTCTACCAAGACTCTACTTAACGTTAAAAAATGAAATGAGAATGAAATGAAGTATTCAGTAAGTTACGAGTAAGATGCTTCAGGGTTCAGGTGCTGAAACTCTTGTTATTTCAGTCGCGGTCTTCGTATTGGTGTGCTCTTGGCAGCGGACTCGTTTAGCTTCTCTTTAGCTTTTACTCAGCAGCTGTTGTAGGGTGCTGTGTGTTTTGCAGTATGCTCTCCGTAAATACTTGATATTCGACCGGACTCGACGGAAGTCGGATAGATGCGAGTATGACGATGATAATACACCGGTCGAGAGAAATAGTATTGGTGAGATTGCATCAAGTCACCGCAGATGTCACCACGCACGTGAGTTGGTTGTATGACATCCTGTTATCTTATTTGCATCTTGAATAGGGCAGTTAAGGAAACTGTATTTGGATTTCTCGTTCTTTTATTATTACATATATTTCACAATATTTTGTCGGGATAGGTAAATTAAAATCCTGCAAAAACAAATTGAAACAAATCATTAAAAGTCCCATTGACAAAAAGCACAAATAAATATTAATTCAACCATAACTTTCAATAATAAATCAACTCGACTCAACGCGCATCAGATTCAATACAAGATAATCAATCAAAATAAACAAACAGCAACCAAGCCAACGTCAACAAAAGACAATAAAAAACAACAAGGACAAAGGACAACAAAGACAACAAAAATAGAACAACACCTGCATACGGAGTACGTAAACCATAATCTTATCCCAAAATAAACACAACCCACGAGATTCAATGACGACATGTTGAATATCCTCATTTGTGTAGTCTTCTAGGGTTATTCTATCGTTCTTTTTCTTCCTTTTCTTCGTTCATATCCTTCTTCTTTTTCTTCTTCTTCTTCTTCTTCTTCTCTCTCTGATTTGCCCCGTCATATCTCCTAAATTATCTCCTATTCCCATAATCTACTCGCGTAAACAAGACTATTACGATCCTATGATGGAGAGATCATCTACTTGTAGACATGTGGCCTTTTGATGTAGAAAATTGAAAATGTGACCAGATTGGAAAAGTGTTCAGTTCACCAACCAGCTTCAATAACCTCACTAACAAGATTGGTAATCTGCTTAGTATGCACTAGCACCACTAGCACCACTTACAGCACACAGCACTAACATCTCTAATATCTCTAATATCAAACACTGCTACGCTCTGCCACTCACTAATGCACGTAAAATGCGCTGCAATGTATCTTTATTACACCTGCCACGATGTGCCTGCAGCATGCATGCAGTGTAATAGACTTGCGCATTCCCTTCATCTCATCTTACATAGACTCATCTTCTCACTCATGCTATTAATCTTATTAATTCTTATTAATTCACCACCACGGAGTAGGTCGAATGTGGCTCACTGTGGCTCTGGCTCTGGCTGTGCCTCTTCCCCTCTCCTCTCCAACTGCAGTCGCCCGTCAGATGCATATCCCTGTCCGTTCCCCACAGCGGACATTAGCCCAATCTCTCTTCCAGGCACGCTGCAAAATGTGGGAAGTGGGCCATGGACCCCTTTTAGATTCTTCCTACAGAGTAGACCCATCACATTCATGATAACACACGTGACTTTATCGATTTGGGCGGTCAGCAGCGGCAGGTGTCTGCAAAAGCGGTCACTAGTGGCAATATATGTCTCCACTTAAAAGTCGGCAGAACTCCAGTAGAGGTTTGAGGAAAAAGTAGAAGCAAAGAGCAAATCCTCGCATTCCAGATTCTGGCATCACCAACGTCGACACTCCCAACCACCCCACCACCACCACTACCATCATGTCCGATACTGAAGCCCCCGCGGCCCCGGCTCCGGCCCCGACATCCATCCCCAAGTCGCTCGGTCTTCGCAAGAACGGTTAGTCGTCATTACCTCTAGTTCTCTTCTCACATTTACACCGTCTAACATCGCCCACCCCCTCCAGGCAAGCAGTGGCATGCACCGAAAAAGGCATTCCGCCCGACCTCTGGCCTTACTTCGTACGAGAAGCGCAACAAGGACCGCATTGCGCTGACCGCAATGAAGGCCAAGGAGAAGGAGCTCAAGGACGAGAAGGAGGCTGCGCACGAGGCCCGAGTGACTGTCATCCGCGAGCGGCGCAAGGCCAAGGAGGAGAAGGAGCGGTACGAGAAGCTGGCTGCCAAGATGCACAAGAAGCGTGTTGAGCGGCTAAAGCGCAAGGAGAAGCGGAACAAGCTGATCAACACATAGATGTATTGGCTGTGGGAGATGGTGGCCGTGGAGGAGGCCCGAAGGGCATATCGGCGTCGACCTCGCTCAGTACGCCAGCATCCGCCTACTGTCCTACTGTCCACCGCTACCGCTGCATCTTTTTGGGTTCTTCATGCCCGCCTTCTCTGTCAACTTCTGTCTTTTGCCTTGTTTTTCTTTTTCTTTTTCTTTTTGTCTTTATTATTTTCTGCCTATTTCTGCGCTTCGCACATTTGCTCTCATGAATTGGGCGTTTGGGGTTCTTATTATTGGGATAGATATATTCACGTCTACAATCAAAAGCGTCTTTGAATTTAAATGATAGTTTCTAATTATTTCTAATTTCGTTTAATCATCTCAGTTTTGACTTTTGGCTGCCGTTTGATGGCTCTATCAATCTGAATACCCCATATTTTACTCTATTTTAATACAGCCACGCTGCGGGTGGGGCCCGCTTCCATGTGACGGTATGACCACATGCATTACTCAGTAAGCTTCGTGTTTACTTGACTTTGAGCTTTGCCATCCTCCCTTCATCACTATTGCGTTTCAATTACACAAAGCGCCCTTTTGGCCACGACTACGGACAATCTGCAACCTCTGACGCGAATCATACTGGCGACCTGAAATAGACAAGAGCATTGATCACTGGCTACTGCGACCTAGCTGCCGTTGTGCGGCTGCGACACGACCTACCCAAACCCAACCCACGAATCTACAAATCTACAAACCTACCACGACGGCCACATCTTTGAGCTTTAGCCATGGCCGGCGATAAATCTGCCAGCGGCACTCACCGCATCAGTGCCACGTCATCTTCCACTTCGATTTCTGCTGCTGCTGTTGCTGCTGCCGCCGCCGCTACCGGATCGCCTCGCCACTCACGACACAGCTTTACGCGCTCACTGTCGGAGCTGTCATCGCCACTGCGTCTGCGCCGACACAACCAGAGCCAGAGCCAAAACCAAAATAAAGACAAGGGATACGGTCAGACAAATACGCAGAATAAATCGTCAATACAGGGACAGGCCCAGTCGGGCCAGGCGAGTCAGGTTCGACGAAACGCCGCCGGCCGAGACAGCAGAGACATTTCGAGGGACATTTCGAGGCAGACCACGCGAGACACGCGAGACACTAGAGACGCCACGAGAGAAGGAGACCAGGATGGCCGGGCCTTGTCGCGGCAAGCGAGTGTGACCTCGAGTGTGACCACGGCGAATACAGGTGCTACTGGAGCTACTGGGGCTGCTGGGGCTGCTGGAGGCAGACCTCTCAGTACGGCCTCGGAAACACTGGCGGCACCGCCGTCGCCGTCGCGGAGTCCGCGCCTGTTGCCGCTGGTCAAGTCGAGGACGACCGGCACGATGAATACGTCGGAGACCTCGGGAACGTCGACGTCCAACGAATACTCGGCGCCGCCGTCCATCCGCGACCCTGCCTCGTCCACAGCCAGTCCCAGCTCGAGCCGGCGGCCTAGTGTGCGCACCAGCAAAGACTACTCTGAAGAGCAGCAGTTGCAGCAGTTGCAGCAGCTGCCGACAGCTGCTGCCTCCCACCATCACCACCACCACCACCGACCGCACATCCACCGCCACTCCAGCCATCACAACAACCACAATACAAATAATCTTGGGCACATGGGCAGCCACTCGACGACATTGGCTGCCCTCGCGGCGGCTGCCACGGCCGTAGCCGCTGCATCGCCCACCGGCCAAGCCCTGCCGAATCCACTGTCCACCGATACAGAGGACCCGGAGCGGCTGGAAAAATCAGAGAGAAAGATCTCGGCCACGTCGGCACCGGATGCGTCCGCGTCCGCGTCCGCGTCTGCCTCGAATACAAAAGTCCCGCTGGCGGCCATTGACTCGGAGACTGTGGCTGCCGTTGCCGCGACGCTCCAAAAGATGCAGCGCCGCCGGAGCCGCCAAGCCGCGCGCGTGCTGCAGTCGGCCGTGTCCGATATCGACGGCCTGTCGTCGTCGACGAGCGACCGCCTGGACACCGCGTACATTTCGATTCTGAACCACATTGGCAAGCTGCAGGATACGATCCTGGCTCTGCGGAAGCTTGCGGCGGCGGCGAGCAAGACGAATGAGCAGTTTTCGTCCGAGGCAGACTTGATTGCGCACGAGATTGACGGGCAGATTTCGGTCCTGGAGGGCAAAACGGAGACCGACAAAGAAGGCAAAGAGGGCAAAGAGCGAAAAAATACACCGGACAAGCAAGAGGCACGGCTAAAGGAGCTGAGCGCGCGGGTCAAGGCCGGCCGGCAGTCGATTGAGAGCCTGAGCGAGCGCGTGGAAAAAGTGCGGGCGCGCGTGGACGCGTGGGAGCGGGCAGACAAGGGGTGGCAGGAGCGGACGCGGATGCGGCTCCAGGTGCTGTGGGTGATCATCCTGGGCGTGATTGTGGCAGGCATTGCCGTGTACGTGGTGGCGATGCGGCATGCCGGCTCTGGCCCGGCGGCGGCACTGCTGCCCGAGGCCGTGACCGACACGATGACCGACGCCACTCTGCCCGGGCCGCCTGATCTGGCTGCGCTGGCTTCGCCGTCGGCGTCGACGGGCAAATTCCAACTCACGTTCCCGAACAAGACAAACAGCAAGACGGCTCCTGATGGCGAGCTGCAGCACCTGTTTGATGAGTTGTGATGGGGGATAAAACGGGTTATTTGATTTTTTGTTACTATTTCTGTTTCAGTTGTTTAGCGTTTATACCTCTACATACATAGCGCAGCCTTCTATTTTATATCATTGCATTATTCCAGGATAAACTTGTTTATCATTTTAAATAAATAAACAAAGACGTAACAATACAACATAACAGTATATGGGATATGAACACAGCAACTACCAATACCAATTATGCATGAAAACTAAATACTAAATACTAAATACCGGGTTCAACACGAAGAGGACGGGTATCGGTGAGATGTGAGAAATAGGAAATGAGAACAGAGAGACAAGATTGATATAAACAAGAGATAGATAAAACGACAAAATATCTAGTAAAAACCACCCGACTGGGCAGGCTTGTTGTCGTCAACAATCATGACGCGCTTCATCTGGCGCAGGAACTCGGACACAAAGTCTTCAAAGTTGATGGTAATGAAACCGTCGCGGTCGTCGTCGTACTTTTTAAACGTGTCCGTCATGCGCTTGAGCGTGATGCACGACTGCATAAACAGATCAAATGTAATAACGCCCCGGTTCTCGCGGTCGTAGTTGCGGAACAAGAATTCGATGAAGCTGTCGGACAGGCGGTACTGGAAAGAGACAAGCGTGTTCTTGAACTCATCCATGTTGATGTTGCCGCTGCGGTCCACGTCGAAGCGGTTGAAAATGGTGCGCCAGCGGTCTAGGAACTGCCACAGGCCGACAAACTCGCTGAAATTCAGGTCGCCGCTGCGGTCGCTGTCAAACATGCGCACCATCATGTTGACCGTGTAGGCATCAAACTTTGTGCGGTCGCTGTTGATCAGGTTCTGCGCCAGCTGCTTCTCAGTAATCACACCCAGTCGACTCGTGTCGAGACCGTTAAAAATATCACGGAGCTGGTCGGTGGTAAGCTCCTCCTCACCCTGGTAGACAAGCTTGGGCGCGACCGGGCTATGGGGCTGTTGGTGCTGCTGCTGCGGCGGCGGCGAACGGAGCTGAGGCGACGCGGTCGAGCGCGGCGGGGGTACATTTCCAGTACCGGGGCGAGGGCCCGTAGGCAGGCCGACGCGGCTGCCACCAGGACCGCCGCCGGTGTTGTAGTGATCGCGGGGAGGCATGGCGGGCGAGTGGCTACGCTGGTAGATTTGTTGCTGTTGAGGCGGCTGGTGGTACTGTTGCTGCTGGGGTGGTGGTTGTTGGTAGTGTTGCTGCTGCTGTTGCTGCTGCTGCTGTTGAAAGTGCTGCTGCTGAGGAGAGGGCTGTCTGTATTGCTGCTGGGGGCGGATGTTTTGCTGCTGGGGCGCCGGTGATGTATGGGGCGATGCTTTCGCTCCTTTCTGTTCCATTGTTAGTTGTTGTAGATGGCGGAGAGAATGATGAGAGGATGATGGAATGAATAAAAAACGAGGACGAGAATTGCAAAGAGAGAAGTTACCTTTTCAGGTTCAGCAAACCTAGACACAGGAAGACGTTAGCACCCGATCTCGTATAAATAACTGATGTCACCTGTTCTGCTCCTGTGACGGCTGCGACAAGTGCGTCAAGTGCGTCAAGTGCGTCAAGTGCGATAAGTGCGACAGCCACTCCTGTAGGCTCCAGTATTCATCTCGGGTCGGCACAGAACACCTCCTGATCGCCTTGCTTAAGTGTGTTTGATATAAGCTTACCATGGGAGCGCATCCGGGTTCTGGGGGTTATGGTAGGCCATCTTGACGGTTGGGGTTGTTTGCGTTTGTCAATGTCGACGATGAACAGCTGTAAAGCTATAAAGCTATGAACAGCTTGTCTATTGCGTGGAAATAAGTTGTCGCCGACTTCTAGAGCTTGCGCGTCCTTGGTGACGAGGAGTGATGGGGGTTGGCAAAGTACAGTGCTTGCGGGTGTTTGCACTAAAGAAAAAGCCAAGTTTCAGAATTGCGAATCCAAAGCTGTGAGAAGGCAAAAGGCGACAAGAGGATAGAGACAGAAGACGGAGCACAAAGGACGACGGACGAAGGACGATGAGGCTGCCTGAGCCTTGATGAATAGGCAAAAGAGATAAGCTCAGGAGATGATGTTTGCGTATTCCGAGGCCCGTTTTTCGTATAGCTAAAGCAAAGAGTAAGAAAAAGTAGAGAACAGAAAAGGAGAACAGAATAACAAAAGTAGAACTGAAAGAATAGAAGAAAAGTATTTTGTAAAAGATAGAGTAAGCCAGGAACGAATGGGGCTGAGATAGACTCGACAGATGGGCAGTAATACCAAGCATAACCCCTCACAAAGTGCCTTGGTCTTTCCCCTGCCTATCTCCCTGCCCTCCTTTCCTATTCTATTTCTGCTCCTGCCCTACGGAGAAAGCAACTATGATATAATGGGTGACAAGCGACTACCACTGATGGGTAGATGGTAATCTTAGCATACTGCCCCTCGCTCTCGTTCCCCCATTATTCGATTGCTTAATCACTATTTTAAATGTTAACAATTAACAATTACCAGTATTTGATTTCTATATTTAAATTACCCCTTTGAGCAGTGGCCACCCTGGAAGCGTTGAGCAAAGAGGGGACAGACGTGGGGAACCTCTCTTACTGTCTTTGGACATTCCAACGCTGAGGAAGGAGCTACCCTCAGTGGGAACTCGCAGCGGAACCAAATTAACACAAAAGGAAAGAGCCTCTCCGGTAGACCAGCACCACCTTAAAACGCCGCAGCAGAGCCTGGTCTGCCACTGTCGCTATCATAGCCTCAAATTCAATTTAAGATCCCAATCAACGAGTCGCACAGGCTCACGAAACAATATATACTTGCCCCAACAAGTTGCCTTGGCTGAGTGCGCAACAGCACTCTTATGCTGAGTAGTTGGCGCTGAGGCTGCGATGAACGCCTACTCAGTAGATGATGCCTGAGGGGCAGTGTTCGCTGCGCCGCTTGACTGAAACAGCATATAATACTGGGAAGGCACGATGGACTTTGATTCTGAGATTAGTTATTTAATTACTCGGGACGACTAAGCATTTGACATCTAACAGCATATTCAGCAACATCTAACAAGACAGTACGAGCAGACGTGGAAAAGTCCATGTCACACTGCACGTGAAATTTAACCTTATCCGCTGCAACGGAGCACCCATTCCAACTCG
Organism: Ophiostoma novo-ulmi subsp. americana; assembly: GCA_029298975.1. NCBI lineage: Eukaryota > Fungi > Ascomycota > Sordariomycetes > Ophiostomatales > Ophiostomataceae > Ophiostoma > Ophiostoma novo-ulmi. Next base: position 2,405,508 of record JANSMA010000004.1, on the reverse strand, counting down.
TCTGTTTCTGCGTGTCCCTTTCCCGTCTTGGCGGCGGGGTTGTGCGCCGAAGCCTTGCTACGCTTGCAATTGTCACTATCTAGCCAGCTTGGCCGGCTGAGGGCTTGTATGAATCACTGCAGCGGTCGTGGGAACCAAGTGCTGCGGGCAATAGTGCTTTATGTCTGGCTGCGGCTCTTCTGCTAGTCGAGCACACCTGACGTTTGTTCCGTGGCGCATCTCGCACTGCTTGAACTTGCCTTTGTGCTGGCACCCGCAGCTGTACTGGAATGTCGCAACGGAGCACATGGCTATCGGACCACTGGCCTGTATTCTGGTAGAAATAGATTTGAGTGATTGTGTCCCACGATGGGATGGCTGAGATAGCTGCGATGTGGCCGACTGCATCTTATATACTAAGCTCAGGCATCTTGGCGGCTCGTCATTTGCGCCTATTGGCTGCCTGTTGGTCCGTTATAAGGCCCCGTCCTAGCTGTCCCAGGCGCAATACGAGACTGCCCAGCATCCTGCAATCACCAGTACGATATGCAGCTTCTAAATACTGAGAATATGGAATACTTTGCAGGATCATATAAGACGGATGAGCCTTGCTGAAGTAAGCTGTTGAAGACAATACTAGAAAGAGAAGGAACGGGCCCCTACAAGTACTCTGCCACGCGCAGTCTGTTGTTTCTCCGGTCCTTTCCACCTTACTAACGGCTAGGCTTGCCGAAGCCGGGCGGCAGCTTCTATTTTGTATATTTTCTCTTTTTAATTGGGCAGTCGTGGACAGCTAGCTCCCTATTCCGCATGCCGTGATTTGTCCCCATCCACATGCTATTGTCGTCATTGACTTTGGTCTTTTCTGATCTTCTTTTTTTTTGTCTTTTCCCTTTTTCCTTTTCTGCTCTCTCATTCCTTATTCTTCATTCTTTCCATATCTACCCCAAGACTCTACACGCCTGCTCACTCGACCGGCGGAGCACCCCGCGCATCCAGCCCCTCCAGCTTGAGACCGACAGCCGTCAAGACACATCGCATTGGACAGACTTGACTCCTTATAACTTCTTGCAATTACGCTTCTACATATACTCAATGACTGGAAACGAACCGCCAGCGCCGTCAGTAGCCGTCGACGCGGCTGAGAAGCCCGTGGTTGCTGCCCTCCTCGGCGACGAGCCTGCATCCGAGCCCACCGGCGAGTTTTGGATATTTGGCTATGGGTGAGTTTGAATCATGATGATGTTTGACTGTTCTTTTGATTTTCTGATTATCTCTGATTATCTCTGTTGCCTGTTGATCAAAACCTATCCTCTGCCAGATCACATGGGCAAAGACCCTTGCCAGATTGCTATATCATGCCTCTTATTACTTCCATTAATCATCCGTTTTTATTACCTTTATCACCTCTATTATTGCTGTAATTTCATTTCTATCCTCTCAATGTTTTCGTTCCTCTGTCATATCACCCTGCTATTCGTCGTTATTCTCCGGCTGGACCGTGTTTTTCGTTGGCATTGACCAATACCTGTGCTTACTTGTGCTCTTGGCTCGCTTGCACTCGCTAACTCCTATATAGAAGCCTCATCTGGAAACCGCCGCCACATTTTGGTAAGCTCAAGTCTTTTGTTTATTGCTCATTACTCCGTACTCAGTAATTACTCAGTAATACTCATTACCTTTTATTTCCGTAACTGACTGAGTCCTTTACCCCATTGCCAGACCGTCGCGTGCCAGGATGGGTCACTGGCTATGTCCGAAGATTTTGGCAGGTTAGTGTACCTTTTTCTTCTCTCTTTCTTTTTGCCTCTCTGTTCTTTGCTTCTTCTCTCCTTCTCTTCTTCTCTTCTTCTGTTTCTTGCTTGCTAACATTCCAGGCGAGGTATATACTCCCACCAACAACAACTGCACCACCTCCACACTAACATCACCAGCCAGGACCATAGAGGCACACCCGAGGCGCCCGGCCGCGTTGTCACTCTCTTGGAGCGCTCCTTTTGGGCGAGCCTGAACGACCACCATGAGTCCGCCCCCGAGAAAGTATGGGGCGTTGCCTACCGCATCGCCGCCGACCGTGCCGCCGAGGTGAGAGAGTACCTCGATATCCGCGAAATCAACGGCTACACCATCCACTATACACCCTTCCACCCCGCCGACGCCTCGCAAAAGCCTTTTTCCACCATGGTCTACATTGGCACGCCCGAGAACCCCCAGTTCACCGGGCCCCAGGATGTCCAGAACTTGGCCGAGCACATCTTCCGATCGACCGGCCCCAGCGGCCCCAACAGAGATTATTTGCTGGGACTGGAGACATCTCTCGACGAGCTGAGCCCCGAGAGTGGTGATGAGCACGTCACTGATCTGTCGAACCGGCTACGGGTTCTGATTGAAGCCGAGAAGAAATCGGCGTCATGATATCTAATCTGATAAAGTCAGAAGAGTGCTTCTTTGCAGGGACTTTTTTATTATCATAAAAAACATTTACTCGACATCATGCGTGCGCCTCATCCTGTTTTTCTTTTTTTTTATCCGTCACATCAGATCAAATCAGAGAACACAATTTGCCTGGATAGCATGCGTAGTTGAGTTAGCAGTGAGATCAGTCCTTCAGACCCTTCGACCTTCCGACCTTCCGACCTTCAGACATTAGCAACAAACAACGCCATACATCACTGATATGCGTAAGTGAATTGAAACAAGCAATCGAATTTTGATAAAGAAACAAGACTTTGAAGAATACAAAAGAAGAAGGGAAAATTGACCACAGACAACAAAAGTCCAGAGAGCTACCTGAAAGAAGAGAATACACCACACCTGTTCAACTTAGAGATATCTTTTCAGGGTATCATGCAAACCGATAAGACGCAAACACTGCCAAGGCCGTCACGTCGTCATTCCTATATCGACAACACACATCAAGCATCAAAAGAAGAACGAAAAAAAGACTCGACAGTCAAAGTTGCCTTGTCCTCTTCTTAACTATGCCCTCACGAGAACCGTTCGAGGTCAACTCGAGAACTCGAGAGGAGATAGTATGCGAGACCAAAAGATTAGCCCCACGCTGTAGCTCTCTCCTAGACCATGTTGGCAAGGCTTGAAGATCAAAGCTTGAAGCTTGAAGCTTAGTAGCCCTGGCCGCCCTGAGGAGGCTGGCCCTGCTGCGGGCCCGATGGTCCTTGCTGCTGCTGCTGCTGCATGTCGGGGTAGCCGTACATTGGCTGTCCCCATCCCTGCTGCGGCTGGCCGCCGTATGCCTGCTGAGGCTGCTGGTGTTGAGGGTAGCCGCGGCCGTACTGCTGCGGCTGACCGCCGTACGCCGCGTATCCTTGGGGCGGACCGCCGTACTGCATCTGCGGGACCTGCTGCTGCATGCCGTATCCTCCTCTCGGGGCAAACCCGAGTGGGCTGCCACCGCGGCCGGCAAATCCACCTCCTCCTCTCGGGCCGTTGTCCGATGCTCTATCGACACGAATGGTACGTCCGTCGAATCTGTTGTTGAGAGAGAAAAAGAGTCGTTAGTTGCGGCTCTTCCAAGACAACAATGAACAATAAAAAGTCCACTCACTCAATGTTGTTCATCGCCGTGATGGCCTTTTGCGCATCGGGGTCGTTTGTGTAACGGACGAATCCGAAGCCTCGGCTGCGGCCAGTGTCGCGGTCTTTGACGACTACCTATTGCATGGCAAATGTGTTAGAAGATCTGATATCGACTGGCAATTGAAGTCTTGTGCTCTGTCTCTTTCCCTGCATATCTGCTTCTCTGCATCTGCACCTGCAGCTTTTCTTGGCAAGGCTATCCTGTACGTCCCTGTTTTCGGAACTGGATCCAAGTCCACCTAGTCACCCAAAGGGGCCCTAGAATAGGATCCAAAATAGAATTCAGAATTGCCTCTAGGATATGGCCCATAAAAAGATGGCATGATGCAAGGGACGGACAGGACTCTCAACAAAGCGGGAATAAGAGGAAATGTTTGGGGGCACATACCGCTTCTTCGACGACGCCATACTCCTCAAACTTTTGCCGCAGAGTGTTCTCGTCTGTGTGCCATGCAAGGCCGCTGGAGGTATTGTCAGCAAGTGTTTTCTTTTGTTTCTTGTTTCTTCTTGTATCTTTTTGTTGTCGGGATAGCCATACCCAATGAACAGTTTCGCCATATTTCCGGTTTTGGTGGTTGCTAAACGGGAATAACTGGTAAGCTATCTGCTATTGTTTGCTATGATTTGCCTTCTTCCACTTCTGTTAGTCTTTAAGGATCTCAATTAGATGATAACTCCGGGGACTGTGTCCGAGACGAACAGGGAAAAGAAGGAGAAGAAGAAAACAATAAAGAAAACCTCAGAGGGGCTCTTTTATCACACTTTGCAGTGAACGGCCAAAGCTGGTCAAAAGCTTTGAAGATGAATGTAGAGAAAAGGGAAGAAAGAGAGAGAGAAAAAAGGCAAAAGAAGAAAATCTCCCCCGAAAACGTGGCGGCATTTTTCTCCCTCAAAATCTCGCCTCTCTGGACCGGGGTCCTGTCCTGGCTTCTCGGTGAGGAAACCCGGATGTAGAGCAGCCCCGGCTTATCAGTTCTTCCTTTATTGTTTTCCTTTTTCCTCTTCCTTTGCTTCCTGTTGTGGACGGCCTGAATGGTTGCACGGGAGAGAGAAATCTAAGCTTACCTTTACTTTGGCCTCTATTAAGCTACCGTCTTTAGTATAGATTTGGCTAGTAGTGCGCCTGCCGCGAACGTACCTCGAGGTCTGAACAGTGTTCTGCTAATAATGCCGAGTGTGGCTATTGGTTGTTTGTTCGATTTTAGGTTTGCTGCGAGGATTTCGGACTTGCTCTGAATGAAGCAAAGAGGCCGAATTGATGTATGGGCAAGAACAAGTAGCGTCAAAAGGATGAAGGGAACAGACTGCGAATAGAAAGTGGAGGGTGACAGTTGGTCAAGGCAGGTATATGATTTGTGATTGAGTGATCGAGCGATCAAGTGAACAAGTGATCCAAGGCTTAGCCTGATCTGTTGATCAAAGCAAGAGAGTGGAAGGATAGGAGAGTTATAGTTATAGGTGTTGATGGGAAGAGTGAGGACAAGAAGAACGAGTATCAGCGGGGTGGAAATAAAGTGGTTGCTGGCTGAGTTAAGTATCGAATTCTCCTCTCGAGTCTGAAAGCATGCAAGCATGCAGGCATGCAAAGGGCAGGGGGGAAGGGGGAGGGGGGGGCAAGGTGAAGTGCAAAAGAGAAAAGGGAAAGGTAATAGTGCCTGTCCAGGCTGTGCCTATCAATTTGCATGCTATCGTGCTGCAAGCGGAATACAGCCAGGGAAGGCGAAAGGAACCAGGCACCAGACAGACACAGACAAGGCGAGGTGCACACGGACCAGAGGGCAAGCAAGCACAAAGCTTTGGCTCTGGGCCAATAGGCTCAATGGCATTCTTGCTAGAAGTTCCATAGAACGCGGGTTGATCCCGATAACGGGAGCATAGGGGCCTGGGGAGATCGCTTCTTGTCTTTTGTCACCCTGCCTCCTGTGCTTGCTC